>CM032329.1:7041163-7641163 GCA_019022515.1 Quercus aquifolioides
GAAATGGACAGTGTTGCTTGGGGGCCAAATTTTCTCTTTACCCAAAATCCAAAAGAAGGCATCAAAATTCAAAAGTAACTCTTGGCCTATAATGAAATAAGTTCAACTTAAAAAATTAACACCAAACCCCACTCCTAAAACAATAAATATTGTCTGCTCCAGGCTATTGGTCGGTGTTGTAAATGGAAATTGGAATGCAAAGCCAAAACTTTGCGTGTGGGCCTAAAACTCCTTTAACGCTAATCATAGGATTCTTCTTGGTCTTAATTGGCCGACCATCAAGAAATTTAATAATATGAGCTGGTTCGGTCACTTCTTTAGGGGCGATGATTAATTGCTGGAGTGGCAAATGGCAATTTGGCAATTGTCTTTTTTTTTTCTTAGACAACGTAAAAAATTTCATAATTTTTATCGTAACTTGTTACATAATTTATCATGCAACAAATTATAAATGATAGAGATATAAACTTGTTATTTTATTTTTACTATTTATAACTTATCACGTTATGGATGGTAGTAAAAGTTGTCGCTAGCATTGGATCGTTTTCTTACTTTAAAATAGTGAAAGATAAATACCACTTTATAGCGGATTAGCCCCACGGGAACCCCGCGTGACTCGTCTTATCTGCACTGATCACCATCAATTCGTGAAACACAAACCCGTCTAGCAAATACTGGCATCTTCTTTTTTTCAAGTCATTATCGCTCGTGTCATTGGCCCACCATAAGTTTCAACACTATGCAACTAAACATTATCATACAAATTTAATTGATTGCTCCACTTTTTGATATAAATTTATTTATCAGAGATTCTGAACCGTTCAATTATTGTATTTAAATATAAAGCTAAAATCATTTATATATCATGACTTTTGCGTGTAACTTGCCAAGGAAGAAGTGATAAAGACTTTTTTTTTTTTTTTGGGACTTTTTGTTAAGTGGCCACGGCGGATTTGGAGACTTGGTGGACTTAGCATAATCTTACCTTTTATTTTTTGCCAACGGGGGCTTGGCTGAGTAGGTAAGGTTCGTTTACTTCGTGGACCACACCTAAATTCGAATCTCGCTGCCCGCAAGAGTCCGTTGGTGAGCATCCTTAGTGGGATAACTCCCCGCACAGTGGTACAGAAGGGCCCCCGAGATCGGGTTACCCCGACCGAGGCCACTGGCGTCCTGTCCGGGGGTGTAATATAACCATAAAAGCCCCCATTTTCCGTTTCTCAAATTTTTTTTTTTTTAAGTAATGTTATGTTTACAATATTTTCATGACAAATTTTATATGGTAAGTTGCTATTGGTTCTAATTTAAAAATTAATTTTTTACTTACTAATAACAGTATGTAACAATTTGCCAGTTAAAATTTGTTATGAATGTGTTGTAAAAATATTGTAAACATATCATTAGTCGTTTTTAATTATATAATATAATTAATAGTTACAAATATTATAGAATCATTAATTAACTAGTTAAAACCTTTAAAATTTAATTAAATACTTTGATATGATTTTTATTTTTTAATAATGGACTTTTTTTTTTTTTTTGGTACAACTAGGAGTGCTATGAATTTTATTTTTTAGGAGTATCTTTTAAATCATTTCAAATTCACATATAGGTAATTAATATTAATTAATACTTTCATAAGAATTCCAAATGATGAGTTGTAAGGATTTTTTAATTTTTTTTTTAATTTTTATGTTGACCTTGACGTGCTTCAAGTACATTAAAAAGGTATCCAGCCAAAAAAAAAAAAAAATGTACATTAAAAAGGTGTTTGGTGAACTACTTAACTAAGTTATGAATTATGAACTGTTCTTCTGTGACTAGTTTATGTTTATTTATTTCTCAAAAAAAAAATTATTTTATCTAAATTGAAAACAACTAACACGATGAGCACAACGATAATTATTATTTTTAGAGAATTTCAACCTATAACGGATATTGAACTACAAATATCTTATTTAATTATTAAAATTTTTATCAATTAAGCTAATTGAAACTTACATAATTGTAGCAATTTATGTGGTTATGAAGCTACTCTATTTAACTAGGTTTATGCATCATGGCTAATGCCAAACGTCCACTATATATGTTGCAAAATAATTTGAAATCTTCCCATAAAAAAAAAAAAAAAATGAAATCTGAACCAACGAGGAAACCAGATGCAAGTCACCGGTCAATGTTGAGGTCGGTCCCCTCTGTGGCTTACGTCATATTCCATTTAAGCCTATGACCGTTATATTTACAGTACTCCTTTGTTTTGTTTCTTTCAAGTTGTGATAACTTGGTCCCCAAGAAAATGACATGTTGCCTTTATGGAATTCACATAATGCCCATGACATTTAGGATATTGACCCCAAATTTGGATCCTTAAAAACCAATTAATCTCACTTACCAACCATTCACCAAGTTTGGTAATATGATTAATTAAGTTGTTGGTTGGTGAAAGATTAATAGAGCTTGAGTTTGTTCTTCTCAATGTTGTAACTTGTAAATTTCTATTTCTAGGATTGATCTAACCACATAATAACCTATCATTCTTTTCTTTATTTTCAAAAAAAGAAAAAGAAAAAAAATCCTTTCTTGTTTGCTTACTTGATGTTTAATTTTAAAAGAAAAGAAAGAAATAAAACTACTAGGTTCTTTATTTATTTTTGGGTATTTGGTTCTTAAATAATTAACATTATTTGAGTGATTATTTCAATAATATATTTACCTTTCAATTGTCAAAGAATGTACAACTTAGGTACAAGTTTCTTAAATTATCCAATCAAATTTGATCATATGTTTTTATTGATCAATAAATCATATAGTTATGCAAACACATTTTAAATTTAATTTTGAAATTTAAGGTAACTTTACCTAATATTTTTTTATAAATAAATTAAATGAAATTTTTTAGTATATATCTCAACAGATGACCTTTAGGTCAAATAATATATCTTGGTATTTTTGATAAAGACATACAAGTTCAAATCTTCCTTGCTCTACATGAAATATTAAAAAAAAAAAAAATGATGGAATGTTATCCTATTATTATATCAATTATGGGAAAATAATAAAAGATGCATAATTGTGTGCAGTGTGCATTTGAGAATCATGTAAAGTGTGGAGTATGCATTTGCATTTTGAGAATCAATTAAAGTACTAGTATGCAATATGCATTAATTGTACATTATCATAAAGCAATAAGTTTTAGTATAATAATACAAAAAGTGACACCTTAGACCCGAACATTTAAATACTCAAAAAAAAGGAAAATTGAACGGTTTCAAATCTATGCAATTGCTTCTTTAATGATCTTTTATTTTTTTAAGATTAGAAACTTTATTGAGCCAACAATAATTAAAATCTTTGTCGGCAACATTGACAATGTCTCTAGTAAATGATCAAAATCAAACTCTTCTATATCAACTATTACTCAGGCTATTAGTTCTCACCTTTGATGTAGCCATTTTTTTTTATTTGAGAAACATGCAATAGTTAGTGTCGCGGAGTAAGTAATAAACTCCTTCTCAATATCACACCTTACCGATGTGGAATGACTCGATAACACTGAGTATCTTTTTTTATTCGAGAAACACACACACAAACACACACATATATAGGGGAAGGGGGATGAGATAAGGTAATACACTCACATGCCAACACCAAAACTGCATGCAACAGTTAGTGTCGCGGAGCAAATAATAAACCCATTCTCAATATCACACTTTACCGATGTGGGATGACTTGATAACACTGAGTACCTTTGATGTAGCCATAATTAAAAAGGTTTACACCTTTCTCAGCCAAATAAATTCCTTCAAATAATTTGCCTCCTCCTATTCCTATTCATCTCTCAACAAGTTTTTTTACATTTCTGGCAATAATAAACAAATCCGATAACTATCCAAAAAGCAATTCAAAACAGATAAGATATTAGGTGGTAGGTTGTTACAAATTTTTAATTTTAAGTCACCACTAAAATTACTTTTTCGCTTATTAGTAACGGTAAATAACAATTTGACACTTAAGATTTGTTGTAAAAATGTTATAAAAATATCGTGAATGTAGTATTTCTTGAAAGGTAAAATCACATTTTTATTTAGGTACTTAGAAACGAATATTCTCCTATTTCCCGTCCAAGTTCAAAATTCTCTCTCACCCCCTTTATCCACTTCCCCGAGAATTTCGAAAGAAACTTGGTGCCTAAGCCAGAAATAAAGGGCAATACCGTCATTTCACAACAAGTTTCCCACTTTATATTGAATTCCTTTTCCCGTTGCTTTCTCTTCTAATTCCAAAAGCTCTCTCTCTCTCTCTCTCTATCCTTTTGGATTATATTATTTTCGGAGCAAAATCGCAAAAGGCCAATTTTTCCTCTTACATTTCTCTCGCTTCAAACCAAAAAAACACCGAAAACGTTTTCAAATTTCGCAAAGCAGAATCGCATAAATTGTTTGTAATTGTAATATTTATTATTATTGTTAGTTGTTTTTGTAAAAAAAAAAAAAAAAAAAAAAAAAATTCACACGAATACGTAAAATTCAATTTGGTTTTGAATTTACGTATTTTTCTTCATTTTCTTTTTCTTCCCCTGAGCTTCGTGAGAGTTCTAGGGTTTGGAGAGAGAAAATGAGTTTGTAGTGAATATAATTTCATCGGTGAGGATGGTTGACTCGTGTCGCGAGGAAGAAGAATCGTCGTCGTCGTTTTCTTAGCCGTGGTAATCGGCGCGGTGAGAACGAAAACGACGTGGGTTTTTTTTGGGGAGGTGGAGATCATGGATTGCAAAGTGTGCGTGCCGACAGGGGATTGGTGGCTGATGAAAGGTGGTGGAGGTGGAGGTGTAGGTCAGATCGTCGGAGGAGGGTTGAGCCTGAGCCAAGAGAGCGAGCACGATTTGGCTCTGATGGTTAGCGATTTCTTGGAGAATGGAAGCGGTGGAACCGAGTCTTGGTATAGCAGTGACAGCGATTCCAATCTCTCCGATCTTTCTCTCCTCGCCGATCAAATTCCGGTAACTCTCTCAATAGAATTGTCTATATGAGGAACTTTCCTGATTAGTTTCACTTTTTATTAACATAATTGGGTTATATTGAACATTGTTTGTTGTTTTTTTGGTAATTTTATTTGAGGCTGAAGGGTATGAATGTAATGAAATAGTGAATAATGATAGCTTAATTGAGAAATGAAAAAGAAAAAAGAAAAAAAAAGACCTCTAAAAGTAATTGAATTTATTATTTATTTTTTAGCTATCATTATTTTGTTATCAACATTTAGGGACCCAGAATTTCATCATGTTTGGTTCTTAGAAAGTATAGGGGAAATTAGACCAAAAAATGAAAATGAAAAGAAGACGAAGAAGAAAGAAAAAAAAAGGCGGAAGCCAAGAGACTCGTAGCTCAATTGGCACCTTCTGGCGGGACGTTCATGATTCAAATCTTTTTTCCTTTGTTATACTGTTGAATTTATCAAAAAGGAAAAAAAAAGGCTGAAAATGTCCTCCTTTGGGCGTTTTTTTTAGTTTAGTATTGGTATTAGACTTTTGTGAACATATATTTGGGGCAATCAGGGGATGTACGTGAAGACTACATCAGCTTGCGGAAAAATTGTGCTTGTATTTTTGATGTTTTGTTTCCGTTTATGAGCATACCGCGTGAATGGATAAGCTTACCAAGCTCACCAGAGGGGTTAGCACACAAATTTTTGGTTTTATCAACGTGTAGTTTGTATAGGTTTGGAACTGTAGTATAAAGTGTTTGAAGTCACAAATGTGTATAGCAACTATATGGAGAGTATGTACTATGTAGGTGAGATAATTCCTATTGTTGCTCATTTTGGTTGTTGTATCTATGTAAAAGTAAATAGTTGGTTGTTCAATTAATATTTAGTTGGTTGTTCAATTAATATTGAGGTAGGACAAAATTACTAAATTAGTATTTTGCCTTCAATTAGGCATATTTTAATGATTTACCTGCTTTATATGTTTGTTCTGCTATTTTTACTACAATTTAGGAATGGTACCTGTAATAATTAAGTGTCAAAGAGTACTTGTCTGGGAGACGAAAAGTATGTTACTGAACAAATGATTGATTTTATTTATTTATTTTTATAATACAAACACTGTTAAAATTGCTATAATTTCACTTTGCATAAAATATATTTATGCTTGATTAAGTTTTTTGTTTTGTTAGATCTGAGTCTTGGGAGTCCTTTTAATTAGAGTTTTTATTTTTATTTATTATTATTATTATTATTATTATTTTATCTTAATTAGAGTTTCTTGTTGGTTCTTTTTGATAACTTTTTAATTAAGGACCGGGGTGTAATCATGTTTTTTCTTTCATTCTTTTCCCGCTTAAATCTGGGATTTGTTGCTGTTAATTGCTCACCACTATTGTGTATAGAGCACATAATTCAACCTATTTGTGTTGTTTTTGTTTTAAACAAAATAATTTTACAACTGTTAATCAGTATGAAAATGCTATTTTTTTGCTGATTCATTGTTATTCCAACCACAGTTTTGTAAGATCTCAGTGCCTCAGTATGAGAGCGACTTGATGGCAGTTGTTAATTCTCTTATACTGTCTATGAATGAGACGGATCTTCATTATGTCAAGTCGGGTGCATGCAATGCCAGCTGCATAAGGTTTTCTCTGGTAAAGCTTCTGAGACGCTCTGGATATGATGCTGCTGTATGTGCAACCAAATGGCAGGGTAGTGGAAAGGTCCCTGGAGGTATGCTATTGAACTCTTGAACTGCAAATCTTATATATAACTTGGCAAAAACAATATTTTTTTTAATAAAAAATAATAATAAATTTATATTGCATGAAAATTGGAGTGGGAAACCATCCTTTGCTGAAAACATTCTGTTATGCAATTAATATTTGATTATAAAATTTGTTTTCTGTAATTTCTCGATTGTTTACAATTTATTATGACTACTAAATGAAAGGGAGATGCATATTGATGTATGGAATGCTGATGAAATATTAGATTTGACCATCATTGACATTTGTTTTTGTACAAATCAATTGTTATGCAGGGGATCATGAATATATTGATGTGATCAACCACAACAGCACTGGAACCTCTGAGCGTTTGATCATTGATATTGATTTCCGGAGTCACTTTGAAATAGCTAGAGCTGTTGATTCATATGACAGAATATTGAATTCACTTCCAGTCGTATATGCGGGTTCCTTGACCAGGCTGAAACAATTTCTTCAGATAATGGTTGAGGCAGCTAAATCTTCTCTCAAGCAGAATTCAATGCCACTTCCTCCATGGAGGTCACTTGCATATCTGCAGGCTAAGTGGCAATCGCCCTACCAAAGACACTTTAATCCAGAAGAACCGAACATTGGCAAAACTAATTTTGTTGATCATAACCAGTGCAGTGGACATTTGAAGAGGCTGCAGTCTTTGCTTCAATCTGAAATGGAAGCAGAGCGACTATTAAAGCCCATTAACAGTGACAATAACTGGAGGCTGAAGCCTGAGAGGCGGAGGCGCTCTTTTTACCGGACTACTTAAGATGTACAGAGATTTTGGCCTTTGAGGAGAGAGTTACTTTCAAAAAGAGTGTATTGCGGCTTTCTATTTATAATTTTTTTGTCCCTAATACGAAATAAGTGAGAAACCTGAAGAAAGGGAAGGTTTCATATAGTCTCCACAGTGATGGTAATAAACCATGTCTTGGTGAAGAAATTTTCATTAACATTATTCCCGGAGTCATACATACCAGTTTTTGTTCATTGCCAACAGCCATCGGACAATGGTTTTGGGTGTTTGGATCTGCTGCTGGTTCTCTCTAGCATTAGCAACAGCCAAAAGTGTCGAATGAGTTGGTATCTTGCTCGAGCACGGTGCATCATCCTACAGAGAGTCACAGATTGTATTTGTTTTTGTCTTTTCAATAGTTTCTATCATGTATTCCTTGCCTTTTATTTTTGTGGGCCTAGGAAATTTTGTTATTATGTCTCTTTTCCTTCTAATTTCTTTTCCTCGTTTGATATTGAGTGGTATTTCTTTTCCTGTGGTCAAATGTTTGCTTGAACCACAATTTTTTTATAGGGTAAAACTTAAATAATGTAGTTGCTTCTGATGGCTGAGTATTACAATTTACAATTGCTTACTGTAATATCTTTTTTTGCTGAATACTGCTTACTGTAATTTATTTGGTTACTACTTGTTACTTGTATTTCTTTATCGGTTGTCTTTCCTCTTGATTAGTGTTTGTGTTAGTATTATGGGCTCAAAATTGATAGTCCCTTTGGATTTGTGTGTTGGTTTGAAGGTTTTTTGTCCACTTACTTCATTGCTAATCCTTTTTTTAATAATCTGAACTAATTAACTAAACCTAACATGTGCAACTCTTGTAATCTCGTATTCTCATCCAACTGAGTTTCAAGGAGCCACCTCAAGGTTGAATCACATGCATGGGAGTGAGAGAAGGCTGCCATAGAAGTTTGGAGAGCATTGGATCAAGGACTGTTGATCATCCCTCCAAATTTCATTTTTTTAGTTGGGTTGAGTTCTATAACATGATCTAAATGACTAATGGTTTTATCTTACTGGTTCTAACGCGTTTGGGATTCTTTGATTTATGGTTCAATTGGATTGACCAATGAAATGCATTACTCTTATTTTTAATCTCCCTTTTACCAATAGAGGTTCTTTTGGCTACTTTTTCATCAAGGTTTGGCTCCTTTCAACCACAGAGGTCTTCATCAAGGTGACCCGTTGTGTCCCTTTCTATTCACCATTGCTTCTGTGGTAATCTTTTGTTTGCTTTTAGAAGAACAAAAAGTGGTTCTACAAGGCATCAAAGTGAGTAGGGCCAGGGCATGGATGACCATATTTTTTTATAAACGGTTTTGCTAATAATCATTTCATATTCAGCAAGGCTTCTGTCAAAGATGTGGAATTAAATTATTTTCTGACTAGACACATGCATTTGGTCAAGCCGAACAATAATCAAGGCAAAATCATTTGTCCATTTCAGTAACCTCATCTGCCTTATCCAATCTTCTCAGGCTGCCTTGATGAAATTAACATAATGCCCAATGCTAAGATAATTGGATTCTTAACAACCAGTTAGAGTTAATCACTTACTAAACGTTCACCAAGTTTGGTATCAGATTAGTTAATTGGTTGGGAGATTAATGCTGAAAGCTTGAGTTTGTCCTCGGTGCTGTAAATTCCATTTCTAGGATTTTTCAAAGATCTTCTAACTGCTTACTTGATACCCTGTTAGTATTTCTTTTTAGGATGCTTACTTGATGCTCTCTATTATATATATATATATATATATATATATATATATATATAAGTTGCTACAATATTCAAAAAATGTTACGATGATTACCCATGCTCTACTATGATGTTCTTTGAAAAAGGAGTTTTCTTAGGCTTTTCGTCTTCTCAAGCTCTCTTTCGGCAAGACTTGACACTTTAGATTGAAGAAAATGACAAGACTTTGCTGCTGATTATTTGAGTCAAAAAAGTGAAAAAACATTATTCACAGATTATTGTTCACAGATTATTGTTCATGGACTACTGTTCATAGATTACTGTTCACTGACTACTGTTCACTTTTTACTGTTCACTTCGAATTTTTTCCCATTTAAGGGGGGTTGTCCCTTAAGTAAAAAACATAATTCTTTGCTTCAGAACTCTTTCTTATATGTGTATATATATATATATATATATATATTGTATTACACTATGGCCCATGCAAATGATGATGCTTTTGGAAAAGAAGAATCTTCATGATTTTGGTCACCTCATAGTTACTTTTGGCACAATTTGGCTCTTTGGACTGAAGAACCAGACAAAGCCCTTGCTTCTACTAATTTGAGTCAAAAAGTGAAAAATCACTATTCACTGTTCATTGATTACTGTTCACCGGTACTGTTCACTACGCTTTTTTATGCCTATTTAAGGGGGGATGCCCCTTATGTCAAACTAAGAATTCTCTAGAGTCAGAATTTTCTTTAGGCCTACATCTCTCCTTTAGAATTTCTCTCTAGAATTTCCGCTACTACCTGTTTCCTACATCATACAAAGCCTATAACTAGAACTAGTTCTAAGCCTTGTAATTGTTGAACTGTTGAGATCTTGTAACTACTACTGTAAGTTCTGTTATCTATTTTCAATAATAACTACTTTCAGCTTTGTGTTTATATATATTTGTTGCTACCGCCTTCTTGGACGGTTCTATTTTTTAAATTTCTTTTGATATACTGCTTGGCTGGTTCTACCGCCTTATTATTGTTTTAAGCTACTTTGATTATATCTTGCACTACCGCCTTCTTGGCTGGTTTTATTTTGTTTACATTATATTTTCACTATATTATTACTGTGCTTCCGCCTTCAGTGCTGTGTCCTGCCTCCCTTTGTGGTATCAGAGCCATTCTTTTCTGGCTGGTGATAGTGTTGTTGTGTTCTCTGTTGTCTGTTTGTGTCTACCCGAAACTTTGATACTCCTTTGTTGTGTTCCCTTTTTACCATCGTTGGCGCCACCCGTGTCGGAAAGTGAATTCACAGAACCGAACAGTGAGGCCTGTTTAAGCTAGGAGAGCGTGTAGGGCATGAGAGGTATAGGGTTGACTAGGGTATGTGTTACGAAATGCAACGGTGTTAAGAAAAACATGATAATTGAGTGTTAAACCTAGGATGATATGGATAGATTGTAGAGATCCAACTCCTTTGTCAGCTCCAGGACTGGTTGTCCTCCTGATATTGTAAATGAAGAAGATCACACTGTTGAAGAAAATGAGTTTCCTAATTTTCAGAAATGGAATATCCCCAAGGTTGATACTAAAGTTGTTTATAAAACTAGTTGGATTGAAAATACTTTTTATTTTGCTTACAAAGTAAGAACTGCTGAGCAAACATTTTCTATTTCAAAAACTCATGAAAAATGTTGCTTGTTTTCTAAAAGAAATATTAATGATTTTATTGCTAAAAAATTCAGTTATTTGCATATTGGTCTTGTTCAAGTTGCTGTTAAACCACTCACTAGAAAATGTATAAATGCTTTTGTTCTTATGTGTTTAAGAGATGCTAGATTTAAGAACTTTAAAGATAGCATTCTTGGTATGATTACTGCTTCTTTGTATGATGGTCCTGTATATTTTAACTGTTATCCTGATATTACTCTTGCTTTGGATGATCCTAATATTGTTAAAGCTTTAACTCTAAATATTGCTTCATCTAGTTATCACATGGAAGAAGGTAGTAAGCCTTTTGCTTTGATTTATCACATTTATTATAGACTTTTGGGTACTCAATTGAATCCTGG
Organism: Quercus aquifolioides; assembly: GCA_019022515.1. Classification (NCBI taxonomy): domain Eukaryota; kingdom Viridiplantae; phylum Streptophyta; class Magnoliopsida; order Fagales; family Fagaceae; genus Quercus; species Quercus aquifolioides. The sequence continues at coordinate 7,052,457 of CM032329.1, forward strand.
TGCTAGGATAAATAGAGAACCTGCTGGTAAAACCATGTTAATTCAATGTTCAACTTTTGATGCTAAAATTCAAGTTCCAAAAATGATTCAATGGCAAGATGTTAAGCTTCCTACTGAATGGTTGTTGGAACAAGAATCCCCTCTTGCTAAACCTGCTTTTGATGAGTTAAATCTCACCCATATTCAACAATATCTTGATGGTACTGTTAAAATAAGTTTTTAAAACAATCAACCCTTAAGAATCAACGAAGGAAGACATTCCTTTGCTGGATCTGAAAGTATTTCAAAAAGAGATCAAGATCTCAATGACTTTTTGCAAATTTTTTTTTTTGAAAAACCTGATTTAAAGCTAAAATGAGTTTCAAGTAACAACTCCCAAGTTAGCACTGTTTTTTACTCTACTAAACCTGAACCTTCCTTTCCATATATCAGAACTGCTAATGAAGAAGAAGAGGACACTAGATCTGTTTGTCCATCTATTTCTGATTTTCCCCCTATTGAAACCCCTGATTACCAAAGTCAATTAAGAGTCTTGGATGTTTTAAATGAAAACTTTGAAATTGATATGGTTGCTCTGTTTAATGAATTTATTTTTGCTAAAAACATAGATAAAAGAAAATATTACCAAAGTACTTTTGATCAATCTGAAAAAGATCGTGTTAAAAGGAAATGGAAAGAAAAAATGAATCAATTGAAAAAACATATTTTGTTTTTTGATTTTCTTGAAAACTATTATGTTCCAAAGAATGAAGTTTCAAAAAATCATTTGAATGTGATAAAGAAATCAAATTTTGTTAAGGAAGACAAAACCATTGTTAGGTCTAGCCATCCGCCCCTTGAGATAGTTTTGATAACTTGTCAAAAGACGGAAGTGAAGGCCTCCCCTTTCAAAATTGCTGATGATCAAACTCCTGTTATTAGTATTATTGAACAAAACAATTTTACTAATGAATCCTTGCATATTATTGGTCAACAACTTGATTGTATTGAAGAAAAAATTGTTGAAAAAACTTCTGTTTCAAAACCTGAGAAACCTTTGATTGATTTGCCTAGTCAAAATGAAAAATTAAAATTTAAAACTTCTCAAGATAAAACTCTTGAAATTGTTGAGAAAATGTTTTCTAATTTAAAAGTTAAAACTGAGGGTACTTCTACAAGTGCTGCTCGAACTATTTCAAGAAATGAAAAAAAAAAAATTGTTTCTGATGAAAACACAGATTCTGATTTATTATCTTCTGTTTCTGTTAAAAAGGTTTTTGATGATAATTTACCAGAAATTAAAAGATTTGTTGGAAAACCCAATCCCATATCTTTCACAAAAAACTGGTATTCAAAACCTACTCCTCCTGATATGTAGTTTGAAGAAAGATCTGTTCAACCCAATTTTCTGTTTCTGCTGATAAAATTTATGAATGGAATATTGATAATTTATTTGAACAGGAAATCATTAATAAAATGGGTCATATGTCTATGGTTTGAATTGCTTATATAAATAACCATAATCTTGACCACCCTGAAATTGTTGACCTTCTTGTTACTAGTTTTTCTGGTACTCTCCATGGATGGTGGGATTCATATCTCACAAAAGATTCCAGAGAATCTATTAAAACGGCTGTTAAAAAGAATGATGAAGGATTTCCCATTTTTGATGAAAGTATTGGTCGAGGTATTCTTGATGGTGTTAATACCTTAATCTATACTATTCTTAAACATTTTGTTGGTACTCCATCCAATATTTCATCTCGAATTTCTGATTATCTAAACAATTTGAGATGTCCTACTATGTCTAATTACAGATGGTACCAAGATGTTTTCATTTTTAGAGTTATGCTTCGGAAAGATTGCTACAAGCCTTATTGGAAAGAAAAGTTTATTGATGGTCTGCCTCCTATCTTTGCTCATAAGGTAAAACAAGAGTTAATTGGTAAAAATGATTCCATTGATTATGATAATTTAACTTATGGTGATATTTTAAGTACTATTAAAAAACTTAATATTAATATGTGTAATGATGAAAAACTGTTAAAATACCAATTAAAGAATAAAAGAAAAGCTAAATATGAAATGGGTAATTTCTGTGAACAATATGGTTTGCCCCCTATTGCTTATTCCAGGCAAAAAGGGAAAAAGCATGATAAAGCTCACAAAAATTATAACCATAAAAAATACAAAAAATATAGAACCAATTTTGCTAAACCCAATGATTTTTATGCTAAAAAGAAAAATGTTTCTAAAAAATATGATAAACAAAAATTAGGTAAAGGCAAATGTTTTAACTGTGGAAAACTTGGACACTGCAGTAAAGATTGCAAACAAAAACCTGGTAAGTTAAAAAATAAGTTTAACATGTTAAATATTGATGATAAAGATCAAGAAGAGTTATTCCGAATCCTTGAATCAAACAATTCGTCCGATTCCTTGGAAGAGGATTTTTTTTTCCTCATTCGATTCTTGCTATCAATCTACTGATGAATCTTCTAGTTCACCTAATGTTAAAATTGGTTGTAGAGATTCTTGTTGTAATGTTATCAAATCTATTAATGTTCTCACCAAAAGTGAAGAAAATGAAAGTTTTTTGATTAAATTGATAAGTCAGATTCAAAACCCTGAATTACAAAAAGTATATTTGGATAAGTTTAAGAAGAATTTAATAAAAGATGAAACTAGTAGAAAACTAAAATCAACAATAAGCTTTGAAGAAATTTTGGAAAGATTTAATAAAAAGAAATCCAAAGACTTAACTGTTAATGATCTTCAACATGAAATCACTATTTTTAAACAAGAAATAATTGAATTAAAAAATGAATTTAAAACCATTAAAAGTGATAACAATAATCTTAAACAAGATTTGTTATTGTTAAAAATTGATAAAAACCTTGATAAACATCAATCTGATAATGAACAAGACGAGCACAAAGATGGAGATGAATCCAGTCAACAGGCTCTTCTTTCTGATAAAGGTATTGTTGATAATTCTCAACTTAATCTTGTTAACAAAGTGCTTCCTCCAAATGGTTTACAAAAGTTAAAATTGTTATTTCCCATGATTATCATTTCACTGTTATTGCTATGATTGATTCTGGTGCGGATATGAACTGTATCCAAGAAGGATTAATCCCTTCCAAATATTTTGAAAAATCAACTAAAAGATTGGTTTATGCTAATGGTACTCAAATGAAAATTAAATATGAATTGAATAATGCTTGTGTTTGCCATGGTAATGTCTGCTTTTAGATTCCTTCTGTTCTTGTAAAAAATATGACTGATAAAGTGATTCTTGGTTTGCCATTTATAAATGCTTTGTATCATTTTCTTGTTGAACATGATCAAATTACTACTGATCCTTTTGGATAGAAAGTAAAATTTAAATTTGCTTCAAAGTTTGAAATTGATACTGATGATGCTTTAAATTTGATTCATGCTAAAACCAAACATCTTAACTTCCTTAAGCAAGAAGTTAGATACAAGAAAATTGCTGAATAGCTTTCTGATAAACTGATGCAATCTAAAATTGATATTTTTCAAAAAATATTGATTGATGATGTTTGCTCTGACATTCCTAGTGCTTTTTGGCATAGGAAAAGACATATTGTTGACTTGCCATATGTTAAAGATTTTGATGAAAAGAACATTCTTACTAAAGCATGCCCTATTCAGATGAATGCTGAGACTGTTGAATTTTTAAAAAAGAAATCAATGTTTTACTTCAGAAAAAACTCATTAGGAATAGCAAGTCTGAAGGGATCAGTAATTGAAGTCCTATTTGACTCAATAGAAAATATGTTTTGAAAATATTGGTTTTTAACATACTGGGAAGCATTGGAGGTTTTGGGAAAAATAGTTTTAACAGGTTGGTTAACTTGGGTTAAAGCATAAGGATCATAAGATGAGGCCAAAACAGAAGAGTAATTAGGCTTAGGAATGGTACCTAAGAGAGTGAAACGGTTGACAATCTCTAAGGAAGAAACAAGTTCCTTTTTAACAATCGGTTTATCAGTGGTTGGGCTCTTGTCTTTTGACTGCCTACTTGCCATTGTGACACTGTAGAAATTCACGGGTAAGGAAATCAGGGATGGTATTTTGAGATCCTTTAATATATTCAATATCAAAATAAAAAACACTTAAAATAGCTTGCCATCTGGCAAAAATATGTTTTGAAGCAATATTTTCAACATCTTTTTTCTATTGAGTCAAATAGGACTTCAATTACTGATCCCTTCAGACTTGCTACCAGCTACTTTCCCCCAAAGTTTCATTGGATCCCTGAACATAGTGAGAAAGATGTGCAATACTATTCTGATATTTTGCACCATGAGAATTCAATCACTATTAAAGCCATACCTGATAAGAACAATACTACTAAGATTATTTATCACAGTGTTTTCCTGAATCATATTATTTCTGAAGAAATGTGGTGCCCCAATCTTGCCTCCACAAGAAGGTTACCAACCTCCCTTGTTCCTTATTCATATCATGATTATCTCACTGCTTGGTTCAGATTCATGCTTCATCAGAATAAAAACATGTCTCATTCATGGTTTATTAATTTCGATAAGGATTTCAATTCTGATTTGCCTCTTTGGTTCATCCGCTGGTGGATCCAGTTTGATTCTGTTATTGAAATATTCCCAGAATCATTGGTGGGTTCTTTCCAATATTTTACAAGTGTGTTCAAAGTTGATGCTTATGGGGCTAAATTTCCTCCTTTGCTTCATTTCATTAAGAAATATAAGGTTCCATGGATCTTGAAATGACAATATGATAAGGAAAGTGATGTTCTCACTCACCGCTGGTATGTTAAGTAGTGGGATAAGTTTCCTCACACACAAGCAATTGTTAACAATGTCACCAGAGAATTCCCATCCCCAAATACTTTATCGGTGGTTAAGATCAATACCCCAGTGCAAAAAGCTGAACTAGCTGATGCACTTGCTTCTACATCTACTAAAACTGTTAAATACTCTGCTAAGCCTAGAAAGAAGGGTTCTCCTTTGGATGAAATTCGCAAGGACCCCGATGCTCTGTATGCCCTCCTCAAAATGATTTCGAGGGAGAAAGAAGTTGCTGATGATTTAGGAGATGAACGGTCCTCTGAAGCATCTGTTACAAAAAACCCTTACCACCCCTACAATCAGGAGTGGTTTGGTTATGATGAAGAAGATACTCCTGATTTAGCAGAAGATTGATAGATTGATACACCCTATTTGTCTGGCCTGCATAATGGCCAAAATGCTACAATGTTTACCTTTGGTGAAGTTCCCACTATTGTATTACACTACTGGCCCATGCAAATGATGATGCTTTTGGAAAAGAAGATTCTTCATGATTTTGATCACCTCATAGTTACTTTCTGCACAATTTGGCTCTTTGAACTGAAGAACTAGACAAAGCCCCTGCTCCTGTTGATTTGAGTCAAAAAGTGAAAAATCACTGTTCACTTTTTACTGTTTACAGATTACTATTCACTTTTTACTGTTCACTATGCTTTTTTATGCCTATTTAAGGGGGGATGTCCTTTATGTTAAGCTTAGAATTCTCTGGAACCAAAACTTTCTTTAGGCCTACTTCTCTCCTTTAGAATTTCCACTACTACCTATTTCCTACATCCTACAAAGCCTGTAACTAGAACTAGTTCTAAGCCTTGTAACTATTGAACTGTTGAGATCTTGTAACTACTACTGTAAGTTCTGTTATCTATTTTCAATAATAACTACTTTCAGCTTTGTGTTTATATATATTTGTTGCTATCGCCTTCTTGGACGGTTTTATACTTACAATTGCTTTGATATACTGCTTGGTTGGTTCTACCGTCTTATATTATTGTTTTAAGCTACTTTAATTATATCTTACACTACCGCCTTCTTGGTTGGTTTTATTTTGTTTACATTATATGTTCACTATATTATTACTGTGCTTCCGTCTTCAGCGCTATGTTCCGCCTCTCCCTTTGTGGTATTAGAGCCTTAAATAGACTGCCGATCCTCTTACTCTGTAATAGATACACGGTAAAGAGAGGCTCTCCAACGGCAGGAGCGGGTACTGTTCAAGTGCTAGGCCCGTATGCTCCAGTAGGTATGCGGTGTCGCCGAAGTCGGTGCTCTCCTAGCCCGATGCCATGCCGTTAGAAGCGTGGCCCGACACCATGGGTTTAGGGCGTTTTCCAAGCATAAGCAACTTGGAGATGGGAGCCCCGGGTTACCGCCCCCTTTGTGGTATCAGAGCATACAAGCCTAGCACTTGAACGGTATATATATATGCATATAAAAACAATAGAAAAAAAACAACCACTTGGCTCTTGTTTGAAATTGTGTTTGAAAGTTATAATTTATTTGAGTAGTTTTTCAATGAGATTTATGGGCCGTTTGAATTGAGGGGGAAAGAGAGAGCGTAGAGTATAATTGATTCAAAATTAGTCTATTTTCAGCCCAAAAACCTCTAACTTGCCCTAATCCCAACCTGTCCAGCACGGATTTTCCTTGCCCGTTTGCCATCCCTACTTGAACTCCCATCTATTGATTACACTGACTCATCTAAATGCATAGAAAACCCATCTCTTGGAGAGAAGAATTCAATGCTTGAACGTCTTCCTAAGAGATTACATAGCTATCAAAAACTGCTCTTTTAATAATGTAACCCAATTCTATCGTTAAATACTGAATCAATACATAAGACCATGATAATTTGATATCTATCCTTTTAAATACTTCAAAGAGTTCACAGAAAATGTGCACGCACAAATACTGCATATATACCCAAATAAAAACCTCATCCTAGCATATCCTCAAACCAAAAAAAACTTGATTTTCAATCAAGAAATATAACTCTTGTGGAGCACCACTCATCATTTGGCAAACCAAAACTTTTAAGGAGAACCAAAAAGGAAAACAGAGAAGATATATTGAAAGGGCACTGTGGTACACCGTTTCAACCTAATTCTTTTTACCCCTACTCCGTCTGCGTGAAACTTGGACCCATCCATCTTCTGTTTCATCTGCCACCTTTGGCCTAGGGTCATCGACTATCATGTTTACATGATTCAAATTTGATTGGGACTCTGGTGCATCCACCATCATATTTGATGAATTCTCATTCTTATTGGCAACATCTCTGCTTACATTGTCATCATCATCGTTGTCGTCGTCATCATCATCACCACTCACAGCCTGGCAGTAGGGAAGAAAGAGATGTTATATTATTAAAGTCTAAAAATTTTCATTTCAGCCTCACAATTCTTGTACACTGAATCATTTGATTCACGGCCTCAAGGCACTCGGTGAGCAAAACAGATTATGTTTCCACCATACATGATTATACATCCAAATGAAAGAATCCTAATATCCCATCTAAAAATATTTCGATAATACATACATAAAAAGTAGGAAGGCAATCACTGCAAATTTGCAACATAATGGTAGTACTAGTAGTAGTGTTAGTAGACACATTTTATATATATATATATATATATAACAAAACATTATTAATGATCAAAAGTATCCCAAGTACACAAGGAGCATACAAAGGGAACAACACAATCAAGTTCTCAAGTTACAATGAAGAAAGATCCCTATATAATAAATTTTTTCCTGATTCATTTTTCTTACATAGAAAAGCTCAAGTTTTCTATCAACTCTCTTTGATATTTGATTAGAAACACAGTACTAATATAAAGGGGACCACATAGGTTTACAGAAATTCCTAAGAAAGTGAAAATTGCTGGTCTCACAATATTTCTTACTAGGTTGGCAAACATTGTAAGGCAGGGCCAGTCGAAAATTCTTAAGCAGAGCTTACAGCAGAGAAAACACACAAACTTGCCAATCCAAATTCCACTTCAGCAAATGGAAATTGGTTGTTACATTCTCATCTAAGCAACTCACACAATCCACGAGACTTGAACTCTTGAATTGACCTACCACCCCATTTTTAAGAGAAGTGGGGGGGGGGGGGGGGGGGGGGTGAGGTGCCTTTTAACCCAAAGACCAGGCATAGTTTGGTTATACATGATGCAAGAAACTACCTACATCATGTCAACTGATGCACCTCTTGTTGAAACATTTAAGTTCTGTTAAAAATTTCCAACTACCTCACAAGGGCAACACCAAAAAAAACACTAGAATCTAGGAAAAACAAAAGAATGACACCTTATAAGACATTATTCTGATTAAGAAGCATAAAGGATTTAGGCCAAGATTTCTACACATAAATCACCTGTCTGACATGATGAACAGCAGCTCTATTTTGATTGGCTTCCCTTAGGCTTTCAATAGCCTGAAACTTCCCTTCCAAACATTCTTCATGCATAACCATCAGTTTATAGGCTACCTGTGTAGTTAGACAAAGTGCGCAAAAACCAACACCCAATAGTAAATATTAACCTCATATTTAAAAGACTAACCAGAGAACATAAGCATTCAAATGAGAGACATTAAAATTAAAGAAATCCTGACCAATTGAGTAAAACTTAAAGAGCATGAACTATGGCATTCTTATCTAGTTTTTAAAGATACAAACAGGTGTAAATAAAAAATAAAGGAATCCACAATGGCTAGGGGAGGAAGATATGCAATTAAAGAACTATGGTGATCTCCTAATATTAAAAAAAGGTCATACTTAGCGCACAAATCTCCCACTTTTGCAGGCCATGGGAAAGGTAGTTGATAGACAGCCTTACTGTCAAAATTTTTTTTTTTTTGGGAGAGGTTGATCTCCAAAGAAGAGGAGGAAAAGAATGAGCTTTATAAAAAAAAGTAGTTTCTTTACTGCTTTATAGATACCATAATAGGATGGATACATGTAGTCAAATTACAAAACATGATATAATTATTGGTAGTACTAACAAAACCCCATTAACAAATACAATTATGGACTCTGCCAAGTCAAGGTTGAATAATTTAGAGAATGTATACCTCCTCAATGCTGCCATCATCAACCTCGGTATTGAGGGTCAACAAACCTTCCTCAAGTATAGCTTCTAAATCATCCATATAAAGAGGCTCTAAAAAAAACATAATGATAAAAATTTATCAGTGAAATAATTGAAAATGTGAAATTCATAACATTGGGGACCAAGGTTCCTCACCTAAATCTTAAAAAAAATTAAACATCAACTTATTTTTTCTTTTGAGAAACAAACTAACCATTAAACACACACACACACACACTTAATTACACTCTCTCACCAAGCTCAAACGCATTACTTGGACCATCAACTACATTCACAAAAATGAATTATAAAATTACTTGGACCATAAAGCGCATCAAATACTAAACCCCCATCAATCTCAGATTTCTTGAGGAAGTTCTTATCATAGAATACTTATCAATTCCTGCTTTGCTTAGCAAAACTAAGTACTCAACTGAACCAAATAATACTAATAGTAATAAAAATAAGTAAACAAAAAAAGAAAAAAGAAAAAAGAAAAAAGAAAAGAACAATTCAAACAGAAAAGCAAATTAAATGAAAACCATTTTTCATTACAAAACTTGCTACATTAGTTAGGTTAAAGCAAACCCATTTACTAAACCTTAAAAAAAGAAAGAAAGAAAAAAAACCAATTTTGTGAATTCCAACCAAATATCCAGATAAATCAAAAAATTAAAACAAAACAATTATATAATTTCGTCAATAAAACTCCAATCATATCGTATTCTAATCACAAATTAGCTAATTCCAACCACAAAAAGCCAATCAATAACCAAGAAATGATTCTAATGCACAAAATTTTCATTTTCAAAACATTTATATATACATATATATATATATATATATATATATATATATTCTAATTCATAAAACCGATCAGGTTTAATCTAATTCAAAATTTGTAGAAAGAAGGTAACGATGGATTTTATTACCTTTGGACTGAGTGAACCAGTAGACGATATCGGAGCCGATTTGATCGGCTTTGAGACGCGAGTCACGGCCGCCCCACTCGTTCTCGACGGCCATTTGGAGCGCCGACCACCGAGAGAAAACTAGACCTATCCCTTCTTTGAATATCGGCAGGCTCTCCGCCGATAAAGCTTTGGGAGGAACACCATTCACATCCATTGCCACTCTCTCTACGAAAAAACCCTAAACCTGAGCTCACAGAAATGTGTTTTATTCAGGGTAAAGACTAAACGGCGCGTATAGATATTATTATTTTATTACTAAAGCTCTATGTTTTGTTATTTTAAAAATTATTGGAACATTTTTTTCTTTATAAATAATTATATTTCAATTTAGGCGAAAATGTACTTTTCGTCCTTACATTTTGGGTCAATTCTCATTTTGGTCCCAAAATTAATTTCTTTGTAAATTTTATCCCTAAAAAAAGAAAATCGTTTTTAAAATGGTCCCTGCCGTCAACCCACTCACGGAAACCTATTACGTGGCAGACGGAATGCCGTTTTTACAGACGTGGCGTTGACGTGGCCATTAAAATATTATTAAAAAAGATTATTTGGCATTTTTTAAATGCCACATCAGCATTTTAATTTTTTTTAAAAGCCATGTCAGAAAATTTAAACAAAAAATTAATTAAAATTTTTAAAAACAGCCTAAAATCTAATTTAATCATTTTTTTTTTTTTTAACTTTTCATTATTTTTTCATAAGAACATAACAGTTTTTTCTTTGTGTTCTTCCCAAATCCAAGAAACAAACCCAGCAAACAAATCCAATCTCCAGCAACCAAATCCAATCTCCATCACTGCCAGGAAAACAAAAAATAAATCCAACAAACCAACCAATCTCCAACAAACCCATAAACTCATAAATTTCACATTCAAATTATCAAATTCCTATTCCAAATTCATCTTGATCATGAACCCCAAATATTCAATCCCAACAACAACCCAGAATATTCAATCCCAGGAACAAAAGAATAGAAACCCACCATCTCCTGGGTTTGAGAGCCACTGCCTGGGGTGGCGCCGTTGGTGAACGGCAGGGGTGGAGGTAAGGGTTTTGGGCATGGCTAAGATCAGGCCAGATCACAACCCAAACTGATTCGAATCAGCGGACCCAACCACCGATCCGTGTTCACAACACCCACCGATCCGAGTTCACCAAAACCACCGAGCGGCGGCGCTCTTCTTCACCGAGAGGCGGCGCTCTTCTTCACCGAGACCCACTTCTCCAAGCCCTCACTGCTCACATTCTTCAATCAAACCCACCAAATCATCACCAACATCAACATCATCCCCATCACGATCCTTACCCGCATCAATCTATGAAACTCAACCCCCACAAACTCCATCCTCAAAACCAACACCAACATCATCAAAAATTCCAAGAAATCCCATGATCAAACCAGATACAGTTTGATCGTGAGATGGGTTTTGTGGGTCTTCAATTTAAAGGGTTATGGGTTCTCTTGATCTTGATTTTGATTTTTGAGTGGTCATGCTGTTTGGCTCTTAAGAGATGAGAGAGTGAGAGATGAGAACAAGATGGAGCTTGAGCTTCAATCTTTACGGCTTGAAAAAGTAAATTTTTTTTTGTTTGTTTTTCATTTTTTTAAATAAAATTAAAATGGAGAAATCTGGTGTTTATTTTTAATAATATTAAAATTAAAATTGAGAAAATTGACGTAGCGCTGACGTGGCATTTAAAAAATGCCAAATAATCTTTTTTAATAATATTTTAATGGCCATGTCAGCGCCACGTCAGTAAAAACAGCATTCCGTCTGCCACGTAGTAGGTTTCCGTGAGTGGGTTGACGGCATGGACTATTTTAAAAACGATTTTCTTTTTTTAGGGATGAAATTTGCAAAGAAATCAATTTTGTGACCAAAATGGGAATTGACCCAAAATGTAGGGACGAAAAGTGCATTTTCGCCTTCAATTTATAAACAATACTATCTATTTTAACTTAATTTTTATAAATAACACTTGCTTTCTCATTTTTTTTTATATATAAATAACACCTGCTTTTGATTGTGTATATTAATGGACTAATAATATATTTATTTGATTTCAATCCCTCAAACTAATATATTAGTTAATGAACAACTAATATATTTAAAGTGCTTTGTATTTAAAAATTAATAAAAATATTTACTTATTTATGCTTGATTATACTTTGTTATTTTTTATTTGTCTTATAAAATTTGTAAAAATAATAATTGAAAGTTGGGAAATTTTCTTAGATATTTTTAGTCCTTTTTTTTGCTCATTTATACAAATTTAATCAATTCATTTGTGTTTTAATTTATTATTGTTAAATTAACTAGCGTCTTTGCATGCTCAGAGGTTTTTTTTTTTTTTTTTTAAATAAAAAATTTAATATTACTTTTCATTCCTCTCAATTTAGAGTTTATGTATTTGTTATTGAAATTTATGCATTTTTCTTATGAAAAAAAAAAAAAAAAAGTTGGTCCACTTCGGTGTATTTCGGTTTATTTGCTCCATTTCGGTCCATGTCGGTCTAAATTGGTCCAATTGTGTTACTTCAGTCTATTTGGTCTACTTAGGTTTACTTGCTCCAATTTGGTCCATCGGTCTAAATTCGTCCAACTGTGTTACTTCAGTTTATTTGGTCCACTTAGGTTCGCTCACCAATTCGGTCTACATCGGTCTAAATTCGTCCAACTGTGTTACTTCAGTTTATTTGGTCCACTTAGGTTCGCTCACCAATTCGGTCTACATCGGTCTAAATTCGTCCAACTGTGTTACTTCAGTTTATTTGGTCCACTTAGGTTCGCTCACCAATTCGGTCTACATCGGTCTAAATCGGTTGCTCTAGTCCATTTAGATCCACTTTGGTCCAATTTGATCGTTTCGGTCCATTGGGTCCAAAGTGGACCGACTGGGACCAAATAGACTGGAGTGGCTGAAATGGAAAAAGAAAAAGAAAAAGAAAAAAAAGCTAGAATTTAGGATTTTGAAAATGAGCCATTTATTCATTTAACACCATTAATTACAATTTTTTTTGAGTACTCAAAATAGGGAAAATGGCATTTTAGTATAATTTGAAAAGCCAAACCCAAGCTAGGATCATGCTATTAGTAATAAAAGTATGATATCATCATGAATTGATCTTTCATTGAATCTTAATCAAACTTCAAAACCGTGAACCTTTCATATCTCCGATTCTTTATTCAATTAGATTTTTAAAATATTGTTCATAACCTTTATAATGCCATTAAAAAAAAAAAAAAAAAAAAAAACTTCGGCAAATAATGCAATTGTTAGGAGAGACTCCTCACAACGTTATGAGTTTGTGATCCTCTGTGAAAGGATTTATGTTTCTTTATGAATAAGGAAATGTGCGATTATTTAGGCCAATTTTATTCCTCTTGCAAATAATCATACCCACTGTTTTAAAAACCGGACCGGACCGGCCGGTCCGACTGGGAACCGGATGCCAATCCGGTCCGGTTAAAAGTCCCATAACCGGTCAATAACCGGAAAAACCGGCCAAAAACCGGTCAAAAACCGGGGTTGAACCGGAAATTGGAAAAAAAAACGATTTGATGTCCGGTTCGGTTTTTAAAACCATGATCATACCACATTTGATCACCACACTTGGGGCTGACAATTGCATCCTTGCTATTAGGAATGAAAGCCAAAATTCCAACACTCCCTTTACGTGTAGGCCCAACTTCCCCTTAATAGATGGGACCTAACAAATGAGATTTTTAACATTTTAAAAGGAGGTAAAGTGAAGATAGGGATCAAATTCAACTTTGATATCCAGTGTCATCTTTATTACACGCATAATAACATCAATTCCTCTAATGCCTCTCTCACACAGGTTGTATTGGCAAAGTTCATCTTGGCCTTTCAATACTAGTATTTTATTGCACCTAAAAATAGGTGAATCAATAAAGGTTATTCTTAACCTATCCCAAAACCTGGGTATTGCCTTGGAGGAAGTCTCATCCTTCTTCCTCTTTGGTGCCACTGCCATGGATCTGCCATGGATGGCTAGAAAAACAGCTTACCACAAGAGCCTAGCTCATTTCTCACCCTCTTCAGTTGTATCGCCAAATAGTTAAAGTTAATAAAGAACACGAGAAGCCTAGTATTGAGCCAATACTCATCCTTCATCAATTGTTAGATGGTTCCTTCCACCTATCACGTTAAGGCTCGACTTTGACATCCTAAATAATAAATTATCTCCAAAGGCTTAAGTTAATAGGACATGATGAATGTATCACTTAATCGTTATTTCAACACATTGTTGCCCTAAAATTTTTAATTTCTAAATCAGAGGTAAGTTGGTACTAAATGAAAAATTATTACTTAAAAAAAAAGACTATAAGCTAATAAGAAAAATTGAATATAATAACTTTTCATTATTCTAACACTTATAAGCGCCCATCAACTGACTCATAACTTGGTCGACTGAGCCTTTCAATGTCATACTTGGGGCCTTATATATGAGAACTGTGATCTCTTCCCCCATATACGTTTCTCTGGTAGACAACTATTCATGCTCTTCTTTTCTTGTTTCTTTTGATCAGAAAAGAAAAAGGAAAAAACATCCACAAACAATTCAAATATAAACTACTTTTGAAATTAGTCTTAATGACTTCAAATATAGAGAGAAAATCCTCAAACACAATACATGAAAACCATAATAGATACTCACGGTCCATTTTTAAAGGCTATTCCCTTTAAGATCTGAACAGAAAAAGCAAACATCTAAATGATACCAGGAAGTTTTACATTACTTTCTTCCAAATCATCAAGTTCTTCATCTTAAGCGATCTTTGGATTACTCTTCCTGCAATTGCAATATCATACAAAATCGTGAAATGGAATAAACAACAAAGGGTACAAGAGAGTAAATAAACATAAACATAGAGTTGCTAGTCCATGTGTGACTTTTTGAATCATTTAATTATTGCAAACTTGGCTCTTACCAAGCATGGATATAGCAGCAAGACAGAATTTTACCTTGAAAAAGTTATTTGTCAACGACAACGATGCCCAGAGCTTCCCAAGCATTGGTAACTTCATGCTGACTGTGGTACAGGCGCCCAGAAGGGTCATAGTAGTACTGCGCAACAATGTTAACGAGTTCATTACATAAAGCAGGAAAATTGCAAGGAAAATATACTTCTATTTTCTGAATGCAAGGAAAAAGATACTTGACTGTTTATCAAAAAGAAATACTTGAACGAGTTTTTACTGAAGTCGCCCTTTTATAACAAAAACAGGAAAAGAAAAAGAAGAAGAAGAAGCATATATAGAATCTAAGATTATAGAAGATGTATAATGGCAATCCAGTATCAATGGTGGAGTCATGAGTTTATCTTTGACGGATCAAAATAAAGTGAGATGATTTTTTTTCTTTACATACTATATGTAGGGACTGAGTTTGAGCACTTCTACTGTTGAGTGAGTGGACTCAAGCCCAGCTAGCCCAATACAATAAATTTGTAGAGAATGGGTTCAAGAACTAGGCCTTAGCAAGCGGACAACGTCCAATGCAGTGTTCGCCACCATTCGAACGCAGATGAATCGAAATTATCCTCAAAAGTCTGTCCTCGGCCTGGTCCGAGGAGCTTGATGGTAGTCTTTCTCTCATGACCGTCTTGCTCTTCTTTGATCTGTTTCACCCCTTATATAGTCCTCCACCCATCCCATCAGCCGCCTTACCAAAACTCCCTGTGAGTTGCAGCAACCGAGGCAGCACTGCTCATGGGTCATTTCCGCATTAATGCTGCCGGAACATTAGGCGTGCGCATTTAATGTGGAAGTGACAGTTCAATCCTGGTTTTGATTCTCGGCTATTCTTCCATGGCTGATATGATGTACTTGTTCTTTCTCTTCAGATGCCCTGGAGGGCTGCCTATGGTGGCCCGTTACTTCCTCCTCCCATGGGCTTGGTAGGCCGAGGACAGGGTTGTCCTCGGCGAGGGCATTGGGCTTCCTCCTCCTCGGCATGGGCCTTGGGCTTGGTATAAAGTGGGCCACTGGGTTGCCAAATTCTCCGACCCCACACTATATATTACGTAATATATAATAAGATTAAAAAAAATTATAAACACAATTCATATTCAAATGAAGTATTTCTCAAAAAAAAAAAAAAATGCAAATGAAGTATTTTATAAATCAATAAATCTATAACAAAAAATTGTTTATAAAAAAAATTTGTACTAAAATTAAGAAACAATCGATACCTTTTATCTATCTTTGATCAATTTTCATAGACGTACTTGGTAGGTATAGAAACAAATACAAAAACTAAATAACCCCAATTAAAAATGTAGCCTAAACTTTTTTAGAGAGTAATAAATAATTAAGTGTCAAATTTGAACTAAAGTTCTGACTTCTCAGTAAATTTTCTTCCAATATACGCAAAAAAATTATTTGCAAAAAAAAAAAAAAACCTATCTTGGAGATTATTAGAGCTTTTTAGGCATTGAACTTTCATTAGTATAATCCAATGTATTGTCAACATATTTTCTTTTAAAAAGTTAAGTAATGATTCTTTAACTTGGATAAACATAAACTATACATGTTAAATATATAGAAAGATAGGGCTCGAAAATTTCACTTAAAGATATGGGTGTCTTCTATTGTTGAAAAGATGAGTGAGATTTGCCTAAGATGCTTTAGCTATGTTTAAAGAAGAGCGATTGATGTATAAATGAGAAAGAGTAGCTGATTCAAGTTGAGAGAACGAAAAAATAAAAAGTAGTGAAAGACAAAAAATTAGTAAAAGTAGTAAAAAAAAAAGAAAGATATGTCAATTAAGGAAATAATAGAGAATATGACTTTAAATAGAATAGAATGACAAAAAATAATTTGTCGCGTATCCATAGCTGATTCCAAAAAAATTTGAATTAAAGTTTTGTTGTTGTTGTTATTAAAAGAATAATGAATTTAATTTAATATATTGAATTAATAACATTATTTTAAATGAAAACAAATATGAATGATAATAAAAATTTATGTTTCTCCCTTATAGCCTAGTATTGGAGAGTAACCATGGTGTGAAAAAATGAGCAGTGAGATTCTATCACCGATTAGAACTACCAAAAGTGAAGTGCAAAACAAGCTAAAAAAAAAAGAAAAAAAGAAAAAAGAAAAAGAACTAGCAAAAGTGAAGTGCAAAACAAGCAAAAAAAAAAAAAAAAAAAAAAAACCATTCTGCCTTAATCTCTCAAGTATAGTGTAAAAGAAAAAGGTGAATTTATTTTACTTCTTGGTTGAGTCACAAGAGAATTAAGCCACTTTAATTTAATTTAATTTTATAATATATTATTTTGATTAGCTGAAAAGTTAAAAGTTAAAACAAGATTATGGGTTGTGGAATTATAAAGAAGGTTCAAAGAGAGAATTTGAGGGGCTGTGAATTCTAAATACTAAACGTTTTGTAACATGCCTATATATATATATATATATATTTAAAAAAATCACTTTGGAGGGCCATAGCTCCCTAGCACCTTAGTAGCTCCACCATTGTCTTGTAAATTAGCCAAATCCATAAATCCAAGTACACTTGATAACAAGCATGGTATTGTGTTTGATTTAATCTTAGTAAGAATCAAAACCAATCAGAGGTTCATCATCTTGGTCCCTTTAATCTAGTGATGTCTTCTATGACTATGAGTAGGATTGTTTTAACTGTTTGTCTAGTGTAGAGGAAAATGAACCACAGTTTGAATAAATGACTTTCTCTTTTAAAACATTTTATTTATAGATGTTTTGGTGTCCTTTTAAAAATAGTTTAGTTTAGTCAAAATCGATAAGTGATAGCATATCATTTTAATTAGTCTAGTGACGTCAAGAACTTTGTAACTTATAACGTACTCTTCTTTCAGATCTTTGTTAGGAGAATTAGAATTTTGAATTTTCTCTCTCCCACTATTGATACTAATCTATTATTACTGATCTATAACTGTGTTAATTTTTCCTGAAACTATTTCAAACACAATTGGATTATACTTGTGTCCTTAAAAAAAAGAAAAAAAAAAAAAAACTTAAAATGGGTGGAATTTGTTGAACTTGATTGAAACAAATAGTCCCGTGTTGTCAAACCAAAGAAAATATGGTGTGTGTGGGTTAGGGCTATCCACAAGTTGGGTTTGTGCCCAACCTGGACTAGACCCGAATAATTCGGGTGGATTATAAAATAACCTAAACCGACCTAGAAGATCTGATCGGATCTGCCAGCTCGGGTTTCGTCGGTTTCAAGTTGTATCGGGTCGGTCTTGGGTTTTATCACGGTGGACGATATTTGGCTGGTTTCGTCGAGATCTAGCTGATATCTAGCCGGTTCTGACGAGATTTGGCCGGATCTGTCGAGATTTAGCCAATATCTGGTTGGATCCAATGATATCTGGCCTAGATTTCGTCAGATAACAATGAGATCTCGCCGAATCTCGAAGGATTAGGACTAAATTTTGACGGATCTCGATGAGATCTCATCGGATCTGGTTTGAAATCCTTGAAAAATTGCAGGAAACAATAACTATCATGAGCAGGTCGGGTTTTATGGGTTTTGAGAAAGGAAACCTGCAACCAACCTGATAATGTCAGGTTTAGAGAGATTCAAACCCGTGTCCGACTGCCGGAGTTGTCTAATTGGGTGGCGGCAGGTTGGGAGGGTGTGTGGGCCGCTTGGACTCCCCTAGGTTGGACATTAACAATCTAAGGGTATAAACCCCAAAAATAAAGCCTTTTTTTGGTGAAACAAAAACTTTCTTCCTTTCTTGTTGAAATTTTTTGTTGGAATAATAAAATAGCACACAATATCATTGTACATCATACATACATGCATATTATTACTTTCATATTAAATGTAGACTACAGAATATATATATATATATATATTTTTTTTTTTTCAAAACCCATCACGTAACTTCTTTAGGGATCTTATCATATGTTTTTTCTAGATCAATGAAAATCATATATCTTTATAGATGGATCGTTTTGGCATAAAACCAAATTTTGATATTCTTGTTTCATGTAAAAATACAATACATACTTTTTTTTTTTCCCCTTTTTTGAGTGATAATCTAATAAATAGTTAAATACCCTTGAATAACATTTAAGGAATAAAAAAGAGGATGCAAGATTTATGTTAAAAAAGAAAATTAAGGAAAAGGTGTATAATAAATTAATAATATTGTTACCCTATAGACCCTGCCAGTCTGCTTGACTCGCTCCTCAGCGACCCAACCTGGGAGGAGCCAGCCAAAACCATTGCAACTGTTGTCATGGAAGGTGCACCTAGTCCCATCGCGGACTCCCCTTCTTCGATTTTGCAGAACTTTGTATATAGTAGACCATGTCAGTGGTGATAGTAATGTGTGAATATGGTTGTTCCTGTTGTTGGCTTGTGCACCTTGTGATTGTGCATGGCTTTGCTGCTGATTACCACTACGCTCCATGGTCAACAAAATTTTCTTTCGAATGGGGAATTTTTTTTTTGCTACTCAGCGATAAGCAGAAGTAATGTGATTGGAAAATCTTGCTTTCATGCCGCTATAAATTGGCTTGTTTTGGAAAGTAACTTAAGTAATTACCTTTCATTTCCCTATCTTTCCTTTTTATCACTATTTGTGCCAACATTATTTATGTTTTGTCCCCGGCAAAAAAAGAAATTATGTTTTGTTTTCAGGACAAAATTGACAAATGCCATTTTTGGGCAAAATAAGCAGCATTTTGTCAATTTTCCTAAACTAATTAGGAAAATACCCATTTTTTTAAATTTGATTTTCTCAAAATCAAGTTAAGCCCTATAGTGGTGTTTTTAAGGAGCCTATAGTGACGTTTTAAGGACCTATAATGGCGTTTTGGACTTCGAGCTCCATAAACTCGAGTTATAGGAAAAAAAAATAAAAAAAATTGCCTATATCTCGAGTTTCCGGAGCTCGAGTTCCAAAACGCCACTATAGGTCCTTAAAACGTCACTATAGGCTCCTTAAAACGACACTATAGGGCTCCTGATTTTTATTTTTTATTTTTAAAACTCGATTTTGAGAAAATCGAGTTTCAAAAAAGGGGCATTTCCCTAATTAGTTTGAAAAATATGGCAAAATGCTACTTTTTTGCCCGAAAAGGGCATGTGCCAATTTTGTCCTTTGTTTTCAACATATATAGATTAATACAAGTTTACTATAGATGACCTACACCTCCTTAGTTTTGTGATTTAAGGAAACAATACAATCCTAACCTAAGATTTATGAAAATTGGATAAGAGACTTAGGGAACAAGAAAACAATGTACACACATAATCACTCAATTTATGCGGTTTATCCAAAACTGAGCTTATGTCCACAAAGTTGCTGCAATTTTATTATAATCTCCAAATTGTACTATTTTTAGGACTACATGAAGGTGTGAAATTAATTTAATGAACTTAGGAGTTCCATATATTCTTAAATATTGAAAATATCGTAATAACTGTATGAACAGTTACGCAACAAGGTAGATCAGGTTTCAGACATCCCATCACTAAACATAATTTGTATCCATTATTAGCAATTCTTATTTGCCAATTTTATCTTTTTTTTCAAATGCTAAAGATTACTTCCTTTTTTTTTTTTTAAAAAAAAAAAAAAAAAAAAAAACTAAAGAATGTGAAAAAAAAATGAAGATGCAAAACTCCTTCAAAAATACGTACAAATGATATTACTAAAAAAGTATTTCAATAAGTTGGTTCTTATAAGAATACGAGAAATATATACCAGGCAAATTTCTAATAAACTAAAATATAAGAGTCCCCATGCAAATATCAGATTGTTAATATATATTTTTTTTTGCTACTTGAAAGTCTTAAATGTAAACATATAAATTTTTTTGGGCTGATTAATATGAACACATAATTAACATGCCAGATTTAGAGATGAGTTATTGCTGTATTCATGCAAAAATCCATGTGGATTTTGGTTGTCATCTGGGTTAGATTCCGGAGTTGCACAATTTCGAATATTCTATAACTTTTAAATAATGAGCATAAATTGACTTGCTTATACTTTTTCTTTTTTTTTTGTTGAGAAAACTTGTTTAGACCTTTGTGATGAAGTACCATAATTATTCTCAAAAAAAAAAAAAAAAGAAGTACCATAATTGTATCTCTAAAATGTTAAGAACTTTAGTTCAAACTTCATACAATAATGAATTAAGACTTATTTAGCAAGACAAACAAATTAATTATTTCCTTAATTTAATTAATTTGTATGAACTTACTTACTGGTTAGCTCATTTATAACTGTAAAAATTAATTAAGTGGAAATAAAGTAACAGGAGTATTAATAATAACAATTGAATGGCAATTATTGGCAATGCCAACTTGGTTATTAAACTACAATGTAAGAACAATGTAATAAAGACCTATTTAATTAGTATTTACAAAGGAAAAAATTAATGCTACCAGCCTACCATAAACAGGTTTCTTACCAATTAAAATCTGTGTTTAGTACTTATTAGTGATTATCTGGCCATGTACAATAGTTAGGAAGTTTAGTTAAACTAGAAAAAGTAGTGTAAAACTAAGATATGCATCCTATATATACACATATAGACCATATACGTATTTCAGTATTCAATTTGGCTTGTTTGGATTTCAAACTTCAAAGTGTAAATAATAGGAGGCAAAAGTAACATAAATACATGATCCCCCAATTTTGTCAATGACAGATCATATATATATAACAGTAACAATCATCACAATGAGATAGAAATCTATTTGGAACATCAAAATCCATCTAAAAATTAAAGGGCCGCATTCGAACATATTAAACAAACGATGCCATAGATTAAAATTGTCTCAAAAAAAAAAAAAAAAAAAACAAGCGATGCATTACCCAAACACTTTTGGGAAGATGAGTTTCTAAGGTAGATTTAATTATTTGAATTACAAAAGCATAAAATTTAAAAAGCACACATAATCCAAGCATGTAATAGTAATACAACTATCCATGCATTATATATAGATGGCAGTTTTTTCCCCCAACTGAGCTTAATACGGTGGAATAACATCATCAACAAAAGCATGGTAACCTGGGTCACATAGCCAGAGGCTAGTTAGGTGAACATGAGAAGTGCAAACCCTGTGGACTTCTTCCATGCCCCAGATGATAGTTTCAGCTTTGATAGGATTAATGATGTTAATTATTGGCTTGTCTTCGTCTTCGGCGCCGATCCTCGACTCATCCCACTGCTTTACAAGAACATGTGTTAGGTAATGCAGTGGCTGCCCGTAAAATTCCATCATGGATCTCGCTAATCCCTGCCATGTGATGAAGATAACATCAGATCCATGAGTTGGAGGGACTGGAATTTCTTTCATGTGTTCTTGGTACTTTTTTGCTTGTTCAATCACCGAATCTGCATCACGAAACACAATCATGTTTCATGTATTTTATTCTTGGTACTGGATTGGAATTTTAGTGGAACAATTTCGTGATTAACATTGGGTTTAAGTATGACTTATATAACAATTAATTAATATGATTTTTTTTTCATTAGAAGCAATATTAGAACCTAAAACTTAATTATATCTCCAACTCAAATCCACTGATTACCAGCTAAACCATAGCAAAGAGATTTGTAGGAAAATCATGATTCTCATTGAGCCAATGTCTTAGGCTATTTTGAGGGCAAGCACATGTATCTTGACTGTAATGAACATAATTAAACTTAGCAAGATAAGTTATGACATTATGTGGAATAGCAGTTGATTCATACCATTTCATGCACCAATAATTCCCAATACAAAACAAAAAATGTGTTCCTCAAACAAAAAACAAAAAATGTGAGAACGAATTAATGAATTTACTTGTGTGCCTATAGTATCAAAGTCAACAAATCTTGTACTCAAAATCGTGATACCATATCTTGATAGCATATTTCACGTCAATATTATCCACCTTATACATTTGAGATAAGTATTTTATTCTTTAATATATCTTTACTCTTAGGCATGGTAATAATTTGAACTATTTATGATCTAGATTAGTAGACTTCATACTAATGAATCAAAATATTGTTGGATCCATTATGATATTTTGGGTGAACATATTCGATCGGCCACACCCTATTTCCAACTAAAAAGTAGTGTTGATAAAAATACATGAAACTTATTAATAGACTCATTAAGTATATTATCCATCTTATCTAAGGATAAAAAGATGAAAAGATTCCTTCAAAGAAATTAAAAATGAAAAGATATTTAAGGTATCTAATTTGTATTCATTTTTCTTATGGACTTAAAGCATGGATTTTTGGATAGTATGCAGAAATTTGGACTAGATGTAACATTAGGGAAAAAAGTGTCCAAAAGGAAAGATCAAACTTAAAAAGTAGATAGTAAAAGAATTTTAGCATTCTAAACCTGGATCTTCCTTGAATGCCTTCACATTCTGGCTACATTCCCCGTCACCAATTTTTTCTTTTTTATTTCTCTTCCTTTTACTACATTCCCACTTAATGTCCTTTCCCTTGTCAATTTCATTTTCCTTTTTGATTCGCGCCCGGGGGCCATGATAGTCACTTAGATTATCGGACTCTGTATCTGAATCTGATAACAATAGATGCTTAGTGCATGCAGGATTCTGTCGCCGCAACATCTGAGCACTTGAGCCAAACAAATTAGAGTAAGAGTAGACGGAGAAGGAGAGAAGATGCGTTATCGGATTTTTTTTGGTGAAATTAGATGATATTTATAATCCCATTATATAATGTTGTAGAAAGGGAAAATTCCCGAACCAAGAAATTTAGTCGTCCACAAATATATTCAGATAAATTCAACTACGACAATTTTATTTATTTATTGGCATTTTTTTAATATAGAGACTTGACATATGTCAAATCGCGTTATGTCATTTTTAATTTTGGTTGAAAAGTTATTTACTTGAACCCAACTTAGCATCGATCCAATTTTCTTTGATTCAAAAACCTTCTTACCTAAACGCATTTGTTATTTTAGGTTTTAGCGGTTAGGTTGATTTCATACATAAAATTACTAAGTTTGGTTGATTACATGGTTTAAGGTCAACTTGAACCCCAACCCATTTAGTAATCGATACAAGTTGAAGTTGACACAACTTCCATCATGTAATTAACTAAAATCTCTATGAAAATAATGCTTATTGTTACTTAACCGTGAGATACATGGATGAAAATTCTTACATATTAGTTAATGATTTTTTTTTTTTTTTTTTACTTATCACTTTTGAGTTTGATTAACTAAATTTCCCCTACAAAAAGTTGTCAAAATAGTTCTTACACCATCCGAGAAATAAACTGAAATCATATTAATCGACGAGAGAATATTTAATCAAAATACTTCATGCCACCAATAGAATCCGACATTTTCTTTCGAGATTCCATTGTTTTGGTAGGATAATATCAAATTGAATGCATTTCCAAATAAAGAGAGTTGCCAAGGTTGTCCTTAAAAGGAAATGACAACTCATTCACCTTAATTATGTATAAAGTGAGCCATTAAATATTTTTCCTTTTAAAGATATATATCTAATTAATAACTTACCATAACTATCCATGGTAGTAATTAATTACAAATAATGACTCTGCTATGTCATTAGTAATTCTTTAAAGATGAATTAAAAATAGCACTTTCCTGTCATTATTAAAAATTAAGACTAATAACTTCTTCATAATGATCCCATTAATTGAACTTAGTCAATTTAGGAAGCGGTGTTCCAAAAATGAAAAGAAAAAGAAAAAAGTTAGGATAAGGTTGCAAAGGGGGTTTAGCTTGTGTTCAGTGGCCAGTGCCACTGGATACGTTGCAATGCAGACATGTGTCCGTATCCTAATGGGTTCAGTGGCCACTGAAAACAAGCTGGATCCTTGCAAATGAATCAACTGAGCTCATGCATGTAACTGTGGCACAGAATACCAAGAAGCTCTTGGAGTTTGAAATTTGAGAACAATGCAAAGATAGAGTCAGTTTAAGATTCGCTTATTTTATTGAATCTGAATTTTTTATTATCGAAAATACTATAGATAAAAGTAAAAGTTAGCTGAAATAGTACAGTGAGACCTATAAATAATACCAAAAAGTGCATTAGGACCCATAAAAAAAAAAAAAAAAAAAAAAAAAACTGAATAGTAAAATAAATTGACAAAAATAATCTTTGCTAAACGGATACTTAGAACGGTCAAGTTCTTTTGGATCCATTCAGGTCCTAGCTATGGAAGTGATTACATTTTTTTTTTATATAAACTATGGAAGTTGATCGTAAACTGATTCAGAAAAAGAAAAGTGAATTGTAAACCAATTGGTGCAAAACTTATCAATTTTCTCAATTGGTTTACAATTCACTTTTTGTTTTTGTTTTGTTTTTTTTTCTTTTTCTGAATCAGTTTACAATCAACTTCTATAGTTTATAAAAAAAATAAAATGTAATCACTTCCATTGCTAGGACCTGAATAGGTCCAAAGGAACCTAACCGTTCTGCAACAAAATCCACACGTGGCTGATATGCAGGTCTAACTTTGGATTGTTCTCAAATTTCAAACAACTATGGAAGTGATTACATGGTGCAAAACTTATCATTTTTCGCAATCGGTTTACAATTCACCTTTTTTTTTTAATATATTTTTTTAATTTTTTTTGAATCAGTTTACAATCAACTTAGATGAGATTCAAGTCCAAAGATGTGGACACCATACGTATTTATTTTGCCAATACTATTTA
This sequence comes from Quercus aquifolioides, assembly GCA_019022515.1. Taxonomy (NCBI): domain Eukaryota; kingdom Viridiplantae; phylum Streptophyta; class Magnoliopsida; order Fagales; family Fagaceae; genus Quercus; species Quercus aquifolioides. The sequence continues at coordinate 7,078,072 of CM032329.1, forward strand.
TTGCATAGCTTGGTGAACAGGTATAAGATCTTCCTTTGAAACATACTGCTCAAAATATTCGTCAATACCAAACTTTATAGGTGCGAAGCCAGAAATTTTTGTTTGGGAGGCCAAGTTTTGGCACTAATATATTAATCAAGACAATCCCTCACACACACACACTACAAAAAGCGAGGGCCAAGTTTCTAAAACGTGGCTATAGGCCCATTTGGTCTATAGCCGCATTTTTTTAAGTGCAACTATAGACCATGTTTGGGCTGCATTTAAGAAATGCGGCTGTAGGTGCAGTTTTGGCTGCGTTTTAGAAACACGGCTAAAGCCTCCTACAGTTGCGTTTTAGAAACGCGGCTAAAGCCTTTACAGGGTTTTTCTTTGCAGCCGGATTTTTAAAAATGTGGCTATAGATTTTTTTTTCCATGTTTTTAAAAACATGGACCATACTAAACTCTTGGCAGTTGGGCACTCTTTTAGCATTAGACTATTTCATTCTAAGCTTTAGAAGCAAGGCTCTCAGGAGATAATTCCAATTCAAACCAAGTATCCGCCCTAAAAATAAAGCATCATATTTTATAGAAGAATAAAAGCCAACAAGTTGAAAGCAAAGCTTTAAAAAAGCAGAAGCTTATGACATGCAAACTTTGAAAGTATAACTAAACAATAGTGCGGGTTCATCTAGAGCATAATTAGCAGCTATTATGAACTTAAGTCAGAATAGTGAGATAAAACTCACATTCCAATCAAGTGTGGTGACATCTTTACTCTTCTCATTTGTTCTACCCTTAATATGTTTCAGCACCAGCACGTTCAAAGGACCATTAGAAGTAGATCTCGAGCTACCATTTGCAGCTCTGCTATTGTCCATATATGAGTTGTTGCATCTCCGAATCTACAAGTTTTATCAGGCATACAGCCAAAAACTATTAAAATTCACAACCTTGGAATTCCAGGAATAGCAATGAAATTAACACATGCTAAGTAAAAAGTAACCCTTCATATTGGCGTGTAAAAAGTAACCCATCACACAAGAAATCCTTAGAAAACCCTATTTGCTCCAATAAAAAGTAAAGCAATTCTCAGTAAGCCTTCATAATGATTTTGCTTCAATTGGAAGATCATATCCAATGTGTAATTCACTATGCAAAAATACTAAGAAGGATGTCTATAATGCAGCAATAACAAAAAGGATCATAATATGAAAACACATCAAATTAATTGACATGAAAGATGCATGTAACAGAATATACCCGTTTTGGTGGTTGATTTGAGTGACCACAACCATTTCATAAAGAAAGTCCAATTGGCCAGAGGCAGAGAATTTTTTTGGGCCAATCCAAAGGATTCTGAGACTTAAATTTACTTGTATCATCGTTCTTTGTTCATTGAATTGCTACAAAGGGTAAAGTTTGGTTTACACCCTTTTAGTTGGGATTCTTTGTCATCTTAGGATTCGAAAAGTTGTTTACTTCAAGATTGTCTTTTTCCACATTATAGTTGTTGCTTTACTGTTGTTATTGTTGTTATATGGAAAATGATAAAGACCTATGTACTAATTTGACCTAGGCATAGCTGCAAAGAAGCTTCTTAAATTAGTTCACTACTTAAGCAAATAGAGATTTAAGTGTACCAACCTTTTAAAAAATTAGAGTTCAACATGAATGCGATTTTGATGAATTGTTGTACTCGGGCTCTCAAATTATTCATTTGAATCTACCATACAAGACATGGAAGGTCCTAGTGCAGGACTCTATAACCAGCCACAATTGCCAAATAAAATAGCAAAAGTTTTGAGTTTATGAAAACCTAATAGAAGTAAAATACTATGATGCCATTTCTTTTTAAATTATAATCCTTCTATTGACCTTTTACATGATCAATGGTCCCTCCATCTCAACCATCCCACAAATTGTACACCTGGGGGAGACACCCTTTTGAGGACTCTAACATAATTTCTATATATGACATCACTAAAAATACTCTAAAAGACTTTGTTAGGTTCTAAATGTTTAGAACAATTGGCAAATCGTGAACACAAACTTGTCTAGATATAGATCTTAGAGTCTATAGGTTTTATTAGACAATGCTCAAGGTGATTCAAGTCAAGATTCAAGAACATACAAGCTGCAGGAAGAAGACTTCATATTCTGCCTGGTTCGATCAATCGAAGAACAGGGTCGATCGATCGAAAATCGTATCTGCAGAATTTTAAGTCGGCCCAAACAGCAGCTTAAGCCCATTAAGGATTAGGGTTTCAGATCTACTTCTCCCACTATATAAAGGAAACCCTAAGCCACGTTTTTTCAGACTTTTGATGAGAGATTAGAGTGCCTCTTGTGCCTCCTTTTATTAGGGTTTTGTACCCAAACCTCTCTAAGTCTTTGTTGCTCATATTTGCGGTTTATGTGAATCTCTTGTGAGATCTTTGAGGAGCTTTCCTTCACATAAACTTAGGGTTGTCAATATCTTGATAATCAACAAGGTTGCTACCATTTGGAACTTAAAAGAAAAGCAAGCGGGGAGCTTGTAGCTGATTGAAGAATTCAAGAAAGAAGTAGTCCGTGGATTCGGAGCCTGCGCGTGGTCGTGTCAGGAAGTTCGTACTGGTGGGTAGCATTAGGAAGTCGAGCGGGGAGCTTGTAGTCCTTCTGTAAGAACTTCAATTCTTTCATAGTGAATTCTTGTTTGCCTTGAGGATCGGTGGGTCAAATCCTCCCCAGGTTTTTACCGTGTGGTTTCCTGGGTGATCATATCTTGTGTTATTTATTTTCCGCTGCATTATTATTCTTGATATGATTGTTAAATTGCTTTAACCTAGAATTGCTTAATTTGACTAAGTAACAACTTGGCTAATTAATCTAGGCTACGCAACTAACTCTTGTTCCAAACTTTAGACTCAACTGTTTAGAACAATTGTTAGGTTCTAAATGTTTAGAACAATTGGCAAATCGTGAACACAAACTTGTCTAGATATAGATCTTAGAGTCTATAGGTTTTATTAGACAATGCTCAAGGTGATTCAAGTCAAGATTCAAGAACATACAAGCTGCAGGAAGAAGACTTCATATTCTGCCTGGTTCGATCAATCGAAGAACAGGGTCGATCGATCGAAAATCGTATCTGCAGAATTTTAAGTCGGCCCAAACAGCAGCTTAAGCCCATTAAGGATTAGGGTTTTAGATCGATCGAAATTCCTATCAGACTTATTTTAATCTACCTTCTCAAACCAATAAGGTACACAAAATAAACAGAACAACTTAAAGCTTAATTTGATCCCACTTTCACATCACTTTCACTGCTAAGGTCAATATTCTCTTTCCTTTATTTATTATTATTTTTTTGAGTTTTCTTTCCCATTTGATTTAATTAAGTTCATCATCAAATCCAAAAGAAAAAGATTTAAGTGTACTTGCGAAAGAAACAATGAAGGAAATCCTTTCCCTCTAAGGATAATGTTTCTGGTATGGGTGGGGTTCTGTTCAAAACTTTGACCATAGCTTGAGGCTGAAAAACAGAAGAACAATTGGATACTTAAAGGGATCAAGTTTAAAACACAAGGATAGTATTAATAATAATAATGATTAATTTTTTTAATTTCCTCCTTCAAAACAGGATAGTACAAATAAGTACCATTGTACATCAAAAAATTAGCCACAAGAAATTTCTCAAAAGAAGTGTGATTCTTTAATAGGTCTATATAAATAAGAGATGGGTTGAATTCATTCTGAGCACATGAAACAATAGCATGTAGATGACAATTTACCTGCCTAGATTATGATCAATGAAGCATAACAAGGTCAACAATGTCCTCAGCCCCGTAAAATCACTCCAAGGAGGTTTTCCATTCAGCATTTCAATAATGGTACAGCCCAATAATGGTACACTTATCCTAACCCTTTTTGATAGTTTAATTCATAATAGAATATCAAATGGCATTCAAGATCAATGTTATAAGATGCTATAACCTATAACATTAATACTATTTAACAATCATCTCTCCTAACTAAATAATACCAAGTATTTAAGGAAAATAGAACATAGTAAGTTGTTTCGTGCTTTATGATGCCAATAACAGTAGGGTTGTAAAGTATCAAGTTTTCTTTTTTGTTCTCACAGTTCTCATTTCTTAAGTGCATTTGTTAGTGCAGAAATACTACCTAAATAGATTATTCTTTCTCCTCATTAGATGAATTACTCTCAACAATACCCAATTCTAAATTTTCAGCACAAACTGGATACCTTTGTTGATCCTATTTCTAGTGCAATTCACTCTTCAAATAGTGCTAACATCTTCAAGACTATTTTATTTTAAAAACATCTTTTAGAACATCCAAAACTTACTGCATAAATAAAAACCAAGCATTACAAAAAAATACTTCAAGAAGTAACTAAAAGTTAGGCTTATGAGTAAAAAAGACTTCTCAATCTGATGGGTCCGAATTTCTTTTTTAAATATCCTTGACACAAAAAAAAAAAAAAAAAGAAGACCAAAACTGAAATATCATATTGTGTTCAATCATAGAAACATTATGGCCTTTTGCTATGTTATTTTCTAGTATCAGCCAAACAAACCATGCTTTCTCATCTTATAGTCTGCAATCGTAGTTGTAGGGACCGGGTTTGAGCACTTCTATGGGTTGAGAGAGTGGACCCAAGCCCAGCTTGCCCTGCAATGAATTTATAGAGAGTGGGTTCCAGAACTAGGCCCTAATGAGGAATGCAACGACCATGCATGGTTGCATGTGGGTTTAACAACCTAAACGTGAATTGGGATGCTCAATAATGCTCCTCGGACTTGCCTTTCAGAGCTTGGAGTTCTTATTATTTCTTTGAAGATTGATTACAAGGTTTGAGAGAATACAAGTTGCTACAGTACCTCTTGGTTCAGATTTTCCGTCCCCCTTTCAAGAGAGACTCCTTACATTATATACACCTCTCTCAACTGATCCTAGCCCTACATTTGTTGATCAGCCAGGCCACCACTTGAGAGCCTGTCCCATCAGCCGCATTCCCATTCCTCCTGTGGGTTGCAGCACCCAAGACAGCACTGTTCAGGAGTCCTATCCTCATTAATGCGGCCAGGACGTTAGTTGAGGGCATTTAATGTGGAGGTGACAGTTCATCCAGGACTTGCTCCTCCACCATGCTTCCGCTGCTGACGCGTTGTACTTACTCTTTCCTCTTTGGATGCTCAGGAAGACTCCCCTTGATGGTGTGCTGCTTGTCCACTTTATGATCTCGGCCGTCCGAGGAAGGAATCGTCCTCGGCACTGTTTCTTGGGCAACTGGGCTTTACACTTTCGTCCTCGGACCTTGGACGCCTCCTCGGCGCGGGCCTTTGGTCCTGAAACGAAGTGGGCCGGGGCTGTCTGACTCTCTGGCCCCACAGTAGTTTTTGTAACTTATATGACAGAAGACTATGTACTGTAATATCTTTTTCACTTACTGAGATAGCTTTCCAATACATAATTAAAATAAATAAATAAATTGATATCCAGAGAAGGTTACAATTGAAGAAAGAAAAAGACGAACCGAGGGTGGGGGACTCAAAGTAAGACAACAGAAAGAAACTCTTGCAAAGCTTCGGCAAACATCTCAGGGCTGAAGCAATCGCTAGAGATAATAGGGACTAAAGACACTAAAAATGAGCAGCCACAAGTTATTTATTATAATAAACCATAGATATTGCAATATTTACCTTCAAATAGATATCAGTTGCTATATAAATTTCATCATCAATGACAGAAGCATATCTCACTGTTTTATTTATTTATTTATTTTTTAAAAAAGTTATTACCTCACAGCAACCTTATCTAGGCTCCAAAAACCATACCAAACATGGATAGTTTCAACTTTTAGTAGATTTTATAAATGGGATAACATACACACACAAAAAAGAAGAAGAAGAAGAAGCTTGTTCTACGTATTAAACTTTCACAACAAAATAACAATATAAAAGTATGGTTCAATATTAATAGTTTGAGATTAAATTTAACCTCCTTGGCATGCTAACAAACAAAAATTAAAATAAAGGAAACTATAGCTACAACTCTTTTTTAATCTATATGGTATACTAGTACCACTTCTTCATTGAGGAATTTTATCAACCATGTTATACACAAACCCTCCCCCCCAAAAAATTAATTAACAATGCTAAAATCAATGCAATAAACTTTAACATGAAATAATTAATAAAACCCATCAAAACCAAAAAAAGAAAAATAAAAAACAGCCCACAATCCTTTCACACTCAACAAAAGGTGGAAACTTTTTATTACCTTGAGCGAGAAGTTGAGAGTGACAGAAGGTAATATGGAATACCGCTTCTCCAATCGCCTCACAAGTCACAACCTTCCTCACTAACTGTTCACTGCCACCAACAATAGGCAAGTTGCTCTCTAAGAAGCTTTCATGTACGCAACCCAACCATCAAATCACGATGAAAGTTGTCAACCACCTACAAATCAAAAAATCTCAAATTATACTTCTGAATATATCTGAGATTTTCTTTGTAACCAAACACAACAATAAAAAAAAAAAAATAAAAAAAAAAAGGAGAGAAAACATGCCAAAATAAAGAAAGGGAACCTTATTGGAGGCAATTGAAATCTGAAAAACAAACAAACAATTTAATTGATTTTTAAGTGCAGATTAGAGTCTTATAATCCAAATTGACTTTTGAAATCAACAAAACTCAAACTAAAAGCAATTTGAAAATAAAAGAATTAGTAAAACTAAATAAAAGTTAAAACGATTCACAAATATATGATGCAATTTTGTAATAGAGGGAGGAAAAGAGTGAACTTCTTCAAGGAGTCGGTGCTTTGGGCTAATAGCGTCACTGGGGAAGAGAATAAAAAAGGCCAACAAAACATCACTTATGAATTTTATCAAACAATTTGTGTACATGTAAAAGAAACAACACTTAATGAATCATTGCAAAATTCAAATGTAACCAAAAATTTTCTAAACACGTATGTATTAGTACTTCCAAATTTGCAATTTGAGCCCATATCTGACCAAAGTTGCCTAGACAATATTCTAGTGCATATGAATTAACTTTAGATTAAATTCTCATTCTAAACATATTGGGGGTAAATAGATGACTTCAATATGAGAAGAACAAATTCCAAACCAAATGAAAATTGAAACTCTAACAGATGATGGGAATAAAGTTAAGAATAATAATGAGTTAGGAGAGCAAGAAATTGGATTAGTTGAGCAAATGAAGTCTGGAAAGAAATGAGAGGTACACATCAGAATTTGTGTTGGGCCTGGGAGAACAACTTGCTGCAAGGTTTCATAAGAAGAGACCTCTGTAGCCTAAAAAGTGAAAACCAAAAAAGAAAGAAATATTTGAAATAAAGAAAAAACATAACACAAATTGGAAGCAAAAAGTAAAATGAAAATAAAAACAATTTGTAGTTTTGGTTTTCAGATGGTTCTAGATTTTTATGCTTTAAAGTTTTGTCTCAAAAACCAAACACAACAATTAATAACAGAAAACAGAGATTAAAAAAAATAGTAAGCATGTCAAATTAACCATTTAAATTAGGGAAAAAAATGGTGGGAGAAAGAAGAGGTGCCTATTGGAGGTGAAGACTGCAGACCGGCCTCTCATCTTTCTCCTTCTCCTTCTCTAAAAGGATCTGTCTTCGGTTTCAAAGTTGTGTACGAAATAAATTACAAAGGGAGAAAAGCGTAGGGATAAAAAAGGGGAAATTTTTTTCTCTCTTTTGGCTTTTTGTGGGAATGATTATGAAAGGTACAAAATTAGTAACTACCTAGGAGCCAGAATGTTGCCTCCATAGTTTAGTTTCATCAATAGGTTTTTAAAGCGGGTGTTATCTTTTAAAGAAGTTCACAGATAACTACCACTTAAGAGACTGAACATCACTAAAATGTGAGAAATATTATTGAAACGTTTCCTTAATCCACCAACACGAAAAGTGACAATTTTTCGGTGTTTTTAAATGTAAATACAAAATCAACTACTTGTTAATAGAAGTATAAATTAAGAACCAGAAAAATAAAGGGGAAAATTCGTAAAAACATACCTTTAATTTTGGTACTCATTCTAATGCCTCAATCACTGTGATTAGTGAATGCCATAGCCTTTATCGACAACTGCAGGAAAAACTTATTATTTTTATTTTTTTATTATAAAAAAAAGCACTCAAATAACTTAACAAAAATGAACAAAGAGAACATAGGAAACAAAAATATAACAAAGAGGTAATGAAATATATATCAATTACAAAAAATTATAAAAAAAAAAACATAAATGAAATTCCATGCATGTAGGGAGATACCCAAAACGAATGCAACCCAAATAGGCAAAACAAAACCTATTCTAATCCAAATTCCTTAGGCAAAACCCAATATAAACAAAATACCACAAAAACCAAAGAACCAATTCTACCTGAATTCCTTAGTCTAAACCCCAATCTAACCAAAATCATATTTACCGTCTAATTTTAAAAAAAATATTAGTAGCGGTTCCGGTGGTGGCTGGAAGACGTATGGCTGGTGGAGGTGGCTTACGTGTTGGTGGCCCAGTGGCGGCGCTACCTTATGGCCAGGATGGTCCCAGGACCACCCTGACCTGAAAAAAAAAATTTTTATATATAATAATTTAAAATTTTATATTTATTTACCTTTAAAAATATTTTTGGGACCACCCTGAATTTTTTTTATACCAATAAAATTAAATTTTGGTCCATAATTTGAGCAACTTAGCAATATATTAGAGTCTTTCAACGGAAGATGGTAGCATAGGTCTGATAGGTTCGTAGTGGACGGGTGTAATGCGTATGGCCACTCTTTGTTTTGGTCCTTTCCCTGGGGACATGTTTTAATGGTTTACTGTTCCCCCTTTTCCAATGAAAAAAAAAAATAGCTAAACTTAATGCCTCAGTCTTTTACTTTTATTCTATTTCGTTTCAATAAAGTTTTCTATTGTTTTGAGTTCCAAAAAAAAAAAACAATATATTGGGGTGTTTCCAGCAAAAATGAAAAACTCAAAAAAAAAAAAAAAATTGAACTAAAATCTGAAAAAAAAAAAAAAAAAATTAAACTACTACAGGTTGGACAGTGGCTTGATTCCTTCGACTCAGTACATTGCCCAATACAACACAATTTTCAACTTTTTATTATTTTTTATTACATTATTATTTTTCCTCACCAGACATATATTACTTACTTCTCATTTTTAATTATTTTTTCTTGTTTATTCTTAACCACACACGTCTTTTGTCTCCTCGATTTTTACACTTCATACTTTTAAATTTATCACATCTTCATCTACACTTTTACATCTACGTTTTGCCTTCCTCCTTATTCGTAACTTCTGTCTTTTACCAGTGCCAGTGCAGCAGTGCCTCTTCTCAAGTTTTGAGTCTCAAATTTCTCAATATGATTTTCTTTTTTTAGTTGTATAGGTACCTTTGTTCATTTTTTTTTTTTTTGAGGTTTTTTGGTTTACAGTATGCAAATTTGTTTTGGTTTTAAGAACATTTTTTTTTTAAGCACCACCATCATGCTGGCTAAATCTTGAATTTCGGCTGGTATTTACCGAAACACCCGAAATAGACTGGAATGACCTGAAATTTTTTCTGAAGTGGAATAGGGTGGGTTACTGTTCCGGTTTGTCTACCGGCACATTATTTTCCCGCCAAAATGGAATAGAATTAATAACATTGAATCAAACTTAATTACCTAAAGGCTAAAAAGAAATAAAATTGTAATTTATGCTTCCTAAGGAACACCCTGAACAACATTCCTAGAGCCGCCACTGTGGTGGCCCACAAATTTCTATCTCTACCCTAGCAGACTCTGTCTCACTCTCTTCTATTTTTTTTTCCCTAATAATTCTAATTTGAGGCTGAGATGTGAAACCACCGTAGGTGGTGGCGGTGATGAGCTTGGGTGGCTTTGGCCATGGTGGTCTGAGACAAAAAGATAGTTCAGATCCGAGGATTAGAGAGAGATTTCGAGGTTGAAAGAGTTGGTTCAAAGATGGAGAAGACCACCGTAGTGGTGGTGCTGGTGATCGAAGTGATGAGTTCAAGGGAGAGAGTGATAGAGAAGGTGAGAGACCGGGTTAGAAAGAGAGAGTAATCTAAGGGTTTTTTTTTTTTACCAAACCTGTAGCTGCGTTTAAAGAAACGCAGCTATAGACATGCTTTAAGCCACGTTTTAAATAAATGTAGCAGTAGGCAGGTTATAGCCACGTTTTCAAAACGCGGCTATAGTCCCTTAAAAATATATATATATATATATATTGTTCAACCTATAGCTGCGATTAAAACACACAGCTACAGGCAACACTATAGCCACGTTTTCTAAAAAGCGATTGTAGGACTTCTTTTAAAAAATAAAATTTGGGTTGGACCTATAGCCGCGTTTTTCCAAACGTGGCCATAGGCCCTACTAGATAAAGCACCGCTGCAAACACTAAAAATGCAGCTATAGAACTGTCCTATAGCTGCGTTTTATAAAACGCTTATAAAACGCAGCTATAGGTTTATATGTAACAAATGCAGCTATAGGGTATCTATAGCTGCATTTTTGTAAACGCGGCTAAAAAAAAGCCCCTATGGCTAGCGTTTTTTTTGTAGTTATACTTTTTTATTTGATAAGTTATATATATACAACATCAAAAAAAAAAAAAAAAAAAAAACTCAATATTTTCAATTAAAATTACGTTTAATGGCGATTTTTCATAAAATAAAATTCATTTTTCCCATTTTCATAGTTAAATTCTTAAAAAATTTCATTTTTAATACAAATTATCAAATTTTTATACTAAAGTAAGTAAAATTTTTTCAATTGAACTAATGAAATTTTCAAAAACATGAATGATCCAAAACTTGGAGTAATAAGTTATGCTCGAAATATATTTGAAACTATTTTACTCTAACCCATTATGTGACAACTAAAGAGACATTTCATGTATAGTTTTAGTGACAAGATTTTTTTTTAATAAGTCAATAACTTGTTAATTGCCACATAACAGATTGAAAAAGATAGATCCAAACATGTTTGGTGCCAAATTTTATCAAATATTTAACAGATATAAGAGTATACTTAACAATAAAAAATAAAATTGCGAAAAATAAACTTATGTCTCTATAATTATCAGACCAAATATTTTTTTTTTAAAACATCATTGAACTAGTTCAAATATTTGGGAGGAACAACTCTTATTTTTATAGGCTAAAATTTGAAAACATTAAAATAATTATATATATATATTCACAATTTTGGGGGCTTCGCCCCTCTAGTACCTAGTATAAGTTATTCTAATTGATGATTTGATTATGTTGCAATTGGAATGTTGACATTGGGCGATGAAAAGAATGCAATAAAGGAAGAAGAGATTTACTATATATAAATAAATTGTAAAATTGTTTTATTTGCTAGAAATTGCAACTAACATTGTTTAAGAATGGGATTTTTTTTGGGGGGGGGGGGGGGTGTGAAAACTGAAAAGGATTATTCTAGTGATGGGATTATATTTATAATTATTGAGTCTATTTTCTTATGGACAAAATTTAGTTACAAAATTGGTTGTAGCTCAAAATTATAACCTTAATCAATATCTTTTTATTGAAGATGAATTTTGACAAATCCACCATTAGATTACATCTTCTTCTTATATCCTTCATGCTTGCAAAATTTCTAGAAAATTAAAGATCAATAGCTATGTCATCAATAAATTTTTTAAATTGCAAGTTTTTGTAGTTTAAAATTATGCATAAAATATAACTTTATAGATCATATAGTAAATAATATCCGATTGACACAAAATTTGACATGTATATTAAGAGCGTAAAGAACATGCAATTCAACGGTTAGATTTTCAAAATATGTAGTAATGTTTATTTTATTGAGTAAGGTTGTAGCCTTATGTTACAACCAATTTTGTAGCTAAACTATGTCATTTTATTATATTTTGGTGATTTCTATACTTGGAATATATATTTAAGTGCTTTGTAAATGAGAAAAATGATCCTATCAAATTTCAAGTTTTGTCCATTTTTTCCGTTTCATAATTTAGAAGAATTTTTACTTATCTCGAGTCTCAGGATGGATGATCATGAGATTGATCCAATGGCCACAAAATCACAGCTATAAAATAATGCCATTTGGATTTAAACAAGATAACTTAGAAACCATGCTTATAATTTAAAGAGATTCACAAAATTTGTATATGTAAATGGGAAAAATGATTTTATCAAATTCCAAGTTTTGTCCATTTTGTCTGTTTCATAATTTAGAAGGCTTGTTACTTATCTTGAGTCCTAGGATGGAAAAAAGTATTTTATATCAAATGATACTATGTTATCCATATCAAAATTCTATAAACAAAAGACATGTGTGCAAAAATAACTATCCTCTTTCATTTGTTAGTGAATTACTAAGATTTAAACCTCTTTGTTTTAGCTCCGCTGATCGTGGTAAAGGATTTTTTTTCTATCTTTCTTACTCACATATCTCTTTTTTCGCCTTGTTGCAGTATTTTTTACATATATTATTTTATTAGACTTACAAAGGTTTTGTATTATGGATGCCGCTATGGAGGAGCTGTGGAAGAAGTTCCATTTTTCGGAAGAAGAAAAAGGGGTTTTGACGGTGAGTTCTCAAGAGGTGGCTCTTTCTAAAGATCATGCTTAATTTAGTATCTTGTTCAAACTCCAATTAACTAAGGATTTTAACAAGGAGGCCTTTAAATCTACCATCCAAAAACTTTGGCGTGGTTTGCATGGAGTTACTATTAAGGAAGTGGGAAGTAATCTTTTTCTAGCTATCTTTGTAAGAGAGGAAGATATGAAGGAGGTTCTTGATAAAAGCCCTTGGTCCTTTGATAGGAAGTTAATTCTTTTGAAACGTTTCCATGAGGACCTTAGCCCAGGTAATGTTGCTTTCCAATATTCCCCTTTCTGGATTCGGGTTTTCAACATCCCTATTAAAAGTATGAATAAGGTTGTTGGCACTTGTATTGTGAAGGAGATTGGTGTTCCACTTTTGGTTGATGCTCCAAAGAGTGGCCTTGCTTGGGGTCCTTTTCTTCGAATTCGGGTCAATATTGACAACACAAAACCTCTTATGAGGGGAAAAATGATTCATATTGAAGATATGGAAGAAGGTTGGGTCTTTTTTAAGTATGAGAGGTTGCCAACCTTTTGCTATCGGTGTAGTATTCTTGGTTATCAAGATCGTGAATGTCAGCGGATAAATAAAGGATGCCTTCACACGGATGAGGATGAGTTTCAATTTGGTCCATGGATGTGCGCTATAGCCTATAGCTCCAAAAATCAATCAGAAAAAAGGAAGTCCCAGCCAACCAAGGTCTAGGGATGATGAAGAAGAGGTTAGTCCAGCCACTGAGGGGGAAGAGAATATTGATGGACCTTCTAAACTCCGTCAACAGCAACTTCATATTTCGATGGTTGGTGAATCTATTGTGAAGATATGCAGACAACAGTTGGATGACTCAGGACATTCGGAGCATAAAATTTCAAATTTTCTTGATCTTGTTGAAGTTTCAAATTTTGAATGTGATAGAGTTGCATACGAGTCCCCATCTTCAAAAAACCATATTCCCACGTTAGTTCAAGTTTCAAAATCTCAACAAAATCTATTAGTTAGTAGTTTGGTGGATTGCAATGACTCTGGGCGACAACTTGATAAGCCTAATCCTATTTCTAAGAAGTGTATTTTAAATAGGACTCTTCCAGTAGCTGATAAGTCGGATAGGTACCAATTTCTAAATACTAATCAACAACTGGTAGGTGGGAAGGATAAGGCAATGGATAACATAAATTTAAATGGGGGATATTCGAAGGAGGATATGGAGATGGAGATAATTCCCAAGACAGTGAGGATTTGCCAGGCCAGAAAAAATCATCTTTTTGATCATGGAAACGCATCTTACGAAGCTCCAGTAATCACGCTTCAGCTGATGACTCATCTTGTCTTCAACACTCGGCTAAACGTACATCTTCAGAGTATTTTTCTCTAGAATCTCAAGTTCATAAGAAACATATTCTTAGTATGGATAGTCTGAGCGTATGTCAGTCTTTTGTTGGGGGTACTTTTCCACCCCCTCCTCCTCCTCCTCCATGAAGATTTTAAGTCTTAACCGCCAAGGGCTTGGGATCCCAAAGGTGGTACAGGAATCTCGTTGTTTGGCGAGTGAAAAAGGTCCCAAAGCTCTTTGTCTTCTAAAACCCAGCTAGACATAACTAGCTTTGCTAGATTAAAGACTCTTCCCCGTATCTTATTGATGCTTTGGTAAATCAAGAGGTTGTCGTTTGATGCTTTACTGGTTTCTATGTGCATCATCTTTCAAATTCAATACACAAGTGAAGAAGAATTTGAACCCACTTTGTACTGCAGCTTCAATGATGAGGATAACCTTGCAATTTGAAATTTTCTGAACTCAATTGATTTTCTGAATAATATAGAAACTGCTCCCTTGAGGTTGATGAGGATAACATTAGCAATAGTTTTTCTTTTCTTATTTTATTTTATTTTATTTAATTAGCATTTCTTTACGATGTAATTGTGCTGCTCTAGCCTTGCCTAGTGTCGCAAAAGAGAAATAATAGGTCATTGTTTGATTAAAAGAATGCCATTCTTTTCTCTTTCCCATTGTACAACATAATTTTTGTATAAATTATAAAGTCTACTATCATTTCTGCTAAATATAAATATATATATATATATATATATAATATCATTTGATACCAAATACCTTCTATTAAGATGGGTGATCATGAGACTGATCCAATGGCCATAAAATCATAGCTATAAAATAATGCCATTTGAGCCCAAAATGTATAAGCCTTTACTACCACTTCATCCTAGTTTTGGAGACAAAATTATTCAATCAGGAAGCTCAAGCTGCAAGCTCCTTAGCCGAAGCAATTCTTACTTCTTACTTCTTACTTCTTACCCAATCAAAGGTTGAATTGGACTTGGATTTGCACTCAAGAACCAAACCAAACCAAGTTAAGCCCAATTCAAAGAAGGGCAATTAGCCCATACCCAAATTCAATTTCTCTATGTATTGTAGACTGTGAGAGATCTGACATTTCAAAAATCCGCGTAACGCACAAAACACTTTGTCACTTTTTAGATTTCCTTTTACGAGGAAAAGCGCGTACGTTATTGGAGCACAACCTAGAATGATGTTAAAAATAGTCAAAAAGATGTGGTGGTCGGTTTCACACTTGGAAAATTCGAAACGGCTATATTGGCGTTCACAGCGCGTGTATCATACGAGCTAGGATCAGGAAGCCGAAGTGATACTTTTTTAAATGATTCAGCAAAATCTACGACTGTTGCCAATTTGTACCATTGACTGTATTGCCTTATCCAAGACTCTCCTACAGACCAGAATTTGGACTTGGAGACGTAAACATTAAACAACAACCATTTTTCAATGATTCTCAATAAAATAAAAAGAAAAGTAAAAGATTAACAAATGATTTCAAATCCTATGGTGTTGTTGGGGGTATCATCCATAATTTTCAGCAATATGCTAGACAATGTTCCTTTAGATTGATTCAAATTGTTGTGCCCTTTGTAGCGTAATTAATGATTATAGTGTTGAAACCTTGGCATAATTTAAAAAAAATAAAATGATTAAAAAAAAAAAAAAGTAAAGAGAGCAAAGTCCATTAGATATCTTTTTTCCAATGTCTGAATGTACTGTTGTCTAAATTTCCTACTACGAGTTGAGCATTTTATTGTGGGAGAAAATAAATCATGTATCGGATGCATGTTTCTTTTCTCTTACATGAAAGTGAACCTCACATGTGCGGATTGGTAAACCTTTTCCTATTACGTGAGGTTAAAAAATACCTAAAATTTTTGTCAAAAATGTAAAATTGTTTGAGAATTGGATAGGATTGCACAAAAAAATACATGGTCCACAACAAAACTATTAGTTTTAAAGGTTAATTTTAGCATGCGCAAACAAACTTGATCCGCAAAAATATTAGCATTAGCTTAACCAATTTAGAAAAAAAAAAAAAAAAATTATCCAAAAACAACCGAATCACACTCGGAATAGTAATCAAATCCTTCTCCTCCTCACACTATAAATATACCACAATTCCCCTCCTTTTCTCTTCTCTTTCAACACCCACAACAACAACAAAGGCCACAACCATGGCCTTTTTTCAACGCATCTTCTTCCTCTCAACTCTTCTCTTTCACCTCTTCACAATCTCAAGCTCCATAGGCATAAACTATGGCACCCTTGGCAATAACCTCCCACCACCAGCTCAAGTTGCCAACTTTATCAAAACTAGGACCATCTTTGACAGTGTCAAAATCTTTGACACCAACCCTGATGTGCTCCGAGCCTTTGCCAATACTGGTATTTTCGTGACCGTGACTGTTGGCAATGGGGATATCCCAGCCCTTGCAGACCTTAACAATGCTCGCCAATGGGTTGCCAATCACATTGTCCCTTTCTACCCTCAGACACGGTTCCTTTATATTGCTGTTGGTAATGAAATCTTTAACACCGGTGATAACAACCTTATCTTCAAGCTTGTTCCTGCCATGAGGTCAATCCACAAGGCTCTTCTTCTCGCCAGAATCTATAACATCAAGGTTAGAGTTAGAGAAATTAGTCTAATTCAGCCTCTCTCTCTTTTTTGGGTTTTGGTATATATGCTCTTTTTAATTTTATATAGGCGTTTGTTTTAGGCAATTTTGATTTTTTTAATGGAAATTTGGTTTCTTGTATTTTAAATCTAGAACCCAATCTAAGCAAACAAATTAATCCAATCAAATAGTAAAGTCAACAGATGAAATTATTGAAATTAAAAAAGAAACATTACAATCACATAAAGGTGTCTTATTAAAAAGAAAAATATTTGAATAACAACTTTTCTCTGATTAGATTTCATGAAAACAAACAAATTAATCCTATTTCCAAACAGTAAGGTCAAAGGTTGAAATTAAAAAATAACATAATAATCACATAAAAGTGTCCTGCTGTAAAAAAAACCTAAATAATTAGCATTTTTTTTATCTGATTAGATTTTCATGAAAACAAACAAATTAAGTCAATAGTTAAAATTATTGAATTAAAAAAGAAACATAATAATCACATAAAAATGTTTAACACAACCTCTTTTCTTTTGCATAGATTTTAATAACAAATAAAAAGAGTATTAAAAGCTCAAAAAATTGAACCTAATTAGTTTTAAAGACCTTTTAAGCATCTGATTGCTCTCGTCTTGACATATTGAATTTTTTTTCAAAATTATTTTCTTATGCCTTTCATTATATGAGATCATTCGGATGTTAATTTAACATTTTAATATCGGATTCAAAACATTGCTCCTCCAGTATTGAATAATTAACCTTCTAATTTTCTTAAATTGTATTTCATCACTAGGTAACATCCCCTCATTCTGTTGCCATACTCGGAAAGTCGGAGCCACCAAGTCAAGGCCGATTCAGGCCAGGCTATGACCGGATCGTCTTCGGACCCATGCTCAAGTTCTTACGCCAAACCAAGTCACCCTTCATGGTCAATGCCTACCCATACTTCAACTACGCACCAACTATAGCAAGCTACACTCTCTTCAAGCGCAATGCGGGTATCCTTGACAGATACACTGGCCTTAGGTACACAAACATGTTCGACGCCATGATGGATGCTATGCACTCAGCCATGAAAGCTAGTGGATATGGAGACGTGAACATGGTCGTGGGCGAGACCGGTTGGCCAACCAGCTGCGATGGCTACGTGGCCTGTAGCTCGAAGCATGCGTCTATTTTTAATGGGCATTTGGTTAGGCATGTTAACTCACGTAGAGGCACACCATTGATGCCTAAACGAAGATTTGAGACGTACCTTTTCGCCATGTTTAACGAGAACCTTAAGCCAGGTCCAAATGCTGAGAGGAACTGGGGTATTTTCCAACTAGATTTCACTCCGATTTATGATGCTGGGCTTTTGCGCAGACAGGTTTGATATTTGTGTTTCATTTTGGGTTTTTTTTTTTCCCCCCAAAAAAAAAAAAAAAACGTATGATCAGTCCTGATGATTCTGTTAATGAACTATGGTTGATTCCAAAATTTTGGGATTAAACCATTAAAGTACTTTGTTGTTGTTGTTTGGGTTTAATTTCTATTGCAAGTATTTGTTGGGTGTAAGAAATCATGGTTGATTGAAGTATCTATAACATGGAAAGAAAAGAATATCTTTTTGAATTTTTTGAGGGGAGCAAGTTGGTTTCTGTAAGAGGGCCATGGAAGAGTATGGAGAAGTTTTAACTTTTATGTTCGTTTGGTTTTGAAAAATAGCTGTTTGGATTTGATTATTCCTTTTGCTCTTAACGGTGGAAATAAGAGTAGGTTTCAGTTAACTCAACTAGTAAAATTTCTTATTATCGAATAATTGATCTAGAGTTCAATTTTCCGTCTACACCAAAAAATCAGTTGTTATCTTGATTTGATAATAAAAGAGTATTATCGAGAATGGAAGTCATAGGTTAAAACTATTTAAAAAAAAATTAGAAACAAGAAAATTATTATTCCGTGCAATGTGGGCATGAAGTAAGAACTCTCTCTCTCTCTCTCTCTCTCTCTCTCCACACACACACACACACACACGATCCACACAGTTATATTAATCATATGTGTTGGCTCTTGCTTTTGTAAATTTATTCATCATATTATTAATATTTTGGTCACAATATATTTTTTTTGTTTGAACTAATTAGTATTAGAATATAATGCCGACTTTGAATTAAAATTTTTTAAGTTTTTTTTATTTTTTTATTTTTATTTATAGATTTTTCCTATCATCTCCTTAAAAAAAGGTTTTTGAATTAAATTTTAAAAATGTTTTAAGGTTACCCTTGCCTTTATTATTATTATTATTATTATTTTGTTTTTGATGAATCAAAGATAAGGGTTTTAAGCTTGGTAAGGATAAACTCTAAGGGCCTATTTGGATTGAGAGGAGAAGGAGGAGGAGAAAAGTAGAGTTGGTTAAAAATAAGCTATTTTGGGGCCAATTCATATCTATTATACTCTATTCCCCCTCCCTCCCCTTAAATCCAAACTGACCATAAAATATTCAAGAAGCGAAAATAGAAGAAGTGAATATCTCATGTGCATTGAGTGAGATGCATAGGTGTTACTTTTCTTTTTGGAGTTCACAAAATTGTAATTTAGTTGTCATCATATTCTTAACAAACTTAAGCTCTAAGCCTTTGAGTCCTTCATTTTAATTAACATACATAGACGAAACTTTATGAAGGAGCTTCAAGTTGATTGGAGAAACAAATAAAGAGTTCTCAAAGCCTAAAGGAGAGGGTCCTTAACCTATGATTTTCTAGATTTGAAATTAGTGGGGAGCTCACATGAAAATGCTTTTTATTTTTATAATTTGATAGTTCGGGGAGAGGAGATTTGATTCATAGACATTTTCACTGAAAACATTATAAGGTTTCAGTTGAACTACAAATTCCTTAAAGAAAATGGAGATTTTGAAATACTTAAAACATATTTGATCACATATTAATATTATAAAATTAAAACATACGTAATATGCAAGTTAGAGAATAGAATATTTTCTTTTAAAATATTAAATTCAACGTATCTTAATGTTTAACAAAAAACATTTGTCACTATAACAATTGGTGATTACATAGAAATGATAAGATAGAAAAAAAGTGATACTGAGACATTTTTAAAACTTAAATAATTAAATTGAAGTATCCTATAGTTCTTGCATAAAATTAAAATCAGCCACGTGACTTGGAGATCGAAATCATATTTTCACTATTTTAATTGTTTTTTTAATTCGTCAACTAAAAAGCTGTGTTATATTAAATTGCATAAAGTTCATGCAGATTGAGTTAAAAACTATACGTAAAAAAATGTGAGATTAAAAAAAAAAAAAAAAAAAAGTACTTTGAAAAGGAACAATTTCAAAACGGATTAGCAAACCTACAGTAGCTTTTTCTTTTTCTTTTCTTTTCCTTTTCCCTGGCATCTGATGAGATCTTGTCTTGTTAGATCCAATGCTATGCTTACACGTTATTAAATTAATTTTTGTATTTCCATAAATTTTTTTTTAATAAATACAATAATACTTCAAATTTATGGCGTTCGTTCTATGATGATTATTCTTTATTATTAAGTTAAGACACTAACTGATTTTTGGTGTCTGCTGCATATATCATAATCATTTTGTTTTTGTTTTTATTATACAGTCTAGTGGAGGAAGAAGAGGAGGAGGGAGCACGCGACCCCGACCCCGATCCGCGGCATGGTGTGTGCCAAAAGCAGGAGTTAGCAATGCAGCGTTACAGGCAAACATAGACTATGTATGCAGCCAAGGGGTGGATTGCAGGCCCATTCAAGCTGGTGGAGCCTGCTTCCAACCCAATGATGTTAGGTCCCACGCATCCTACGCCATGAATGCTTTCTTTAAGGCCAAGGGTCAACATTCTTACAACTGTGATTTCTCTCATTCTGGAGTCCTAGTCTCCCACAACCCAAGTAAGTGTGTTTGGTTTATATTAAGATTAAATTTAAATATATCTACTTAATTGTTATACTATATTTGTCGGTGTAATTACATGATTGAATTTAATTATATAAAAAAAAACTAAGTACAACTTTTTTTTTGAGAAAACAGTAATACTTATTAGAACACATAAACATGAAAGTAGTATATAGAGATTTTTAAATAGGTTTATAATATATTACATAACCAAAACACCACTACAAAAGGGTTTAATCTTTATAATAGTAGTCAAAGATCATAAGAACTGAAACTTTAATTAATCAAAATTTAATATTTCTTTTCTTTGTGTGTGTCTTGTGCAGGTTATGGCACTTGTACATTCGCATGAGATTTTGAGATAAAGGTTGTGGGTGTGAAGACTGACCATACTTGGAGGAAGCATTTAATTATATGCGGTTATATAATTAATTGTTGCATAATAATTTATTTAACAGTGAATTGCACTGTGCATAAAAGGTGGGCCTGTCTAACTCCCATGATAGGCCATTGTAGTTACTGTAGGCCAATAATGGGAAGAACTGTGTTAAAATATAAAATTTTGAAGAATCAAGAATGATACTCCCGATTTCATGTGAAATGAAAGTGTAGGGTTTGGGATTCTAAAAAGAAAGTGTATAGTTTAGGTTGCATTTTTTTGTTGTTGTTGTTGGTGGGTAGATCAACTTGCATTTCCTTTTCTTTTAGAAGGTCTTAATGGATGTTGGAACAAACATAATGTTAATATGTGGCTCTGTTTAGATACCGTTTATTTTATTGAAATTGAAAACTTATTGCTAAAAGTACTATAAATAAAGATAAAAGTTAGTTGAAATAGTACAGTAGAACCCATTAATAATAGCAAAAATAAGCTGAATAGTGAAATAATTTATAATTTTAATTCACATCCAAATGCACACGTAGCCAACCCTAACATAATCACACAAACACACACAATTGCTTTTTCAATCAATAATTCAAAATCTTATTTATCATTGTTAAAATCAATTGAAGGAAATAGAAAATTGTAGAGAGATTTGTAGCCAGCAGAAGCAAATAGAAAGAAAAAATTACGTGGCTTAGCTCAACGATTTTGTATGATTAAACATGTAATATAGAAAACACTGGTAAGATATATGTAGATAATACACGGTTTAGGGTTAAATGCAGACGAATTTTACACTAAATTGGGTTATTTTGGGCGGATACATAATAAATTGCTATATTATCATTTATCATTATACATACATCCCTGTTGATTCAGTCAATGTCACATGCGTTGTTAAGTCCAATTAAGGTACTCTTTGATCTGCCCTGACCTCCCAGAAATTTGGGCCCTAATCGAAGACTTTAATGATGTTGCCAATTAACTCTTCGGTGGAAATTATATGCTTTATAGAGTAGCTTATAGCCCCCGTAGAATTTGGTCATCTTAATCAGCGGAATAGAATTGGTTTTAAATATTGTTTTCTAATCTAAAAAAGCTAGTGCACTGTTTTTAGTCTAACCTATGGAGAAATTTCATTTACTAAACAGAGTAGAAGTTGAATTTTCAATCATTTCAGTCAAAAAAAAAAAAAAAAAAAGTTGAATTTTCTTCATTTTTGGGGATCATGATCGAACGGAGAGAAAGAAGAAAATTTCTCAACTTGTTTTTTCACGTCTAATGATCAATTGGATTTCTATTTAGTGTAAGGCTAAAGAAAAATTTCCCTGTAAGGCTTAGTAATTTGTAGACTTATCGACCAATTTTGGAGGATATAGTAGGCCTGGGCCTCGCTATTCAAGTTTCCATGACAAGACATTAGGTGGTACTAATATGTTTCCTCTAATCGTGCGATTGATTTTACTAGTTGTTGGAACATTTTAATAAATTAATAATTTGGTGAATTAAATGAAAAAAAGAGACTTTCAATAAAAAATTAGCAAAGGAAGGACTGGGGATGGGAATACGTGTATTAAAAAATGAATAAATAATGAATTAAAAAATAATATTTAAATGAGATAGAGAAAGAATTGAAAATTTGTTGGAAGATATATTTGAAAAAGTAGGTAGGTAAAAGATAAATGTCACTGTTTATTGTCCAAACAGTACAAAAATTTAGAGAATCTGCTGGAGATACTCTAAGTGTAATGTAGGAGAAAATAGGAATTAGTGAGAGTACTAAATGGAGGATATATGAAATTTTTAATTTTTTAGTTGACTTATTTTGGTTTTATAAAAATTGATTTTGATAAATTTGGAATATAATTTAGACATGTTATGTGAGTTATATTGATTTATTAAAAAAAAAAAACAGTGATAATTAAATTGTTGATGAAAGCCCATTTCTTTATAAGAGATGAAACATGTAAGCACAACCCACTATCCCAACTCAACTCAACTCAACTCATCTGGGTGAGGTTCTATGTATGATTTAGATTGTGTTAAGAATTTTTCAACTCAACAAGGATAGGTTGAGTTAAAACAAACTCTCCAAGCCTACTCATGCTCACTCGTAAGTGTATTAGATAATTTATGGGTAAAGAGATGTTCTTGTGGTCAAGTTTTGGGTTCACCCACTTGTAACATATTTGGTCTAAGCCTAGCAACATTAATTGTTGGACTATTATATCATGGAGGATACAAGTCAAGATAAGGTTTAGGTTTTATGTTTTGATTCTCGAGCCTTGCCAATTATAGAGCGCTTGAATCTCTTTAAAGAGAGCAAGATTTTCACACCTTAGTCTAATTCTATTCGAATTAAATTTTTTATTTATTTATGATTTTTAGTAATTTTCATATTATTTATTCTTATATTCACTAACGCTAATCAAAAAACAATAAGGTGGTAATGTGCTTTTTTCATTGAGTGAACTTTGATTTTGACAAATTTTTATTTCTAGCTTCTAGGGGCATGTTTTTGTTTGTTTGTTGTTGTGTGTGCAAGGGTGTTCGTAGAATTTACTTTGTTCTTATTTATTTATTTTGCCCTAACTTTATTTTTAGAAGAATTTTTTTTTTTTTTTTGGCCCTAACTTCAATGAAAAAGAGAAGGGAGGGATAAATACCATAAAGTTACTCCAAAATAAGTACAACGAATTCTATCATATGGTAATTTAGACATTTATTACAAGATAGTATACATCTTTGCTTCTTAGTAACGTAAGACAGTGCTCACAACTTAGCAAAAAAAAAAAGTAAGACAACGCTCACAGAGGACCCTTTGAGGGTCTTTCTTTTAAGAACTAATTTGAGAAAAAGAAAGGGAGGATGCAGCTTAATTAATTATAAGCAATATATCCCATTAAAAAAAAGAAGAAGAAGGCATTTCATGACCAATCAAACAAATGTTAGTTGACCATTGACATCACATAACAACTAAGCCCGAAACTTTTGGTCCACTGGTGGTTGGACCTTTGGAGTTTGGAGTGATCTGGGATTCTATTTCTAGATCCATCACATTGCTAACAAAGAGAGAGAGAGTAAAAAAAAAAAAAAAACACTGTATATATGAGGGCTAAGGCTTTTTTTTTTTTTTTTTTTGAGAAAGATATGGGGGCTCAGGCTATTAGCTATGAGAGATGCTACGTCTACAACAATTTTACAATATTTTTACAACAAATCACAGGTGGTTATTTGTTATTGGTTCAAATTTGAAACTAACACTAAGATTACTTTTTTGCCCCAACAATAACAACCGGTAACAACCTGTCACTTAGGATTTGTTGTAAAAATGTTGTAGACATATCATTTCTCATTAACTATATATGGACAGCAAATGCTAGCTAACTATTGATCGATTACACACGTTATTACAAGTTGATTCTTACTATTGTATGTGTCCCATAATCGAGTCAATTTGAATTGAAACTGATGATGAGCATTATTAGATATGAATATGAGTAGTGATTGACCATCATTTCATATTGATATAATGGAATACATGAAATGGTTTTTTTTTTATTTTTTTTTTTTGATGAGATGGATTTAGTACATAAAAATATATAAGCACATATGATTTAAATTATATGATTGTAATATTGAGAAAAGTTATCTATGGATTGTGAAAAGCTGTTGTTAAAAAATGAAAAATAAAAAAACCATAACTTAACTAAGGGACCCCGGCACCACTGGATATTATGTTACATTGACAATGAAGTAAGATGAAATTATAATAATTAAATGTTTCTCAAAAAAAAAAAAATTATAATAATTAAATCGATTAGTACGGAACTTACTGTACTAGGCTCCTAGCTAATAGTTTTTGCTAAAGGAAAATTAGAAATCAAGTAATTAAATCTACACTTTCTCAAAAAAAAAAAAAAAAAAAAAAAGTAGTAATTAAATGGGCAAGAAGTACACAGTTAACACGATAATCATGCAAACCTAACGTGCTTGAGAATAACAGCAACCCTGCTTTGTCCATCTATAATAATTAGAATCATGACTTTTTCATAACTCATTTACATTTGAAAAATATTGTGAGTTTCAGTTAGCTTAACTGATAAAGTCTCTAATGGTTGAATATGAGATCTGTGGTTCAATTCCTGCCTACACCAAAAACCAAGTGGTGTCTTGGTCTGATGATAAAGAACTATCATCAGGAACGGAAGCTACAGGTTGAAACTCTCTAAAAAAAAAAATTTGAAAAATGTTATGTTTATAATATTTTCACTATAAATTTTATGTGACATGCTGTTATTAGCTATTATTGGTGTAAAAAAAAGTAATTTAAGTAATGAACTCATATTAAAACTACTAATAACTTATTATTTATAATTTTTTGTGAAACTGTTATGACATCACATAGCATTACTCTTTATTGGATCTCTCTTTTTTGTTGGGGAGGGGAGAGAGGTAGATTTTATAGCTTATTGATGATGCTGACCACGTCAAAAATTAATGTCGAAAACTAATTTAATTTAATATCCTCAATTGAGATGCTTCTTTTGTTACCCCGTTTATGGTTCAAAATTTCAAATTCAGACAAAGAGAACATTAATATGTCGGAAAAATCAGCTTCGCTACACTTAATTATGTCATGGACATAAGCTTCTTTTGCATGTTTGATAATTGATGCTTATTGGTAGGTTTCGCGTCAATTAAGTAGATTTGGACATAAGCTTTCTAGTAAGCTGTAACCCTCTTAATTAATCCGAGCTAACTTGTTGGAACCTTAGCAACCAACTTACCTATCAATTTGTTTCTCCGAAATAAATAAATAAAACTTATCTATTTATTTATTTATAGAGTTTCAACTTATGATGTCCACTTTTATGATTTTGCTTTTTATCATTAGACCATGACATCAATTGATTTTTGGTGTAAACGAGAATTAAATCCCGGATATTTTATTCAACTATTAAAGACTTATCAGTTGAGCTAATTGGAGCTTACAAATAAAACCTATTTAGTAATTGAAATTCAAAGAAGCAATAATTTTAATTTTGGGTCTAAAAAATCTAGCAGTTTTTTTTTTTTTTTTGAGAAAGGAAAAAATCTAGTAATTAATTTATATAAATTATAGTACACTTAAAAAAAATAAACGTGATCGATTGGTATTGTTTTCACTTGTAGTCATAATGACTTAAGTTTGGAATCGCATAATTTGGAATCTCAGAAGTCACTTTACGACTATATGTTTCTCTTATATATTTATTCAACACAACAAAATTCGCTGGACCTTTATTAAAGGACGATAAACAAAAGCATAGCATCCCATAGTAAAAATTGTGTTGGCTAGGACATTGTTTGTGGCCCCTCTTGTCATTGCTTTATAGGTTGGTCTTTCTCACGAGTCACTGACCTCTGGAATTTCTTTCCCGTGAAATTATTAAAGGCAAATGGTGCCTTTGGAAGGAAACAACTTTAATCAGAAGACTTTCGGGTTGTCAAATGATCAGGTAAGCCAACCTTATCTCTCTTTCTAACAGAAAGAATGAAGGCAACCACTTGTTTGCTTAATTTGTTCATCTCTCTCATACTTAACTTACATTTTAATATTTTTTAATGACTAAAATTTAGTATACTTCTTTAATGGTTGTATCTTAAATTCTTCAAATAATTTTTTTAAAAAGATAATATTGTTTGTGTCGCACTAGTGATTAGTTAATGCAACCATATGTTTGAATTTAGTTTAAAAATTTAAAGCATATTGATTAAGGAATTGTATTTAAATTTTCAATTAGCTTAATTAGTAAAGTTTCTAATGATTGAATAAGAGATTTGATGTTTAATCTCCGC
Source organism: Quercus aquifolioides (assembly GCA_019022515.1). Classification (NCBI taxonomy): domain Eukaryota; kingdom Viridiplantae; phylum Streptophyta; class Magnoliopsida; order Fagales; family Fagaceae; genus Quercus; species Quercus aquifolioides. The sequence goes on from CM032329.1 coordinate 7,104,843, forward strand.
CTACACAAAAACCGATTGTTGTCTTGATCTGATGATAAATAGTACAATTATTAAAAATGAACGTCATAAGATTGAAACTCTATATATAAATAAAAATTATTATTTAGTTATTTTTTATATTATAAAATAAATCTTATGGTGAACAACTTCTACCAAACCTGTTAATAATACAATTCCAACCAAGGGATCACATAACATATATAGTATATAATAGTACATTTCTTATTGGCAACAAAAATGGTTGAGTTTGGGTAGATTGAATGATTGAGATATTGGTGATTAAAAAAGTGTTAGCCAGCCGATGCAAGGACTGAATAAACAGATGGCCTTAATTATGGTTACGGGAAACAAGTCAGTTCTAGATTAGGGCAATTTCCTTTATTTGGGATTCATAATGTGGTCCCAATCCTAAGTTAGTGTGCATAAATACCATATTAAGTGTGTAATTATCATTTATGAGCCCGAAATCATCTAATTGCACATGTTATGCTTAGTTATTTATTTAATTAAGCACTTTTCTCTGTCATTGGGTTTGGAAATGATCGAACCCAGAAAAGCTTTGAGAATGAATAAATGTAGCTAAACGAAATTGAATTTCATATCTAGTAAAAAATCTCTGTCATCCAATGAAATCTTTTGATGGTTGGGTTCCTGATATATATGACCACAACTTGGTGATAATGCACACCTGACACATCTCTCTGCTCTGCATGGAAATTATTTTGTGAAGAATTTGACAAAACTGCATTTACATTAATGTATGATGTATTTGTGAGTTTCAGCTTTTTTATTTATTTATTTTTTTAATTTGTGGTGGGAGAGACTGGGGTGTTTAAAGCTTCAACCACAGGAAAAAGACGATACATAAAAGGTTTGGGCTTGCTTCTAGTGCCATTTGTCAATCTTGTCCAGTGTATTGAATGAAACGGACTAGCAACATCATGAGCTATTACTCATAAAAAATAAAAACATCATAAGCTATTTTATGTAAAAGGAAAAAGATTTAAAAAGAAAAAGGAAGTGTACTCAAGAACTCCAACCAACTGCATCTCAATCTCAAAGCTCATCTGTAAAATAGCACAATGACAATATAAGAACAATATAAAACTGACAACAAAAACTAAAGATACTTTGTTTTTGGAATAAAAAAATTAAAATGAAATTTAATTAAAGTGGTTGTCCATTACAGAGTTACCCATCTTTTTTTACTGTAATATCTCTCTCTCTCAATTTAGATTCAATACAAAGTTAGTGTAAAAACCCTTATATATATATTTCCTACAAAAAAAAAAAAACTTTTATTTATACATTACAACAATATTATGTTACATAAGATTTTGCAAAAATAAAAAATAGAGGTTAATAAATACAATTACACATTCTCATTAAAACTCTATTACTTGATATAATTGAATTTTTTAAACTTTTTTTTGGTAGATAGTAAAAGAGGTAGAGGTAGAATCGGAACCACTGATATGGGGGCATCACAAAGCCATAGCCATTGAAATATCACTTAAGCCCCTTAAACTGCTTTGATATTATCAAACTTTTGAATTAATTAATGAAAATCTTGTTTAACATCACCTTGTTTTTAGTTTTATTTTTTATTTTTTGTATTTTTTGAGTCTATTTATATAATTTAGGAAGTTGATTTTAACCATGATTGGGTTTTAAAATTTTCTAATTAATTATATTAGATAATAGAGTTTTAATAAAAGTATGATTGAGTGTATTAGTCTTAATGTATATAAAGCTTTTAGTACACCCTATTCTTATTAATTTAATCTCAAAAAGAAAAACCCATTATTGTAATTTTGTAAACCACCAAAAGCTTTAGATTGGTTTGTTATCTCATACACAAACAAAAACCCCCACCACCACCAAAACCCAGCCATGGAAAAAAAAGAAAAGAAGAAGAACAACAAGAAGCAGAAGCACCAACACCCAAATGACCAAACCACCAAATCCACCTCAGATTTCTCTTTCAAGCCTTGCTCCGACGTAAAGGGTCTCCGATTCGGCGGCCAGTTCATCGTAAAATCATTCACAATCCGTCGTGCTAGGCCTCTTGAACTTCTACAGCTCCTTTCTTTTCCAGTACCAACCAATACCAATACCAATACCAAACCCCACATCAATAACAACAACAATAAACTCCCTTTTCCTTCAACCACAGCTTTCTTGCCCACAAACTTTACAATCTTGGCACACCATGCCTGGCACACCCTCACACTAGGCCTTGGCACCAAGAAATCCAAAGTACTTCTATTCGTTTTTGAAACTGAGTCCATGAAGTCAGCTATAGACCGTGTTTGGCCATCGGAGATACCACTTGGAGAAGTGAACAAGAGGCTCATCAGAGGCTTGGCAGGGTCCGAGATGGCTAGGTTCAAGTTCAGAAAAGGGTGCATAACTTTTTATGTGTACGCAGTAAGGAAAGTCGGAAGCTTGAGCTTTTCATGCGCTGATGATCTCAGGAACATACTACAGTCTGTGGTTGCACTCAATGATTTCTTGGATCACACTGCAATGCTTGCTATGCCTAACCAAAGAAGCATTAGCTATGCCACTCCACCTCCTGTGGCTATGGCTCACTAGGCAACATTTCCTTTATCTCTTCTTTTTTTATTTTTATTTTTGTTGTTATCACTTATCATCATCTTGCTTAAAGAATATCAATGCCAACATCATCATCTTCGTCATCTTATCTTAGGATTTTAAATTTTTTTTCTTTTTTATATAATAATTTTAGTTTGACTTTTTTAATAATTTTTTCTCGGTTATGATTATGATGGGGGGATTGGTTTATTTGTTGGAGATCTTGTTTTTGTTTTCTTTTTTCTCTCTTTGAAAAGAAGCTGTATTTTAGTAAGAATAAATTGGATCGACTTCTATATATGACAGAGAGTTGTAGAATCTCTAAATGGTGATGTCGCTGTTCATCAGCAGTGTGACACATGTTACAGGTTCTTGTTTCCTTTAAAGAAAATAGTAAATAATTATTCCTTATACGTATTTCCTTCATCAATTCTATTACTATTTTTCATTCTTCCACTTTCTTTGCACAACCAATAGTACATTTAGAGGCTAGAGCATATTAAAATCGCTCTTATTTTTTGGCAAAAGATCGAACTGTTAATTATATATGTCTTATAAAAACAATACAATTGACTATATGTAGGGTAGCTAGTTATGACTATCCTTTTCAATGCCAAATACTCTCATTTGGGACCTTGATGCCACTATATTCTCAGTTGTCTTAGGATGAGCTTTGGATTATTATTATTATTATTTTTTGATTGATTTATATATATATATATATAACTTTTTAAAAATTCACTTTTAATAAAGGGAACAGTTAATCTAAACGCACACTTGGACGTGAAAATTCATCGTTTGCGCATCAAGTCCAAAACATCATAAATCCCTTGGCACTGAATTGCTTAATTAGTGACTGTTTTGTTACTTTTGTATAGCCTGAGATTAAATATTATCAACCATATTTACAGTAAATATATTTCAGGGTCTAATTGCATATGAATAGTTGAATACCTCAATAAAAGGAAGCTTGCATTAACGGTATCTCAATTTCAGGTCCAACCCAATCTCCCTCCGTTAGCACTGTTTTCTAGTAACTTGTGCCTAGATATAATCCGTGAACGGTGAACCCAAATGTCGAAGCTACACATGCATTCTGGCAATTGGTTTAGAACGCGTGCCATAGATATTATTCGACTGTTTTACATATTTTAATACTCGTTCTATAAAGCCAAATTTCTCGAAGGTTAAAAAATAATTTCCCTCATTAATAAACATGTGAGCTCAAATTGTAGTAGTCAAAACTCAGAACTATGATGAAGTAAATAAATAAATGGATGATATATATATATAACTGCAATGATGTGTGGTGCATGATGAATGTGATGAAGATGATGGTGGTGAGAGGGAAAAAAGGCTGTTTGGCATGATGGAAAAGCAGAAATGGGGTATTGTAAAAAAGCAAAAGGGCCACCTTCTCCACCTCTCTGGAATTATGGTCTACCAAAAAAAAAAGTGAGGGGAAAGGAAAACCATTCTTTTTTTTTTCTTATTTCCACCTCTCTGGTCTTAATCATGGCCATGAGAGAAGGCCCCATGCCAACTACCTTTTATCACATGAGTCTTGGATATCTTTGTCCTTCTGAGGCAACTGGAATAAATATGTGCCTGTACTCTGTACAATTCCATGTTCATGGTGTAAGGAGTAGTGAGCAATAGGAATCACATGCTATATATAGTTTATATACAGAATAATTTTCAGTACCAAAATAACTATGAAGGATAGTACTATACTATTGCTATAATTTAAACTCGGGGATAAACAAATTGTATATAAATAATTAAATATGTTGATGTTTCCAAAGAGATCAAAGTTCCGGGCCATACATGCGTAAAGTGCTTGAGAGTCTAATAGTGAAAAAACTTGAATTGCGTAGTTAATAATATGTTATAACTATCTTTAAAAAAAAAAAAAGTTACAGGACGTACTTATTGTGCGAAGTGCATATAACATACATGGAACTTATTTGAAATGCAAGGTTTTGACAGTTGGAACATGAAATTTGGATTTCACTTTGTAAAAATTGGAGAGGAACAAGGACTGCCGAACCAACCGGAGATGCCCTAAAACACCTGATATGACTTGGACCTAACAAGTCTAAATTTCAAGAAAAGGGTTTAAACAAATGAAGCTAGTCCTATTCAATAGTTGGCATAAAGTAGATTGAGAAACAATCATCAATTAGAAGAATGAGCTGTGAAGCTGATACATGAAAATATATTCTTAACAACTATCTAATTAGTAATTACTACGAATCTTACATAAGTCTAAAAGGAAGTCATTGGGAACCAAACTAATTCATGACACCTCAGCCAATAAGGTAGAGAATTTTCCTTACTTAATTCTTGCAGAGAGCAGTTGTAACGCGACTAATTTAGCTAGGGGTCCAATCAATAAAAAAGATACACAATAAGCTCTAATTGCTCTTCGATAACAGCTACTGTCCATTCCAACAATTATTCCAAATCTGTCAGCTCCATCATCTTCTCCTATAGGAAACTTGTTTGGGTAATTGTAACATCTGATTTGGTTATATGTTGCTATCCTTGACAAAGGCAAACACCTCAATTTTATATATATCTTGATTGGAACACAACTGTCTTAACATGTGGAAATTGGGAAGGAAACTGGAAAGGAAAGATTAGCATGCATTTGGTTTTCATCCCCCAAATGGTTCAAGTTACACACAGGCCTGCAACTTCTTCTGTTTGCATATGGCAAAGTATAAATGTAATTTAATATTTTTACCAAAAACAAATGAAAAACGGTATTTTAACCTTTTATATGAAATGAATAAAAGGGTAAATTACACTTCCCCTAAGTAAGGAATCATCTATAATATCATCCAACTTTAAAATCGAGCAATGTCCCCTTGATTTATTGTTAATATGCAAATAATCCTTAGTATCAAATTTTCCTTTAGATTCAAAACAAATATACCAGAACTTTTTTATCATTGAAATTGAGCAATATTCCATTGATTTTTTTTATTTAAATGCATAGGTAAGGAGGTTAGGGAATGGGTAATGGGTTCGAGGGTGGAAGGGTTTAGGATGTTAGACAACTAGCAAGGAATATGTGGCATTTTTCAATACAATCTCCACGACAGTGGCTCAAATTGGCAGATAATGCGTGTTCTTCATTTTGCAATTGATAGAAAGGTGGAGAATCTTCCTAGGAATAAATAATACTTATATAATCCCAAACATCTTTAGCAGTTGCAAAAGAAGTGATGATGTAATAGTCTCCATCCTCACTTATTGAGTGAAGGTTTTTATTTTTTGAATTTTAGATATTAATCCACATAATCTTCTCAAAAGCTTCTAACTTTTGAATCTAGGTGCTTAGAGTTGTATTCTATGTTTGGGAAGGATGAATTGCTTTCAAAAAGGGAAAAAAAAATTGATTGTCTCCTGATTAGTTGAACCATAGGTGTGGTAATTTACTTCATGGGCAAGGTTTCTTGTTCAAAATTACCCAACTGCACCAGGTAAAGGCTTAAAAGAAGCATATGATTCCTTCAAGAATGCTTCACTTGGCTCAAAGGAGACATGACTAAGGGCATGTTTGGTATACTGTAATGATTATTACATAGGAATAAGAATAAGTATTACAAACCAACGGTGTCTTGGTCTAGTGGTGCCAGGGGCTAGACTTGGTAGGGAGAACTACGGTTCGATCCCCCGCAAGCCCGTTGGGAGGAGTTTAAAACCTTAACCCCGGGACCCGCTCCGAAACCGGATTAGTCGGCCCAGTGGGTTCGGATACCGGTTGGGAAACCAAAAAAAAAAAAGAATAAGTATTACAAGGAATACATTAATATGTTTGGTATACTGAACGAGGATTACGATAGGAATTGTAATCTTTATTACTAGGAATAAAATGTGTTGTAATGTAATAACTAAACCTATTCATTAGTTTGGTTATGAATTATAATATTAGAATGAAACTTAACATTTATTTTAGGAAATTTCTTATTCATAAAATTATATCTCCTTAAAAATTGTTATTTTTAAATTTAAGAGAGATATGTGTTATTTTTTATGATTTTTTATTTTTATAATTGTTAGATGTATATGGAAAGTTTGTTTATTTGGAAATTTATTAAGTTTTGAAATTATTGCTCTTACTAAAGAATAGCTAATACAACATTTTATAGATGAATAGTTATTCCTCATTTTGAAGAATAGACATTCATAAGGAATGATTATTCATTGTAATAAAAACATAACCAAACTAAAGAATAACAAAACTATAAGAATAATTATTATATTACAATGCCTATTACAGTCTACCAAACATACCTTAAGTTGGAATGTAATAAGTATTACTATTCATTAGTTTGGTGACCATTTAGAAATAGAATCCTGAATATGCATCCACAATTTAGTAGAGTATAAAAAGAAGGTGTAATTAAATCATTTTTAAGTCAAATTTCCTAAAATACACTTATTTAAGGGTGTACAAAATAGAGCTAATAATTAACAAAATGGAAAATTTATTTTCTTTCCTTTTGAAGATGTGGCAACTAATGGCTTTTTAAGAAATTTTTTTAAAAAAGTTATTACATAAGGTGAAAGAATAGATATTTAGTACTTTTGATAAAGAATAGTTATTCCTCATTTTGATGAATAACCATTTATAAGGAATAACTATTCATTGTAATAAAAACATAACCAAACAACCGAATAGTTATGTCATAGGAATATCTATTACATTACAGTGTCTATTATAGTCTACCAAACGTGCCCTAAGTTGTAGAGCTCCGCTTGTACTCTTGGCTTGAGTCTGCATTGCGGTTGTCACGACAAGCATAATGATGTTTGTGGCATGGTTGCTAGTGAAAGGAGCTACTAAGGAGTTAGGTGGAGGACTTGAGCCTAATGAAACCTGTGAGGGAGATACGGTTGAAGGAGGATGTCAAGTTGGAGCCATAGTGGTGGGAAATGCGCAGTTTTGCTCACCAATTACTTCTCGGTCGTTACATCTTAAGGGGTAAAAATTATTATTGTTTTGTTTTCTCACTGGCCAAAAAGATTTTTAGGATGAAAAATAGTGTGGCTTATTCCAAAGATTTTTTTTCCTCTTCTTCTTATGATTTGTAATAAGAAATTTTGTTGAAAATAGGAAAATAGTGTGTTGTCTTTGATTTATTTATTTATTTTTTTAAAATTTGTTGCTAAATGGATTGAGTGTGTTGCCATTGCTCAATTAGTCAATTTTGATATTGAGGGAGGGAGGAATGAAGTCAATAGTTTAGGGAAAATGCAATTAATCCAAAAATAAAATGACTAAGAAAAGTTAAAAAAGAACATCGCCCACCGTGGGGCTCGAACCCACGACCACAAGGTTAAGAGCCTTGCGCTCTACCAACTGAGCTAGACGGGCTTTTGTTGCTATCACCTCTCAAATAATCTAATATAAACATATCAAATCAAGCTTTTCATCCATTTCATTCAGTAGTTAATCAAACCAATTCCAAGGTCAGCTAGGCCTAGCTGACCAAAACGATCGCAAACTCCGCAAACCGAAGATGGGGTTTCTATGGACGCTGCTGGAGCTCTTGCTCGCCTTCATTATCATCGCACTCTTTGCTTTACTTTCTGCAATCTTCATCGAAGCTTCTCGAAGAAGTTACAACCACACGTACCCAATCTAATCCTCTTTCAATTTCTCTCTTCAATTCACAATCTCTTCCTTTAGTTTTTGGTTTTTGTTTTTGTTAAATTGAATATTGTTTGATCTAATTTTTCTTTTTATTTGATTTATTATTGGCTAGGCATGTCGAAGCTCCGGCGATCTTCGAGGACCCTAATTCGTTAAAGCAGGTCAATCTACATTGCATGTTATTTTTGCGATTTTAGCTTCAAATTAGGGTTTTGTGGTGTTTATGAGATTTGTAACCCTCCGTTTGGTTGATGAGAAAATGAAAGAAACGAATTTGGAATTCCTGCTATTTTGGAGTTTTTTTGGAAATTTGTTTTTCAACTATGGTTTTATCTGTAAGTGTGAATCTTGAGGGCATGGGATTGAGATTAGGCTTATGTGTTCTTGTGTTGCGCGGTTGGTTCAATTCTATTGAGGAATCTCTGTCGCCGTTTATGTGTTGAAGCCTTGGTGGTTAACTCAAGACATTGTTTATAGTGTATTTGAGAGTTCATAAAAGAGTGGAAAAAGTAAAATGAGGTGGGAAATGAAAAAAGAATACTATGTTCCTCTCACTGTTTTAGAATCTTTTGTTTGATAGTTTTTGATAAGGAATGGAAAGGAATGTGATTACGAAAAATTGGTGTTATACTCTTCTCTAGAAAGTAGGATAAAAGGTAAAATTTTAAAATGGAAAGCATATCATGATCCCCTTGCATACAAAAATATGACCATTGGAGAGGAATGAAATGGAATGACTGATTTCATTGTCTCTCCTTTCTGTACTCTGAAAACGCACCTTGCAGGACATATGATGTCATAAAATTGGAACGATAAAAACTCCAACAGGGGATGGTGGGTGCCCACCATTTTCTTCAGAGTTCAGATCCATTCCTCCCTTCCGAAACTAGCTTTTATGCTCCCTTGGTGTAGTCATTCTCTGATATATCTTTATTTTGTAGTATAAGGCATAGGTAACACCATTTTTACAGAGGATGACAGTTTTCTGGTTGGACTGTAGGCTTCATGGAAACAAATCTGTGCTTCTAAAAGAAAATAATAGAGACATAATCCAAGCTGGATTGTTAGACAGTAGATTATGTTCCCCCCCACCTTAGCGACCTACACCATCCATCATGATATCTGAAGTTCATATGAAAGACTTTAGCATTAGTATATAATGAAAAGGATAACTTATCCAAAAAGGATATATGATGTGTGTTTCTAAATTTAATAAATGCCTTGCAGATGTATAAACTTCTGACATCAAGTTTCCGTTATTAGTGAGCAATATGTTGACTTCAAAAGTATCTGTGAAGAAATATTAGAATTCTCTTGGTCTTTTTCTAGAAATATGTTGGTTATTGTATTAGACTCTTTGTTCTTGTTATTGTGATAAGTACGTTCACCGTACAATGTTATGTTGGTATGAATATAATGGACTGTCTGTAGTCGTTTTGGGTGATTCTGACATTTCTGAAGGATTTTGTTCTAGGTTCCTTGCCCTCATGTTTCTGATCCGGCAGAGAAGTATATATCTTTGATAATACCTGCATTCAATGAAGAGCATAGACTTCCTGGAGCACTTGAGGAAACTATGAAGTAAGTACAATCATAAGTAATTGTACTCTACTTTTTCTTTCACCAAGCTGTGCGTTTTTCATATTTGCTTGAATTTTAGCGTGACAATCAGAAAAGGTGTCTACTATCATATCATCTTTTTCTTAGTCAGCTCTGTGAACTCTCTCTCTTCTTAATTCTTTTTTCCGGGGGGGCGGGGGGCAGTGTTGAGCTTTCAGAGCTTGATTGTGAACCACTTGAGGCTTAGCACCTGGAATGATATATGGATCTGTGCCTGCTCAAACTCATATTTATTGACTCACAAAGGACGCTTTCATCCTTTTTATTTTGTACAAAAAAAATTTATTTATGTGTAGCATAACTATTTATTGTTATGTAGTAGTACATAATGAAGATGGGGGGCTTTGCATAAATGGTGTCTAGTTGCCTAAGAACTGCACTTATGAAGTAGTTAAATAATATCTGTAGGTGGCTACTACTGAGAGGGTTGCATTTTGAATTGTACTGATAATTATGTCTGTTCTTTGTAGTTATCTTGAACAACGTGCGGCAAAGGATAAGTCATTTTCTTACGAGGTATCATTTTGTTCCCTTCGTTAACTAAATCATCTGAGTTGGTTATCATGGCCTATGATTATATAAGTGCACCCTGAGATTCTATCTGTTGCTGTATTTATGTTTTATAAAAGAAATTCAAATAGGGATATTTGTGTTTCTAGTTCTTTACCGGATTTGTAATGAGGGTTATCATACAAGCAGATGCTAGATAGGTTTCCCTAATTTTGAGCTCTGCAGTATTTTTTTTTTTTTTTTACAAAATGAGATATTGTGTGCTTCATCATAAGGTTTAATCATTTTTCGTAAATTCTATTACGTCAAGTTCCTAATAACAAGGCATTGAAGCCTGTTGAACTAATATTTCTATTGCATTAGCGTGTTTAATTGAGTAAACGTTGGCCCTAATATTTGAACTCTCACTTCTATGAGTATCACCTCTTCCCTCTGGCACCATTAATTCTCAGCTACTGCTTTTCCTCCTGCTCTGTAGGCCTTCTTGTTAATTTACATAAGTTCTCATAAAAAGGTAGTGGAAGAAAATATCTTACATTGTCTCTGCCACTCATTCTACTGTATATGCGTTTTTCTTTCCTTCAATAAAATTATGTCAGTTGTTTTGCTAGCTCGGGTTTGTACTACGTTTTTTTGCTGCTGCTTAACTTTTGAATGGATGAATCTGTACCAGGTGGTGATTGTTGATGATGGAAGTTCTGATGGGACTAAAAAAGCAGCGTTTAACTTTGTAAGGAAATACACTGTAGACAATGTGAGGGTTATCCTTCTTGGTAGAAATCATGGCAAGGGAGAAGCTATTAGAAAAGTGAGTCTAACTTTAACAATTCACTTATAAACGTGTTCTGATGTTATTGAGAAGCTTCCATCTTTCCTCTTTTATGCATGACGACAATTGATTGAAGCGCTTTACCTCTGTGAAAGCATTGTAAAACAGGGAATGCTTCATTCACGTGGTGAACTGCTTCTAATGCTGGATGCTGATGGAGCAACCAAGGTTAATGACCTAGAAAAACTTGAAGATCAGGTTTGTATTATCCCTCATGTATACTGGTACTTTTGTATAAACTTTTTAGTTGTCAAAATTTTAGTTCAAATTGGAGATGTTAATAAAGCTACTGCAAATTATCTGCTATTGTGCCTACCAGATTCATGCTTTTGCCAGAAAAGAGTATCATACTGGGGATTCAGCAGCCAGTGATTCAAGTATTAAGATATCTGATATCCCAATTGCTGCATTTGGTTCTCGAGCTCATCTTGAGGAAAAGGCTCTCGCTACAGTTCAGTCTGCTAAGCTGCTCGCTATTTTGATGTTTTATGCACATTTCTTGCCAAATTTATTTTAGATTTTGCTTTGCTGAATCATTTTGCTTGAATGTCACAGAGGAAATGGTACCGTAATTTTTTAATGAAGGGTTTCCATCTTGTGGTTGTCTTAACTGCGGGACCTGGAATTCGTGACACTCAGGTATTTCTGCTTCAATTTTTTATTTTGGTATTTCTGCTTCAATTTTTTTATATTTGACGTCCAGTTTACTACCACTGTAGAAGTCCAGTACTTCATTTATGCTGTAAATGAAGCTTGTGTGATAATCTTGGGTAAAATACACTTAAATGTTTATCCTGACGTTGACTCTTCACTGCATCACAGTGTGGGTTTAAGATGTTTACTAGGGCTGCTGCAAGGAAGCTTTTCACAAATATTCGTTTGAAGAGGTAACTGCATTTATGTGCGTTTTAAGGACATTGTAGAAATAAAGGATCCATTTACCTCTTCCATGTTATCCATCTTTTGTATAATTTGTAGAGTTGAAGGAAACTCATGGTATTCAAATACTATTCTAATTTTTTTGTAAAACATGTTGCGGGAACTGACTTACAATGTGGACTCTGCAGGTGGTGTTTTGATGTTGAGTTAGTTTTTCTGTGTAAGTGGTTTGGCATCCCAATGATTGAGATATCTGTGAACTGGTCTGAAATACCTGGATCCAAGGTGAATCCGTTGAGCATACCAAATATGCTTTGGGAGCTTGCGCTAATGTCTTTTGGATATCGAACCCGTATGTGGAAAATTTTTAATTGAGCCTTCGTATTGGAGTTCATCTGGAAGAATTAAAGAAAAGTGACACCTGATTAGACGTTAGGGTATACGCTTCCTTCTTTCAAGAACATTTGCATTGAGAAAATTTTACAATTTTTGGAGCTTGTTTATTCAAGCCATGATCTAACCTCACAGTTTCGGCATGTAAGATAATTTGGGGGTACTTTCTTTTTTGTTTATTCCCAATCCATTGGGTTAATTCCCAATCTCCCCCAAAAGTAAAAACAATTGAGCAGTATCGTTTAGGGGTGTCAATTCGGGTTAGCGTGTCGGGTTCGTGTCGTGTCGAGGTAGGGGTATTCGACTAAATGGCTCAACCCTAACCCGACCCATTTAATAATCGTGTCATGATCCTTCAACCCTAACCCGACCTGTTAATAAGGCGGGTTGACCTGACCCAACCCATTTGACACGCTTAATAAACGAGTCGTGTTGGGTTGACACGAATGTAACACAACCCATTTCAACCTGCATAATATTAAATATAACATCCATCTAGAAATAATTTTTTTTACATCCCAAAAAGCATTGCATACACTTCAACTCTTCAGCTCATATTCAAAATAATATAGTTCAACAAAAATATAACTTTCATCTAGAAATAAGTTCTTTATACTCCAAAAGAAGTGCATACACTTCAACCCAAATTCAAAATAACAAAGTTTAACAAAAATAAAATAACATAGTTCAACAAAAATATAATATCCTTGGAACTCGCCAAATGCTAAATATCAATATTGAAAGAATTTGAACAAACAGTAGACTAATCCTGACTATGACCACGATGATCATCCATAGATTCTTTGTTGATGTCCAAATTCATAACATCTTCCACAAGCTCATCTAATTTCATTTGTGCAAGTTCTATGCCAAAAAAAAAAAAAAGTATTAGTAGTTCTGGGGTATGTAAAGTTTCAATTTCTAATTATATCCCTTGTAAATTTTTGTAAATACACACTTTTCTTTTTAATTTTAAAATATATGTTGGATGTAAAAGGTATTTGACAAATCTAAAATAAAATAAATATTTATTTGTTATACGAGTTAAATGGGTTGTGTTAAGTGGGTCATTTTGGGTTGACACAAATAAATTGGCGTGTCAAACGTGTCTATTGCGGGTTACGCGGGTTGATCCGTTTATGACACGTTTCTTATCGTGTCAATTTCGAGTTGACCCGTTTATGACCCAAACCCATTAAGGCCCAACCCTAACCCGAAAAAACTCGTGTCGGGTTCGTGTCGTGTTCACGAGTTGGGTCGAACATTGACACCCCTAGTATCGTTCATGATGGGTTGGTTATATGCAAATTGACTTCTTAAAATTTTAATGGAAAAGATAATTTATATTTGAAATTGGTAATATATACTTTTCACTGTGAAAATGCCCATTAAAACCTTTAGAAATCTCAAATAGAGATTTTGCACTCCATGTCAAGAGGTAAAATGGGGAGGCAAATTTATGGTATAAAGTCCTCTTCAATTGAATTCTCAGATTTCTTCAATATTTTTATATATGTAAGACACATGGTATTTAAAAATAAAATAAATGTCATATGTCTCCCATCCTCCTAAAAATGGAAGGGAGCTAATTTTTTTTTTTTTTTTTTTTTTTTTTGAGAATGAAATGGAAGGGAACTAGAGGGTTCAATAATGGGAGGAATAATTTCCCAAACTCTATAACTAATATACAAGTTTCCAAACATCTTCAAATATGCATAGATAAACACGATGTATGTGTATATAATATTTAATACTAATCTAAATAATAAAATGTCGATTACAACTTTCTCAAAAAAAATATTTAATACTAATCTAAATAATGAAATGTCATTTACAATTTCTCAAAAAAAAAAAAAATGTCGATAAGATATAACATATTATATTTTATGTTTAAGATATTTATATTTTTATTTATTAATAAGTCGTATTGTATTTTTTTCTTATCTAAATCAAAATATTACTTATAATTCTCATTTAATGATTTATAGTAATTAAAATCTCAAATACAACTTATGTTCACTTTTGTTAAACTCATGTAATGATTACATTATTACAATTTAAAACAAAAAAGTAATTATTTGTGCATGTACTTTAGAATTTAACTTGAAAATGACATCAACTTAGGGAGTTTATTACATAATCTTTTTCAATGGTTTATTACTTACTCAATTTTATGAAAAATAATAAATTATTTCGTAAAGAATTTGATGTCTCAATACTTAAAAGGTTATGCTTTATTTTTGGATGGAGAGAAACAAAATCCGGCGTTGACCAAATCCATCAAACTACTTGATTGGATTGAGTGTTTTGGATCAACAATTTATTATAGTAGTTTCATCGGATAGGCTTTGGCATTGAATTATGAGCGAGGGAATTAAAAGGAGAGGGGTAGCGTGTAGACAGTAGGGAGAAAAGGAGTTTGGCGCCGTTAGTTGAAGTTCTAGGATCTTTGGTGCGAGATTTGTGGTCTCTAGTGCTAGGGATGGGATGCCAAATGGGGGCTTGAAACGATAACTTCATTGCTAAGTTAACAAATGAGGGCTTAAAACGATAACTTCATTGGTAAGAAAATGATGCATATATCCACATAGCTAATGCAATCTCTTTTTTGTTAAAGATTACTTTTTTTTTTTTTTTTTTTTTGAGATGGCTGTAGAAAATGACTTCGGATTGAAACAGAGCTCATCTTTTTTACTTTCTAGTCATTTTTTTTTTTTTTGTAGAAACTTTTACTTTCTAGTCATGATTCCATTAACTCGACTGCAATTAGTTTTAAAGCCACTCCATAATAAGATAACCAACCTTAAAGGAAAAGAAGAATAACCAAACTTTTCTTATAAATTAGCAGTACCTATCTTCTCAAAAAAGAAAAGAAAAAAAGGAAAAGCAGTAGCTTGGTGTGAATGCGGGTTAATAATGAAAATTGATATTTGAAAAAAGAAAATTTTCCCAAAAAAATAAAAATCGAAATTGAACATTAAGATAGTTAATAAAAGAAAAATATCTTAAGTTTTATGATGAAAGTAATCGTGTAAGACTTAATTTTGTCCAACTAATAATTATCTATCTATCTATACTATATATAAGAGGATTTCTCTATTTCAACTGGACTTTTATGTGGTTCAAAAATTTTAAATAACAAATTTTATTTTGAATTCAAAAAGATAATTCCTAAAACTTAGAATTTTTTTACCTTCACATTTAAAAAAAAAAAATTACAGTTTCTACTTATCTTTAATGTTTATCATTTTTATTTGTTTGAAAAATAAAAAATATATTTCTAAATTATAATAAATGCAAATTATTAACCTTTACTCAAAAAAATAGAACAGCCTTTGAGCACGTATTTACTTTACCTAAAAAAAACAGAAAAACCTTTGAGCACATGTTAAAATTAATTAAACTTCCATTTAAATTTTCTAACGTTAGTAATAGAATTTTAATTGAAAAAATAATTTAATTTAATTTTGAAAATTTGATAATTGAGTTTTTCCTATAGTAGAATGAATTTAATATTTTTGATGTAATAAGGCTCCCCTTTGCCAATAAATTAGAAAGGAGCCCTAAAGCTCTCCATTACATAAACGAAAGGTCCTAAAACTGTACAAAAATGTCTCATAAAACATAGAATAATAATTGAATTTTTTTAAGCCGGAAAAAAAAAATATAGATATATTTTGCTTGCATTCCCCACTTCCAAGGCCTTTATATTGAGCCAATAAAAATTCAACCAAATTAAAATCCAAAACTATTTCATTAAAAATAAAAAAATAAAAAGAAATCATGAGTGTGCCAAATTGTTAGGACATATGTGTGTTCACTTGTTAAGAACATATGTCACTTATTTATGTAAATTGGCTAATCCTTTTGACAAAACGCACTCTACTTGTAATTGGGTAGTTCTAGGTGTTTTAAATACTTCAAGAAACAAGGTTTCAAGATCAAGTGTTGAAGTCATCAAGTCTGTCCAAGAAAAAGCAAGCTGAAGTGCAAATTCATTAATTCTCGACACCTGCTCAATAGCTACCTCGACACCTGTTATCTGTCAAGAATTACAAAATCAGATTTTCTGATCTGATTTCCTTGGGATCCGTGAATATGCTTTTGGGCCTTCTTTTCTTCTAACCTTAAACATATAAAAGGATTATTTTAAGAGCTGTCATATTGTACACAAGTTGCAAAAGCATTGAGCAATCTCTGTTCAAGCAAATTGTGATCAAAGACGAAGTTCTTAACCTAGTTCATCTTCTCTGAAGAAGTTGCTGTGTATTTGCACCATAGGGTTTTGTAACCAAGCATCTTCCTGATCTTCATCGTGTATGATAAACTGAAGAACTTTGCAACCAACCTCTCTTTCTTAGTTGGTATTTGAAGTCGCGTACTGGAATCCGTGCATTGGTTAGTCACGTACTTGGGAGCCGTGCATCAAAGGTGAAAATTGTCACTACAGATCAAGTCCAATTGGGTATTGGGGTAAGGGTTCAATTGTAGGTTGGTAAGGTACTTGGGATTCCTTTACTTGTAACCGCTTGATTTGATAATAGTGGAGTTTCAGGAGTGGTGACCTGAAAATCACTCGGTGGGGTTTTTGCCGCAAGGGTTTTCCCCATTCGTAAACAAATCACCGTGTTATTTATTTTCCGCTGCTTAATTAGTTTATTGGTGATTTGTTTGTGCTTCCACGCGTTTGCATGATTAATTGATTAATTAACAACTTGGCTAATTAATTAATTGGTTTAATCACAAGGGGTCATTCAGATTGTGGCCTATCACAAATAATTTCATTTAGGTCACAATAAAATTAAGGGGATTAACTATTATGAATTGTAAAAGATTTGCTATAAAACTTAAATATAAAAATTAATTAGAACTAATTTTGTATCTCAAGAAAAACAAGAATGGTTTTATATATAAAAGGGTCCGGTTAATGTGTGCCCTTAGGGCACACATTAACAAATCTATTTTTGGAAAAATTTTATTGAGAATTGAAAAAGTTGTCAAAACATTTTCAATTCCCGATAAACTTTTTTCAAAATTGGTTTACTATTGTGTGCCCTAAGGGCACACATTAGTAAAATCCTATAAAAAAATAATAGAAAGTTGTATAAAGAATATTTAATTTATATGTAAATATTTCTTTTAAAAAATGATATTTAAATATTAAAAAATCTAGTCAAATTTATCACCTTATATTTCAAAAAAAGAAAAAAGAAAAAAGAGTTGAACTTGATTTATAGTATGTTGAGAATTTTTTTAAGTCCTTACAAATTTTATTTAAATGAGTAAAATAAAGTGACAAAACATAAAGAAATTGTAAGGACACGATTTGATTCACAACCCAAGGGGTTTGGACAAAGACCCAATGAGCCCAAAACAATGAATTTGTTAGAGAGTGAGCCTGATATTGAACGTTCAATGAGTTGAAATATTGATCACAATAGACTAGTTAGTATTAGAATGAACAAGACAAACAGTTTGAAAAAGAAAAGTACTCTTCGGTCAGATTCATGGAAGATATGTTCTTATATATTTTTCTTAGACTTATACAAAACTCAAGTTCCTGGTCACACAATGGTTTTTTCTCTGGTTTTTCTGATGATCCCCCTTGTAATGGAGTTCTTCCCTTTTATATTCCCGTCCCCTTTTTCATCTTAGCTCTCCACGTGTGGATCTGATTGCTAATCTCTTTGATACTTGTCCCACCCATCAGCGTCTTCCTAAAATCTTTGAGGGTAGTTGTAAGGTTGAAAGTTACTGTTCATGTATTAATTCCACATTAATGCGGCTAGGGGGTTAGATGCAGAGTATTCAATGCGGTGGTAGCAGCTTTCTTCCTAGATATTTCTCAATTCTCTGTTGACTCATCTTTTTCTAAAACTTATCCTCCTAAGCATGGTTGCCTACTGCATAGTACTTGATGGGTGGTCGGACTTTAGACCTCCACTCTGTTGGTTGAGGAGAGATTGCTCCTTGGACAACATCACTTGCTCATTATGACCAGATCTCTTCCTCAGCCTAATAATCTATTTGCCTTTCCTAGTGCTTATGTGTTCTCGGACTATTTGACGTCCTCGAGCGCGGCTCATGACCCAATATCCTTATATGGGCCCCTAATCCCTACAAAAATAAATAATAATAAAAATTTAGAAAAGAGAGGGAGAATACATCCATTTTTTTAAAAGAATCTACGTCTACTTGATGCAACAATTTAAATTTTTTATTACATAATACACGAAATATTATAATTTCATGTCCATGATCAACATCTTTTTCATATAATTCCAAATGAAGGGGAAACACAGTGTTTTCTTTTCAATACTTGGATTTTGTTTGGGATCTGCTTATTTTGCTAAAAATACTGTAGATAAAGGTAAAAGTTAGCTGAAATAGTACAGTAAGACTCGTGAATAGTATAAAAAAATGCAATGAGACCCATAAATAATAACAAAAATAAGTTAAATAGTAAAATAAGCTGACTTTTTTATTTGGTGCCAAACACACACTTGTCTTAAAATATTAATACATAGCCTATATATGTATCTCATTGCCTTCATATGCAACGCCACCTTTAGAGAACAGTTGGCGTTTGTTATATTACAGCAAATAATGGAGTGGTTGCACTTCTTACGTACTTGATAAGATTTTCAAAAAGAAGAACCTGCCATGAGTTTTCATCATCATTTACCTCAACTCGCATAGACGCTTGTTGAATTTCTCCACCGAACAATAACATCAACATGGGCAGTGAAATTTTCCATGAATTCAAGAGGCAAGCTTCCTATTTCTTTACGGAGAAGATTAAAACTGCCCGATTGGTTCTGACAGATGTTACACCTGCAGAATTGTAAGCTTTTTATAGTTGATCATATTGATTCATTACTTTTTCTTTTGAAATATGGGAGTTCATACTTGTTTTTGATATGGTTTTTCTGGTGGGATTTGTAGAATGACAGAAGAAGCTACAAATGGAAATACAGGGCCACCAGACATACGTACTGTGGGAGTGATATCTCGGGCTGCCTTTGAAGTTGATGATTATTGGAGAATTGTGGAGATTCTACACAAGAGGTCTCTTAAGTTTCTCAATGTTTGATTTGATTGACACTTTCTTTTTCATTAGAATTATGGCTGTTAATTTTCTTTTTCTTTTTCTTTTGTTGCAAATTCAGGTTGTTTAAATTTGATAGAACGAATTGGCGAGGTTTTTACAAGGCTCTAATTCTATTGGAACACCTTCTAACCCATGGACCACGGAGAGTTGCTGAGGAGTTTCAGTGTGATAAAGATGTTATTAAGGAGATTGGAAACTTTCAGTATATCGACGAGAGAGGGTTGGCATGCATATATAGATTTCTTTATTTGAGTAAAAACATCATGGATTAAGATATTCCAGAGTATTTTAGATAACCCTATTATTGATTGTCTAAAATTCTATCCATCCATTTTTAAACTAGTGAATTAAATTTTTTTTCCACTTCATTTTGACTATTACTAATTCAGTATCTATTGAAATTATTGATGACATAATAAAATCTAATCCACTCGTCAAAATGGATGTATGAGATTTTAGAAACTCCAGTCAATGTTTTAATAAGCTTTTCTATTTTTCACACGAAGCAGATTCAACTGGGGATTGAAGGTTAAAGACTCATCTGAGAGGGTATTGAAGCTTCTTGAAAGTGAGACACTTCTCAAGGAAGAGAGGGCTAGAGCTCGAAAGCTAACACATGGGATTGAAGGGTTTGGGAGCTTCAGTCAGCGGTCCTCTTCAAAAGATGCAATCATGAAAGACTCATCTTTTCAAAGATTTGGGAGATCTAATTCTCACTGTAATGATGATCAAAATCCCGAAAATGAGTCATTGGTCTCAAGCGAAAGTCTCATAAAGCAAGGGACTAGAACAGCACAGCAAACTCATGAGGGTATCAACTCAGTGCTCAAGGAGCCAGAAAATGAATCAGACCCCTGGGTTGGGAGATCTTATTCTCACTGTAACGATCATCAAAATCCCGAAAATGAGTCATTGATCTCAAGCAAAAGCCTCATCAAGCAAGGGACTAGAACAGCACAGCAAACTCATGAGGGTATTAACTTAGTGCCCAAGGAGCCAGAAAATGAAACAGACCCATGGGTTTCCCAAGGAATTAGACTTCGGATAAATGTCCAAAGCAACAGTCTATTTGCTTGATTGGGAGCCGTAGAAGGTCAACTAGTTAAGGTGGTCTATATTCCCTATGTTAAACAGTTGCTCTTAGAATACCCTGTTGTCTTTTTGAATTTTGATGCTTGGTGAGAATATGTACCCACGCTAAACTAAGGTGTTCCCAAAAACCTCCCGAAGGTTTCAAGCTTGTTACTTCGTTAGCTAAACCGTTGGGTAGTATCATAAACAAATGTCTTTTTTTTTTTTTTAATCAAAAAATAAAAAAGTAATTATGTGAAAATATTCTATACAAAATTAAAACCGTATGCAATAAGAAGAATCAAAATTTGAAAGAAAGAAAGATCAAGGTTCGAAAAAGAGGAATTATTGAATCTTGTTTTATCGATCAAACTGATTCAGGTAGTGCAAAACTCAAGAAATAGTGCAGTTTTACTTTTACCACTAACCAGATACAAAATAAATTACTAAGCAGACAGCTCAACTATTAGGCCATTTAGACAATGACTAATGTCCCCAAAGAGAAGAAAGCCCATACTATATCTGTCTTATAGTATTGCTAATAAAAAAAAAATAAAGCCTCTCACTTAGAATTTTTGTTAAAAAAAATAAATCTTCTATTGGCCGAAAAAATGCTTTGTTTTTTTCTTACTAGGTAAAACTTTTAATTAAGGCCCAAAACTTTAATAAAAATAAATTATTTTTGAAATATTGTTCTATTTTTGAATGTTCACCATTCTATTAAATTTGTTTTACTATGTTTTCCATGGTTTAAGAGTATAAAAATTCTCAATTTCCCAAAAAAGTTATTCTTCTTTTCCCTCTTTAACAAAATTAAAATTAGAATGAATAGTTCTCTGGACAAATTAACTATTGAAATCCATTGTTCAATAATTGAAATTTAATATTGCCAAGAGAGATAATGACCATCTAAAATATGATGTTATATATATGATGAGGTTGTTTTTTTTTTTTTTTTTGGGTAAAATACGGAGGAGTTATAATATTAATCAAAAGCTACAGAAGCCCGAATAGAACGGGTTACAACATTAGTGTCATAGTCCAGAGCCTCCATAACAACAAAAGGAGGATTTACATAAGAAACAAAAGATTCATCTTGGCAGCGCCCAAGGTTTGCAAGCAGGTCAGCAGCTCTATTGGTCTCCCTGTAACAGTGTTGCATGCGATACTCCAGGAAAGCTTGGAGCATGCTCCTGCATTCATTCACAATAGGTTGGGCTAACCGGTTAGTATTGCTTGGTTTTGAGAAAAGATTGATGACTTCAGATGCATCCACATTAATAATAAGTTTGTCAATGTTAAGGTTTAAAGCCATAGCTATTCCATCCCTTAAGGCCCACAATTCTGCAAGAAGAACACTAGAGGAACCAATGAGTCTAGAGAAGCCCTGAACCCAAGCGCCATTAGAATCCTTAAGAAGACCCCCCCCCACCAGCACGACCTGAAGAATGAAGAACTGACGCATCAGTGTTCAGTTTAAACCATCCCACACTTAACTTAGACCAGGTAGCAGAATGTTGGATTTTCTGGGTATGGGAGCGAGAACCTTGGACGAGGAAGTGGAACTCAGCAGCTTTTGCAATACAAGACTTCACAATATCTAGGCTTTGTTGTTTCCCACGGAATGCCATAGAGTTTCTATTCAACCAGAGAGTCCATAACCCAAAAATGAAAATGACTTTCCAAGGTATACCAAGGTGTTTAGAAGGAAAACTACAGGTACAATTGAAATGAAGCCACTCCATATGATGAGGTTGTTATTACAGTTCTTTCACGTATCTTTACATGTGTTGTTTCTTTTCTCTCTTTATGCACATACTTCTTATATATTGTATGCAATCTTTTATTTTTGTTTTACACTAAGATGCCGTGATGAGTTTTGTTTAAAGTGTTTTAGAAATACAGGTTGTCAAAGTCTTCTTGCCATGAACTTTCTTCTTGCAAAGTTTTTCAAGAGTTTGTATTATGATAGATTTTATTATATTTAACAAGTGAGTATGAGTTGAGTGATTTATGACTTCTCTTATATGTTCATTTGTTTGTTGTGGTTTTGTCACGAATTGCCAAAGGAGGAGATTGTTAGGACATATGTGAATCAATGTTAGGAACATATGTTAATATAGAATTGGCTAATCCTTTGACAAAACGCACTTTACTTGTAATTGGGTAGATCTATGATGTGTTTAATACTTCAAGATCAAGTGTTAAAGTCATGCAAGTCTGTTTAAGAAAAAAGTGAAGAAGTGTTGGATTTTAAAACTCGACAGCTAGTATCTATCAAGGTTTAAAAAGTTGTTTTCAGTTTGATGCTTGACAGCTGCTCGACAGATAAGGTATCTATCGAGGTTTATGAAATTCATTTTTTCAAAACTGATTTCACTCCAATCCATGAATAGATGTTTGGACTTTCTTTTCTCACAACCCTAAACATATATAAGAATTGTTTTAAGGGCCGTCACAGCTGATGCAACTCAATGCAAAAGTTTTTCACAAGCATATTGTGAACCAGGGACATGTCCTAGTTCATCTTTCTATTCAAGAAGCTGCTTTATTTATACACCGTAGGGTTTTATATCGTGTTGATGAACTGAAGAAGTTTGCAGCTAACATCTTTCTCAAGTTGGTGAGTAAGCTGCGTACTGGGATCCACGCATCAAATTGGTTAGTCATGTGTTGGGAGCCGTGCATTAAAAGGAGAGATTGTCACTACAGAATAAGTCCAATTGGGTATTGAGGTAAGGGTTCAACTGTAGGTTGGTATAAGATACTGAAATTTCTTTACTTGTAACCGCTTGTTGTGATAATAGTAAATTCTCAGGAGTGGTGACCTTAAAATCACCCGGTGAAATTTTTGCCGTGTAGATTTTTCCCATTCATAAATAAATCATCGTGTCAATTTATTTTCAATTGCATTTTAACTTAGTTGGTGATTTGTTTGTGCTACCACGCTTATTGCATGCAAATTGAATTAATTAATTAACTTGACTAATTAATTGATTAATTCATCACAAGAGGTCAATACATTCTTGACCTATCATACTAAGTTCCCTGCAAGAAAAATATTCAAATACTAGAGGTGGATACACCAAGTCGTCCATTTTGTGACAATAACAAAGCAAACTACTCCATTCTCATTTAATGAGATTATGAGAATCGGGATGTAGGTTAAAGAATTTGTAATAATAAAAAAGCAGACTACTACATTTTCATTTAATGAGATTATGAGAATCGAAAGGCAGGTTAGAGAATTTGGTAGCAGTTAACTGTGTTACATTACTTTAATAGGAGCATAATGAATAATTAGTGGTGTTCTATACTCTATATTCCCCATGTTTTACATTTTGGAAAAAAAATGGAATGCTTAATGAATAGTTATTTGCTTACAAAGGTTTTCCAAAGTTTCAGAGTTATCAAACTTTAATAAAAGTGCTTAATGACTACTAAGAAAACAAACAAATATGCTTTTGCCATTATTTTTTAGTAGTTATGCTTAACCAGTTAACCTCACACCATTTCCATAGCTTCCAATTCCACACATTAAGATTTGGACCCTAAATCCTTTGCTAGTTTGAGCCTATCTTTTAAAGCTCATATTTTGGCCGACAAACTCGAGCCTCTTACGGATGAGGCCTCCAAAACCAGCTGGGCCTGGGTTTACTTTTTAGTGTTAGTGAGAATGTATGCACCTTAGAACACCATGGTGTTCCCAAAAATCTACTCAAGGTTTTAGTGTAGTTAGCTACACCGTCTGAACAAATTCAAACAATAGGGATTTCATTTTTTATCGAGCAAAACGATGCAAGTAGTTGAAAACTCGAGGAACAAAATAAATTGGCCCTTTGCTACAACGGGCAATTAGAGTTAGAAAATTAAAATGAAAGAATCATTTATCGGACCATTCAAGTATTCCAAAATACCCTCTTGCCCTCATAAAAAAGAAAAAAAGCTGGAATGGAAGAGTCAAAAACTTCTCAAAATATATAATAAATAAGAAATGGACAAATTTTTCAAATTCAACTCCTCGCCTTCCAAAAAAAGTCATCACTCCAACATGAGAATAACATAAAATGATAACAAAGCTAGAACAAAGAGTTGCAAGCGCAAGCAGCACTTTGTTCTGAGAAATAAAAACAGAACTTTGTTTCTTCAAAGATCCTATTCTCGAACATTTAGAAGCATTTCCTATGCACAATTGATGGCCCGGATTCATCATACTCTGCCTTTGCGATCCACATCTGCACTCATAAGAGAATCAAAATCCTCTCATCAGTAACCATACAAAAGGAACTGAACAAGTTGAGATACAAGAATCAAAACATACCTGCTGGAAGGTGCTAAGTGATGCCAAGATAGATCCTCCAATCCAGACACTGTACTTCCTCTCGGGTGGAGCCACCACCTTGATCTTCATACTGCTTGGGGCAAGAGCAGAGATTTCCTTGCTCATTCTATCAGCAATACCTGGGAACATGGTTGAACCACCTGAGAGGACAATGTTTCCATACAGGTCCTTCCTGATATCAACATCACACTTCATGATGGAGTTATATGTGGTCTCGTGAATGCCTGCTGCTTCCATTCCGATCATGGATGGTTGGAACAGAACCTCAGGGCATCTGAACCGCTCAGCACCAATGGTGATGACCTGTCCATCTGGTAACTCATAGCTCTTCTCAACTGAAGAGCTGGTCTTGGAGGTCTCAATCTCCTGCTCATAGTCAAGCGCAATGTAAGCCAGCTTTTCCTTCATGTCCCTCACAATTTCCCGCTCAGCTGTGGTGGTGAAAGAATACCCACGCTCGGTAAGAATTTTCATCAAGTGATCTGTGAGGTCACGGCCAGCCAGGTCTAGACGAAGAATGGCATGTGGGAGGGCATACCCCTCGTATATGGGAACTGTATGACTGACACCATCACCAGAGTCCAACACAATTCCTGCATGGCAAAGGCAAAATCCATCAACAATGAAGGGGAAGAGATACATCACAACAATTTCCTGGAATTGCCCTTAGGTTGTATGGCATACTAAGTGTAATCACAAACCATGTATGTGATTACATGTTGAGATGCAATAAAACATGCAAAACAAATTAAATTTGGGTATTTAAAGAATGGCATGCCAGTGTCAATGAGATATTCCAATTAAAACCCTTGCAAACAAAATGATTGATCAGTTGCTTACCAGTTGTACGACCACTTGCATACAAGGAAAGAACAGCTTGAATGGCTACATACATAGCAGGAGTGTTAAAGGTCTCAAACATGATTTGGGTCATCTTCTCACGATTAGCTTTAGGGTTAAGAGGAGCCTCAGTTAGAAGAACAGGGTGCTCTTCTGGGGCAACACGAAGCTCGTTGTAGAAGGTGTGATGCCAAATCTTTTCCATATCATCCCAGTTGCTCACAATACCATGCTCAATTGGGTATTTGAGAGTTAAAATACCTCTCTTGGACTGAGCTTCGTCACCAACATATGCATCTTTCTGGCCCATTCCAACCATCACACCAGTGTGACGGGGACGGCCTACAATACTAGGGAACACAGCTCGTGGGGCATCATCTCCGGCAAATCCAGCCTAGAACATAATATTACAGTCAATTATCAGAAATTCAATAATGAAAAAAAAAAAGGAGGGAGAAGGCATAAAAGTTGAGCAGTACCTCAACTGAACAGTCAATAATAGCTTTGCATATTAAAAACTAAACCAAACATCATAACACAGACAGTTCTCATCTAATACCTTAACCATTCCTGTCCCATTGTCGCACACGAGCGGCTGAATGTCCTCAGCATCTGCCATCTTGTATTACCTGCTTGATAAACTATAACCAGTCAAAAAAAAGAAGCACAATCTTTGTTATTCAGAACAAGAAGCACATGCTGGGATTTGCTTTCCTTCTTTTCACCTTATTTCATATCTTTCAGCTAGAATATCATATTGATAAATACACACACAATAGATAAGCACCCGGGGTTCTACCATAAGCATGCACATCATTGGTTGATACCATGATTGAAGTACAAAACTCTCTTAAGGGAGTTTAATTGGGAAAAGAAAACATTAACATTTACAACAACCCCCCCTCCCCCATAGCAATTTTTCTATCAAGATTGCACTAGATTTACATCGTAGCATGATTCGACATAGCACAGTCACAAACTAATATAATTCTATAGGGAATATCTCCAAAACTACCAAATCAAAAGGACAAAAAGAATGTCAAAACCATTCATCACCCAAAAAATACAAACTCGCATCCTCCAATATGTATAACCATAACCCCATCACTTCTTATTAGCAACATTGATCCAAAACAAATTGCATTTTGGATTATTCTAGACTATCAAGGCAATGACAATTTGAATTTCCCAATAAACGTAACACAACACAGCTCATTGCAATAAAGAAAATTCCTACATTATCAACAACAGAATGAATCAAACAGTTTCAGAATAAAACTAAAAAAAAAAAAGAACCACATAACATTCCCCTTCAAAACCCCAGAACAAGGAACCAAGAGACACACCCAAATGAAAAAAAGATAAAATAATTGAGATCTGCAAAGCTACCCTTTATTTATTTATGTTAACATACACTTCCCATAGTTTGATAGAATTAGCTTTGCTTCAATTTTCTTGACTCCTTTTAATTACAACAATGCAACATGCACCCTCCTCTACTTTCATTTTCGTTTCACAATGTTTTCAAAAAACATATAAACAACAACAAAACAAAAACTAGCCAGCATTATTTCATTTCATATTAAACTTTCACAACAATTTTCATTGTTTCCTCTGCATTTTACACAATAATGAACAACATTTTAGATCCAACACAATTATCAAAAATAACACAATAATAATCACAGAAATTAAATCATACATTGCCAAATTCAAAAAAAAAAAAAAAAAATCGAAAATCGAAATGGCTTAGATCTGAGCGAAAACGAAACAGATCGATGAGAAAGCGAGAGAGAGAGAAGGGAAATTGACCTGTGGGAATGTGATTGGAAAACGAAAGCGATCGAGAGAGAGAGAAATATAGTGGGGAGGGGAGGGGTTTGTGAATAGGCGAAATGGGAAAGAAAAGAGAGAGGAATTAAAAGAGGGAAGAGATGCGGTTTGGACCGTTAGATATTTGGGGTTGGAGTAAGGAGTGGTACAGTCTGGAACTTTTATATATCTAAGCGAAGAACGCGTCCATTGGGCTCGCCTTTAAGGCCTTCCTTTTTTCCCTATTTATGGTTTTTTTTTTTTTTTTTATTCATTCATTCCTCTCCGTTTCTTTCTTTAAATTTTCAATTCAAACAATCAATCAGTTATTATGTATAGTTATATACTAACTTTCTTCGATTCAAATTTATATAAACAATACTCAATTATTATTATTTTTTTATTATTATGAAGGATTAGAAATTGGTGTGAATTAAACAAAAGTGGACTAAAGACTACAATGGAAATAAAGGGGTTAAATACTAAAAAAAATTAAATTTAAAGGATTGAATTGAAAACATGTTAAAATTAAAAAGGTGTAACTTGTAATTTAAGTTTTAAATAATATCAGTATAATTAATTGAAAATGATTAATAGATGAGAAATCTTATATTCCTGAGCTCAAGTTTATCATTTAAAAGGGAAAAAAAAAAATTCATTATTATTCTCACTTCTTAACAATTAATGTCAATTAAAATACAAAAGAATATTAATTTAAATTATGATTTCTTTCTAATTCTATGGTGAGTGATTTTATTTTTTTAATGGTGAAAAATGCACTAATTCTCATTCTACTCTACTTTTTTTTATTATGAGATTGGGGCTCCGCTTAATTTTTTGGCACAAATAAAAATTTCTCTAGAAATAGCCAAAATTAAAGTGTATTTGTACACACCAAAAAATCATTTTTTTTTTTAACTCATTGTAGCAAGGCCCATAGCAAAATAAAACTTTTCCCCATACTTTCAATAAATAAGTATTCAGTAAAATGCATCCAAATGTAATGTATATACATTTGACAAATTGATATCTAGAATGAATCCAATGGAATAATGATGATACAAAGTACAAACTGCAAAGTCAAATGCTTTTCATAACTCATTAGTCCGTAGTAAAAAAAAAAATTCTTTTCTTGGTAAACATTGTCCTAAGGGAAGGAGTTTTATGAAATGCCATTATTTCATATATTTAAAAAAAAAAAAATTAGGATCCTTGTACCTTAGCAAATGCTTTTGGGTTGCAGAAGAAACTATGTCCGAAAAGGGGAATTTTTTTTTTCTACCTCAAAAAAAGGTTGGATTGGTACAGTTGGTATATCAGATTTTCTTGGTTAAGTAGGAAAATAATTTGAGTGGATGAAGTTCATAAATCATAAGTCTAAGCTCCAATCTCATTCCAAAAGGAATAATCTTTTTTATGCACATTTTTTAAAACGTTATTTTATGCCATGTATAAAAAAGAAGTCTTTACTACAAATAGTAATAACAATAAAAACTTGTCCTATCAAAAAAAAAAAAAAAAACAATAAAAACTTGGATCCTCACATTATGGAGTGGCAACCATGATGGGTTCTACTTCTAGACATTTTCTGTGTTTAATAAAATAACGAGCTTTAAAGAGATTATAATCCTATTGAATACTTCCCTTAAACATAAAATATGCTTTGAAATTGCTTAGGCAACTTCTTCCAACAAAGAATAGTTGTCCGCCACTCCACCACTCCAGCCTTTTATCTCATGGATTTGCCAATCCAAGTCCTTATTAAATCATTACTCATGTAAAAGCTGAAAGGTACAACCCATTCTTAGTGTAAAGAGCCTACACTTTTTTTTTTGATGAATAAAGAGCCTACAATTTTGGTCTATTGCCAGGACCTTTTGAGATCCAATTTTTCTACTTAAAGTTATCTAACATTGTAGAGGAAAATTGAAGCTATAGCAAGGTTCTAAGAGCATTTCAGCATCAAACAATGCAAAATAGAGAAAAGGTATCACTTTTAGGCATTCAATAAAAAAAAAATATCTACGTCAGTCAAGTTAAAAATATGTAAATTTGCAAAGTTACTACAGTAATTGTGTAAATTTACATTGATACTATTCACTTTGCATATAAATTTTTTTTTTTCTTTACATATTCCGAAGTCGAAGAATGAGAGTGAATGGTGGTTATTGTGTGTGAAGAAAAAGAAACAATTAAAAAAATCAAGAAAAATTGATATTTGAATGTAATGTAAAATAAATAATCTGATATGAGTGTTTTGAAAAGTAAATACATAAAATAAAATAAAAATAAGTTCTTATACTAAAATAAACGAAATTTTTTTATAAGCTGACGTGAATGTTCTAAGTTTGCTTTTGTTTGCCTTCTTTCTAGCAAATGAATTATAAACTTAGAAGCTCCTCTTACCTAACAAATTGTCCCTAAATGTTGTCCATCCTCTTAATTCTGATCTCACTAGGAGTACCTTAGCTATTCAATCGGAAAGGTGGGTTGTCAGTTGTCGCTATGCCATAAATATAGCAATCAACTCTAGGTTCTGTATAGATTGTCATCGTCAAACGGTTAGTTCTAACTGTTTTAGTTGCCAACGACCACTTTGTTTCATTGCTCCATTTGTCCACAAAGTTGGGAACATTTTTAAAGTCATGGCATCCCATAACAGCTTTCTTTTGAGATATAGACCACAGAAATTACAGTTTGATGTCTAAATGATTATCAGCCATCATTAAATTCAATGCCACTTCCTAACAAGAAATGGTGGATTGAATGGTCTGACCAAACTGTAACAAAATGTTAAAATTCTCCAAATCTTGCTTTGTGTAAGAGCCATGATTTTCTAATACCTTTCATATCTAGAGGTCATTAAAAAAAAAGCCCAATGAAATATAAAAAATAGTCAAGAAGCCAATCTGATAAAAAGCTAGATCACCAAAATTAACTGTATTTCTTCCCAAATAACATGACAAATGAGAGGAAACATAAATTTTTTTTTTTTGTGGGGGGGGTGGGGCTGAACAAAACAATAAGAAAAGAATAAAAGATGATTATCCTCAGGTAGTTCAAGTGGGAGTAAGCTGTCTATAAAAATGTCAAGTTCATATCTGACACCTATTAAGCTCCAACCATCTTGAATTCTTGCTGTTGAATCTGATTTTTGGTACCAAAGAGAGCAACAAGATGCAAGATGAGAGCCATGCTTACAGGAATGGGGGAAATATTACCCATCTGCGTGGATACTTCGGTCTTCCATCCTTCCCATCAAATAGCTGCAGATGACAAGGTTAAGAAGCAACATTAACAAGAAATGAAATTTCTGAGTCTATAGAATTGAAATTATGTTTACAAATGAAGCTGATAGGATACACATCAAAATATTCAGAAGTGAAAACACACTGAGAAACATGTTGATGATGCCTATAAATTTTGAGGTGCACACAACTGGACTTTTGTTAGGACTCCCTGCCATCTATTTTAGATTGATAAACTTTTGTTAGGTAACAGTACACTTGAGGTCTTTCTTTTATTCAGTAACTAGGCTTGCCCCTAATTTTTAGGGGGATGGGTAAATACTTTCATGTTACACATGGTGCATCTCTCCCTTGTTGCAGGGGGAGTTAACATCTGAGGTTAGAAGCCCAGGAGTTAGGCTGGCCTTCTGTCTTTTTTGTTTTTTAAGAGGGAGGCAATCTAGGATTGTCAATAAAGCATAACAAGATCCTACTCAGATTAAAAAAAAGAGACAAAACAGGGTATTCCATTGAATTTGATAAAGCTCAACAAATATCGGATCAAACTTACCAAAAAAAAACACATACATCTACATATAAAAAAATGTATCTATATGTGTATACCAGATTCATGGTCCAACGGGTCACCCCTAATACATGAACACATATAAACACTGGTATGTAGACGTATCCAGTAGTTGCTAGCGTGACAAATGTATGAGAGTAATTTATTTGACATTACAAAGCCGTATACCTTCTCAAATATTTTATGTTCCTAACCAATCTATACTTTACAGATGAAAATCTAAAATAACTTACCTAGATCCTAGTCACACCCAATCTAGAAAGGAGTAAATGCAGGTGGACATATCATCAGAGAAAATGCCTCAAATTTTTAAGAAATGCATGCGGTTATATGCAGAAAAGAAATTAAAACAAACGTGTTCAACAAAAAGTAAAGAAAGTTTCATTAAAAAAAGGTAACCTTCTTCAGACGACGGTGCTTTGCGAGGGCCCAATTGGTCATAATAAGAGTAGCAACCACAAGGAAAACATAGCCTGCGACAGTCTGTGTGGCAATATTGAAACCCAACCATTGATAAATCTCTGTTGTGTAGTTTGCACATGTCACAATATTGAATAGAAAACCACGTGGAATTTGATATCCTCCATTCCCATCAGGGCTGCGCAGATTCCTCAGCAAGATATGGCAATAGAAGTTACAGATTTGACAAAGCACTCCAAACCCAAAGCCGATCTTCATTTGGAGGTCACTAACAGGGGTGTAAAGTGGGTGGTTCACATAGTAAGCAATGTAAGAGCCAAAGGTCCAATAATATGCACAATTACGAAACACATTGGAGAGTGGTGAGGTTGCATGGCTGAACCGATGCACAAAAAATGTTTCCATAATTCGTTTGAAGTAGTGGAAACACCAGTAATATAAAGCATATGTCTGAACTGGGTGGATGACTCGCTCCCCTTTGTAGCCAAAGAACTGGTAGACAGGGAAGTAATAAAAGATGGGATAAAGGAGCAAAGGACCCAAGTATTCAAAGAAGAAAAGTGTGCGATAGGAAACTTGTGTGCCCAGGTCCTTGAACACTACAGTCAAGTGGTTTCCATCACAATAATCCTTGAGACTTTTCTTGTAGTTAAGAACAACAGGCTTTTCCTTTGATCCCGGTTTAAGGGGGAGGGTTAACCGCTGTCTTGAAGGATAGAACTTTTTGGCTGTTGATGTAAGATGAAAATCAGGTGAGTTAAATCATATGACATGCAAGTCTGTCAACACATAT
Organism: Quercus aquifolioides; assembly: GCA_019022515.1. Taxonomy (NCBI): domain Eukaryota; kingdom Viridiplantae; phylum Streptophyta; class Magnoliopsida; order Fagales; family Fagaceae; genus Quercus; species Quercus aquifolioides. Next base: position 7,137,542 of record CM032329.1, read on the forward strand.
ACACATGCACTCACATTCAGTTTTTGTGGGCAGGGGTCAAACTCACAATGAAACAAAGCATATAAATATTATCTCAGGCAGTAAATCAGTAATAAATTTAAGTCCAATAGTGAATACACCTAATATGATGAACTACAAAAGGCCATGCCTCAATCTTAGACACACCGGAGGTCCAGAAAATATAAATCAAATCAGACAGGAAGTCTAGTGCTGATTTTGTTAAAAATCTTACAGATCCCATGGACTTAAAAATTATTTTGTTCTTGACAGAAATATTACATCATGAAAAAAAGAAAAAAGAAAAAAAAAAGAGCTCCAGTGGTAAGTGTCAAGATTTCCTTTCCCTGTGCTTGAATTCACACTGCATACAATTTTTTTTTTATAAGTTTTTTTTATCTAATTGTAATTAACACTGCATACAAATTATAGTTCTCTGAAATCTGAAAATACCTTAGTCAAACAAACCCCAACAAGACCTGGTGTTTTAACATATAATTTTTAAAAGTGATCTGTCATGCCCACAAATATTCAATGTCATGACTCATTATCCTTGGATACTACCAGAGTAGAAAAATATTCAATGATTTGGGAGAATCATCTTCAAGAAAATACATTACCCTCAACAGACTGATATGTGTACATTCTAGTAGATAAAGTGAACTTCATTCCTTCTATGGGGGGTGGCCGGGTGGGGGTGGGAGGGAGAGAGAGAAATGCAGTTCAAGAGACAAATCTGTATCAAAAAATTTATCACTAGAAAGGTTTCACCTATGTGGTATGGACAACCAAAGCTCTAATTTAGCTTTAAGCATAAGGATGTTACTAATTCTTACTAGGATAATTTCAAGAAAGAAAATTAAGTCCTTAAAGACAATAGAGAAGATGTCCTTCACATTTGTGTGCAAAAAACATCATGTAGAACCCACTTGTCAAATTTGCAGCCGTTTATAGAAGTTTCAGTAATTCCCATAATAAAGAAAATCTCTTTTCATCCTCAAACCCATACTAAAACCAGTATTAACACCTACATCACTACATGCGGAAAATAACACTTTTTGGGCATTTGTCTTTTAAAATCAACCATAACTGTTTCGCTAAACATAGATTAACTGACTAACAAAGCATACTTAGAAGTTCAAGCCTTCAAGGTAAAAATTTGCATTGAAATTCTAATAAATTTGCATTGAAATTCTAATAACAAGGAAAGCAAATCCAGCACTTACTTCGTTGATGAATTGCCTCCTGCAGATCTGCAACCGTAGCCTACAAATTAACAAAAAAGACATATACAATCACAATTGGGTATTATTCAAATACATGCAATGGAAAACAAAAATCATGAAACTAACATAAACCCAAGAAAACAAAGAAGAAGACCATTTTCGGGTCTTAATCATTTTATCCTCCAACAAAAAAAAAAAAAAAAAATCAATCTTTTACTTAAATTGGAACTAACAAACCCAGCTGAATTGAGATGATCGTTACCACCGATTCACAGAGTCACTAAGTTAATAAATTACAAAAACAAAGGAAAAAAGAGAGAGAAGAACGTACGGAATCACTGAGCTCAAGGCCACCCTTGACAACATCTTTACCACTCCGAGAAACTACACTGACCTTCATTTTTTGAGACCAAAAGAGAGTGACCCAATTCACGAAATGGTGTAAACGACGAACCCTTTTAATTTGTGGGTGGTTTTATTGAAGATCCAAGAGCTGTGACCCAATTGAGGAAATGGGAAACTCGTATGAGATCCCAGAGATGGGTAGGGTAGTATTAATTTTTTTGCAGAGTAATTAAGGGGTGGGTTTGGGAGATATAGTAATGGCGTGTAGTTGGGGTAGGAGAGCTAACTGTATTGGCTGATGAACCACAATTCCTCATCTCATCTCATCTGTGTTGCCTAGCTATACTATAACCAGGGTTTTACACTCGTGGGCCAGGTTTTAACTTCTACCTTCTAACCTCGAACAACTTGCTTGGGACATATCACCATAGGTCCCACCTCATTAAATTTGGTCAAGAGATGTGGAGGGTGAAGACAAGTCTGGCTTTATTTTCTCTTCTTTGAGGTATTGTTTGGTACATGTATTTAAATAATAATTTTTAGTTTTTAAATAATATTAAATACTTTTTTATTCATACATATTTTTTTATATGTTTTTAAATTATAATTTTCAGTTTTTAAGTGCACGTACCAAATACCTTTACCCTTCCCATCGTATGGTTGTATATAGATTAAGTTGTTTGTGAACAATTGACTCGAGAAAACAAGTAAAGTTCTTTATTTGTTTAGAAAACAAGTAAAGTTTAAGCCTCAATTGTTTGGTACATGTATTTAAATAATAATTTTTAATTTTTAAATAATATTACATACTTTTTTACTCACACATATTTTTTCATATGTTTTCAAATTACAATTTTTAGTTTTTAAGTGCATGTACCAAATACCTTTTCCCTTCCCATCGTATGGTTGTATATAGACTAAGTTGTTTGTGAAAAATTGACTCGAGAAAACAAGTAAAGTTCTATTTATTTGTTTAGAAAACAAGTAAAGTTTAAGCCTCAATTTTAGACTCGATTATTAAATAAGTCAAGTTCAAACATAATAGTGTGTTCGTGAATAAATTCTTGAATAGGAGAGTTCGATTTAACTATAAATAATATAACATTTTATATGTATACTTGTTTAAAAATATATTAATATAGACTTGAAATTAGATTATATAAGTTTGTTAATATGTTCATATGATATTAAATTATTATTTGTAGTTTATTAATGATATATACAGTCTATTTATAATAAAAATTCATGGGATTGTGAATAGATAAAATATTTTAGTCATGGTTTCACAATATAGATAAAAAGAATAAGTTAATTAAGTAACTAGTGAACAAGACAAGTTTGAGCTCGCTCAATAAGAAAATGAGCAAAACTTGAGCATAAAATCTTGTTTGATATATAATGAGCTCAAGCTCGGCTTGTTTTTGAAAAAAAAAATATTAAATAAACAAGCTTGAACTTTTAATACTCGACTTGACTTGACTCGTTTATTGCCCTACTTTCCATATTTGGTTAAGAGTATATATAATATAATTCCTTAGTTGCTAGAGATGGATTTCAACCTTGAAGTTTCAGATGAAATTATTAAATATCAATTGAGTTACAAAATTCTTGCTAGAAAATCAACACATTTTGAAAAAAAATAGGCGAAAAGCACTTTTTAGTCCCTACATTTTCAGGCTATTCCCATTTTAGTCCCTACATTTTATTTTTACCGCTTTTAGTCCCTATCTTGAAAAACGCTTCTCGTTTTGGTCTCTGCCGTTACATCAGAAACGGAGAAAGCTGACATGGCAAATGACAGGAATAAATAATACTAAATTAATGTCCACGTGGTCTAAATTAATAACAAAAAATGTTTTTTGGCATTAAAAAATGCCACGTCAGCATCTAAATTAAAAAAAAATTAATTTATTAATTTTAACTAAATAAAAAAAATTAAAAACAGAATTAAAAACTAAAAATTATATGAATTGAGATCTAAGTGTGTCTTGAACAAGAACACAAACCCAGATCCAAGAACACAAACCCAGAAATTTTATAAAAAAAAAAAACCGAAAAACACCGCATCGGGGTTGGAACCGCGATTCTGCCATCGGCCGAGGGAGGAGGAAAGGAACTCTCCGGTGGCACTGTTGGGCTTGGCTATGACGGTGGAGAGCCCTCCATCGGCCAAGAGCAGGTTGGTTGGCCCGTCGACACGAACCGGGTCGTTATCGCCCGATTCGTTTGCGAAAGTCCTCCACTCGGAGGTCTCGTCGATCGAGTGCGACTCCAACACCAACCCGCACTTCGAACACACGGTGTCGCCGACCGAGTGGTCGAACACCACCTCCGTCTACCGCTTACAGTTTGAGCAATACGCATCTGACATCTCTACCTCCTTCTTCTTCTCTCTTCTTCTCTTTGTATCTTCTTTTGTATAAATACCAGCGAAACGACCTCGTTTTGGATCAAATTTGAAATTTCAAATGGTGGTGGTGGTGGTGTTTTTTTTTTTTTTTTTTAATTTCTAGGTTTGTGTTCTTGGATCTGGGTTTGTGTACTTGTTGTTCTTGTTCAAGACACACTTAGATCTCAATTCATATGATTTTTAGTTTTTAATTCTGTTTTTAATTTTTTTTATTTAGTTAAAATTAATAAATTAATATTTTTAATTTAGATGCTGACGTGGCATTTTTTAATGCCAAAAAACATTTTTTATTATAAATTAAGGCCACGTGGATATTAATTTAGTATTATTTATTCCTGCCGTTTGCCATGTCAGCTTTCTTCGTTTCTGATGTAACGGCAGAGACCAAAACGGGAAGTGTTTTTCAAGATAGGGACTAAAAGCGGTAAAAATAAAATGTAGGGACTAAAATGGGAATAGCCTGAAAATGTAGGGACTAAAAGGTGCTTTTCGCCAAAAAAATATTAATACGCAATTTTGGGATTATGGATAGAAGTTAAAACCCATGTAATTTATTATACATGCAAATCCATGCCCCAGCCCAATATATAGGTCGAATGACACCTTTATAGAATACATGTTGTGGGTGCATTTTTTGTGCTAAGGCATGCTTGCAACGTCCGACCCTTTGGGTGGCATGCTTGCAAAGTCCTTAGGCTCAGTGCTTGTCCCACATCGAAAGAAACTCCCTCCCCCCTCTGCCTTATAAGCGTGAGCTGAAGAGAAAGGAGTACCATTAGCTAGTTTATGTAGGCTTAACATCATAGGCATCAATTTAAGGATCAAGAGGCTAACAACTTAATTAAAAATTAAGTTTGACTTGATCAAGATGACAACATTTTTTCTTTTCCTTTTTGTGGTGAACGCAACATATTAGAAATGGGTGGTTTTGGTTCTTCATTTGTAATGGATATTGTGGTATTACATGTGTGGGGGGAAAGCTTTTTATTTTTTATTTTTTTTAAGCACAGATGGTGACTTACAACAAGAGCTTCTTTTTTATTTAATTTTTTTTGAGCTTTACAACCATAGCTTCTGTATAACTTGAATTTGTCAAGCTTTATTCATTGAAATTTCTTTCAAATTTTGTCAAATCATGAATAAAGAGATGGATATCTTTGCTCTATATTTATGTTATTAAGAGATGGATATGTTTGATCCTCATTATGTTGATGTCACATTGCCCATTTTTTGGGTTATTTTTTTTTTGTTATTGTAGAACATTGTACATCCTAAATTATGCTCAATTTGGGATATATAGAGATATAACTCTTTTTTTTTTTTTTTTAGTGTAACTTGTTTTGGTCAAATTCGAGTTTGTTACATAACCTACTTCAACACGAACTAGATACATATACAACAATACAATATAAGGGGCATACCCTCTAATACAACAAAGCCACTACTTCAACGTCAAAAAAAAAAAAAAAAAAAAAAAGCCTCTACTTGAATAGAGGACAACTCATTATCATATTCAAAAAATAGCTAAACCTTAAAGCTAAAAATAAGTAGACCAAATCAATAAGACCAGGAAAAACACTGAAAATAAAATTGCATCTGGGCAATAGTGAATTTTATCAAGGTACTGCATTCTTCTCTCTCTCTCTCTCTCTCTCTCTCTATATATATATATATTTACAATATTAAGGGGCATACTCCTTGCCAAGTTACACTAATGTAGCTTCCTCTTTGGTTGATGCAGCTCCAATGTAGCAACCTAGCATGTTGCTACATTGGAGCTGCATCAACCAGAGACAAATGAGAAAATCCAAGTCAACAACAAGATAAATGACAAAATCAAGTCAACAGCAGGTACAACAAGATAAATGACAAAATCCAAAGTCTTAGGGTATAAAAGCTATTCATGCAAAACAGCACTTTAGAATATATAGGATGGAACAAAAGTTCAGCAGTATGTTACTCAAAATTAGATTTATATTGCAAATACTCTCAACTGGTATGAATTTCTAAATAGCACCCCTCTGTTTCAAATCTATCCACTTGGGTATGTCAAACCCACTTGCAAGACTCAAAATATGAATTAAACAAATTTGAGCAAAAATTTAATTTACATTTGTAAACACAGAAAATCTCCACATTATTCAAAAGCTCAAAATACAGAAAAATTCTTTTTGGTTGTTAGTTATTATGACCCATTCCATTTTTTTTTTTTTTTTGTCTATATAATCCATTGGATTGCCTTAAGGCCATAGATATTGCAATACTTTACACCAAATTTTCATATGAATTAATTAAATAAAAAAACAAATTTCAATATTGAAACAGAGTATAACCATTGTCATTGTTGTTACCGGGAGGGAGTTAGATGGGATGGCAACACCATGTTCATGGTAGCTCCAGCAACGAATCCAGGGACTTATGTGGCGGCGGCGTGCATTGGTGAATGGTGGAGTGAAGGCATGGGCAAGAGGGTGCAGTGGGTTTGGGGTTTGTATAATCACTTTTTTTGTGGATTTGGGATTGGAGGGAGGGAGAGAAGAAGCAGGTTTTTTCTTTTAAAAAAAAAAAAAAAATTTAATTTGAGTTTATTAATATCTTATGTGGCATTTTAGTGACGTGGAGCATGCCACTGATGTAAAATATTTGTAAAGTAGTCTGTGTTGATAGCTTTATAAAACAAGAGTCCCACGTAATCTCCTATTTTAAAAAGGAATAGAAGTCCTGGTGAATTGAGACTCATAACCTATATATATATATGGGAAATAACTCATAGGCGGTATGGTAGTATATTATACTCCTATTTATACCGCAGATACTTCTGTGTAACAGGGCCGCCTGAAATAAAAGAGAAAATACTGTAATATTGAGAAAGCAGTCAGGGAGAGTTACGTGAAAAAGAAGAAGAAAGTCACTGAGGGCGCAGTGAAGTACAAAAAAAAGGTGAAGCGAGAAAAATAAGGAGATTTTTTATTTGGGATTTTCTTTGAGGAGACTTTTTGGGTTATTGAATTCAAACTGTGAGTGAAAATATCAGGTGAGTTTATATTAATTTACTTTTGATGCGAATTTCAAGTTAGACATAAACTGGAAAAGGAGATTATAAAAATGGATTTTCTAAAACTATATTGATTTGGAGTTTGTCCGTCCATTCAAACAAAAAGCCTTTTTTTTTTACCTAAATTTTGTGAACTAATAATTACCAATTCTTTGAACTTGTGGTTCCTCAGGACAACAATGGCCAACAACCAAGGAGAGGGCCCGGCGATTGGGATCGATCTGGGTACAACGTATTCATGCGTGGCAGTGTGGCAAAATGATAGAGTAGAGATAATAGCGAATGATCAAGGAAACAGGACCACACCCTCCTATGTTGCATTCACTTCTGCCCAACGCTTGGTCGGTGATCCTGCCATGAATCAGGTTGCTAGGAATCCCACTAACTCTGTCTTTGGTAATCTCCTCTCTCCCCAATGAACAATCGTTTTTTTTTTTTGAGAAAGAATTTGTTTTTATTCCTAAAAACTTGTTTTTCACTTAGGAATATATAATCTTGCTTCTTCTTGTGCTTCAGTGTTGTCTAATAGTACTATTTGAGGTATCTGTTTCTTAATAAGGTATTATATTGCAGATGCAAAGAGGTTGATCGGTAGGAGATTCAGTGATCCCTTGGTTCAGAATGATATCAACCTCTGGCCATTCAAGGTCATCGGAGGTCCTGGTGACAAGCCTATGATCGTGGTGAACTATAAAGGCGAAGAGAAGCACTTTACTGCCGAGGAAATTTCATCTATGGTCCTAATAAAGATGCGTGAGATAGCTGAAGCCTACCTAGGCAAAACTGTGAAGAATGCAGTTGTTACTGTCCCAGCCTACTTCAATGACTCTCAGCGTAAGGCCACAAAGGATGCTGGAGGCATTGCAGGCCTGAATGTTCTGCGCATAATTAATGAACCAACTGCTGCAGCCATTGCTTATGGTCTTGACAAGATGGTTGGTAGCATTGGCAAGAGAAATGTGTTGGTTTTCGATTTGGGTGGTGGTACTACTGATGTCTCTCTCCTTACAATTGAAAAGGGTGTCTTCGAAGTGAAGGCCGTGGCTGGAGACACTCACCTTGGAGGTGAGGACTTTGATAACAGAATGTTAAAGCATTTTGTTGAGATATTTAGGAGGCAACACAATGTGGACATTAGTAGAGACTCCAGAGCTCTTAGGAGGCTGAGAACTGCTTGCGAGAAAGCAAAGAGGATTCTTTCTTCTACAATTGAGACAACCATTGAAGTTGACTGTTTATATAATGGTATCGATTTCTTTTCAACTATTACCTGTGCTAAATTTTCCGAACTCAACATGGATTTGTTGAGGAAGTGTATCAAGCCTGTGGAAAAGTGTTTGGCTGATGCTAAGATGGACAAGAGTTGCGTCCATGATATTGTTCTTACGGGTGGTTCTTCCAGAATCCCCAAGGTGCAGCAGTTGTTGCAGGACTTCTTTGATGGGAAGGAGCTCAGCAAGAGCATTAATCCTGATGAAGCTGTGGCTTATGGAGCCGCTGTTCAAGCCGCTATCTTGACCGGAATGGGTAATGAGAAAATTCAAGACATTATACTCTTAAATGTCACCCCTTTGTCCCTTGGTGTAGGAGTTCGTGGACGGGTGATGTCTATTTTGATTCCAAGGAATACCACCATTCCCACCAAGAAGGAGCTTGGATACATCACCTTGTTTGATAACCAGGCTTCTATAACTTTCAATGTTTATGAGGGTGAGAGAGCAAGACCTTGTGATAACAACTTCTTGGGAAATATTACAATTCCTGTTACTCCAGCACCTAGGGGTGTTGCTAGGGTAATAGTTTGTTTTGATCTTGACATCGATGGTATCTTGAATGTTTCTGCGGAGGAGAAGACCACTGGTGTGAAAAGGAAGATCACTATTACCAATGATAAGTGGAGACTGTCCAATGAAGAGGTTGAGAGGATGGTCCAGGACGCAAAGAGATACAAGGCTGAAGATGCCTATCACATGAAGAAGGTTAAGGCTAAGTTAGATTTGGAGAACTATGCCTACAACATGAAAAATGCTGTCAATGATGAGAATATTTGTGCCAAGCTTGGCCCTGCAGTTCTGAAAGAGATTAAAGATGCCATTGAACAAGTGATTCAATGGTCATTAGATGACCGCCATGTCGTGGATTTAAAACCGTATCAGGACAAGCTGGAATGGCTCAAGAGTATCTGCAATCCCATTCAACAAAAAGATGATAATTAAAAGTTCGTCATGGCATCCTATCATTGCAACGGATGTAATGGTTCAAATTGTGTCACCTACGTTTGACCACATTTTGTTCTTGCGTTTTCTTGCAACGGATGTAATGATTACCAATAATAGCTGTTCACGACTTCAAAATACTTCAATATTTGCTCTAATCGCTAAAACTCTTTTTAGTTAGAACTATTTAGCACAAAAAGATCTACTACTAAACCTTTACAGCTTTGTTCTACTTCCTAATTCTAACAAACAAAAAAAAGTTATACTTCCTACATTAATACCAAATGGACCATTAGCTTAGTGACAGCATTTTCACAACTGCTAATGTGGATTGTTGCGATGTGAATGCAATCTATGGTGGACTAATTTAAAAATAGGGCTAATTACAACTTATTCACCTGTAGTTTGGCTGAAATTTAAATTGCCTACCTGTAATTTGAAATGGCGAAAAACAACTTTTAGTCCCTACATTTTCAGGCGATTCCCATTTTAGTCCCTACATTTTATTTTTACCGCTTTTCGTCCTTATCTTGAAAAACGCTTCCCGTTTTGGTTCCTGCCGTTACATCAGAAATGGAATAAACACACGTGGCAAACGGCAGAATTAAAAAAATATTAAAAATATTTTATTTTATTTTAAAATAAAATAAAATTTTAGTTATCAATAATTTTAAAATAAAAATATTAAAAATTTTAGTTAAAAATAAGTTCTTCATGTTCTTCCCCCAAGAACATGATTGCCCAGAAAAACCTATACAAAATCATGATCAAAAACTCAAATACTCTAACACAATCAACTAACAAAACCCAAAACACAACATTCACTCTCTTTCACGAGAGGTGGAGCCGGTTCAAACATCTTCTGTTGCATAGCCAGAGAAAGAGAAGAATACAAAGGCACTACTTTAACAAGTCCCATGCCGATTCAAAGAAGCCCCAGCCACCGTACACATCCTAGCACCACTGAAACAACCAACCCACACTGATTCAAAGAAGCTCCAACCACTAAAACAACATAGCATCACTGAAAACCCACACCGATTCAAAGTCGAACAAGCCCCAACCATCGAAACTAAGCCAGCACCATCGAAATCAAGCTAAACCGCACCGATTCAAACCAACTCACCACCGATTCAAGCAAGTCCCAGCCACCGAAACCAACTCAGCACCACCGAAATCAAGCTAGACCACCACTGATTCAAACCCAAAATCACTGAATCAACATCTATTGAAAGCCACAACTTCAAACCCAAAACACAACAAATCGGAACCAAAGCAACCCACAACGGTAAATACACCGCTGTCTACCAGATTCAAACCCACAACAGTGAGGGTGATGGTGATTTATGAGAGAGAGAGAGAGAGAGAGAGAGAGAGAGAGAGCCTCCCAGGAACTTTCATAAGTGGTGCATCAAAATAACTCTGAAATTTTTCAACCTCAAGAGTAGCACTCATTACAACTAGCTTCAGATCAGGTCTATTTGTCAACACTTGCTTTAGAGTCCAAACAGAACATCAGTTGCCAACGTTCTTTCTGAGATCTGATCTTCTCTCTCTCAACCCAGATAGTCATCGTGGTTTGATCTAACTAGCTCATAATTGTGTTTTGGTGTATTTTATTGATGATGATTGGCTTTGAGTGTTGGTATTTTGTTTTTGATCTAACCGTGTATTTTTTTTTTCTAGGCAATCATGTTCTTGGGGGAAGAACATGAAGAACTTATTTTTAACTAAAATTTTTAATATTTTTATTTTAAAATTATTAATAACTAAAATTTTATTTTATTTTAAAATAAAATAAAATATTTTTAATATTTTTTTAATTCTGCCGTTTGCCACGTGTGTATTTTCCGTCTCTGATGTAACGGCAGGGACCAAAACGGGAAGTGTTTTTCAGGATAGGGACTAAAAGCTGTAAAAATAAAATATAGGGACTAAAATGGGAATTGCCTGAAAATATAGGGACTAAAAGTGGCTTTTCGTCATTTGAAATTTGACACTTTACCCACCTAAGGTTTAGCTCAGTTAGGGTTCCGTTACCCACCTTTGTTAAAAATGAGGCTAAATATGTATTTTTGGTCTTTTTTATGTCTCTCTCCTCTCAAAACATAAAAAACATAATAGAATAAGAGAAAACAAGATCAAAAGGTAAGGGTTTTGTAAAAATTAAGAAACCAGAGTTATTGGTCTGATGTAGAAGAAACCAGAAGCTCAATTGAAGGAATTGTTGGTCTAACATGTTGGACATGTTGGAAGTCTGGTTCACTAACATCAAGAGAGTGGGTATACCCAATTATTTGGTTATTGCTTTGGATGAAGAGATTGCCAAATTCTGTGAATCAAAGGATGTTCCGGTGTATAAGAGAGATCCAGATGAAGGTATTGATTCAGTTGCAAGGACAGGAGGGAACCATGCTGTCTCAGGGTTGAAATTTCGTTTTTTTTTTTTTTTTTTTTTTTTTTTTTTTTTTTTTTTTTTGTGCTTAATTCTATTAAATCAATAGTTGCTTTTAGTTGGGCAAAATGGACGGCATAGCTCGTGTTTGCATTTTAAAACTTTCTCATTTCAGTCAACACATATTTAATTAATACTGAACACTCACCTGAAAAGCATCCTGGAGTGGGTGAAATGGATTGCAATACCTAAAAGCACCGAAATTTCGTATTCTAAGAGAGTTTTTGCAACTGGGGTATAGTGTTCTTCTATCAGATGTTGATATTGTGTATTTGCAGAATCCTTTTCATTATCTTTATCGAGATTCAGATGTGGAGTCCATGACTGATGGTCATAATAATATGACAGCTTATGGGTATAATGATGTCTTTGATGAACCTGCAATGGGTTGGGCTCGATATGCTCATACAATGCGTATATGGGTCTATAACTCTGGTTTCTTCTACATTAGACCAACAATTCCTTCAATTGAGCTTCCGGTTTCTTAATCATTAGGCCAATAACTCTGGTCTTATAATTTTTACAAAACCCTTACCATTTGATTTTGTTTTCTCTTATTCTTTTATGTTTTTTATGTTTTGAGAGGAGAGGGACATAAAAGAGAGCAAAAATAAGTGTCAAATTTCAAACCACGGGTAGGTAATTTATATTTTGGCCAAATCATAGATGGGTAAGTTGTAATTAGCCCTTAAAAATATTATTGTTCCAATCACAACCTATCACATATAGTTGGAAAATGAGTATGAGTTAAAGATGTTTAAATTTTGTGTTGTGTATCCAAGAGTTAGACCATTTTGGATATATACCATTGTCAGTTTTTTTAAAATCTTCTCCCATCTCCTTTACATGTGTTAAATACTTAATATTCTAAAAAAAATAAAAAATAAAAAATAAAAACAATTGAAAAATGTTTGGCCTTAGCATTAATAAGGTATAACTATTTAGAGATTCAATAGCATAATAAATGTCAACTCCCTAGGTTTAGATTTAGGGATTTCTAACCAAGTTAAAAATAATAAAAAAAGAGTAAGTCATACTAATTTAATTCCTTTTGGGATTTATTTTTCACGTTAGAGGAGCTAGCACATATTTATTGTGCTCTTTTTGTAGAAACGTGGATTCCCTTTTCAAAAATATGGGTATCCACATTCTTTTACTTGGAAAAAGTTACATTTTTATTTATTTATAAATTTACAATTTAAATAATTAATTTTTTTATTATACATGTCATATAAAAAATTTTTTACTATACTTTTATTAAAATTTTCATAATTTATAGTTTATATTCTTGTTTCTTATAATTTATTTGGAGGAAAAAAAATGAGAGACAGACTTGATACAAATCAAAGGATATTTTGAGAAAAACAAATAATCCTTATAATATTTCTAGAAATAAATCAATTATATGTATCTCATATTCTAAGGATTCTTATTAGATTTTTATAATCAAACCAAACAAAGATATAATTACATACCGAGATATCTAGATTGTCAAGCATCACATTTCTTAAAATCTAGATGCTAGGATTTTTGTACCATGCAAGGATTTTTGGGTACAAAAAGAGAGATTTTATTTTATTTTATTTTTTTCCTTTGAGAATCAGGATACAAATAGAGTGATTGAAATTAGTTTATAGCATTAGAATTAGGGTGTGTGCAGCCAACTCACTTATCTACCAAAACTAATCAAACTTGGTTTTAGGGGTTTATGGATTGAGTTGGATTGCCTTTTTTTTTTTGGTAGTGGGTTGGGTTGGGTTTGGATAAGTAGATTCACAAATCCACCTAACTTGACCTGACCCATCTACGTTGAATATATATTTTGTTGGGTTAAAACAAATTGACCCCTGTTAATTAATTCAATTACCCAAGTTGATTAATTAGGTCAAATTACATGCAAATCTTGGAGGCACCAACAAATCACCAAATAAACTAACTGCAGCGGAAATAAAATTGACACGGTGATTTGTTGACAAATGAGAAAAATCTCTCGCTAGGCAAAAACTTCACCAGGTGAATTTAAGGTCACAACTCTCAATAATCCACTAATAAATAATCAAGCGGCTTCAAGTATGAATAATCTTACCACTACCCTAGCCTATCCCAAAATACCAACTTACAATTGAACCTTCACTTCAATACTCAATTAAACTTGATATTGTAATAGCCTTCTTTCCTTTGTTGCATAAATCTCCAATCTGTGACTAACTCCTTTGTACAGATCCCAGTATGTGACTAACTCCAGCAACTTGAATGATTGTTATTGGTTGTAAAGTTCTTCACTTCATAAACGATGAAGATTAGGAAGCACTTGGTTATAAAACCCTAAGCGCACAAACATAGTAGCTTCTTGCAGAGTGTATGAGTTTTAGGTTTCTATTTCCGTGTATGATGACCTTTTAAAATAAGGTTTATATATGACTAGGGTTATAAGAAGAGAAATCCTAATCATTCAAGTCATCATGGGCCGAATTTTAGGTTTGAAAATTCTGAAATTGTAGATCTTGATAGATCGAGCTTGTGTTGAGCTTCTTCATTAATCTTCGATAGCAGCATCTGTCGAGCTTGTGTCGAGACTTAATGAAACAGTTTTTCTTCACTTGTTTCTTGGATCAACCTTCATGTCTTTAATGATACCACTTGATATGTTTGAACAACATACTTTTTGATACATTAAACCCAACTTAGATATACCTAATTACAAGTACGTTTTGTTAAAGGATTAGCTAATTACATAGAAAATATGAACTGAGTTGAGAAGAACTATTTGATTTCTTACTAACTAATGCCATTTAGGTAAATATTTTGTATTAATATAATAATTTGTGTATAATGGTGTTACTATTTAGAATTTTCAGGATGGCATGGGACAACAAATGGTTGTAGTTTGCTGTTATTCTCCTTTTTTTTTTAATAAAAACCTTTTAACCCATAGGTCTAAACCGGCCCATGTGGGTTGGGTTAGACTCTTGTGATGGGTTGAATTGAATTGAGATTTTTTAAATCTGCCTATTATGGGTTAGATTGAAAAATTCCACAACTTGACCCAATTCGATTCGTGGACATAAAAAAAAAGAAAAAAAAAAAGAAATAGAGAAATTAGTGTGGACATTTGACCGTCTCCAACCTTTCAAGTTTCAATGCAAAGTGTCTCATAGTCTTCTTTCTTCTACAACGTTTTGGTTTATAAAAAGCCTCCGCCTTTTTGTTTTATTTTTTTTGAAGAGAAAAGCCTCCGCCTTTGAGCATATAGACCGTCTTCAACTTTTTCATCGCTGAAGTGCCTCATAGTATTTATTCATAACTTTTTTTTTATTATTTATTTATATATTTATTTATATATTTTTATTTTAATAAAAGATTAGAACCAGTGGTTCCGCTGGACAAAGGCCAACAAATGAAAGGGTCCGGGATTGAGATACATCTGGGTACAACGTACTTGTGTGTGGCAGTGTGGCAAAATGAAAGAGTAGAGACAATAGTGAATGATCATGGTAACAAGATCACTCCCTCCTATGTTGCTTTCACTCCTAGGGAGTGCTTGGTAGGTGTTGCCGCTAAGAATTAGGTCACCCTTTCAGTGGATGACACGTGATTATATGCAAAAACAACACTCAACACTCGCTAACAATCTATTGAGGAGGGTAGAGTACAAAGTAAGGTTTATAATCATGTCGAGTGTGATTCGAACAGGGGAGGGAGGGATTTTTTGTTATTACACTCATCTTTTCTCTAGTATGGAATAAAAAACTCAATTCTCTAAAATACAGATTATTTAGATTGATCTCCCTTAAATGATTTTAATTTTTTTTTTTTTTTAAAATCTGAAATTTACTATATTACCATCCACTTAAACTATCCTCCACTCCCTTTTCAAGGCGAAATTTGGAATTTTCTCAAAGCCTACTTTTTTTTGGGGATTTTTTAAAGCATTTTTCCAGTCATCTAGGAAAAATCAGTGTAAATAATGTATATTTTAAAAGATGTGAGTATCTTATTTCAAATTAGAAGAGATACAAGTGCAACAAGTAATAACTAAAGTCCTTATCAAAAAAAAAAAAAATAAACTAAGAAAAATATTAACGAATGTCCTAAGAGCATTTGTTAGTAAACAGTTTTAGAAAAGTTTTTATGGGAAAGAGAAAAAGTAATTAATATTTTAACAATTTTTTCTATTTTTTAGAAAAGTGATATAAAAATTTTTCGTAAAATGATTTATTAACCTGGTAATTTTAATTTTTTATTGATTGTGTTGATTGGGAAGTTTACTCACATATTTGAATAAATGATATTATCTCATTGATTGGGAGGACCACATTAGCAATCCTCCTGGTGAATCTAATAATTTTTGGCTCTAAGGACACCCATTAACATGGAGAAATTATTAAGTCTACCAGGAGGACTGCTGATGTGGTCCTCCTTAATCTTCCAACTAATAAAATGCTGTTATTTATGCAATTGTGATATTATTTGATAATTTTTATTTTTTATTCCATGTGCTGATTAGGAAACTCATACATACATTTATATAGATGACATCATCTCATTAGTCAGGAAAGACCACATTAGTAGTCCTCTTGGTGTAAATAATAATTTATCGTTAACATGATACAAAAACTAAAGTCAGTGCAATTAATGTATCATCTATATATTTATTTTAATTGTGGGTTATTAGTTAGTGCAATTAACGCATATTATATATATATATATATATATATACACACACATTAATTGTGGGTTATTACTGGGTACTTTGAGGGCTCTCCCAATATAAGAGAGTATATACTCCTAAAATATCTAATAAATTCCATTAATGGTAGGACCATTACATATTAGACTTCCTTAGGGGGAATGGGCAGAGTGGCTGTGTGTGGTGCAAGTATATAGTAAGTTAGACAACGGTCTGAAGATTATAGAAAACTAGCATCTCGAGTTTTATAAACTCGAGATCTATATTAAAAATCAAGTCCCAAAAACTCGCTTTGCGAGTGTTCTGGGACTGAAAATGCCACACGGATCTCGAGTTTTAGAAACTCGAGTTCCATGCAAAAAAAAAATTAGTTTGATAGCCCCTATAGTGGCGTTTTTAAGTCCTATGGTGACGTTTTAAAGCCCTATAGCGGCGTTTTTCTGCAAAATTTTTTTACAAGTGTTCAATACTAGGTTCAGGGAGCCCTATAGTGGCGTTTTTATGCCCTATAGTGACGTTTTACAGCCCTATAGCGGCGTTTTTCTGCAAAAAATTTTATAACTCAATTTTTAAGCCCTATAGTGACGTTTTTAAGTCCTATAGCGGCGTTTTTCTGCAATTTATGGATCTCGAGTCTTTAAAACTCGATTTTTACATGGATTTTTTTCCCACTTTTCACCGATCTGCTTACAAATCGAGGCTTAAAAACTCGATTTTTATCTTGGAACTCGAGTTTCTAAAACTCGAAATGCTACTTTTCCACATTCTTTTACAACTTGACAACTAACTAATTTTTTTAATATTTATTGTTATTTAAAAAAAAAATTCGACTTCCTTATATATATACCTATACAGTACTTTAACCTTCCATTGCCAAAGTGTCTCAGACACTCCCTAGAGTCTACAAAAGTCTCTGAGCTTCTTGTCGCGACGACAATGGCCAACCATAGAGAGGGTCCGGCGATTGGGATCGATCTGGGTACAACTTACTCGTGTGTGGCAGTGTGGCAAAATGAAAGAGTAGAGATAATAGTTAATGATCAAGGTAACAGGACCACTCCCTCCTATGTTGCTTTCACTCCGATGGAGCGCTTGGTGGGTGATGCCGCCAAGAACCAGGTCGCCAGGAACCCCACCAACTCCGTTTTCGGTAATCTTAAAAAAAAAAATTGCTTCTTTTATTTTATTTTATTTTTCAAAAAAAGGGAAAAAAAAAGGTTAAAAACTTGGTTTTGACTTACCAACATCAATGTATACTCTTGGTAGTCATATATTATATATTGCGTTTGTCTATCCTGTCCTCTTGGCTCTTGCTTTTACATGGATTATAATTTTGGTGACAATTAGGAAAAAAAAACCATCTTTTAGCCAAAAGATGGTTTTTTTTTTTAAATTTTTTTTATTTCCCCTTAGTTCACAGCAGAAGATATAAATTTCCTCCACTTAAATCACTTTAAGAATGTTAGTAATAGGATTCACAACTTCAATAGTAAAATTGATTTAAAGAAGTAATAAAGAACTAAACTAGGAAGGATATGGATATGGGGAAATTATATCATTTGTCCACCGTTCTACTAAAAAGCTTACACTTGTTTAAAATGGCTGAGCCAGTAATCAGTTTCTGTTTAACAAAAATTTCCAACTCAACAATTTTAAACAGATAGGAGTCTTTTTGTAGAATAGTAGACCACGTTACTTGTCCATTGTGAGAACCTTATAATTTCTCATGGATATGGGTAATATATTGATGACGCAACAATTTTTTTTATTTTAAAAATTAGCCCTTATCTAGAAAGCACGACACCTCAAATGAAATGTCTACTCTTCCTAGAGAACTAATAACTTTCCCCATTATATGCATTAATTATGAAGTCTTTTAGAAATTGTAATATCAAGATTTTAATTAAAGTTCTCTATTATGTGCATCAATTATTAGGTCTTTTCAGTAATTGTAAGTCAAGATTTTAATACAAGTTCTCCGTTTAAAAATTTCCTAACTTGTGTATAATCAGCTCTAATCAAATTTAAAATTTTAAAGTGAAATCACATTGTTTATATATATATATATATATATATAAAAGTGAAATCATAATGTTATCAAAAGTAGCTTAATGTACATGTGCCATTTTTTTTTGTTTGTTTCCTATCCCTTGTTATTTTATTTGTCTTATGATGCGAACTATAAAATGTCCCCTTTCATTCCTTTAATTCACGAATTATGTATAGTTGTCTACAAAGAATCAATACTTTCCTGTGTACCCCTCTATTTTTTTGAAGGAAATCTCAATTCTATTAAATCAGGAAAAAAAGAGTACACCAGAAGCTTAAATTCCAACATCTAAATTCAATTTCTGTAGTAAACACAACCTCCTGGTTCTTCTGCTTCACTGTTGTTTTATAATTTTTTCCTCTTCTATTTGAAGTGTCTCTTTCTTAAAAGGGTATTGTGTTGCAGATGCAAAGCGGTTGATTGGTAGGAGATTTAGTGATCCCTTGGTTCAAAGCGATATCTACTTTTGGCCATTTAAGGTCATTGAAGGTCCTAGTGATAAGCCTATGATTGTGGTCAACTATAAGGGTGAAG
This sequence comes from Quercus aquifolioides, assembly GCA_019022515.1. NCBI lineage: Eukaryota > Viridiplantae > Streptophyta > Magnoliopsida > Fagales > Fagaceae > Quercus > Quercus aquifolioides. The sequence continues at coordinate 7,156,520 of CM032329.1, forward strand.
AGAAGCGTTTTGCTGCTGAGGAAATCTCATCTATGGTGCTCAAAAAGATGCGTGAGATGGCTGAAGCCTACCTGGGCACAACTGTGAAGAATGCGGTTGTTACTGTCCCTGCCTACTTCAATGACTCCCAGCGCAAGACCACAAGGGATGCTGGAAGAATTGCAGGCTTGAATGTCCTTCGTATAATCAATGAACCAACTGCTGCAGCCATTGCATATGGTCTTGAGAAGTCTGGCTGCATTGGCAAGAAAAATGTATTGATTTTTGATTTAGGTGGTGGTACTGCTGATGTCTCACTACTTACCATTGGGAATGACGTCTTTGAAGTGAAAGCCGTTGCTGGAGACACACACCTCGGAGGTGAAGACTTTGATAACAGAATGGTAAAGCACTTCGTTGAAAAATTTAAGAAGGAGCACAAGGTCAATATTAGTGGGAATTCAAGAGCTCTTAGGAGGTTGAGAACTGCTTGTGAGAAAGCAAAGAGGATTCTTTCTTCTACAATTGAGACTACCATTGAAGTTGATTCTTTATGTAATGGCATTGATTTCTTCTCAAATATTACCCGTGCTAAATTTGTGGAACTCAATATTGATTTGTTCAGGAAGTGTATTGAGCTTGTGAAAAAGTGTTTGGTTGATGCTAAGATTGACAAGAGTTGTGTCCATGATGTTGTTCTTACGGGTGGTTCTTCCAGAATCCCCAAGGTGCAGCAGTTGTTACGGGACTTCTTTGATGGGAAGGAGCTCTGCAAGAGCATTAATCCAGATGAGGCTGTTGCTTATGGAGCCGCTGTTCAAGCTGCTATCATGATTGGAATGGGTAATGAGAAAATTCAAGACATCACGCTCTTAGATGTCACTCCTCTGTCCCTTGGTACAGGGCTTGAAGGACAGGTGATGTCTGTTTTGATTCCAAGGAATACCATCATTCCCATCAAGAAGGAGGGGGTGTTCCATACCATCACAGACAACCAGACTGTTATGAGGATTTCAGTTTATGAGGGTGAGAGAGCAAGATGTTGTGATAACAACTTTTTGGGAGAATTTGATCTTTGTGGCATTACTCCAGCACCCAGGGGTGTTGGAACGGTAATTATTTGTTTTGATCTTGATATCAATGGTGTCTTGAATGTTTCCGCGGAGGAGAAGACCACTGGTGTGAAAAGGAAGGTCACTATTACCAATGACAAGTGGAGACTATCCAATGAAGAGATTGAGAGGATGGTCCAGGACGCAGAGAGATACAAGACTGAAGATGACTATCACATGAAGAAGGTTAAGGCTAAGTTAGATTTGGAGAACTATGCCTATGACATGAAGAATACTGTCAATGATGAGAATATTTGTGCCAAGCTTAGCCCTGCAGTTCAGAAAGAGATTAATGATGCTGTTGAACAGGTGATTGAATGGTCATTAGATGACCGCCAGGTCATGGATTTAAAGCCATATCAGGACAAGTTGAAATGGCTCGAGTATTTGCAATCCCATTCAACAAAAAGATGATAGTTAAAGAGTTTGTCGTAGCACCCTATTATTGCAACGGATGTATTGGAACTTCAAACTATGTCACCAGTGTTACTATTTTGACTACATTTTGTTGTACGTTTTCTTGCTCATGTCTAAAGTCTTTTTAGCGATTGATTATCAAATAGCTTTAAACAAAAATTAAAATACTTTAATATTGCTGTAAAGGCTAAAACTCGTTTTAGTTAGAACTTTTTAGCGCAAAAAGATCTAGTACTAAATGTTAGGTTCTAAGGTCTTAGGATTTTATGTATTTAGAACTCTAATTTGTAATGTTGGCAAACCATGATCAAAACATTGTATTTAATCTTGTTTAGACTTGCTCAAAGTTGGTTTAATATTGTAAAGTTGGAATCGAGTGGCTGCAGAAGTACTTGGGACTTTTGGCCTGGCTCGATCGATCGAAGATTAGACTCGATCGATCGAAAATCGCACAGGTTGATTATTCTGCAGAATTTCCAACTCAGCCCTATCTCATTAAACGTTTAGGGTTTTGTGTTTTTACCCTAGGTATATAAACTAAACCCTAGCCACGTTTTTGAAGGTTGTCCATATTGCTTTGTTGCTCATACATTGCTGTTTTGTGTGAATCTCTTGTGAGATCTTTGAGGAGACTTCCTTTACACAAAACTTAGGGTTTTCAAGGTAGAGATGATTTCAACATCTTGAAGATCATTATAGTTGCAACCATTGGAACTTAAAAGAAAAGCAAGCGGGGAGCTTGTAGCTGATTGAGGAATTCAAGAAAGAAGTAGTCCGTGGATTCGGAGCCTGCGCGTGGTCGTGTCAGGAAGTTCTACTGGTGGGTAGCATTAGGAAGTCGAGCGGGGAGCTTGTAGTCCTTTTGTAAGAACTTCAATTCTTTCATAGTGAATTCTGTTATGCCTTGAGGATCGGTGGGTCAAATCCTCCCCAGGTTTTTACCGTGTAGTTTCCTGGGTGATCATATCTTGTGTTATTTATTTTCCGCTGCTTTATATTCTTGATATGATTGTTTGGATTGTTTTAACCTAGAATTGCTTAATTTGACTAAGTAACAACTTGACTAATTAATTTAGGCTACGCAATCTAGTTGTTTAAGGGGTCTAAATAACCCATCAAGTGGTATCAGAGCGGGTAGCTCTTCTGTTTTAGATCTTTTGATCTAAGAGCTGATCCTTGACCCCTGTTGTCATGGATAATTTGAAGTGTCTTTCTGCTCATGTTTGTGATGTTTTGAATAAAAAGGACACTATTGTTTCTGTTGATTTTTTTGATGCTTTTGAAACTCTTCGTAAGGAATTATCTAAATCTTTGAAAATTGCTAAGAAATTTAAAGAAGAGTTAAAATTGGCTAATCTTGAAAAAGATGATTTGATTGTGAGATTAGATGAGTCTAATAAAAAGAATAAATTTTTGAGAAATCAAATTTCCTCTCAAGATGAAAAGATGAAAAGCTTGGAACAAGAGTTTGTTGAATCTAAAGTTAAACTTGAAAATTTGACTAGTTCTAAGCCTGCTGATGATAACAGAAGTGTTTCTGTTTCTCTTAAGCCTAAAACTGAGAAAGTTTATATCCCTCATTTCAAGAGGAATAATAATGAAAATGCTTATTTTGCTAGGTTAGACAAATGTAAAAGTTCTGATGTAGACGCTGAAGTTTCTACACCTAAGTCTAAACCTACTGTTAGAGAGCATAAGAATTTTGTTTTTGTGCCTACCTGTCACCTTTGTGGTGTTGTTGGTCATATTAGACCAAATTGTTCTTTGTTGAGGCAAAAACCAAAATCTGAGATTAGATTTGCTGTTAGGAATACTGATGTTCCTAAATTTGTTCCTGTTTGTCACTTTTGTGGTGTCTCCAGTCACATTCGTCCTAATTGTCATAAATTGAAATTTAAGCATTCTGTGTTTCAATCTAGGATATGTGATGATATTTCTCCTGCCATAAGTCCAAATAAATTGTTCCATATGCTTTTGAAAAATTTAAGCTTGTTGGCTTGTGAAAGGAATTTGCAGGATTTTAGTCTTTCTCAGAAGATTGGTGTAGTTCCTCAAATACACTCCACTTCTCATGGATTTTCACCTACAAAGCCGAAGACTCGTGCTAGATGGGTGAGAAAAGATTCTTCAAGGTGAGTGTTGCTAACCTGTCCTTGATTTAATTCTTTCAATTAATTGTGGACATGTTTTGTTTTAGTTTTTGGTTGTTTTATTTTCTTTGATTGTTTTGTTTTAAAGAAAAATCCAAAAACATTGAAAAATTTCAAAAAGACAAAAATATTTTATTTTGTGTCTTATTTTATTTTTCTTGAGGATTACATGAATTATGATATCTCTCTTGATTGAGAACATGCTTTTGCTTGATAAAGTTAGAACTTTGGAACATGATTTATCTGTTGCTAGATCTGCTAGTTCTAAACTTGATCACATGCTGAATGTTCAAAAGTATCCTTCTGATAAAACTGGGTTAGGATATGTTGAAAGCATCTTTGATTCTGGACCACATTCCACTAAGTTTGTTCCTCCTTCTTCTTCTGAACCTTCTGTGAGTGAGGTTGTGAGTGAAACCGTCAAACCACCTGTGAGTGAGGTAGTTAAACCCGTAGAAGTTTCACCACCTAAGAAGATTAGGGTAGACTTAAGAGAATCTAAACCTAAGGAGCCTACCAAATCTAAGGACAAGATGCATGGTAAACCTGCTTGGGTTTGTCATTATTGTGGTAAGTCTGGACACATTCGTCCTAACTGTTACAAGCTTCAAGCTGATAAGAGAGCAAATAAACCAAAAGTGCCTGTGCCTCAAGCACAAGATCCTATGGCATTAATTGGTGAATTGGTAAAGGTGTTAAACCTTTATTCCAATCCTGGAGTTGGGAATCACTCGAATGTGAATAAGAACTCCAATGCTCGTGGTGCATCTAAAAAGTCTTGGATGCAAAAGACTCGAACTAACTGAGTCTTTCTGACATGGTCCTTGTGCTTAATTGCTCTATTCTTTGGTGACCATTGTTCTTTGGTTTTTGTTCTTTTTATTGTTTTTGTTCTAGGACTTGCATTGCATTACATTCATGCATTTTATTCTAGGATTTATTTGTTTTCTCTTTTAAATAAAAAAAAATAAAAAATAAAAAAAAAAGGGAAAAGGAGAAAGCAAAAATTATGTTAGACACTATTTTTCTTGATTTTTGAAAAACAAGGTTGGTCTATCTTTTGACACATGTCATGTTCTGTGTACCTTGTTTAACTTTTATAAGCTTAAATATCGCACTTGACTAGTTAAAGCTTTGTAGTGCATGTTGTGTGGGAAAGATGTTTGTGGTTATTAATCACTTTGTCTTGATCTTGAAGTCACATGTTGTTTGACTGTCGGACTTGATCCTTTTGAGAAAGGCATAAATAACCATCTCACCACTATTCACTAGTCAATCATGAACACCTTAGTGCATATCATAAGATTTTGTGCTCGAGAAAGTGTAGCACATGCACAAAAAGAACATAAGGTGTAGCCTCTATTAATTGCTAAATGCTTAAAATTGGTGTGTACTATTAGGCTTGATGCCAAATCACATAATTAAAACTGGTGTGTACTATTAGGCTTGATGCCAATTCACTTAATTCAAACCGGTGTGTACTATTAGGCTTGATGCCAAATTTCACCTAAATAATGGGGCAAAAATACAAGAAACTTACATGATTGCAAGCTTTTGTTCTAGGAGATGTGGGAGTTATAGGATGTAACTCTTTAGGTGATAGTCTCTTTTAAATTCTATGTGATGAATTGTGTAAACTTTGTGTTTGATTGCTATTCACATATCACCTCACATGTATCTCAAGTTTTTGCTAGTATCACACACTACACAAGTTACTCTTTGTTAAACACTGTACATGCTAGTGTGTGTGTTTTTGGTCTGACCAACCAAGTTTGAGAATATCTTGAGATTTGTGCAGAACATATTTGTTGCTTAAGAAAATTTCAATGGGAGAATGATTGAAATTTGTTTTGAGAAAATTGGGTTCAAAATTTTTGGGTTTTTGAAAAAGCATTCCATCTCATACTCATGCATTTTGTTTCTATACTTTAATGCTTTGAGGAGTTGTTTTTTCAAAATTAGGTTTGTGTCTTTCAAAACTGTGATTTTTCTCAAAATTTAGTGAGCCTCTGCCCAGTTCGATCGATCCAGTCTGATTTTCGATCAATCGAAAAAGTGTTGTAATTTGTCTCAAAATGACTGTTTGTTTCGATCGATCGAATGTGATTTTCGATCAATCGAAAAAGTGCTCTAGTTTGTTTCAAAATGACTGGTTCATTCGATCGATCGAATGTAATTTTCGATCAATCGAAGATCGTGGAAAAGCTTTTTTAAAAGATCAGATCTGACTTTTTCAAACACTTTTCAAAATCTTTTTCAAACTTTTTCTTTCTCTCTCCGACGAGGCAAGCTCAATAGTTCCATTTTTTGTCGTTTTCCTCCGAAGTTTTTGCAAAGAATCTCTTTCCTCAAACCGGTAAGACTCTTTTGCCCTTCCTTTTGATTTTATTTTCATAATTTCATGCATAAATCCATGCATTTAAGGGAGATTTTCGGACTTTACAAATTTGGGATTTTCTATTGATTCAAGCCTTATTTTATGCAATTGATCATTGGGTTTTTGTGGGGACACATCATAAACATGATCCTTACTTGTTAATTTGATCAATTTTGAGTTTGGTGAAAAATTGAAAAATCTAGGGTTTGTTCTTGATCCGAATTGGGGTTTTTGTTAAATTGGGAAGAATTTGATGAAATTGGCTTGTTGTGTAGTTGTAATTAAGCATTATAATCTATGTAATGTGTTTTATAATGCTCAATTCATCTTTTTGGTTAAAAATTTCAACAAGTGGTTTTCAATTTTTGGGATTTTTGATAGAAATTCCCTGTTCAAGCCAATTTTGTTAAATTAATCTCAATTAAACTTAACTGTTTACTGCATTAGATCATGCATCACAACATTATTAATGTTCATGCATCATATAGATTTTTATTCTATATTGTTTTTGTGCTAATTTGCAGTCTGCCCTTGGTTTTGTTTTCTCTTGTTCTTTTTGGTTTTCACTTTGTGTCTATGTCCTTTCCTTAGCACTATGCCTAGGAAGACTAGAGCCCGTAGGAATGTTCCCTCACCTTCTCCTTCACCCCCTCCATCCTTTGACCGTGAGAAGTTTTCTAGTGAGAAAAACCAAGAGATTTTTGAGAAGCTGAATATTAGGAGAAAGATTTGGGCTGAGCGTTTTGTTCACTTAGATGAACTTGATCCTGCCATTAGGGCAAACTTTGAGCGTAGGGGCTGGTTACCCTTGGTGGATGTTTCTGATCCTCCTCCACCTTCTGCCTTGATTAGAGAGTTCTATTCGAACATCTCTATCCGCATCTATGATTCCAACACTCTAGTCAAGAGTTGGATACGAGGCGTAGAGTACTCCATTACTCCTCAGGTAGTGGCTGATGCTCTAGGGGTACCATTGGTTCGACATCCTATCTATCCATATGCCGTGTCTCCCGAGATTAGTGATGTCTTGTCTTACATCACTGGGACTACTGTCCAGTAGGGTTCTGATCCTCGGATCACTTCTGCTGAGCTCTCCGGGTTACACTATCTCTTCTTTAGGATAGCGTGTCATTCTATCTGGCCCATTTCCCATGGTCACACCATTCCTCTTGAGAGGTGTGTGTTTTTGTACGCTTTGGTTACTGATGCTCCTATTAGTTTTCCCCATCTTTTTCTTCGTTCTTTGAACGATGTTTATAGGAGTTCATCCACTGCTCATGCTCTTGTACATCCTATTTTCATTCATAGGATTCTTCGTTATCTTGATATTAGTGGCTTTCCTTCCTTTGAGCCCGTTCATGTGATAGCTCCTTTAGGTGCGTCTTTTCTTAGACAGAGGGCCGCTCATCTTCGAGCTGGTTCTAAACACCCTAGGTCTGAGCCCTCTAGTAGCGCACCTCCTCCTTCTTCTTCTGCAGGTCTTGCTGGTGAGGATGTTCCTGATCCAGTTGGTGATGATGCTGCTGCTGCTGATGTTCCTCCACCTCCTTCGGCCGACTTCGATGTTCGTCGTACTCTGGAGACTGTCATGACCGTTCAGGCGGCTCATGGACAGATTTTGGTGGACTTGCTAGATGAGTTTCGTGCTCAACGAGCTGATTTGGCGCGTCTTCATTCACCCTCACCACCTCCTTTTGATGGCGACCTGTGATTGGCCTTTGGCATTCCGTCACAAAAAGGGGGAGTGGAGTTTTGACTTGTAGAGGAGTTTTTGTAGTTAGGGGGAGACTTTTTGAGACTTTTTGTTTTGAGGAGCTTGTGGAGTTTTTAGATTGTATCTAGGTGTTTCACTTTGTATATCATTTTTTGGGGATATTCATGTTAGGGGGAGTAACATTGATTGATATACATGTTATATTTATTGATTCTTGTTGCTTTGTGATTCACTGCTTATTGATTTATATTTATGAGTTGATCATTCATATATGTCTTTATTTTGTGTTGTGTGAATCTTACAAGAATGTTATACCTGTTGTTTTACTCTTTTCTGTCACACATGCGTTTATGCGTTTGTTGAGTATTTCAGGAATATACAGGTTGATTCAACTAAGCTGCTGTCTACACTTGCAACCGATGGATAGTAGTTAGGCTGAATTTGATTTTATAAGCATTACCTTTGTAAAGGGCTTTTTACTTGTAAAACTTTGAGCTTTTAATTATGGTTTTGTCACGGATTGCCAAAGGGGGAGTTTGTTAGGTTCTAAGGTCTTAGGATTTTATGTATTTAGAACTCTAATTTGTAATGTTGGCAAACCATGATCAAAACATTGTATTTAATCTTGTTTAGACTTGCTCAAAGTTGGTTTATTATTGTACAGTTGGAATCGAGTGGCTGCAGAAGTACTTGGGACTTTTGGCCTGGCTCGATCGATCGAAGAATAGACTCGATCGATCGAAAATCGCACAGGTTGATTATTCTGCAGAATTTCCAACTCAGCCCTACCTCATTAAACGTTTAGGGTTTTGTGTTTTTACCCTAGGTATATAAACTAAACCCTAGCCACGTTTTTGAAGGTTGTCCATATTGCTTTGTTGCTCATACATTGCTGTTTTGTGTGAATCTCTTGTGAGATCTTTGAGGAGCTTTCCTTTACACAAAACTTAGGGTTTTCAAGGTAGAGATGATTTCAACATCTTGAAGATCATTACTGTTGCAACCATTGGAACTTAAAAGAAAAGCAAGCGGGGAGCTTGTAGTTGATTGAGGAATTCAAGAAATAAGTAGTTCGTGGACTCGGAGCCTGCGCGTGGTCGTGTCAGGAAGTTCTACTGGTGGGTAGCATTAGGAAGTCGAGCGGGGAGCTTGTAGTCCTTTTGTAAGAACTTCAATTCTTTCATAGTGAATTCTGTTATGCCTTGAGGATCGGTGGGTCAAATCCTCCCCAGGTTTTTACCGTGTGGTTTCCTGGGTGATCATATCTTGTGTTATTTATTTTCCGCTGCTTTATATTCTTGATATGATTGTTTGGATTGTTTTAACCTAGAATTGCTTAATTTGACTAAGTAACAACTTGGCTAATTAATCTAGGCTACGCAATCTAGTTGTTTAAGGGGTCTAAATAACCCATCACTAAACCTGTTAGGTTCTAAATGTTTAGAACAATTGGCAAATCGTGAACACAAACTTGTCTAGATATAGATCTTAGAGTCTATAGATTTTATTAGACAATGCTCAAGGTGATTTAAGTCAAGATTCAAGAACATACAAGCTGCAGGAAGAAGACTTCATATTCTGCCTGGTTCGATCGATCGAAGAACAAGCTCGATCAATCGAAAATCGTATCTGCAGAATTTTAAGTCGGCCCAAACAACAGCTTAAGTCCATTAAGGATTAGGGTTTCAGATCTACTTCTCCCACTATATAAAGGAAACCCTAAGCCACATTTTTAAGACTGAAGAGAGAGAGAGATAAGAGTGCCTCTTGTGCCTCTTTTGGTTTTAGGGTTTTGTACCCAAACCTCTCTAAAGTCTTGGTTGCTTGAGAGTTATATTGTCGCTCATATTTGCTGTTTTGTGTAAATCTCTTGTGAGATCTAGAGAAACTTTCCTTTACACAAAGCTTAAGGTTTTCAAGGAGGAGATGTTATCTACACCTTGATGATCAACTTAGTTACTGCCATTGGAACTTAAAGAAACACAAGCGAGTGTGCTTGTACTGGCTGAAGAATCCAAGAAAGAAGGAGTCTGTGGTCTCAGAGCTTGCACGTGGTCGTGTCAGTAAGTTCTACTGGTGGGTAGCAATAAGAAGTCGAGCGTGGGGATTTGTTCAAGTGGTATCAGAGCAGGTAGCTCTCTGTTTGTAGATCTTTTGATCTAAGAGCTGATTCTTGACCCTTGTTGTCATGGATAATTTGAAGTGTCTTTCTGATCATGTTTTTGTTCATGCTTCTGTTGATTTTATTGATGTCTGTGAAACTCTTCGTAAGGAATTATCTAAATCTTTGAAAATTTCTAAGAAATTTAAAGAAGAGTTAAAATTGGCTAATCTTGAAAAAAATGAATTGATTGTGAGATTGGATGAGTCTAATAAAAAGAATGAATTTTTGAGAAATCAAATTTCCTCTCAAGATGAGAAGATGAAAAGCTTGGAACAAGAGTTAGCTGAATCTAAAGCTAAAATTGAAAATTTGACTAGTACCAAGCTAGTTGTTGATAATAGAAGTGTTTGTGTTTCTCTTAAGCCTAAAACTGAGAAAGTTTATATCCCTCCTTTCAAGAGGAATAATAAAGAAAAGACTTATTTTGCTAGGTTAGACAAAGGTAAAAGTTTTCTAAACCTATGTCTAAACCTACTGTTAGAGAGCATAATAAATCTGTTTTTGTGCCTACCTGTCACCTTTGTGGTGTTGTTGGTCATATTAGACCAAACTGTTCTTTGTTGAGGCAAAAACCAAAATCTGAGACTAGATTTGCTGTTAGGAATACTGATGTTCCTAAATTTGTTCCTGTTTGTCACTTTTATGGTGTCTATGGTCACATTTGTCTTAATTGTCATAAATTGAAATTTAAGCATTCTGTATGTCAATTTAGGATACGTGATGATATTTCTCCTGCCATAAGTCCAAATAAATTGTTTCATATGCTTTTGAAAAATTTAAGCTTGTTGGCTTGTGAAAGGAATTTGCAGGATTTTAGTCTTTCTCAGAAGATTGGTGTAATCTCTCAAATACACTCTGCTTTACATGGATTTTCACCTACAAAGCCGAAGACTCGTGTTATATGGGTGAGAAAAGATTCTCTAAGGTGAGTGTTGCTAACTTGTCCTTGTTTTAATTCTTTCAATTGTTTGTGGACATGTCTTGTTTCTCTTTTTGGTTGTTTTGTTTTTTTTTTTTTTAGGTTATTTTTTTAATTAAAAAAATCCAAAAACATTGAAAAATTTCAAAAGACAAAAATATTTTATTTTGTGCCTAATTTTTTTTTTAGGATTACATGAATTATGATGTATCTCTCTTGATTTAGAACATGCTTGACATTATGGAGAAACTTGAATAGCATGTGTTATATAAGTGCTAAGCTTTTTCTGATTTTGTGGGAGTATGTACTAATTTGTACATGTACTCAAGGGTTAATTAAGAAATTGATATTTCTTGTCTATGTACCCTATATAGCTCAGTTTAGCACTATCATGCATTGCTTTTACATTGTTCATTTAGCATAATATGTGTTTTTTGTTTTTGGTCATAAATTTTTTCAAAACCAAAAAGATTTTTTTGTGTTTTGCATTAAATATCATGGATTTGAAATCAAGGTTGGCCACCTTATCTTTACATAACAGGTTTATGTACCTTATTTAGCTTGGATGAGCTTATTTTATTACATTTTACTAGTTTGAGCTTTGTAGTGCATGTTGTGTGGGAAAGATGTTTATGGTTTTTGATCACTTTGTCTTGATCTTGAAGTCACATGTCTTTGATTGTCGGACTTGATCCTTTTGAGAAAGGCATAAATAACCATCTTACCACTGTTTACTAGCCAATCATGAACACCTTAGTGCATATCGTAAGATTTTGTGCTTGAGAAAGTGTAGCACATGCACAAAAAGAACATAAGGTGTAGCCTCAGTTTAAATGTTTAAAATTGGTGTGTACTATTAGGCTTGATGCCAAATCACATAATTAAAATTGGTGTGTATATTATGAGGCAAAATTCAAGAAACTTACATGATTGCAAGCTTATGTTCTAGGAGATGTGAGAGTTATATGATGTAACTCTTTAGGTGATAGTCTCTTTTAAATTCTATGTGATGAATTTTGTAGACTTTGTGGTTGATTTCTATTTATATATCACCTCACATGTACCTCAAGCTTTTGCTAGTTGCACACACTATACAAGTTACTTTTTGCTAAACTTGGTGCATTTTATTGTGTGTGATTTTTTTGTGGCCATCCAAGATTAAAAGTTCTTTGATCTTTATGCAAAATGTGTTTAAAGTTTAAGAAATTAGAAATTTTAGGGCTTGAATGTACCCGAATTGGGGATTTTTGTTCAAATTGAGTTTAATTGATGAAATTGGCTTGTTGAATTGATGTAATTGATCATTATTATCTGTCCTCTAACTTGTGTGATGATCAATTGGTCAATTTTTTTATAAAAACAAACAAGTGGTTTTTCAAATTTTGGGGTTTTTGTTAGAAACTCTATGCTCAAGCCAATTTTGTGAATTTGAACTTATATTGAACTTAGTTTCATTGCATTAGAGCATGCATCATGACATATTTTTTCATGCATTGCATTGTTTTTTGTATCCATCTTGCAGTTTTGTAGTCATATCTTTCATTGTTTTCACACATAACATGCATATACTTTGCTAAATTGGGTATTCAACTTGATTTAAAAATTGATTGATGAATTTTTGAGTTATGTACTTTTAGTATATGCTATTTTAATGTGTGAACTGCAAAAAAGTATTTTTCTTAAGAGATATGATGGATAATCAATGTGCCAATATTTTCTCAACTCATGCAACTGTTTATGGGTCACATAGTGTCAAGTTTGCATTTATTGAAAGAGAGACTATTTTTCTTTATGTGTATTCTCGACTTAGTTTTTAAGTTTTGTTTGTGTCTTTTTATTTAACCCCCCCCCCCCCCCCCCCCCTTCCCTCCTAATTTTTCCCCAAAACTGTTTTTTCTAAAGCTTGTTTTGTTTTTCCTATTTTTATAGGGGGCGAAATGTTGTTTTTAACCTTTGTTGTTCATAGGGGGAGTTGTCTCTATTTTTTATAGAGTTGAATTGTTTTCTGTTCCCTTGATTGTCTATTTTCTCTTGGCCTTTGTTACTCTTTGTATGAGTAGTCTTTGTCAATACGTGACAAAAAGGGGGAGATTTATTTGAAATATGGGAACATTTGTGGAAAATACAAGAATGTTTTGTTTAGGGGGAGTTGAAATTTTTTTTATGCATCTAACTTAGGGGGAGAGTTAGTTTGCATATTTGTTGATTTACTGTTTTTCTGTCACACATGCGTTTATGCGTTTTGTTTAGTGTTTCAGGAAATATACAGGTTGATTCAGTCGTGCTGCTGTCTACACTTGCAACTGATAGATAGTAGTTAGGTTGAATTTGTTGTATTTTGGGCAACATTGTGTAATTGGGCATTTTATTGTATTGGGTTGTTCTTGTATTTGAGCATTTCATTTTGTATGTAAGTTTTGTCACGAATTGCCAAAGGGAGAGTTTGTTAGGTTCTAAATGTTTAGAACAATTGGCAAATCGTGAACACAAACTTGTCTAGATATAGATCTTAGAGTCTATAAGTTTTATTAGACAATGCTCAAGGTGATTCAAGTCAAGATTTAAGAACATACAAGCTACAGGAAGAAGACTTCATATTCTACCTGGTTCGATCGATCGAAGAACAAGCTCGATCAATCAAAAATCGTATCTGCAGAATTTTAAGTCGGTCCAAACAGCAGCTTAAGCCCATTAAGGATTAGGGTTTCAGATCTACTTCTCCCACTATATAAAGGAAACCCTAAGCCACGTTTTTGAGACTGAAGAGAGAGAGATTAGAGTGCCTCTTGTGCCTTTTTTGGTTTTAGGGTTTTGTACCCAAACCTCTCTAAAGTCTTGGTTGCTTGAGAGTTGTATTTGCTGCTCATATTTTTTGTTTTGTGTAAATCTCTTATGAGATCTAGAGGAGCTTTCCTTTACACAAAGCTTAGGGTTTTCAAGGAGGATATGTTATCTACACCTTGATGATCAACTCAGTTGCTGCCATTGGAGTTTAAAGATACACAAGCGGGTGTGCTTGTACTTGCTAGAGAATCCAAGAAAGAAGGAGTCCGTGATCTCGGAGCTTGCAAGTGGTTGTGTCAGTAAGTTCTACTGGTGGGTAGCAATAGGAAGTCGAGCGTGGGGGCTTGTAAGTCTTATTGTATGAACTTCAATTCTTTCAAGATAGTAGATTCAAGTTTACCATGAGGATAGTTAGGTTAAATCCTCCTCAGGTTTTTACCGTGTGGTTTCCTAGGTCATCATATTTTTGTGTTATTTACTTTTCCGCTGCTATATACTTGATATGATTGTTTGATTGTGATAACCTAGATTTGCGTAATTTGACTAAGTTAATCACTTGACTAATTAACTAGGTTAATCTGGTTGTGTTAAGGGGTCTAAAAACCGTTCAAAACCTTTACAGCTTCGTCCTACTTCCTACGTTAATACCAAATGGATCACTAGTTTAGGGAGAAAAATTTCACAACTGCTAATGTGGATTGTTGTGATGTGTATGCAATCTATGGTGAAGTAAAGTAAAAATATTAATACTCCAATCACAACTTATCACATATAAAGGTGAAAACAAAACAATTGAAAAATGTTTGGCCTTAGCATTAATAACGGATAATTATTCAGAGATTCAGGGGCACAATATTCCTGCACCCTACCTTGTTTCTCATTTGCCCATTATCTTGTGTCATTTTGTTTCTAGATATTGTCATCCGCTTGTATTGTAAAACTTCGATAACCTAAATAGTCTAATTCAAGCCAATTAATTGTAGTAGGTCCGTCTAACTAAATTGTTGATTCTCTAAAAAGATGAAAGGCCTAACTAAATTGTTTAGCAGAAATATTGCTTAATCGAACCTAACAATCGTCCAAACTTTCAACATTTAAATGTAATGCAGGATGTGGAAGCATCAAGAAGCAAAATATGTTTACTTCTAAAAAATGAGAAACAAAACACATTTGTTTCTAAAAATAACCTTGGATCCACAAGGGTCCTTGAATTCACAAGGAGAAAGGGTTCTCCACCAGAGAAACAATAGACAAAAGTCTGATTTTTTATTAATATTAATAATACTGAAAAACATTTTACAGATTTGGAGACCTATTTAAGGGCTCGGTAAAACTTAACGAACAAAAAAATATATTCTAAAATAAGTCCTAATTAATACCTAACTATCATAGGAACCAAATTTGACATAAAAATCATTAAATGCACCTAAAACTAGGAAATAAATAAACTAAACCTAAAATAACTTTTTTACATAAAAATACCAAAATTAAATAATTACAAAAATTAAATTGTTGATTTTGTCCTACATCAGACCCCTCCACTTGAAACAAACTCGTCCTTGAGTTCATCTTTGAAATTTGAAATCTTTCATGCCAAGAGAACAAATACTTTCAATACTTCATCTTCTTTGTATTCTTACCAAACTTGAAAGTCATTAATTGGGCAATTTGAACTTCTTGTCCCTTGAACTTCATGCAATAAAAAATATTCACCAAATAAGTGTCAATGATCAAATCAGATCTTTCCACCCCAATAAAATTAATAAATTTTGTTTTGGTGTCTTCCACCAAAATAATAGGAGTTTGAACGTTGCAATCATCTAACTTAACTTCATTGAGATCATTGACAACTTCCTTTATAATTTCTTCTTTTATGGTCTCTACTATCTCGACCTCAATATCTTTCTCTATAATATGATTCTCATTAATCTCCTCCACAATCTTGATTTTAGGTTCTTCTTTTATAATAAGATCTTCATGAACTTCCTCATAAACTTCTATATTTTCTTCAAGAAAAATGTGGTGCTCAACAAACAATTCTTCTCTTAATGGTAGAATATATAGTTCTCCAAAATAATTCAAGTGTGAACTTCTTAGCAAAAAAAAATCTTATTTTGTACATGACAAAAGTTCATCACAATCCGAAGGATTTGATAGCAAGCATCTTTTTCATCCTTGGCCAAGAATGAATTTTGTCTTTACCTTGTCAGATTCTATTAGTCTGTATTCATTCTCATCAACTTAGGGCATACTCTCTAAGTTTATACAAAGCAAGTTTAACTTTTCTCTCATCACACATATTCTCATAGTCAAATAAATCCTCTAAATCAAGTAACCAATCAAGAAAATATACTTCATAAAAATAACCATTAAAACTTTCAATTCTCTTATAAGGTCTATATGAAATTTGCTTACCAATAAGTTGCTCATAAGGTATGTTTCCACAACAGTTATCCCTATTATTTTTATGCTTCAACGATAGCATCCTAGTATAATCTATTTTTAAGCCATAAATTCATATATCTAACTTAATAATATATTGCACAAGACACATTTTTATTTCTATCACAACTCATCTATATATATATATATATATATATATATATATATCTATATAATAACTAATAGCCGAAACGTTTGACTTTTTGTTGACCGCTCCTCATTGCGCCACGTGACTACATAAATTATTGCCACATACATTTAAATACACCAAACAATTGTAACTTTTCATTTTTCAATAGGCACCTTTTCAGTTAATAGACATATTTTCATTCAATAGACACATTTTCAATAAATAAGCACATTTTCAGTCTACATAAAGTAACATCATTCAAATAAGCACGAGACAATTTTTTTATTTTTTTTATTTATAATTTATAAACACCATTTGAAACCACACTACCACATACAACAAAAAGAAGAAAACGACTTTCATCACCAATACATTCTTATCAATTACAAACAAAAAACCCATTCTAAACACCCGATTAATGATTGACGGATGTGCAGCATCACAGATTCACAATGTAAGTATTATATAAAAGTCATTATGCATACTGCGTGTTTAGTTCATGCATAAGGAACATCAATTTTAGGGTCTTGGAGATCAAATTGGCTTCATAGATTTTTTTATGAATTTTAATTTGCTTATGTAAAATAACGTCTTTGATGACTTTATTAAACCCATGGGATGCTCCCTATAGAAGTTGACCGGGTACTCAAATCTAAAAGATATTTGTATTAACTTTCATGAAAGTTAATGAAAGTTCAGTGAGTACGAAGAAGAGAAGCATGTTAACACGAATGGGAGAATTGACCAGGAAATCTTGGTGCCATGGGAATTATTAGAAATTCTTGGATTTAAAAAATTGTAGGGTAAAATATCATTTTCGTCCCTAAACTATCACAAAAGTTCGTTTTTCGTCCTTAAACTTTCAAAAGTTCTATTTTCGTCCCTAAACTTTCAAAAGTTCTGACGGAGTGCTGACGTGGCTTGACAGAGTGCTGATGTGGGAGGGACGAAAATCAATACGTTTGGAAAAGTTTAGGGACGAAAATAGAACTTTTGAAAGTTTAGGGACGAAAAACGAACTTTTGTGATAGTTTAGGGACGAAAATAGAACTTTTGAAAGTTTAGGGACGAAAAACAAACTTTTGTGGTAGTTTAGGGACGAAAATGATATTTTACCCAAAATTGTATTAGATTGTGATTTTAATACAGTACATGTTTATTTCTTTATTTTTACCATACAATCAAAAAAATTATAAAAATTATATTTAAAAATAAAATGCAACAACAAGACAAAACATTATAAGAAAAAACACACAATATGAAGAAAAGTAATTAATCTTGCATTATGTAATACTCTTATTCCTTCCCACAAAAAATAATTAATAAAACAATATTACTATCTTTTACCTAACTAATAAAACTTTGTGTTATTTCTTTCAATATATTTTTTTTTTCATGCATTTTTGGTTACAACTCCAACTTAAAACAAAAATGGCTTTTTTTTTTTTTTTTCTTAAACTCATTCCGTAGCTATTCCCGTGCATCGCACAGGTTAGCGACTAGTATATATATATATAATCGAAGCCTCTGAAGATCCCACGATTTTCCACGTCATCACTATTTTCTTTTTTATTTTAGGGTTTATATCTTATATATTTATTACTTTCTTTTCAATGTGCTCCTACTTTTTTGCTAAGCTCTACAAATTTTCACGTCAGCATTATTTAAAAAAAAAAACAAAAATTCTGATTTTATATGATAGATGTTAGAAGATCATATATAGATATGTATAGTTAGATTAATGCCACTTAGCCAGTTGCCATGTATTAAAAGTCCCATTAGTAATTGGATTTTATTGGAGTGGCGTGGAAGTCTCCAAATCATGTTTGTATACAATGCAAACTCCATCACAGTGAAGGAGGTGCCGACTTACTCTCCTATATATGTATAAACCTATGTGTGTTGCCACAAACTATTCTTTTGTTACAAACACTTCTTTCTCAACCTCAAGGTATGGAAATTTCTATTCATAGCTTTCTCTCTTTAGTTTTTGTATTCTTTCTTTAATTGTACTTTGTGTATGTTTTTCCTTTAATGGTCTGTGTTTGTGTAATTCTTTCTTTAATAGTAGTTTGTGTATGTTTTTCCTTTAATGGTTTGTGTTTGTGTTTGTTTTTCCTTTAATAGTCTGTGTGAGTATATATCCTTCATATTCTATGTTTCCTTTTCGTTTGCTATTTATTTGGCTTATATTATAGATTGTAATGTATATATTCATCAAACGATTTAGTTAATTGGTTTTTACTTCCTTAAACATCACCCATTCATGCATGGAGATCCCGTGCAATATACCACTAGGTTATTGTAGGGTGAAATTCTCTCACAACAATTTTAACATTTTTACTTATTTTTTTTCAATTTTTTTTATTCAAGGGTTTAGATTCAAAGTTACAGAAGCAACTTTCAATTCAAACCTTTCAAAAAAATTTCTATTGATGAATTAAAAAGCTGGTGACTTTATTTCATAAAGCCATTTTTTTTATTCTTAATTAGAAAGGATAAGATTAAAAAAATGCAAAACTATTTTATAAGCATACTAATTACATGGAAACCTAATTCAATTAGGAGAAGAAGCTACAGGTCAAATGGAAACCTAATACAATTAGAATTAGGAGACAAAAGTTACCACATAGAATAGAAACCTAATTTAACTAAAATAGAAACCTAATTCAATTAAAATTAGTAGAATAGAAGTTACCACATAGTGTTCCGTATTATATGTTAATATATTTATATTTGGTTTTGAAATTTGCTATTATTGTTTTAAAGTGTGAATAATAAAGGAAAAATGTTCCAGATTTAGAAGATATGCTTTAACCCGCTATTCCAAATGTTAGTTTTATTACTTTTATAGTTTTACTTAAACTAAGTGATATTTGAATGTCGGTGGAATTTTCATAGTGAGATTGTGTTTGAAATTGTAGCTTTTAAATCAGTATGCTGGATTATGATACTTTTTCGATTACTAATATTGTTTGGTTCCTTAGCATAATAGTTAGAACTTAGAAGCTATATGGGCATGGTCATAAGAATATGATTGGTTACACATTTTTGGATTGAATATTCACTTTATGATGCTGATTATAATGAGAAGAATTTTGTGTAACAAGTCGCCTTCTTTGAACTCTACCATTGGGCCCAAATATTGGAAAAAATATTTCTTATAGGACCTTTAATCCTTCCTTAACAATTGTAACTGCTCTTGCTTGTACTAAAATTTTTGACTTTTTAAATCAAATTGTTTTCTTCTAAAAGCTTGTGTTATTATCCAATCCATGGAATATCATTATCTTTGTTTTCATACTAAAAGTTTGTGTTCTGGTAAATTTATATCTTTGTGGTGGGGAGTTTAATGAAAAGTTTTTAAAATCTCATATTCAATAGCTTTCCCATGCATCACGGGTTAGTGACTAGTTAATATGAAAAACAAAATTGATAAAAGGTAGGAAAAAGAAAGATGTGGAGAAGTGAATCCCACATGTACAGTAGATGGACTCTTGGACAAAACACAATAGTAAAATCCACATGAGTTTTTGACAGTTTTAATCAAAAGCTTAAAAGTAGATATAGGGAAAGTAAAAAATCTCTTAAGAAAACAAAGACATGGTGAGCTGGTGGAGAAATCAAAGTAGAAGAAAGAAATTAATAGAGGAGGATTTCAGCAAACTAGTGGAGAAATTGAAGTAAAAGAAGAAAAGGAAAAAGAAGAAAAAAAAAATAGAGGAGAATTTTAGTTGTTCAAACAGTAGAAAACATCAACCATAACAGTATGATAGTGCAAACAAGAAGAACTAAAGAAGCATAAGGATTCAGGTAAAAAACGACGGATTTGTCAGAAGGAGCCTTTTGAACACTTAGCATTTGATCAAGTTTAGAACTAGCAGATCTAGCAACAGATAAATCATATTCCAAAGATTTAACTTTATCAAGCAAGAGCATATTCTCAGTTTTCACATTGTTCAAAAGATCATTAGCATCAACCAAATTAGCAAGCAAATTTTTCTTTTCAAGCTCAAGAGAAGCAATTTTCTTTAAGCCTAATTCAACATTCATGGCATCCTTTGCAGCAACTTTGCAAAGTTTATTGTAGGCTTCTTGAAGATCTGCATCCTCAGAGAGTTCCCCATCAGAAGGGTTCTCTTCAACAGATACACTTTCATTGACTACAGCAGTAGCAGTGAAAGCAATGAAGTTTCCCTCCTCATCACATCCAGACTCATCATCAGAAACTTCATTATCACTAAGGGTTACAGCCATAGCCTTCCCCTTAGACCTCAAGTATGTGGGACATTCAGATTTCATGTGACCATACCCTTGACATCCAAAACACTGAGGACCCATAGAATTGTTTGAAGATTGACCAACTTTTTCTCTAGGTTTTTCATTGTTATTAACCTTAGTGGGATCATTCTTCCTAAAATTTCTAAGTTCAGCAGTGATTGTTCCTCTTGCCTTTCTGTTACTATTCCTAAGAAAATTTCTAAAGTTCTTGGCAAGGTAAGCTATCTTTGTAGCAGAGAGCTCATCATCAAATCCACCAACATCAACATCATCAACTGACTTAAGAGCCATTGACTTGGATTTGTTAGTTTTGGGTAGGTCCAACTCATAGGACTGAAGAGATCCTATAAGTTCATCACCAGGGATGGAGTCCACATCCTTGCTCTCAGTGATGGCAGTCACTTTGGGTCTAAAATCCTCAGTCAAAGATCTAAGAATCTTCCTAACAATTTTAGGTTGATCATAGATTTCATCCAAATTATATGCAGAATTAACAATGTCATTTAGTTTAGCATAGAATTCATCAAAAGATTCATCATCAGACATCCTAATGCTTTCAAATCTAGATGTTAACTGCTGCAACTTATTAATTTTAACTGCCTTTGTGCCTTCATGCACATTCTGGAGGATATTCCAAGCAGTGTGAGCAATCTCAACATTAGAGATTCTCTTAAATTCCTCCATCGAAACAGCGTTAAAGATGGCATTTATAGCTTTGCTATTGAACCCAACTGCTTCTTTTTGAGAAGTTTGCCACTCACTCACAGGTGTAGTGGGCTTCTCCCATCCATATTCAACGAAGTTCCAGACTCTCTCATCAATAGATTTCAGGAATGCTTTCATCCTTACTTTCCAATAAGCATAATTATTCTCATCAAAGTGAGGAGGAATAACTAGAGAGTGTCCGTGTTCCATGACAACAGGGGTCAAAGATCAGCTCAGAGATCAAAAGATCTTCAACAAGAGAGGTATCCGCTCTGATACAACTTGTACAGTTTTTAGACCCCTTAACACAACCGGATTAACTTAGTTAATTAGCCAAGTGATTAACTTAGTCAAATTATGCAAATCTAGGTTATCACAATCAAACAATCATATCAAGTATATAGCAGCGGAAATATAAATAATACAAAAATATGATGACCCAGGAAAACCAAACCGGTAAAAAACTAGGAAAAATTTAACCTAACTATCTTCAAGGTAAACTTGAATCAACTATCTTGAAAGAATCAAAGTTCATACAATAAGACTTACAAGCCCCCACACTCGACTTCTTATTGCTACCTACCAGTAGAACTTACTGACACAACCACGTACAAGCTCTGAGACCACGGACTCCTTCTTTCTTGAATTCTCCAGTAAGTACAAGCACACCCGCTTGTGTATCTTTAAACTCTTATGGCAGCAACTGAGTGATTATCAAGAGGAGATTTATCATCAAGGTCTTGAAGAAATCTCCTCTTGATAATCCTAAGTTTGTGTAAAGGAAAGCTCCTCACAGATCTCACAAGGGATTTACACAAAACAGCAATATGAGCAACCTCTAGAACGTAGCTAGGGTTTGCCTTATATACCTAAGGCAAAAACATAAAACTCTAAACGTTTTAGGAGTTAGGGCTGAGTTGGAATTCTACAGAAAAAACGCATTTTGCCCGAGATTCGATTGATTGAGCCTAAGTTTCGATCAATCGAGCCAGGCCGAGATGCACAATAACTACTGCATCAGCTCGATTCCAACTTTACATAAAAGAACCAACTTTGAGCAAGTCTAAACAAGACTAAACAACTTGTTTTGATCATGGTTTGCCAACAATACATATAGAGTTCTAAATACATGAAATCCCAAGTCTTTAGAACCTAACAAAATTAAATTGTTGCACATCAATTTTTACAAAATTGTAGAAGAACTAAGAATATTTACTGAAAGCTTTCTCTAATATACAATTGCTAATAAGCAAATATATCATCATCTAACTTATCAAATAACTCATAACCAAAAGAGTACAATTTGAGAGAGAGAGAGAGAGAGAGAGAGAACTCATATCCAATATCAATTATCAAATAATTCTTGTATGTAAATATCTTACACTATAACATTAAGAATTAATATCTCACACTATAGCATTAGGAATAGATATTATCACAATGACAACCGACTAAATCAACCACATATAAGCGGAAAGTCTTGTGCCACTCAGTTGCAAGCTCACAAACATTAACAACCTCCACGTCATCAGGTTTTGCATGGATTGGGGCATTGTGTACACCATATAAACCTATTGAGAATTACCCTCACAAATCACGATGCGCCTAGTTGTATTGCATCAATTTGGGGTAACCTTTAGCAAAATAAGAAAAAGATAATATCTATTTGGATAAAAAGCTGAGTCAAAACAAATATAATATAAGCCATTAAGTCTATAAAAACAAATTTTAAGAACAAATTGTTCAAGCTCAAAATTAAATGTGTGTCCGTGTTGTCCAACTTAATTTTGTCATAAAATATCCCTATTCAAAAAGGAAAATATTAATGTTGTCCACTATTCAAATTTGTGTAGTTTGAAAAATTTAAACATCCTAGAGCTATATCCAACCAAGAACCATAAAGAAAGGCAGAGGGAGGAAAGCTGATTTAAATGAAGAAAAATGAAGGCCTCTAGAAGAATTCAAACTCGTATCAAGAGCGAGCATCACCTCCAATTTAAACATTAGAGCCCTTATATATGCTAAAATTATCATGCATGAATATGTTTATGGAGTGGTCTCACACCCTTGCCCCAAACGATATGCATTTGGCTTTAGTTTTAATTGAGTTCTTTGACCATATAATTCCCCGGGGGTTTACTTTTGGGTACACAATCATGAGGCCTATTCTAAATTTTCAATAAAACCCAAAAACCAATGCAGTATAGAATGAAAAATCATAATTTCAACTATAATACTTAAGCTTATAACTTTAGATATACATGCAGAATCACTACTTCTTTTGCATAATTGGATGCCAAATGCAAGCATTAGAATTTGATTTGATTTAGGTCTTTTTATTATTATTATTTATTATTATGCTTGATAAAACATGTATTTAGTGCTCAATGTTTGTTTCGTAATTAGAAACTTTTCTCAAAATAGTCTATGAATTGAAGTATATATACCTCACGTTTCCTAGAATGCATAAGGAACCCGTAAATAAAATTAAATCTTATGCTCAAACATTATGTCCAATTTAATAGTAGTTACCTGCAAAACTATTGAATCTTTGACTTGTATAATCCTTTTCATGGCCAATTTTGGGTATCACTATCACATCTTCTACTTAAAAAAAAAAACAACAAATCTCAAATAAGAAGACTTAACAACAGCAAACCCATGTCTCCAAGACATTTAATCAAACATGTAGGATGTAGAAACTCAGAAAACATAAATATTAACTTAAAGGGAATCCAAAACCATGTTAAATGAAAACTGATATTTTCACTACAAACAGCACATCACCAACAACAATGACTATGGAGACAATTAATTAAGGACATCAAACATGATTAGAAAAACAAAATGTGTTCTATCATACCTTTACCAAGTGTAAAATAAGACAAAGTATTGTACCTATCCAAAAATATGTCTAATTCCTCTATCAAAATTTTCCATTGATTGTGTACCTTCGCACACAATCAGTTCTCTGCATACAAAAGCTCCTTAGCAACCACCTATTATTTTGTAATACAACTCTACACAAAGTTCAGTTGATAATCCACTCCTTAAAATTTTCAAAAATCAAATAAACTAATAAAAAAATCTACAGATTTTCTAAAACAAAACTCAATAACTATATGGCATCAAATCAACCATGCCAAATTTTTTATTGAACCCCATAAAAAAAAAAAAAAAAACTATCTGCAACGCATAGGCCATATATTTCACTGAAAATTTTGAAACCACAATCTACATCAATACATCAACTTCAATTTTTAAAAAAAGAAGAAGAAGAAGAAGAAGAAGAAATCAGAGACTAAACAAATGGAGAAGGAGAGAGACTCTTACAGGAGTGGCAGAACTTGAATAGATTACCAGTCTACTGAAATAAATTTAGAATAGCCCTCCAATGAAATAAATTTAGCCCAAATAATCTATTAAAATTTTGAAATTTAATCCAAATAATTCAAAAAAATTAATCACCAAGCCCATTCTTAGGCCTTTCAAAAACATAGAAAAAAAAAACCGTTAAAAAAACACCGTGGTTTTTGCCAAAACCTACTGCATGAACTCTAAAGGCTTGACTAGCATTGGCCTCTCTACACAGGCCAAACATGTGATAAAAAAATAAAGATTAGTGCAACAACGAACTCCTTCACATGGGCATCAAGAGTCTAGGTATTATCAACACCACTGGCCTATGTGCTTGGTGCATGCACGTAATTCTAGAACTAAAGTGGCCTATCTAAGCTAAGCTAAATCAGATATGCTAAAAAAACCTATATAGCAAAATAAAGCAGAGCTTGAAGCTAATGCAGAACCTGTAGGATTGTTGTTAGATTTTGAGGGTTGAGAGGCTTTTCAATACTATCTCCACTACAAAACCCATCCATATCCACAATATTTTCTTACCAAACCTGTACAATTTGATTTTCTATGAGTGTTTCCTTGACTTAAAAAAAAAAAAAAATATAGAGAGAAAAAAGGGTTAGGAATTGAAATCCCTAAATTGACAGAAAACCTAATTGAAGACATAATTAAAACTCAACTTTTAGGCTCTGTTCTATTTAAAACAATTTCAATCTAAATTTTAACCCATATCAATAAAAGAAAATTGAAACTTGAAAAAGATCATATTGGAATTTTTCATACCTGAAAAATCGTCCAACATTAGAAAAGAATCCAAATTCTTCAAGTCAGTCCTGAAAATCAAATGCCTAGAAAAAGGGGCCAAAAAATAATCAATACCTAGATGATAAAAACTCAAGAACAAAAGCCACGGTGAGTCTTGAATTTCAAAGCTTTGAATTAAGAGAACACAAATTAGTAAACCAAGGTGCTAAACTGGGCACAAAAACCACAATTTCACTCCCACTAACAAATAAAGAGAATAGGTTAGGGGAAAAATCCTAAAATTTAAGTAGAAATATCAGTAACCATTCCTTAAAATGCCTAGAGACAAAGCCTCGGTAAAAGTTAATCTTCTATGGCGTTTCCCTGGGAAAAACATAAAAAGTACAAAGAGGAAAACAAATAAGGAATTGAAATCTATAATTGCAGCAAACCGTAATTAGGAATCCCCAAATCTCAAAATTACTTATTTTTCAGTGTCCTTGTTTGTTTCTCAGTTTCCTACAAACATTTGAGCCTTAAAGTTATTTTGTCTTTCGTCCTAATTCAAGAATCAGAATGAAAACAAAAAACCACAAATTATTCATTAACAAATAGATTAGGACTACAACAAAAAAAGTGAAGAGGGTAGTGAAGATTGAGGATTAAGTAGAGTAGATGAAAAAATGAAACAGTAAAACAGTGGGATTACAAACATCTTTTTTTTTTTTTTTTTTGATAAACGGAACAATAGACATTACTTATCATATTAAGCAAAGAAGTAGCCATAGACCTTTAACCAGATCACATGAGAAAACTAAAGGTTTGTTCATATCTTGATTCTTTATGGTCATATCATTTTTATGTCTAGCTCACATAATTTGTCATGTAATTAGGGGATAAGAAAGTATACTCCACTTCAACAAAAGGACTTTAAATCAAATCTTCACCAGTTTTTTTGAACATAGAAACGATAAAGTTAGCAAATTGAATTTCTGCAGGCACAGATTACACCATTCAATTAAATTTCTACAAGCATGGATGCTACTTAAACTTTATCATTCAATTTGCTAACTACTAAAAGTCCTATTTACAGCTTCACATGGATTACACCATATAAATCAATAACGTTACAATCTCAAACACTAAAAAAAAAAAAAAAAAGGCCTAAATCAATTTTAAACATAGAAATGAACAATCATATATCAGTACAAATACCCAACCCAAATATATAAAAACCCATATATGACCCATATCACAAAAGTGGTAGTAACAAAATCAAAAAAAAAAAAAAAAAAGCAATACTATGAATCTAATCCTTACATTGAATTATTATGCAGGGCAGTCACAAGAATAGAGGTCAAGAGCAACTGGGATTTAGAGATACCTAAACTGAATCATCTAGCTTCTCAGTATTAATATAGTGTGAGGAGAGGAAGGGATGAAGGAATTAGAAAGCCAAAGTCTAGCGGTAGGAAGTTGAAGGGATGCCATTTGAGATTGTAACCTTAGAACACAAAGGGTTGCCGTTTGAGATTGCGTAACTGTGGAACACAAAGGTTGTTGTCTAAAATTGTAACCGTGAAACACAAATGTTGCTGTGTTTAAATTTGAAACTGTGAAACACAAAATTGAAACCATGAAACACAAGCTTGGGTTTGGGCTTTATGGTGGAATTAAAGTTATAAAGATTGGGCTTTATGGTGGAGATAGGGATGAGATTCTCTTTATTAGTATTTTAAAATTTAGGAAAATTATTTTCAAATTATAGAACAAATTCAGGAAAAAAAAAATGGTAATGACATAGTTGCTGATGTGGCTCAACCTGAGCGTAGCAACATTAAATGCTACGCTTCAACTTTTAGATTTATATAGATATTGATTATAGATAGATAGTTTTCCCACACATAAAAGGTCATTTCTCTCTTAATTTTTTTTTTTCATTTTTTGTGGATTTTAAAAAAAAATATTTTTCTTGCATCTATACTTTAGGTTGATGAATTTTTGTACTATATGAAACTCTACTTTGGGTTGATGTGATTAAGATGTGTTTTTATTACTATATTCTTGGTGTTTATTACCATATTTTCTATTTTTACTTTTTTTCTTCTCATATTATTTTATATAAATTCTTAGAGAAATGCACCGTTCACAACATTTTCACAACAAATCATAGGTGGTAAGTTGTATTGGTTCTAATTTGAATTCAAAACTAAAATTACTTTTTTGTCTACCCATAACAACCAATAACAACCAATAACAACCTAATATTTAGGATTTGTTGTGAAAGTGTTGTGAAAATATTGTGGATATAGCATTTCTCAAACTTATCATTTTGTCTTGAAAAAGTGGTTATTCTCTCTCTCTCTCTCTCTCTCTCTCTCTCTCTCTCTCTCTCTCTCTCTCAACTATACTTTATATTGATGAATTATTGCGATTTTTGAAACTCCATTTTGCATATTTTTTAGTTCCCCATTACAAGTAGTATCTCAGAGTTTCGGTTTGATTTTTGTTTGAGTTAATACTTGATTATTTTGGAAGTAAGAATTTGAGTTTATATAAAAACAAAATCTTGGCTATGTTAATTACAAATCAACATTCGGTCCATTTCGGTCCACTTCATCTATTCGGTCTGGTTCGGTTTACTTTAGTCCACTTCGATCTACTTCAGTCCACTTCGATCTATTTCAGTCCACTTCAGTTCAATTAGGTCCATTCGGTCTACTTTGGTCAATTAAGTACATCGGTCTATTCGGTCTGGTTCAATCCATTTGATTTACTTTGGTCTATTTCGGTCAATTTGGTCCTAATTGGTTCACTTTGGTCCCTTCTGTCCAATTTGGTCCATTCGGTCCAATTCGGCTAACTAGGTCCATTCAATCCACTTTTGCCTATTCGGTTCATTTGGTCTATTTTAGATCACTTCGGTCTATTTTGGTGTACCTACTTAAGAATGGAAAAATACAAGTTTGGGTTGAGATTACTATCAATTATTTAAGTAATATGTTTATCAAAAAATTATTTGAGTAATATCAATTGTAATTATATGATAAATTTTGGTTATCATAATAATCTCTTTAGGAGAATGAGAATTTGAATAATAGCTTTGAAACTTAAAAATTTTAATTGTACCAAAAGAAACTAGGAAAATATAATGCATAATAACAATAGCTAAAAGAATATGGACTATTTCAAAAAACAATAATATCAATCAAGAACTTAAAAAATTAAAAAATTATATGTTTGTAAAAATAGAGTGATGGAAATTTGTTTTTGAAATTGTTTAATTTTTAGGGAAAACAAATTATGTACAATAAAATTTAAAGAATAAATTGTACATATTCAATACAAGTTTGTTATGAGTTTTGATTATTATAATAATCTCTTTTAAGATAATGAAGAATCTAAATAATGTACTTAAATAAAAATTATACATATTTATTTATTTATTTTGCTTGAAAGCATTATCAACTTCATGCAATTCATTTAAAAGTAATGACTTTAAAACAAACGAGTAACTGTCCTAAAAATTAGATTTGTATATTCATAGCATTCATGCTTAAAACGATTTTCACTTAAATTTAGCTAGACCGAAGTGATCTGAAATGTTACGTTAATGTGGCTCAACAAAAATCTAGAAACAATAAATGTTATGTTTAAGATTTTAGATATTATGAGTTTGAGATTTATATATTTTTTAATAAATTTAGATTTAGAATAGGTGCTTCCAAGTCTCAACCCAAACATGTGTTTTCCCAATATGTAAGTGCACAAAAATGGACCAAGGTGGACACAAATAGACCGAATTGGACCAAATGAAATGAAGTGGACTGAATAGACTTAATAGGACCGAGTGGGAACAAGGTGGACAAAAATAGACAGAATTGGACCAAATGGAATGAAGTGGATTGAATAGACTTAATAGGACCGAGTGGGAACAAGGTGGATCAAATAGGACCGAAGTTGACCAAATAGAACTGAATGGACTAAAGCAGACCAAATAAGATCAAAGTGGACCAAAGTGGACCGGATAAGAACAAATGGACAAAGATTAGGTCCAAAGTAGACATAATGGGCCGAATAGACACAAATAGGACTAATAGGACATAAGTGGAACGAATAGAACCAAAGTGGATCGAATGGCCCGAATAGAACTAAATTGGACCAAAGTGAACATAATGGACCAAATAGAACCATTGTGGACCGAATTAACTTAAGTGGACAGAATAGGACCAATGTGGACCGAATAGGACCAAAATAGACTGAATAGAACCAAAGTGGATCAAAGATGACATAATGGACCAAATATGACCGAATAAAACTTTTGAATATTTATAATTTTTATTGATTTTTAGAGCTCATATTTATAATTTTTAATGTTTATTTTGCCTGCGTTTGGATACCACTTCTTCTCACTAATTGTGGCGTTGCGTTTTCTGTTTTTTTTTTTTTTTTTTTTTTTTAGCTGGACTTATTGACTTTTTATAGACAAAAATCACTGTGCATGAACAGTGTGTGTACTGTTTACGCACTGTTTATGTACTGTTCACAATTAAAAAATATTAAAAATGGGTCCCACGGTACTATTCATATATTTAAAAATTATTTTGCTACAGTATTTTCAGCAACAATCACTTTTCAACAACTTTCAGCAATAATAAATTGTATCCAAACGGACCATTTGTTTATATTTTCAACTCATAAGTAAAGAGTTTAGCCTAAATATAATAAAATTTCATACTTTTCAACCCATAAATATTATAGCATTGTGATTTATATCGTCTATCTGTCTTCATTCACTAACACCCCCCAAACACTACTTTCCCGCCCCTCACCCGTGACTGGAAGTAAACTTCGAGGTTAATTAGGTATATAATAGCATGTCAAAAAAAAGAAAAGAAAAAAGAAAACCTTTCATGTCCAAAGGGACAAGAGTGTCTCTTACATATACTTCTTTCTTCTGATTAGTTTTGCTTTTTTGATAATCTGATTCGTTTTGCTTTACTAAAAGTATTTAGGACCTTCAACCTTTCAGCTCT
The DNA here is from genome assembly GCA_019022515.1 of Quercus aquifolioides. NCBI lineage: Eukaryota > Viridiplantae > Streptophyta > Magnoliopsida > Fagales > Fagaceae > Quercus > Quercus aquifolioides. Next base: position 7,186,828 of record CM032329.1, read on the forward strand.
AAAAGTGCCTCATATTCTACTTTTATTCTTTAGTTTCGGTTTACAAAAGTCTTTCGGCTTCTCGTTCCCGACGACAATGACTGGGTCAAACAGTACTAGCTAAAGCTGCAAATTAATTGTTAATTCTTTCTTTTCTTATTTCTATTTTATCAGGCCTATATGAGCTAGAAAATGTTCTCTTTCCTTCCTAAAATTCACAAGAAATGAAAATTTTATTTTCTTGTCTTTATGCTTTATTTTTGTCAAATCATTTTTTAATTCCTTAAAATGGTATTGTCATGTAGATGCGAAGCGATTGATTGGTAGGAGATTCAGCGATCCTTTTAGTTCACGAAGATATCAAGCTTTGGCCTTTCAAGGTCATTTGTGGTCTTGATGACAAGCCTATGATCGTTGTCAACTATAAGGGCGAAGAGAAGCACTTTTCTGCGGAGGAAATCTCATCTATGGTCCTTAGAGTGATGCGTGAGCTTGCCGAAACCTACCTGGGCACGACTGTGAAGAATGCGGTTGTTACTGTCCCCGCCTACTTCAATGACTCCCAGCGTAAGGCTACAAAGGATGCTGGAGGCATTGCAGGCCTGAATGTCCTGCGTATAATCAATGAACCAACTGCTGCAGCCATTGCAATGGCAAGAGAAATGTGTTGATTTTTGATTTAGGTGGTGGTACTGCAGATGTCTCACTACTTACCATTGAAAAGGGTGTCTTCCAAGTGAAGGCCGTTGCTGGAGACACTCACCTTGGAGGTTAGGACTTTGATAACCGAGTGGTAAAGCACTTTGTTGAAATATTTAAGAGGCAACACAAGGTGGACATTAGTGGGAATTCCCGGGCTCTTAGGAGGTTGAGAACTGCATGTGAGAAGGCAAAAAGGATTCTTTCTTCTGCAATAGATACTACCGTTGAAGTCGATTCTTTGTGTAATGGTGTTGATTTCTTTTCAACAATTACCCGTGCCAAATTTGCAGAACTCAATATGGATTTATTCAGGAAGTGCATCGCTATTGTGGAGAAGTGCTTGACTGATGCTAATATGGATAAGAGCTGCGTCCATGCTGTTGTTCTTACGGGTGGTTCTTCCCGAATTCCCAAGGTGCAGCAGTTGTTGCAAGACTTCTTCGATGGGAAGGAGCTTTGCAAGAGCCTTCATCCGGATGAGGCTGTAGCCCATGGAGCAGCTGTTCAAGCTGCGATCTTGACCAATACGAGAAATGAGATACTGCAAGACATCGTGCTCTTAGATGTCACCCCTCTTTCCCTTGGTGTAAAAGCTAATGGAATGGATATGAATATTATGATTCCAAGGAATACCGCCATTCCTACTGAGAAGAATAGGTACTACACCACTGGCACTGACAACCAAACTTCTGTATTGATCTCTGTTTACGAGGGTGAAAGAGCAAGAACTTGTGATAACAACTTGTTGGGACGATTTAAGCTTCCTAATATTCCTCCAGCACCCAAGGGTGTTGTTAAAATAAACGTTTGTTTTAATATTGACACTAATGGTATCTTGAATGTTTCTGCTAAGGAGATGACCACTGGCGTAATGAGGAATATCACCATCACTAATGATGAGTCAAGACTGTCCAGTGAAGAGATTGACAGGATGGTCCAGGATGCAGAGACATACAAGGCCGAAGATGATGAACACAGGAAGAAGGTCAAGGCTAAGGATGCTTTGGAGAACTATACCTAGAACATGAGGAATACTATCAATGACAAGAAGATTTGCGCCAAGCTTGCCCATACAGGTAAGAAAAAATTAAAGATGCTATTGAACAGGTGATTGAATGGTTAGATGGCCACCAGTTCGTGGATTCAGAAGAGTATGCGGACAAGCTGGAAACACTTGAGAGCATCTGCAATCCCATCATTGAGAGAATTTATAGATAAAAACAAAATAAATTGAGCAGCACCTCTCAACGGTGCAACATATGTAAGGGTGCAAACCATGTTACTAGTGTGACTATTTCGACTGTATTTTTCCATACCTTTAACTCAATTATTTTCTTGCTAGTTATTAGTAATTTGTCCTTGGTTGGAAATTTATTACTTAATTTATGGTTTGTCATTTTTATGTCCACTGATAAGGTTGAGCCTCAACCTGTCTAGCTTGGATGTGGATTTATCCTCGTAAAAGCCACAGTTTGTTTGGATTTTAGAGTCTTAGATTAGATTAAGAAGCCATATGAATTGATAAAGGGTTAGCTCTGACTCTGTTCATGGAGAGGATAAATTGCCCCTGTTACGTAGCCTTTGTGAAATGAAACATGACCCTGAATTTATATTGAGAAAGAAAAAAAAATCTGATTCAAGGATATGAAAATTTTTCTTTTTCGGTTGTGAGAGAAATAGTGGAGAGCAAAGGATCCTGAATCAATTGAGACACCAACACTGGGATTTCTATATTCTACTGGAAATTCGAGGTGAGGATCATAAGCTTGTCTTGCCATACAAGAGAAGAGCAAGTCAACCTTAAAAATTTCGCCTCCCCACTTTTTCCTATACAACTCCACTTGAATATTTATGGTAGTAATTGATATAAGTTGATAAAAGCAATCTTTGCCTCCAATGACAATTCGCCATGTACCATTTTGTGAAAATAAAAGATGCAATTTATTTCCCTAAGAATAGAGGAATCGGTGTAGGAACATCCTTACGCAGGTACTGTTAGGTTTTAATTTGGAAAATTTCTTGTGACAAATTAAGGGTTGTATTTCAATGTATGTAAGTTATAAGGGTTAAAGAGTGTATAAGTCTTTTACAATGTTCGTTGAAGAAATTGAATTCAAGCAAGGTCGCTCAAGTAAGTTTTAGATTGCTCGAGCGATCATTATTCGAGAAACAAAAATTCTGTGACACTTGCGAGCATTCACTCGAGCGAGATTCTCAGGTTTTGTTTTCTTTGTGCAACTCGAAGACTATATTTGATTTTTTACACCTATATAAAGAGGTGGTATTACATGTATGCATCCTCTCACATAGAGGTGGAACTCACACTTGTGGAACCTAGCCCAATGTGAGAAGGTGGATACATGATAAATTTTCTCATGTATAAATCACATGTTACATGACCTTTAAAAAAATGGTGGCAATGCTAAGAATGTTTTTATTTTTTTGGTTGAGAAAAGCCATACTGAGAGACCTATGCCCAAGGATAGAACTAGGAATTTGTCTTAGGTGCTGATTATTTAAGAATAAAAAATATGCAAAGATTCAAAAAATAATAATAATAATACATACAAATTTAAAATAATATTTATTTGTCATTAACAAAATAGGAAAAAAAGAGAGGCACAAATAACTATTTCTTAGTACTTTCAAGGCGAAATTACACTATTGGTCTCTAAAATTTACTTTTGTGAGCATAATTGATTCCTCAAGTTTCTAGTAAGTCCTATTAATTCCTTAAATTTTAAAAATTAGTGGTGTGTGGGGCAAAAACAGTGGCACCGGGGCCAAGGGTTGAGGATTGGGCCTAGGTGTCAAGCCCACTACAACTAAGTTTTAGAGATGGGAAAGGCAGACCAACTTAGGGGTTCCATAGTCAAAGGGGCTGAAGTAAAAAAAAATAGACCCAATGAAAGATAACAAGAACTGAGATAGAAAGAATAGTCAAAAGATTGTATTTAATGGCTTATCGGTTGATCGAGGGAGCTTGCTACATGCTAATAAGTTACAAGTTTAAGCAATTTGTTCCTGATTCTAAAATTCCCATCTTTCTTCAATGAGTTTTCCCTTCCTTTTATAGCCGCTTGCCTTTAATCCTAAACCTCCATTTAGAAGGTGGTGGATTCTCCCAGATATTTGTCCCATCTCTCCTTTGGGGGAAGTGCAAAGCAAACTACAGGCTGGTCGGGCACTGTTTAGACGTCATTTTCTCCATAAATGCAATTGTCTTAGTTGGTGCAATACATTTAATATGGAGGTGATGGATGCTTCCTCAACACGCCTCCCTTTCTCTTTAGTCCAATACCTACCCTGGTTGCCCGTCCCGGTCCAAACCCCCAAACAGGGACGTAGTTCATCTCTCCTTCCTCGGAGCGCAAAGGGCTATCGCCTAACTCTCTTCTCTCAGTTAGACCAACACTCTCCCATTCGTCCATTGGGCCCATACGATTCTCGGGCGTGGCCCAGTAGTGGTACTGTCCTTAGATCCCCCACGATACCATCTACTCATTGGGCCCATACGATCCAGCGTGGCCCAGTAGTGGTGATCTCCTTGGACCCCCCGCAAGTGGTATTAGTCATTCCATTAACTACCGTTAGTGTTCTTACTTAAGTGGCTATTGAAATAGTGATCTATTTTTTTTTTTTTTAGTGATGTGACATTTTTTTAATGGGAAATTACACTTTACCACCCTAAACTATATACTAGATTATACCATAAATTATTCGAATGTACACTTTGCAACCTAAACTATCACACTTTGCATCCCACTGTTACTTTTGTTGTCATGTTAGACGAAATCCTACTGCATATGACACACACATGCATCTTGCTTAGGTGGAACAAAATTAAAAGGCAAAAACACCCTTCTTCAAAATCAATTAAAACAAAAGCCCATTTTTTCCAACTCTCTCTGTCTTGCATGCATGCCCACTGCCCAACCTCTCCCTAAATTCAGATTCTTAAATTTAGATTCTTATAAACCCTAAATCCCCAAATGCTTTTGAAGATTTTGGACAAGTTGTATAGAAGCCGTTCAACAGGATCAAACCGAGTCATAGCAGCCTAGTATCTCATAAATGGCATGATGGCCTACATAAACATGACTATCATTACATTTGGCTTTTGCTGTGTTTTGAACTTATCCCTTAATATGTTCTTTATTTGAGCATATGCAATAACATAATCATTATTGAACGCCATGTGCAAGAGTAAATCTGGTTTAATACCATTTTTTTTCACTTGCAAAAATTTAGTTTAAAATCTTTTGCAAGAATCTGAATTTGGGGAGAGGCTAGCTGGGCAGTGGGCACGCAGGCAAGACAAAGAGAGCTGAAAAATATGGGATTTTGTTTTAATTGATTTTGCAAAAGGGTATTTCTGTTTTTTAATTTTGTTCCACCTAAGCAAAATGCTTGTGTGTGTCATGTGCAGTAGGATTCTATCTAACATAATATAAAAAGTAATGGCGGGGTGCAAAGTGCGATAACTGTGATAGTTTAAGATGCAAAGTGTGTATTCGAATAGCTTAGGGTGTAAAGTGTAATATAGTGTATAATTTAGGGTGGTAAAGTATAATTTCCTATTTTTTTAATGGAGAAATTACAAAAAAATTTATTTTACACCTCAAAAATACTCCAATGTATAGATCCCCCAATAACACTTATTTGTTTATTCAAAAGGAATATATAGGTTAAACTCAACACCTATCTAACTTTAATAAAAGAAATCAACTTGAAATAGTATTTGTGATAGATTTTATCAAGGATAAAGATTTGCTATAAGCTAAGTTGCAGTAACGTCTGCAAAATGCATATGTGTCAAGTGGCTATTTGGTGAAAAATTCAATTTTGACATGAAGTTTTCATTTAAATATAAACTTGGACATGTGTCTATCATAGGCATTGACACGGGTGCATTTCTGTAGGAATTGTTGCAACTTAATTTGCAGCAAATCTTCGCTCTTTTATCAATATATGAAAGCAAATAATTTTTTGAACAGAAAGTCACTTGAAACTGGATCTTCGAAGGTCACAAAAAGAAAAAGGTTCAAGCTGGGGCCATGGTCTACTATCAGAAGGACATGTGCTCAAACCGTGCAAATCCAACCAATGGCTAGAGGCCGATGAGAGAATAGAGCAATGCCTGAAACTCTAAAAGGCTTTCTGGAGAGGAGAGGAGGAGCCGCGAGATATCATCATTAAAAAAATAATATTTTTTATGAAAATTTTCATTAAAAATAATTTTTTGTGATTTTTTCATTAAAAAATGTCACATCATTAAAAAAAAAAAAAATATTATGTCATTATTCTGTTAGCCATATAAGCAACATCACTAATGGAACTAAACAGAAGAACTAATACTACTTGTGGGGTTAAAGAATTTGGCAACCGCGGTTCATTTTATACTAAGCCCAAGGCCCATGTCGAGGAGGAAGAAACGTCCAAGGAAGAATGAAGAAAGTCCAAAATGCCAAGAAATATCGCCGAGGACGATCCTGTCCCCGGCCAACCGAGATCACAAAAGGGAAGAGTTGCACGCCATTAAAAGCAGCCTCCCAGAGCATCCTAAGGAAAAGGACAAGTACAATGGGTCAGCCATGGGAGCATGGTGGAGGAGCAACTCAAGGAGAAACTGTCACCTCTGCATTAAATGCCCACAACTAACGTCCTGGCCGCATTAATGAGGAAATGACCCCTGAACAGTACTGTCTTGGTTGCTACAATTCACAGGAGGTTTGGGAAGGTGGCTGATGGGACAAACACTCGAGTAGTGACCTATATGATCAACAAATAGAGGGCCAAGATCAACTGGAAGGGGTTATATAATGTAAGAAATCCTCCAGAAAAGGGGGGAGAATTAAAAAACAGAGAGGACGGTAGCAGTTTGTATCATCTTTGAAACCTTAGTAACCCAGCACTGAAGAAACAAGAAGAACAACCAGTTCTTCAGATGAGGGCCGAGGACAGAACTTTACACTTTGATCCGCGTCCTTGTCATTCAACCCATTCATAGTTATGTCTAGTTGTTGTAACCCTCACTAAGGCCTAGTTCTTCAACCCATTATCTATAAATTTATTGTATTGGGCTAGCTGGGTCTGAGTCCACTCATCCAATAGAAGAAGTGCCCAAACTCAATCCCTACACTACTCATTTTAAAACCTGAAGACTAATAATGCTGATTTGAAACTTAATGATCAATTGTGCTCACATGGTAAATTTTAGGGACAAATAGTGTAATTTCTCCTACAATTTAACTCAATCATCTATGATGTATTAAAATGGATCTCAATGTTCTTGTTTTTTTTTTCTTTTTTTTTTTCTACTAAAAATTATTTATGATTGTTTTTGTACAGATTTTGCAGCAATTTGCTTTTCTTTATTTTTTGTACAAAATAAAATATTGAGAGGTGCTACGTCTACAACATTTCCACAACAAATCTAGTTTTGATTATATTCACAATTGAAAAGGATAATTCCAATATCTAGGATATTGATTTCTAGTTATTTGCACAATTAAAATAGATTTAAATTTTTTTTAAAAGTCCAAATGTCGAACCATATTATGATCAAAATAGTGAAATTTCATTTTCAATAGTAGCTTTTCATGATTTTATGAATTTTTGCCAATAAAAGTTATTTATTAACAAACAAATTAATATCATTAATTCTATAACATATTTGTTATTTGTTCTTATTGCATATTTGCTATTTCAGTAACTTTTGCTTTTTTTTTTTGATGAGCAAGAAATTTAATTCACAAGACAAATTGAACTACAAAGAGGGAACAAGAGCCTCTTCCTTAATGATAAGCTCAAAACAGGAAGGGCCGAAACCAACATCGAAAGAACCAAAAACATTATTTACAAAAGACCACTTAGCTAGAGAATGGGCTGCTTTATTTGCCCCCCTAGGGATCCAGGCGACCTGACAGCCAGGAATAAGAGACAACAAGTTGAGAATTTCATTGCACATATCTCTAATTCTCCAGGGAGCTTGCTTACCAGATGGAGTTAGAGCATCTACACAGTCTTTGGAGTTGCTCTCCACAATCATAGTACCTACATTAATACTTCTAGCTAAACTTAAAGCCCATTTAATGGCTTCTGCTTCTGCCTGAAGAGGGAGGTTGGAGTATACTCTTTTAGCACAAGCAAAAACCACTTCACCTCTCCAATCTCTAGCAACCGCTGCAATGGAGGATTTATCATCTTTGAAAGCAGCATCAACATTAATCTTGATTGCTTCTCTATGTGGTTTCTTCCATCTTTGAATTGGTTTCGGCAATTGGAAGCCCGAATGGGTTGCTAAGGACATTTTGTGCTCAACAAAGGACTTATCAACTTTCTGGCATAGCTCAATTGGATTAGTTTCTTTGCCTTCAAAGATAGCTAGATTTCTAGCCCTCCAATAGCTTCACAAATAACAGCCCCAAACAATAAGAATTCACCCCTTTTAACTCCCACAATGTTCGCTTCAGCGGGAGGATTAAGGAGGACCCCAATAAGATGAGAAGGAGAATTTAAGTTCAGATTTTCTAACCTTAGTTCAGATTTAAGTTCACCCCTTCTAACGTAATTTGGGGTGTTTGTATCCATTGCCCCTTCTTGATTGTGTACTCAGCAAGTTGGTATCAAGTATATAAATTAATAATAAATAAGTGTAGGACCCATTACTTTCCCGCCCCACACTTGTGACTGGAAGTATACTTCGAGGTTAATTAGGTATACAACAACTTGTCAAAAAAAAAAGAAAAAAAGGAAGAAATCCTTTCATGTCCAAAGGGACAAGAGTGTCTCTTACATATACTTCTTTCTTCGGATTCGTTTTGCTTTTTTGATAATCTGATTCGTTTTGCTTTACTAAAAGTATTTAGGACCTTCAACCTTTCAGCTCTAAAAATGCCTCATATTCTACTTTTATTCTTTAGTTTCGGTTTACAAAAGTCTTTCGTCTTCTCGTTCCCGACAACGATGTCGAATCAAGGAGATGGTCCAGCGATTGGGATTGATCTGGGAACAACGTACTCATGCATGGCAGTGTGGCAGCGTGAAAGAGTAGAGATAGTAGTGAATGATCAGGGTAACAGGACCACTCCCTCCTATGTTGCTTTCACTCCTATGGAGCGCTTGGTCGGTGAGGCCGCCAAGAACCAGGTCGCCAGGAACCCCACCAACTCCGTCTTCGGTAAACTTGATCGAAGTTTTTTTTTTTTTTTTTTTGTTAATGTTATTCTTAAGCACTTATTGTTCTATTCCCATTAATAATATGGTTACTCGTGAATTTAACTTTGATCACATCCATTGTTAGATCGCGGCATTAAATAATAATTCCAAATAAATTGATTTTTATTTTTTTTATTAAATTGTGACTGGGTCAAACAGTACTAGCTAAAGCTGCAAATTAATTGTTAATTCTTTCTTTTCTTATTTCTATTTTATCAGGCCTATAAGAGCTAGAAAATGTTCTCTTTCCTTCCTAAAATTCACAAGAAATGAAAATTTTATTTTCTTGTCTTTATGCTTTATTTTTGTCAAATCATTTTTTAATTCCTTAAAATGGTATTGTCATGTAGATGCGAAGCGATTGATTGGTAGGATATTCAGCGATCCTTTAGTTCAGGAAGATATCAAGCTTTGGCCTTTCAAGGTCATTTGTGGTATTGATGACAAGCCTATGATCGTTGTCAACTATAAGGGCGAAGAGAAGCACTTTTCTGCGGAGGAAATCTCATCTATGGTCCTTAGAGTGATGCGTGAGATTGCCGAAACCTACCTGGGCACGACTGTGAAGAATGCGGTTGTAACTGTCCCCGCCTACTTCAATGACTCCCAGCGTAAGGCTACAAAGGATGCTGGAGGCATTGCAGGCCTGAATGTCCTGCGTATAATCAATGAACCAACTGCTGCAGCCATTGCTTATGATATAGACAAGACGGCAGATAACATTGGCAAAAGAAATGTGTTGATTTTTTATTTGGGTTTTAGTACTGCAGATGTGTCTCACTACTTACCATTGAAAAGGGTGCGTTTGAAGTGAAGGCCGTTGCTGGAGACACTCACCTTGGAGGTGAGGACTTTGATAACAGGATGGTAAAGCACTTTGTTGAACAATTTAAGAGGCAATACAAGGTGGACATTAGTGGGAATTCCAAAGCTCTTAGGAGGTTTAGAAATGCTTGTGAGAAAGCAAAGAGAATTCTTTCTTCTGCAATTGATACTACCATTGAAGTCGACTCTTTATATAATGGTATTTATTTCTTTTCAACTATTACCCGTGCCAAATTTGCAGAACTCAATTAGGATTTATTCAGGGAAGTGCATCACTATTGTGGAGAAGTGCTTGAGTGATGCTAAGATGGATAAGAGCTGCGTCCATGTTGTTCTTTCGGGTGGTTCTTCCCAAATTCCCAAGGTGCAGCAGTTGTTGCAAGACTTCTTTGATGGGAAGGAGCTTTGCAAGAGTCTTAATCCGGATGAGGCTGTAGCTTATGGAGCAACTGTTCAAGCTGCAATCTTGACTGGTATAAGAAATGAGAAACTGCAAGACCTCGTGTTCTTAGATGTCATCCCTCTGTCCCTTGGTGTAAGTGTTAAAGGAACGGAGATGAGTATTGTGATTCCAAGAAATACCGCCATTCCTACTGAAAAGGAGGGGTACTACACTGTCTCTGACAACCAAACTTCTGCATTGATCTCAATTTACGAGGGTGAAAGAGCAAGAACTTGTGATAACAACTTATTGGGACAATTTAATCTTTCTGGTATTCCTCCAGCACCCAGGGGTGTTGCTAGAATAAATGTTTGTTTTAATATTGACACTAATGGTATCTTGAATGTTTCTGCTAAGGAGATGACCGCTGGTGTAACGAGGAATATCACCATCACTAATGATAAGGCAAGACTGTCCAGTGAAGAGATTAACATAATGGTCCAGGACGCAGAGACATACAAGGCTGAAGATGATGAACACAGGAAGAAGGTCAAGGCTAAGGATGCTTTGGAGAACTATACCTTCAACATGTGGAATGCTATCAATAATGAGAAGATTGGAGCCAAGCTTGCCCCTAAAAGTAAGAAAAAAATTAAAGATGCTATTGAACAGGTGATTGAGTGGTTAGATGGCCTCCAGCTCGTGGATTCAGAAGACTATGAGGGCAAGCTGAAAAAGCTTGAGAGCATCTGCAATCCCATCATTTAGAGAATTTATAGATAAAAATAAAATTGAGCAGCACCTCTCAACAGTGCAACATATGTTATGCCACAAATCGTGTTACTAGTGTGACTATTTCGACTTTATTTGTCCAAACCATAAACTCTATTATTTTCTTTCTAATTTGTCCTTGGTTGAAATTTTTTTACTTAATTTCTGGTTTGTCATTTTTATGTCCACTGATAAGGTTGAGCCTCAACCTGTCTAGCTCGAATGTGGATTAATCCCAGTAAAAGCCCCAGTTTGTTTGAATTTTAGAGTCTTAGATTAGATTAAGAAGCCATATAAATTGATAAATGGTTAGCTCTGACTCTGCTTATGGAGAGGATAAATTGCCCCTGTTACGAAGCCTTTGTGAAATGTAACCTGACCCTGAATTTATATAAAGAAAAAAAAAATCCAGATTCATACGAGAAAGACTTGATCACTGGGAGAGTCCTTGATCTGGGTCTATAATTACCATCCTCCTTATCGCCAGAAGAGAAGTCAGAATTGGAGAGAGTTTGCCTTCGCCGCTCGTGGCGCAAATTCCTTTTTAGATATTCAATCTCCAACTACATGGCTCTGGTATCTTTCTCATGAGAAAGGTGGCTCCCACTTCGAGATTTGCTCCTGCTAGTATGGGTGGTATGCACATTAACCTCTTGGTCCCTTCTCTGCTCAAGATTAACAAAATGATCTTGACGTTGGGACCCCATGGATTCCTCCAGATTTGGATCTGAACCTACCATAGTTAGACGTTAAACTCACTAAAAACCAAGAATTTTCTACAGACGGCGCCAATTTTAAGGTCACAGTTTAAGTCCCTAGCCTAAATGATGGATGAACTTAAGCCCAAAAAGCTCAATACAATGAATTTGTAGAGAGTGAGTTGGAAAACTGGGATTTAATGAATCAGACAACAATTAAAGTGGATTCAGATGAAAAGAAAATGAAGATAGACTAGTTTAATCTAAAGAAAATCGTCCTCGGCACAGTCCGAAAAGATCAGTTCTTATATATTTCTCTCAACTGTGATTACAAATTCAACTCTTGATTGCTACAGTGTTTTTCTCTTAATTTCTATATCCCTCTCTTCAGGATCTTCTTTATATACTATCCTCCTTCTTCATCCCTACCCTCCACGTGTAGACTAGATTGCTAGTGTTGATCCTTATCCCATCAACACCTTCTTGAAGTCTTTGGGGAGTAGCTGTAAGGCTGAAAGATACTGTTCAGGTATCACCTCTTCATTAATGGGGCTAAAAAGTTAGCTGTAGAGCATTTAATGGGGTGGTAGCAACTTTCTTTTGAAATATTTCATGATCTCCTTTTGTCCTGTTCCTTCTGGATACTTATCCTCATTAGTAGAATCGTCCGGAACGTTGCTCTTGGTGTTAAACCACATCTTCTAACCTCAGCTTTGCTCAGCCAAGGAAGTATTCCTCTTCAGACCGCCTTCTTAGTTGATCGTGATCAGACTTCACCTCTTTACTTACCAACATAGATTCTTAGGAAGATGTTTACTCATCCTCGGACTACCCAATGTTCTCGGATTGGGCCCCCGGCCGAATATATTCATAGATATGTACTTCTGGGCCTATCACCCCTACAAGTAGTTTATTTGTAACCTTTTGTTAATGGTGGATTTTCTAGTGGGATTGGATCCCAAAAGTGATTTTTTACTTTGTTACCAATATGCGTATGCTCAGTAACTACTTTTTGATTATTTTCAAATTTGGTAGTTGATAACCAATGATTGAAATAATGTTTTGCATTATCACTTATACCAAAAATCAATTGTTGTCTTAGCATAATGTTTAGAGCAATCATCATGAAGTGGAGGCCAAAAGTTAAAATTCTATCCTTATTATAAAAAAGAAAAATAAAAAACATAACTTATAACTTGTGAGGGAGGTACATAACTTATAACTTGATTGACTAATTCATTGTATAAATACTATTTAGGGATCCAAACAAGCTTTTTAGAATCTCAAATCTATGTCTATATTTTTATATATCTAAAAGTTGAAGCGTAACATTTATTGTTACTACACTCTAGTTAAGCCACATCAGCGTCCACATCATTATCATTTTTCTTTCCAATTTTTTTATAATATTTTTTAGCATTCACTTCATTTTTATAATATTTACACTTTCTCCTTCCTTTACCTTTCATCTTCCCACTACCTTTTACCATCTACCTTAATATCACTATTTATCTCTCCCGTCATCTTCCTTCATTTTGTCTCTTCTTATACACTCCCTCTTACTATAAATTTGTCATTTTCTCTTTCATTCTTTACATAGTTTTCCCTCACGAAAAGGTTATCTCTCTCTCTCTCTCTCTCTCTCTCTCAATTTTTTGGTAGATTTTATTTTTCTTGCATCTTTGTTTTAGGTTGATAAATTTTTTGTGTTTTTTAAACTCTAATTTAGATTGATACGACTTAGTTTTATGTTTTAAATTATTATTATTATTATTATTATTATTTGTTCTTTTTAATTGTTAAATGTTATCATATTTCATTATAAAGAATTAAAGACAGTAGATAAGAATATAATATTATTCTATTACATAACAGGATTTGGATAATTTTATTTTATTGTTGTATTTTTTAATTTTACTTTTTTTTCTTCTCATCTTATTTTTTTTCAATATTGAAATTCAACCACATCCTCCTTATCATTAAATTATTTATATTTTCTCTCCCTTTTTGTTTTAAAAAATAAAAAAATATTTTACTTAAATTCAAATTAAAAAAATTGTCCTTATCAAATTGTACTCATTTTTTTTTAACATTTACACTTTCTCTAACTTTTCTCTTTTCCTTTACATTTTCATCTCCCTAAACCTTCTATCTTAATATCATTCTTCCTTTTTTCCCTTATTTTCCTTTATTTTGTTTCTTTTTAATATCATCCTCTTAGTATAAATTTGTAATTCACTCTTCCATTCTTTGCATAAGCTTCCCTCACAAAAAAAAGGGGTTATTTCCCTCTCTTTCTCACTTAATTTTTTGGTGGATTTTTTTTTTTTTTTTTTTTTTATAATTTTCTTGCATCTCTACTTTAGCTTGATAAAGTTTTGTGTTTTTTAGAACTCTATTTTAGGTTGATGCAATTTAGTTTTGTGTTTTACAGTTTTTTTTTTTTTTGTTCACTTTGATTGTTAGATGTTATCCTATTGCATTACAAAGAATTAAAGATAGTATATAAGACTATAATATTATTATATTAAGGGTTTGTTTGGGATCTACTTATTTTGCTAAAACTGAAAATTTTTTGCTGAAAGTACTGTAGATAAATGTAAAAGTTAGCTAAAATTGTACAGCAGGACTCATTAATAGTACCAAAAAGTGCAGTGGTGCCCATTAATAGTAGCAAAAATAAGCTGAATAGTAAAATAAGCTGGTTTTTTAAGCTAGAGCCAAACGCACACTAAATAGAGTGATTTGGATAAGTTAGTGTTTATTGTTATATATTTTATTTTTACTTTTTTTTTCTTCTCTTATTATTTTATTCAACATTTAAATTCAGCCAAATTCTCCACATATATCATTAAATTATTTATATTCCCTCTCCTTTTTTATTTTAAAAAATTAAACATATCATATTTTGCTTAAATTCAATAAATAAAACTGTTCTCATAAAGTGTAGTAATGCTAGGGAAACACTCATTCTCACACTCAATGCATCAAAGGAAAAATGGAATACAAAAGAAATGCCAATTTAAAAACACTAAATTAAAAATAAAAAAAAAATTAATGGGGATATCTAACCAAATGTAACATAAAGAAACTAATAACGCATATTTAAGGCGAAACTACACTGTTGGTCCCTGAAGTTTATCTTATGAGTGCAATTGGTCCCTCAAGTTTCAAGTGTGCGCTATTGGTCCCTTAAGTTTTAAAAATAAATAGTATTAGTCCTTCTGTTAGATGCCGTTAGTAATATTGCTTAGATGGCTAACGGAAAAGTAATTAGTCATGTTTTTAATGATGTGGCATTTTTTTAATGAAAAAATTAACAAGAATGATCTTACACGTAAGAAACAAACTGACCCTGGTTCCAAAATTAATACAGGTTCCAAATCAAAACCCCATTTAGCCATTCCCCCATCTGATTCTGAGATGCACGAGAGAGAGAAGGTGGCCTAGCCCTAGATGCCGCTGCGATGCCGACTCCCTCCGCTAAAAATGGTGACCTACTGCCTCACGCTTTCTTCAAGCAACAGCCACGGCCACGATGGCCTCCTCCTTCACGCCGCTTGCACAGCCTTGCCAGTCCTTCCTCCTCATATCTTCGGCCAACCCATCTTAGTTATTACGCTTTTTCCTCTCTGCAACCCAGTTAAGCGCAATATGTATGGCCATGTATGAATTTTTTGATTCCTAAATAAAAATGTTCGAATTTTTTGTTTGTGTTCATGTCAGGTTGGACACTTTTGTGGCAAGTGCATACAAGTTAATACAAGTTGGTCATTGCTTTAGCTTATGTGAGTATTAATTAGCTTAAAGTGAGCAGTAGTATTAAAACAATGATGGTTTAAGATAAAATAGAATAATGTGAATGTTAGCAGATGGACAGAACATCTATTCTCGAATACACCATTGATTACATGAAAGAGCTCCTGGAAATAATCAATAAATTGCAAGAACAAGAAACAGAAGAGGCTAAAAATTAACTTAACCTAATGGGCATCTGCAAGGAGCTAAAGCCAAATGAAGTTTGGTGAGAAATTCCCCCAAGGTAATAAGTCTTGTGACTCTTGTCTTACTTTGTTAACCTTTAAGACCAATATATTACTCAATTCTTGAATTGAATTTTAATTATGCTTCCATGACTTTACAGCTTGATGTGGAGAGGAAGGACATGGATACCCGGATTGGTATATGTCGTGCAGCTAAGCCAGGATTGTTGCTATCAGGCTATGGAGGAAGAGGTCTATAGAAGAAGAAGACAAAAAAGTTATTCTGGAGTAGTTTACAAGGCTTGAAGATATAGATTTTTAAAGTTGTTCTTCTTAGGAATTTTACAAGTGAGAAGGTTTAATAATAATTTCTTATAAATAAAGTGTTGCTCATTGACTGATGGATTATTATTTTTTTCAATAAATAAATCAATAACAAAGTAATTTTGTTATGCAATGTAAAAATATTCTTATTGTCAATTGGAGGATGGAAAAGTGTGAGGCGACAAACTGAAATACTTAAATCATGCAATGTTATTGACATGGAGTTGGGAGATGGAGTAGCTTCACTGGTAGTCTGGTACCATTGTCTCCACCAGCATTTAATCTATCAAAGCTAATGGAAAATTTTTCACATCCATGTTATTGAACCTAGCTTAATGTTAATTAGGGTGACGTCAACTTATGCAAAAGCATAGCACAATGGCTACACATAAGATTCAGTACTAAAGTCTCCAAAAGGTCCACTACTTTGCCTTTTTTAGAGTGTTATGTTGATTTTGCCTTCAACAACATAGCAATATAATTTTAAAAGAGAGACTAGCCAATTGCATCATTTGACAAGGTTTCAACAAACATCATTAAATTCCACCATTCAATATGTTCCAAATAGTAGTAATCCTCAAACAGTGTCAGACAATAACAAAAATTTGTTCCAAACAGTGGTAACCCTCGAATTGTTTCAAAAATAACAAAAAATATCTAAGTATTCCATCCACTTCAAAATACACATTTATCTCCATAAGAGCCTTCACTTTTGCACATTAATTCACAAGCAATCTTATTCATTTATGCTCTTGTGCATTCATATAAAACTTAGTAATTCTTTTGGATGTCTCGCAACAGTCATTATTTCTGCTAACACTCCAGAGCTGTAACTTCTTGTAACTCTTTGTGTCTCTAACCTGAGAAAGTGTGCAAAAATATTAATCTAGTAAAAACAATGAAGGCAAATTTGTTGTTACTTATCAAAAAAATAATAACCTGAGGTGCTGGTTGACTTTGATGTACTCCACCAGTCTGTGCTACTTGACATTGGGGTGATGGCTTACTTTGTGCTGTGACATCTCCTTTCCTAAACTGAAATGCATCATACTTTCATTTTAGTACATTAACAACTATAAATATGTCGTTTTCGTGTGAGACTAACAAATATAAATATGTACTTGTTTTCATACGAGACAATCACTCACAGGTTGTTTTTTACTGCTTTGACTAACATGTTTTTTCTGAAAATATAAATATAGAGTGCGTGCCCTCTGCCCCTAGTGCAGGGCAGAAAGGGGAAAAGGAATACTAAAATTCATGATGATATTTAAGCATTCAATGCTTATTGCTTAATATAACATATGGTTTTGGGAATGTATATTGTGTAATTAAAGGGTTTCATATGATACTCTTTTACTAATGTAAGCATTTGCCACCATCTTAAAACTAGTATACAACTGAAGTAGCTACCGCCATTGTACATGTTCTGTTGTTGTGTGGGCTGCAAGGGCTGATGGAAAGACAGATTATGTTCATATTTTGTATTGTTGGAAATACTTTGAAGAAGCAGTAACCAGAAGAGTAGCACCAAATTGTTTTCTCTGAACTGTTCATCTTAAAGTAATTGAGTTTTTTTTTTGTGGTAGCAATACAAGTGGCTTATGTGCAAAGTATAAAAATTTTGTTATTTTCAATTTCCTCAACTTTCCCACCAAGCAAAACAACCCAAAAAAAATGCCAAACCTTCTTTTATGAGTTTATCACAAAACGGATTTAAACATAAACAATATGTCGTTCATCTCCTCCTGTGGTATGAATTCATAAAGGGTTCACCATTACTGAAATGCGGTTCTAATGTGTATGGATTTATTCTAAAATAAAATTTTCTAAGCTACACAACACATTGTATAAAATAATATGACTAATTCATAATTTCAAAAAAAAAAAGAGGAAAAATATTAACTTGTATGCACTTGCACTTAGTCACAAAAGTGTCCAACCTGACACGAACGCAAACACAAAAAATTCAAATTTTTTTTTTTAGGAATCAAAAAGTTCATACATGGCCATACATATTGCGCCTAACTAGGTTGCAGAGAAGAAAAAGCGTAATACCTATGATGGGTTGGCCAGAGATGGGAGGAGGAAGGACCGGCAAGGCTGTGCAAGCGACGTGAAGGAGGAGGTTACCGTGGCAGTGGCTGTCGCTTGGAGGAAGCGTGAGGCAGGAGGTCATCGTTTTTAGTGGAGGGAGGCGGCATCGCAGTGGCATCTAGGACTAGGCCACCTTCCCTCTCTCGTGCATCTCAGAGTCAGATGGGGAATGGTTGAATGGGTCAGTTTGTTTCTTACGTGTAAGATCATTTTTGTTAATTTTCATTAAGAAAATGCCACGTCATTAAAAACATGACTAATCACTTTTCCATTAGCCACCTAAGTAATATTACTAACGGCATCTAACGGAATGACTAATACTATTCATTTTTAAAACTTAAGGGACCAATAGCGCACACTTGAAACTTAAGGGATTAATTGCGCTCATTAGATAAACTTCAGGGACCAACAATGTAGTTTCGCCCATATTTAAAGTCATAGAATCATCATCAAATTTTGGAAAACGATCGGTTGCTGTGAGAGAGAGAGAGATGGTAAAGAAAAAAACAATACAAAGTAATAAAGAGTAGATAAAGAAAAAAAAATCAAACGTTAATTAGTAACCGTTAATTGGAAAACAAAGAGGTTGTAAGGAGAAATAAAAAATAAAATAGAGATGATCATAAGAAGAGCATTAAAAGCTTTACAGTGTAGTAAAATAAACCGTTACATTCAGTTAAAAAATTAAATCAATAATTAACAATAAAGAACAATCATAGTACTAAATTTAAACTTAAAACTAATCAAACTCTAACCATGAAAACCATATTTCTAATCATAACTAAAAAGGAAATATTCTCCAGTAATAATAGAAATCACATAAAAAATAAAGTTAGAAAATTTTAAAATCCCTTTTTTGATATTTCATTTAACCTTATATATATATATATATATATATATATCTAAAATTTTCATACACTATTACTTTTGAAAATCTAATAAACGATGCTGCCTCTCATTTAACGTCTTTGCTATGAAAATCATTAATTAGTAAATATATGATAATGGTAAGAAGCGTTAGAAATGAGATCATTAAAAAAATAATAAAATTAATTAGCCACTATCATTATGGAGTAATAATCTATGTTTTTACGTATCTAAAGAAGTGGAATATATAGAGTTTACTTAAAAGTATGTGTAAAGATTCACATTATGTGTGTGTGTGTGTGTGTGTGTGTGTGTGTGTGTGTATAAAGGTTAAAAAAAGGTATATTTAAGGTTTTTATAAACTTAAAAAATAATGAAAAACCAATGATTAATAACTAAAATAATAATATTAATAAAAAATATATTTAATGAGATCATTCTAAAAAAACTATCACTCGCAACGTGCAGGAATGCAATTAGTATAGAATAAAAATTGATGAGCTTGAAAGAGTTCTCTTACATTTACAGTGGCTCTCAAATCTATATATATTTAAAATTTGAAGCGTAGCATTTATTTTTTACTATACTTTAGTTGAGCCACATCAGCGTCCACGTCATTATCTTTTTTTTTTTTTTTTTTAATTTTCCTATAATTTTTTTAACATTTATTTTTTTTTAATATTTACACTTCTCCAACATTTCTCTCTCCTTTACCTTTTCATTTCCCCACTACTTCTCTAACCTTTCTCCCTCTCTTACCTTTTCATCTCTTCACTACCCTCTAAATTAATATCATTCTTCCTCTTTCCCTTCATCTTCATTTATTTTTGTCTCTTCTTATTCACACCCTCTTACTATAAATTTGTTATTATCTCTACCATTCTATGCATAGTTTTCCCTCACAAAAAGAAGGTTGCTCTCTCTCTCTCTCTCTCTCTCTTTCTCTCTCTCTCTCTCAATTTTTTGGTGGACTTTTTTTTTTTTCTTGCATCTATGCTTTTGGTTGATAATTTTTTATATTATTTAAAACTCTACTTTGGATTAATGTGATTTAGTTTGATTTTTTGAATTGTTGTTGTTTTTTTTGTTCTCTTTGATTGTTAAATGTTATCATATTGCGTTATAAATGAAAGCTCGAATATGTGTGAAAACATAAGAGCTGTTTAAACCCCCAAATTAAAAATTACGACTCGGTTGATTTTACTCTAACTTAACTAAGTGCGGAATAAGAGTAAATGTGAGCGAACAAACAATAAAACTACTCTAAGCCATTTTCAACAAATCACAGTAGTAAAATGAAAGTTAAAAGAGTAGGGAAGAAGAATGCAAACACAAAATAACACCTCGATGTGTTATCAAAGAGGAAATCGAAGAACTTGGCAAAAAACCTCTCTGCCACCCTCCAAGCGGTAAATCGATCCACTAGAGAATAAGTTGGAGTATACAAATAACAAAAGACCCTCCAAGCCTAGTCTACCCCATGTACTTGAGCCCTCCAAGCTCCTGCTACCAACTGACTTGATGAAGTCTTGTCTTCTCTAGCTCTCTAGATCATGCAATTTAGCTCAATTGCATCCACCAAACAAATGGCTTCTTCCAATACTTCCCAGCAGCACCAAAACCTCACTTTACACTCAGAATGGGTGTGGTAAGTGTTTGAGCTATCAACTTCTCAAGGATTTGTATATGGAAAGGTAGGAGTTGAGGAAAACCACACAAGATTGTGTAGAGAATTGTGGGTATGACAATCTCTAACTCTCAAGGGTTATGGCTAGGGTTTTCTCTCTGAAAGCACTCCTTATAATATGTGGGTAATGTGAGTATATATAGTGTGGGTGAAGACATAATGTAGCAGATATGACAAAATAGCAAAACAGAATGTTTCACGGGTATCTCGCGGGAAGGCCTTACCCGCAAAATACTCGCGAAAACCAGCTGTCATGACTCTTCAAATTCCAGTCATGTGCTTTGCACGTGGCTCACTTTGCGGGAAGGCTTCTCACGAAAAATCTTGACGCGAAATCCACACTTTCTTCAATAGGCGCTTGAGTATTCACACTCTCTCACACACAACCCATACAATAAAATCTCACATAAAATACAAGGTGCATATGATTGAACAACAATACAATCAAATTTGGCACGGAATTAAAGCCAACACAAATTAGTTGTAAATAACAACTTTACAATAAAGAATTAAATATAGCATATAAAAATATAATATTATTCTATTACATAACATGATTTGGATAATTTGGTATTTATTCTATTACATATCATGATTTTTTGTAGTGCTCAATTTAGATGTTAAACTATGAGACTTTACTAATTTTTTTTTTAATCCTTTGTGGTGGACAAAGTACTCTTAATAGTTGCATTAGAAGTACTTTATAATGTCATTTATTTAGATAAAAGCAAAGGTTAGCCAAACGAAAATACTCAGATGGGTGACAAATTTTAGTTTTTGCAATTTTATTATTATTATTATTTTATAACAATACATATATAAAAATTTAATTTTTAGATTTTGCTAATAATTTTTTATTTGATAATATGTTTTGGGTGGACGAAATTACAATTTTTGCAAAGAAAATAACCTTAATAGATTATCAATAACAATTTGTTTTCCTAATTGGTCAAATTAATCATTGTTAATTTTTATTAATTTTTTTAGTTACGTTTTACGGTGTTTTGGATTTTAGGCAGAAAAAATAAAGTTTGAGAAAGTTTGTTTAAAACTAAAAGAATAATTTATTCTTTTTAATGATTCACAAAATGTTATAAATAACTTTTATTAAAAAATGAATATTTTTGTTAATTTGCCTTTTTAATTTCTAAGAAAAATTGTATTGTTTTCATTTTGGTACTACAAAATTTATATCTATGATTTAGATTGTTCCTATATTACATTTATGATTGTTACTATAACAAACAACAATATGATTATGAAATACATTAATCTTTATTAAATTATTTTAAATTGTAAAAAAAATTAATAAAACTACCATAAAAATAATTATCACGCGCAATGCGCGGGTTCGCAACTAGTATAGAATAAAAATTGATGAGCATGAAGGCGTTCTCTTACATACTGCTAAAGATGTGTTCATGTGCTTGCACACATGAACCAAGGAACCTTATTACTATCAAAGAAATCAACGATAAAACATCCTTTATTCCTTGTTGAGCTTGAAGGGGGGAATGTTTCTTTGAATAGTTTCACAATCATGTAGAAATTCTGGAAATAGAGAGCTGATAGAATATAATATGATATTACACAGTATATGTCGCAGAAAAACTGATGTAGAATAGACCGTCATATCCTTCCTAGACTCTCAAGGGCCCCTGAAATTGCGTAAGACAAAAAGGCACTAATATAAATCATTTAGGCAACGGAGTCAGAATTACATGAAATTTGGTAGCTGAAGGAAAATGGTCTTCTTATCAGTAGTCATCACTTTGCCATGAGGTGCGCCCTAATTTTGGCGAATTCTTTCATTTTGTCTTCAAAAACAGTGATTTTGCCATTTTTAGTAATTTTTGTTTCTTTAATAACTTTTTACTCAAAAGTCAAAATAAATTCCCATTTGTTTTAGGACGACCCTTAAGGTCAATAGTTTATAATTTTGCATCTAACTCAATTTTACTATTTTTTGGTAAAATTTGGTATTTTGCCACCTAATATCATAATTAGTGATAATTAGTGTTTCAAACATTTCCTAATTGTCCTAGGGTTTTATTTAGTCAGTATTTATATGTTTGTAGCCTCCAAAGGAAAGGCAAATGATTATTAATAAAATTTACAGTTTTTCTCTAACTTTTCTCTGGTGGATGCCAGACCTATCACATTGTAGATTCAACGAACTCTTCATGAATTTGATGTTTATTACTAGAAACTAACAGTTTAGTTTATATTCCATCAAAAGAGTATCGTGTGTGCTTTCTTTAGGCTTCCGTAACATTAACAACTTAGCTTGAAAATTCGATAACCTAACCATGAAAAGTGCAATAAACAAAGGAAGAAAAGAAAAGGCAAAACCAAATAAAACAATATACTCTTACCGATACTAATTGAATAGGGGCTGTTTTTGTTAACGGAGGTCAACTTTATGGTGTAGAATCTAAATTTTCAAATTTAGAATGTAAAATCCAAACAACCTCAAACTTTAGGAGTGAACTTTGCAATTTACCCTCAATACAATTGCTCATGATAGAGTCCATTGTAAACCCACAGATTACTTGGTTATTTGAGATCATGAGGCAGCTTTTTATCAACATAGTTTTTTCCTTCCTCCTTTTTTAATTCGTTTGGGCAATTTGGATAGGCGCAAATCCATGCACATAAGGCAAGACACGACTTGGTAAAAGGGCATGTCTATAACCCCACACGCTCTCTAAATTCCTCTCTACGAACTCATATAACTTATAATAAAATCTGGTTTCCACAACAACAACAACAACAAAAATCACGTTAGATTCGAGCTTGAAATCTAGAGAACTGCTATGTTCACAATATTTTATAATATTTTCACAACAAATCATATGTGGTAGGTTGTTATTGATTGTTATGAGTGCGCAAAAAAGTAATTTAAGTTGTGGATTCAAATTAGAACCAATAACAACTTATCACCTATAATTTATTGTGAAAGTGTTGTAAAAATGTTGTAGACGTAACACTTCTCTGAAATCTATGGAAAAAACTTGTGTCTAGTGTCCAATTGCACTGGACACGTGTCTGTATCTCAACGTGCTCAGTGGAACTAGACGCTGAACACAAGTCGTGTTCGAAACCTATTATATTAAACACAACCTGTGTTTTGACCCACCTATTGTATTCAACCAACTAGCAAGTTCTATATTGACATTTTCTGTCAACATCTCAAACTCCTTGCAACCTTCAAGCTTCCACTCTAGTTTGTCCTCAATTTTTGTTTTTTTAAATATTCAAGTACGAGCAATGTAGTCAGTCAAGTGTTAAAATCTCTTGTGAGATTAGAAAAAATTTGTAATGGCTAATAGTAGTTATATGATGGATAAAGTTTGCTTCAAATTGGTTGAGTTATCTTTTCCAACTAGATTATGATTTGTAAAATTATCCATGTGTATTATTTAAAAAAGTCATATGACTCATTTAAACAGTCACGTGACTAAAACAACACATAAAATGATCACATTATTGGAGCAAGATAGCTCAAAACCAGACTGTAACCAAACTCTTTCCTAGTAACTCGTGCAATGTGTAGAAAAGTTAAAAAAGTGATTTTTATTTTTTTATTTTTACAAATATTTATTTTGAAATTATGGTAGTTATTAAAAGATATTTAATATAATTGTGTTTGGAAATGAAAATTTATATTATAATGTTAGACATTTATTACAATTGTGTTTTATATGAAAGTCTATATTCCACTATTTAAAGAAAATATGATTTGATAAAGTTTATGTGACAAAACACAAAATACGGTGAGATCAACCAAAATTTAAACGTTTTATTATAGATTAATTTTTATAAAACTTCTTTTCTAATAATTTTTCAAATTTTTTTTTTATCATTACTAAGTGTAGGACCCATTACTTTCTCAGCTCCCACCCATGGAAGCGAACTTCAAGGTTAAGGTTTATGGGCCAAAATGGCCTAATAGCACATTTTTGCAAAATATATAAAAATGTATCATTGTTTTAAAAATATATAGCAATGTACCACTTTTTGCAAATAAAAAATGCCTTCAAGTTCTTCTTTATAGTACTCAAGTTTAGGGAAGACGAGTACCTTGCTTTTCTACTTTTTGTTTTGTTTTGTTTTATCCCTCTCTTTCTTTCTTCTTCTATCAATCACAGACTCACAATCCTCTCTGTTCTCAAAGCTCTTCACCAGCGTGGGTCTATCGGCGTGGGGTCGTGGACGTTTGGCAGATCGGCGTGCGTGGTGTGGTGGGGATGTGGCATATCGGCGACTCATTGTGGCGTTGGTTGCTGGGTTTGGTACGGTGGTGGGTTGTGGTTTGGAATGTGACAGATCGGTGTTTCTTGGTGGTGTTGGTTGCTGGGTTTGGTTCGGTGGTTACTGGGCTTAGTTCCGACGTTTGCCTTAAGTTTTGGTGGTTGTTGGGCTTTTGTTCCAGCGGTTTGTTTGAGTTTTGGTTGCTGGGGTTTTGGATTTTTTTCACCGTGGTGGTGGCGAAGGGGGTTTGGGTTTGAGTTTGGTTTTAAATCAGCGGCTGTGGTGGTGGGTGGTACAATTGGGTTGCTCACCGGTGTTGGGTGGTGCTATTGGGTTGCTTAATCCGTTCTGCCATTTCAAAGTTCTGCCATTTTCAATCCGTTGCAACCCATTTCTATTCAGTTCTGCATAAGGTACACGCACCTATACTTTGTTTCCTTCTTTTTTTTTTAACCAAACTCAAATTTAGAGAGCTCGGGGTATACCCTGCAAGCAACTCGATTCTACCAAAATCGAGACCCATAATGCCTTTTTTTAATTAAATAAATTTCATGTCAACGGTGCTACCGTGGCATTTTTTATAAAATTCGAGTTAAATGGAAAATCGAGCTTATGGAACTGGAGTTTCAAAAAAGGTAATATTCTCATATATTTCCGAAACAATGTACATCCCCATATATTTTGCAAAAAGGTGTTATTAGGCCATTTTGGCCAAGGTTTAAGGGATATAGCTTGTCCAAAAAAAAAAAAAAAAAAAAAAATCATTGCCAAAGGGACAATAGTGTCTCTTACTATCTACTTCTTTCTTTTGATTCGTTTTGCTTTACTCAAAGTATTTAGGACCTTCAACCTTTCAGCTGTTAAAGTGCCTAATACAGTCTCTACTTTATCTACTTTAGTTTCGGTTTACAAAAGTCTTTGGGCTTCTCGTTCCCGACGACAATGTCGAACCAAGGAGAAGGTCCGGCGATTGGGATTGATCTGGGAACAACGTACTCGTGCGTGGCAGTGTGGCAACATGAACGAGTAGAGATAATAGTGAATGATCAGGGTAACAGGACCACTCCCTCCTACGTTGCTTTCACTCCTACGGAGCGCTTGGTTGGTGATGCCGCCAAGAACCAGGTCGCCAGGAACCCCGCCAACTCTGTATTCGGTAATCTTGATCAAAGTTTTTTATTTTTTATTTATTTTTTAAATGTTATTCTTAAGCACTTCTTGTTCTACTCCCATTAATAATAAGGTTACTCGTAAATAGAACTTTGATGATCACATCCATTCTTAGCTCATGGCATTGACTAATAATTCCAAATAAAATGAATTTTATTTTTATTTTTATTAAATTGTGATTGGGTCAAATAGTACTAGCTAAAGCTGCAAATTAATTGTTAGTTTTTTTCTTTTCTTCTTTCTATTTTACTAGGCCTATATGAGCTAGAAAATGTTCTCTTTCGTTCCTTAAATTCACAAATAAATATAAATTCACAAGAAATGAAAATTTTATTTTCTGCTCTTTATGCTTTATTGTTGTCAAATCATTTTTTAATTCCTTAAAATGGTATTGTCATGTAGATGTGAAGCGGTTGATTGGTAGAAGATTTAGCGATTCCTTTGTTCAGGAAGATATCAAGCTTTGGCCTTTCAATGTCGTTTGTGGTATTGACGACAAGCCTATGATTGTGGTCAACTATAAGGGCGAAGAAATGCACTTTGGTGCTGAGGAAATCTCATCTATGGTCCTGAAAAAGATGCATGAGATAGCCGAAGCCTACTTGGACACAACTGTGAAGAATGCAGTTGTTACTGTCCCTGCCTACTTCAATGACTCCCAGTGTAAGGCTACAAAGGATGCTGGAAGAATTGCACGCCTAAATGTCCTGTGTATAATCAATGAACCAACTGCTGCAGCCATTGCATATGATATAGACAAGATGGCAGATAACATTGGCAAAAGAAATGTGTTGATTTTTTATTTGGGTTTTGGTACTGCAGATGTCTCACTACTTACCATTGAAAAGGGTGTGTTTGAAGTGAAGGCCGTTGCTGGAGACACTCACCTTGGAGGTGAGGACTTTGATAACAGGATGGTAAAGCACTTTGTTGAACTATTTAAGAGGCAATACAAGGTGGACATTAGTGGGAATTCCAAAGCTTTTAGGAGGTTGAGAACTGCTTGTGAGAAAGCAAAGAGAATTCTTTCTTCTGCAATTGATACTACCATTGAAGTCAACTCTTTATATAATGGTATATATTTCTTTTCAACTATTACCCGTGCCAAATTTGCAGAACTCAATTAGGATTTATTCAGGGAAGTGCATCACTATTGTGGAGAAGTGCTTGAGTGATGCTAAGATGGATAAGAGCTGCGTCCATGTTGTTCTTTCGGGTGGTTCTTCCCAAATTCCCAAGGTGCAGCAGTTGTTGCAAGACTTCTTTGATGGGAAGGAGCTTTGCAAGAGTCTTAATCCGGATGAGGCTGTAGCTTATGGAGCAGCTGTTCAAGCTGCGATCTTGACCAATATGAGAAATGAGAAACTGCAAGACATCGTGCTCTTAGATGTCACCCCTCTGTCCCTTGGTATAAAGGCTAATGGAGCGGATATGAATATTGTGATTCCAAGGAATACCGCCATTCCTATTGAGAAGGAGAGGTACTACACCACTAGCGCTGACAACCAAACTTCTGTATTGATCTCTGTTTACGAGGGTGAAAGAGCAAGAACTTGTGATAACAACTTCTTGGGACAGTTTAAGCTTCCTGATATTCCTCCAGCGCCTAGGGGTGTTGCTACCATAAGAGTTTGTTTTAATATTGACAATAATGGTATCTAGAACGTTTCTGCTAAGGAGATGACCACTGGTGTAATGAGGAATATCACAATCACTAATGATGAGGCAAGATTGTCCAGTGAAGAGATTGACAGGATGGTCCAGGATGCAGAAATATACAAGGCCGGAGATGATGAACACAGTAAGAAGGTCAAGGCGAAAGATGCTTTGGAGAACTATACCTAGAACATGAGGAATACTCTCAATGATGAGAAGATTGGTGCCAAGCTTGTCCCTGCAAGTAAGAAAAAAAAAAATTAAAGATGCTATTGAACAGGTGATTGAGTGGTTAGATGGCCTCCGGCTCGTGGATTCAGAAGAGTATGCTGACAAGCTGGAAACGCGAGAGCATCTGCAATCCCATCATTGAGAGAATTTATAGATAAAAAACAAAATAAATTAAGCAGCACCTCTCAACTGTGCAACATATGTAAGGGTGCAAACCATGTTACTATTTTGACCATTTTTCCAAACCTTTAACTCAATTATTTTTATTAGTAACTAGTAAGTTTTCCGTGCGATACATGGATAATGTTATAATGTTTTATGTAAATTTGTTTTTGGAAAATATTATACATATATTAGAGCATATTTATTATAAAATTTTGTTAGTAATGAGTTCATTATAAAAAGTAACAATTATAAATTGCACACATATATCTATTATAATTATTTTGTTCAAGTAATGAGCAATAATGAAAACAACTTGGAGCAATATTGTATAATAAAAGTTGATAAAAGCATATTAATTCATTTTATATTATTGATTTTTATAATGTGATGTAATAAAAAGCTTCATTACAATTTTTTTTTCTTCAATGCTTTGTTATTGTGGAATGGTGACGCTTGTTGTTGTCGGGGACGTTTTTGCGACAAGGGCCAAAAATGCGAAAATGGCCCAAATCTCCCCTTGGGTTCTTTAGAAGTGTTTGTTTATGGAGAATCAAGCCCAAAATTCAGAATGTATAAAAAAGAAAGGCTAATGGTGCTTTGAAAGAGAATCAAAATGCTAACAACAAAAGTGCAGAAAAAGCATAAAAACATAACAGGTCTGAAACTTCGACCCACAGTCACACAGAAGAAGGAATTGAGAGAGGTTGTGAGGAAGAGAGGGAAGGTTCCTCTGTACCCATATTTCCACCCCCAAGCTTCAGAATTGTGAGATTGTTGACTGGCTGAATGGGGTTTTGCTTTGAAGTTTCAAGTTTGTGAGTAGAACGTGGCTCAACAGGTCTGAAACTTCGGCCTGCAGTCACACAGAAGAAGAAATTGAGGGAGGTCGTGAGGAAGAGAGGGAAAGCTCCCCTGTACCCATATTTCCACCCCTAAGGTTCGGATTTGTGAAATTGTTGACTGGCTGAATGGGTTATTGCTCTGAAGTTTCAGCTCTCTAGGTAGAACGTAGTTAGTTGTTTTTTTAGTTGAAGAAAGACTCTTGTCTTGAGCTTGGGGTGTTGCTCCCAGAGTAAAACATCCATCCTTTGTTTTGAATCTGATTGTGGAATTTATATTGAGTTTGGGGTGCTCTAAGTGACTGGTTTTTGGTCAATAGAAAAGGCTTTGGACCCCAAAGTGTTAAGCAAGAAGTGATTTTCAGGTTTGCTTTTGTTTGGATAAAAGGAAGGATTATTTTTATCATCATTAAGGGAAAGCTTGACTAAACCCTCATTGGCTCCTCATTTTCAGTTGTTTCAGACTATTGGGAAGCTTAACTAGATGAGAGCTAGCAGCTGAAGTTGGCCAATGAGAGCCAACCATTTTTAAAGGAAAAAAAAGGTTCGGACAGAAACTTTGAGCCACAGTCACCCAGAGCATAAAAGTTGTTTTGGGGTGGAAATTTTGTATACAAGACCTCCTTCATGAGCCTCAGGTGCTACCAATGTCCCTTGCCCACTTGGTAGCATGCATGGGCTGGGCTCATGCAAAAGGTCCGAAAGGAACCGACCCATACCCTTCAAATCACACTTCCTCAATTTTCCCAATAAGTCACATGGGCTTGGGCCATACTTAAAAGAATAAAATATAATATAATACATGAATTGAGCCCACAAGGAAGTCGGGCTTGTTTGAATCGGGCTTGTACGAAATGTGTCACGAAAATGGGTATCAACATTAGCCCCCCGAGCATGCGTGGCGCTTGCAGCATGCGGTGTGAGTAGTTGATGTTTCCCACTGCTTGTAAATGTTGCAGGTTTGGGAATTAGCATACTCAAACGCTACATTTTTTTGTTGAGAAAAATATGGGTTGAAGAAGCCCATTTGATGAAATGTCGTGGATTGTGAAGCCCACTTGTAGAAGAATCTTGGATTGAAGAAGCCCATATTTGTCAAATCGTCGTGGTCATGAAGTTGAAGAAAGTCGAGTTGTAAACTGTAACTAAATGATAGGTTAAACCTGGAATGTTCCTTGTCTTTCGTGTCCGCATATAGTTATATATATAGGACAAAACTTAGGTACAATACCTTAGGTGCTGTTCCTTAGGTTCCCCTCTTAAGATTCAGTCATGTGTCTACTTAACTAAAAAATACACTTCATTCCCATGAGAGAAAATCCATGTGGCAGAATCTTAAAAGAGGAACCTAAGGAATAACACCTAAATACTGTACCTAAGTCTTGCTCATATATATATATATATATATATATTTGGATGAATTTCATGACCACCATGGTGATTTTAGCATTTCTTCCTTAGTAGCTTTCATGCTATTTTGGTGATTTCATCAATTCCTTATTTATCATTTTGATAAGGCACCTGACGTGAAGCTTCTCTGCTTTGTAATGTATATATGGCCTTTGACTTTTCAAACTTTCTTTCCACCTACATGTAGCGTTAGCTTTGCTCCATCTCACTTGCTTAGCTTTTAGGCCAAAAGTTTCACTTTCCTTTTCAGATTTAAGCCTAGACGCAACTTCATTTTCTTTAATTTCGCTTCAGCAAAAGCACTATCCGGATTTAGACATGGCAAAACGGGCGGGTCGGGTCAGGTTCGGGTTGCGGGTCAAACGGGTCACGGGTCAAAAACGGGTCATTTTAAGCGGGTCAAAATCGGGTTCGGGTCAATTGGGTTGCGGGTCGGGTCGGGTCGACCCGTATTTTTCACATGAATTTTTTTATTTTTTATTTTTATAAAGAAAACAACATGTATCTATCATTTGGAAAATTATGCAACAAATTACTTGATGTAAAATGCATTATTTTGAATTCACCACTTATATCAAGAATGAACTCAGTTAAACTTATTAATACTTATTCAATAATTTTAAAATTATACAAATTCTAACATTACTATTTAAAACAAAATAACACAAAGATAAGTAAAACAAATACACAAGTTTTATTTCTACACATTATCAACATTTCAAAATATAAAACAAAATTACAAATGACTTATTGGATAACTCATTTGATAAAGAATAAAAACATATAAGAAATTTACAATCTTGAAAATTAATTTTATAATCTATTATCAGTTGTAGTTGACGCTCTATTTCAATTTGAGATATACTTTAAAATTTGATTGCTTACTTATTTAAACATGGTCTCTTTTATGAATATCATATTATTGTTAAGCAACACACACTCTAGGAAATATCATAATTTATTTTGAAAAGCCGTTTATTTTGGACATAAATTATTAAAAAATAGGTCTAAGTATTCATAATTTATGCTAATTTGATACTTTAGCTTCACTATTTTCACACTTGTGAATGTTTCTCACATGTCTACAATTTTAAATCTATGTTTTTAACTCTACTGTAACTAGATTATCTTGGCATGTACTTTGCTATTTGATATTTAAAAATATTTACTCATTACAGAATGTTCAACCATTTATCTTTCAATTAATTTGCATGTAGTTATGTAAATGTATCAATTGTTTCCTTAAAGTTTACAATAAACAATTAAACCAATATTGTCTTAGTTTTACTATTTTTTTTACCAAAAAAAAAAGTTTTAAAAAAATGGTTCAGGTTCGGGTCGGGTCGCGGGTCGGGTCGGGTCGGGTTGACCCGCAAAAAACATGGGTCGGGTCACGGGTCAACCCGTTTTTGCTTCGGGTCAAAAAAATCGGGTTCGGGTCGGGTATTTTTCGGGTCGGGTCGGGTCGGGTCAGAAAATTCTGACCCGTTTTGCCATGTCTATCCGGATTCCTTTGCCACACCACTTTTCTGTAAGAACATCATATTTAGGAATAAAATTCCTAAAATCAATTGTGATGGCCGGTTCCATCATCTTTGCTATCATCATGAGCAGATTTGGCGGTCCAAGATGATGGCATAGAATTCATTCGTTGTTGGTGGAGAGCAAGAGGGTTCCATTGGAAAAGAGCTGAAAATTTTCAATATTGTTCGTCATTCACAAAGTTAGAATCTAGGCAAGATGAAGTGCTGCTGTCAAAGATGATAAAGGATCGGTTGGCAAGGGGCAAGCTTGTTTCGCCAACAACATGAACGAAGATTTGCGCTAGCCCGCCACCACGGTTATGTGATTTTCTTGCACTGATTTTGCTGAGCCAATGTCAACTCAGAAGAGGAAATCATCAATGAGAAACAAGGGCTTGTTGTAGGAGAATGATGTATTGCATGCTTGTGATGTGGCCGATACATAGGCTGTGTGGGTGTTGCCGTTTGAAGGCTTGTTGGTATTTTGTCTTTATGGAAAATAGCCTTTTTCGAAACCCCATTTGTTTTACGGCATAGTGTGTATAGTCAATTTTTTTTTTTTTATATCAGGGAGCTAACAAGGAGCTTGTGGATAATGAGTTTGTCTTTCGTGAGCTTGGTCGCACTTGTGTTGAGAAAGCTTGAATGGTTGGAACTATCTCTAGGAACAAATGCTTTGATGACTAGTTGCCGATAAGGCGTAAAAGCCCACAGTTTGTGAATGCGGCCCGGAAGTAGCCACTGAATGCGGCGTCGAGACCATTCTTCGAGCAAACTTGATAAAAAAAGGATGTGATGCCTCCTATGGTGAGCGCCCCCCACCCCCCCCCCCCTTTTTTTTTGTTGCCATCACTTGGATATATTTGGTGATGTGTTGAATAAATTGTGTCGTTGCTTGTGTAGGATGGAACTTATTTGGAAAATCACAAACCCATTGTGAGATAAAGACCATGAGGATGAGTTCCTGTGGTAGTTGAAGTCGCATTTCATATTGAAGTCGACTCTCCATTGATTTTGATGGTCGCAAAGCATGAAGATCAATTTGTGGTGCGGTTGTGCTTGACCTTGAGTTGGCCATTGCGTTGGAAGAGAATTGTCCCCATTGTTTGTTGTAAATTTGAATGAGCGAATTGGGTCCATATGAGGAGATGATGATGAAAACGACACATTGAGGATGATTCAATTTTTAATAGCTTTATTGTTGGCCAATTTGGTGAGATCGTGTTTGCCAAGATTAATTTCGATGAAGTCGTAGCCATGAGCGATACTACTGGCTGTCTTGGGACAGCTTATTTAAGATAGAATGGAGCGAAGATATCACTTGGCAATGTAGTATAGGGGTGTGACATAGCTACTACATTGGTTGGCAGCCCCTTGTATCGTATTCTTGCGATAAACGCAAGTGATAGTGATAGTCACCGAGTGGTAGTCGCTTCTCGATTCAGCAAGCTTGAAATGAAAGTGTAGGAATGAAACTTGAATTTCTAGTGCAGGGGCACATAGCGGTTGAGTAAGCCTTTAGCCCCAGCAATGCTATTAAGAGTAAGCCATGTGTTGCATAGTTTGATTATTAGCATGAATTGGTGGAGCCGAAGTTGGTGACTCCATGTTGCAGCCACTATTCCTTCTATGTAATTGTCAACAGCCTCGACACTTTGCACAGACAGCAGCTTCGTCTGTTTGAGAATGAAGCCGCGATTTGTCTGGCGAGTTAAAATTTGTTGTGGCAAGTCAAAATTCGCTGTCAACCCTTTTCATGCCAATAGGGATTGTTGAGTGTGTTGTAGCATAATCTCTTGTAAGATGGCTTTGGTATAGA
The DNA here is from genome assembly GCA_019022515.1 of Quercus aquifolioides. Lineage (NCBI taxonomy): Eukaryota > Viridiplantae > Streptophyta > Magnoliopsida > Fagales > Fagaceae > Quercus > Quercus aquifolioides. Next base: position 7,220,430 of record CM032329.1, read on the forward strand.
CAATCATGATGCCGTTGTTGGCACTTTCATTCCCGAGGCCAATCCCATTGCCAATGTATCATTTTCTAAGGTGGAAGCCGCTGCAGACAGCAACGTAGAGCTACAATAGATAGTACCATGCCAGCCGTTAGTAGCTTTGAACCATTTTGGTCCGTCTCTCACTTGCGGCTTCGAAGTAAAAAGGAGAGTGACTGCAAGCCAAGGTCCCAAAGATAGTGACGTTGGATGGTGACCATGACTTTGCTTCAACTTTTCCTTCACCTACTTTCTTGCTTTCCCTTTTTTTTTCTATCCAACTGTCTTGTATTGAGCTCCAAGCTTTGAAATTTCGAACTAGTTGAAGTGTGTAATATGGGCTGCTGCCATAGAAACATTTTCTCTTGTATTTCATCCTTGTGGACAACCCACTTGTGTATAGAGCAGCTCCTGTCTAGTTATATTAGTTCCACTTTGAGTTTATATTATCATGGTTAGTTGACATAATTTGCATTTATATACAAAACGAACATATATGATATTCGGATGTATATTTTGTATTTTTAAATGAAAAATTAATTTGTACCTCAAGGATGTACATGCTTGTAATTTATACCTTGAGAATGACTTTGTACCTTTCGTTGATAGGCTATGAACACGTTTTGTTGTGAAAACAGCCTATGTATGGCTCTGAGCAGTTGAGTATGTTGAGGAGAGCTTGCTTGGAAATGTCATGTGCACCTTGTGATTGAGTAGCATAATTTTGCTAGATTATATGCACTAGTTTCTTGAGAACGACTTGTGCTTGAATTGGGTAGCTTGTGAATATGGCTTCGCCTTTTCTTGGGCAAGTTAGTAGACATGTTGCTTGGTTCTCATGCCTTTGCGGACAGGTTTTGGCTAAGCGCACGTCTTACTGTTTGTGCACCATTTTTTTTTTAGCGATTTTTTGATGAGCAAATTTGCTTTCATAGACAGCAGCTCATATATATATATATTGAAGCTTGGCTCGCCGCTTCGTAGTCGACTTATTCTCGACATGTATTAGGTTGCTATTTCATTAGTTTCAAGAAGTCCTCACATATGGGTTGTGTTTTTGGGCATTGCGGCTCATGGTGCATTTGTTCGTCACCATTTCATAGGGCGATCACGTTCTCACATACATAGGCTTGCTAATTTCTTGAGGAAGGATTTTATCCTCGCGTATAGCAAATTACCATGTGGTAATGAGATAGTGATTTGTTGCGTCGATTTTCCCATAATGTTTTAGGGATGATTATGTCCTCCATGTAATGGATCATCGCACTTGAATTATAGATATTATGTTGGCTTCCTTACTATTTCGTAAGGCTTGCCGTTAAGATAATGGTGGCGGTCCCTACTTTGTCGAGGGCATTGCATCCTTCCAAGTAGGGGTCTTGCCACATATGAATGATATGAAATCTTGCCGGCTTCCTAATCATTAGGTAGGGATTTCATTTGAGGATGCATTGGCTTCCCTACCTTGTTGAGGGCTAGTCATGCCTTCACAAGTAGGGGTATCGTCATAATAAAACGTCTCATTGGCTTCCTAGCCATTTGATAGGGCTTACCATTGAGAGAGTGTGTGTTTAGCTTTCCCTACCTTATTGAGAGTATTTTTTACCCTCGCATGTAGAGGCTTTGCCGTAAGAGTAATTTGTTGATTTTCTTGCCGCTTCGCAAGGTTTCTCATTAGAATAAAGCGTTGGTTTTCCCTACCTTATTGAAGGCATTGCGCCTTCGCATATAGGGATCTCACCATGCTTGGATAACATGATAGTTCGTCGGCTTCCTAGTATTTCATAGGGCTTGCCTTTGAAAATTGGTATAAGTGAGATGTATTGTTGTTGCTTATGAACGAGACATCAAAGCGACAAATGATATGCTTTTTGATGAGTTTGGCTACAACCATTCCCATCGTTTTTCTTGAGTGAAATTACTTAGTGCGGCAAAGACTCAAATGTACCCATTCAAGGGTGGATGGATAGGTCCAATGAGATCAAGCCCTCAAGTATAAAAGGCTATGAGGCGCTCATGTCTCGAATGCTTATAAGGTGTGTGCGTACAAGCTTGGAGTGCATTTGGAAATGCGGCGACTTTTAGAGAATTTGGTAATGTCAAACCAAAGGTATGCCATCGCCAAGAGTTATTTGGTGGCATTTTTTCCTCCCTTAGTATTCTTAATACTACTTAAAGATAAGTTCTAAAAATTGGGGTCCTTCCATTTGCTATATAGAGGGCAGAACATGATTTTTCTTTGCCGAAGATATGTTGTGCCATAGACAACGACTTCATACTTTGCTAACTTGGCTTCTAATTTTGGGACGATGATCGGTTAAGCATCGGAGATGTCGATATAGGGTTGCTTCATTTGCAGCAAAACAAATATTTTTTTTTTAGCACTTTGGTTAGCCTTTTTGTCGAAGATACATGGTACCGAAAACAGCGGCTTCATACTTTGCTTGCTTGACTTCTAACTTTGAGATAATGATGGGCTAAGCATTAGAGACGTCGGTGTAGGGTTGTAGCATCTCTATCACAACAATTTCTATCATTAGCCTCTATGCTGCTTATTCCAAGTTTCTACATTGTACTAAGATTCCACTCGAAAATCTTTGAAATGGATTTTCAGCAACCAGCTTGCGATTTTTGAGCTGTTTGACATCAATGTTTAGAGCGAGCTCTAGCAAAGCATTCTTCAAAGGTGCGTGCCAAGAGCAATTTTCTTGAGGATGGCAACATTGACGCTTCCCTCTTCAAGCATAATCTTGAATTCAAGAATGATTAAGGCGTTGGCATGGCTTGGAATGCATGTGTTTGTCACAACTTGAGATATATGAGCATGCCATGGCTTGGCGTGTGCAGATCGACCCTGATTTTGGATGCGTGAGCTCATCATAGCTTAGCGTGCGTGGGCGTGTCACAGCTTCGGTGATAGGGAATTGAGTTCTAATTTCCTTTGTTGTTGGGTGCTCGAGAAGGTTTCCGTTTCACCCTAATTGCAAATGTGATTTATATTAGTAAACGATAGTCATGGCTAAGCAAAGTAGTGTACATGACTTATAGAAAATATTTTGATTAAAAATTTAAAGGATTAAAATGGTTTAAATGATATGTATAAAAAAATGAATTAGCAAAGAGAGTGCTTGAGAGTCTTAGCTTAAGCGTGCTTTGATGATAGTATATTGCTCGGATGACTTCAAAACTTGGCTTATGAAATGTCGCTACTTTAAGACTTGATATATGGTATGTCGCTACCTCAAGGCTTGGTGTACGAAATATCTAACGCCTTGCAGTGGGCCATTTAGATATGGACTTTAGCTATTTTAGTGAAGACTTCATTTAGTGGTGACACCAAAAATATTCAGCTCCAAAGGGTCGCACATAGCAGCAATTATTGTTGCGCCAAAATGAGTCAATCACCCACGGCAGCCCCCATATGCTCAGCATTGGCTCAGCAACAATACAACTTGATGTATGGTATGTCGCTACCTCAAGGCTTGGCGTATGGAATATCTAGCGCCTTGCAGGAGGCCATTTAGCTATGGCTTTTAGCTATTTGGTGAAGACTTTGTTTAGCGGTGACGCCAAAATATTCAGCTACAAAGGGTCGAACACAGTGGCAATTATTGTCGCCCCAAAATGAGTCAATCACCCGTGGCTAAAAATGTCGGGGACGTTTTTGCGACAAGGGCCAAAAATGCGAAAACGGTCCAAATCTCCCCTTGGGTTCTTTAGAAGTGTTTTTTTTATGGAGAATCAAGCCCAAAATTCACAATGTATAAAAAACAAAGGCTAATGGTGCTTTGACAAGAGAGAATCAAAATGCTAACAACAAAAGTGCAGAAAAAGCATAAAAACATAACAGGTTTGAAACTTCGACCCACAGTCACACAGAAGAGGGAATTGAGAGAGGTTGTGAGGAAGAAAGGGAAGGTTCCCCTGTACCCATATTTCCACCCCTAAGCTTCAGAATTGTGAGGTTGTTGACTGGCTGAATGGGGTTTTGCTCTGAAGTTTCAGGTCTGTGAGTAGAACGTGGCTCAATAGGTCTGAAACTTCGGCCTGCAGTCACACAAAAGAAGAAATTGAGGGAGGTCATGAGGAAGAGAGAGAAAGCTCCCTTGTACCCATATTTCCACCCCTAAGGTTCGGATTTGTGAAATTGTTGACTGGTTGAATGGGTTATTGCTCTGAAGTTTCAGCTCTCTAGGTAGAACATAGTTAGTTGTTTTTTTAGTTGAAGAAAGACTCTTGTCTTGAGCTTGGGGTGTTGCTCCCAAAGTAAAACATCCATCCAGCCAGTCAACAACCTCACAATTCTGAAGCTTGGGGGTGGAAATATGGGTACAGGGGAACCTTCCCTTTCTTCCTCACAACCTCTCTCAATTCCCTCTTCTGTGTGACTGTGGGTCGAAGTTTCAGACCTGTTATGTTTTTATGCTTTTTCTGCACTTTTGTTGTTAGCATTTTGATTCTCTCTTGTCAAAGCACCATTAGCCTTTGTTTTTTATACATTGTGAATTTTGGGCTTGATTCTCCATAAAAAAAACACTTCTAAAGAACCCAAGGGGAGATTTGGACCGTTTTCGCATTTTTGGCCCTTGTCGCAAAAACGTCCCCGACATTTTGGCGACTCCGCTGGGGAGTCAAGCAGCTAAGGAAGGAGAAACCATGCCTCCCAGGTCAAAGAACCAACGCACGTCCCACACCGTTGCTCCATTTCAAGGAGCAGCTGCTGACGCTTCCTCTTTGAGGGAAGTACGTCTTGAGGAGGAGGTTGAACAAGCCCCTCAGCAAATGAAGGAACTATTTGAAATGATGCGAGGCATGCAGCAAAACCAGGATAACCTTGCTCAAGCTATCCAGCGCATGGAAGAATCCAACAAGGCTCGTGATAAGGAAAATCCACGGCGAGAGGAGCCCACGCTTGAAAAAGGTCAAAATGAAAAGGTGGCGAACAATAGCGAGAAGACGAGGCAAGACAAAGCTAGCGATGCTCTTGATGCTAATAATGATTCTCAATATGTCACGCTTGCTGACGTAGCAAAGCTCATTGAGAGGGAACAAGCGAAAATCTCCAAAGTGCTAAGGCAGTTCGTTCGCCAACCTCCTTACCCATCTGAGCTGTTACACAAACCATATCCCAGGAATTATGAAGTTCCCACATTTTCACTCTATGATGGACGACGGGGAAACGCTCTTGAGCATGTAAGCAAGTTCATAGATACTATGGGCCCACACGCTAGTGATTCGGAGTTATGCCTTCGCGAGTTTTCCAAGTCGCTTTCTGACAAGGCTTATTCATGGTACATCACGATCCCAGCTGGATCGATCGAGTCATGGGAGGACATGGTGGAGTGCTTTTGTGGGAAGTATTACCGAGAGCAAGAGGAAGTTACGTTGATTGGTTTGCACAACACTAAGCAAAGGACCGATGAAGATTTACTCGATTACATACGGCGATTCCGAGATAAAGCCCTCGAATGCCATGTGAAGTACGAGGAGCATGAACTGGTTGAAATTTGCATTGATAATATGTTTTCTGAGTACAAAATTCACCTTGAGAATTTGGAGATCAAGCAATTTGCTCCGCTACTCCAAAAGGCTCGCAAAACCGCAGCATCATGGAAGACGAATGAGAGAACTTGGAAGACGAACGAGAGAACTTGGAAAACGAGTGAGCGGTCAAAGACTGATAAGAGGAATGCTCCTCAAGCGCTCTTGGTGGCTGCCAATGAGCCTGCTAGCAAGAAGCGCGAGAAAGGCAGGGTAGTTGAAGAATATCCACCCATATCTTGCACGTCGGAGGAATTGGGTGTCATCCTTGATCGGTGGATTGCAGACGGAGTGGTAAAACTGTACAAGATTGACAGAGAGCCAACCAAGGAAGACAAGAAACATTCACGTTTTTGTCGCTACCACAGATATGTTCATCACCCAACTTTGGAATGTCGCTACATACGAAGGATGTTTCATGAGAAATTGGCAGATGGCACTCTCGAAGTAGGACGTGGCACTCAAGGTGTACAAAGAAATCCTTTGCCTCAGCATGAGAGGGGAAAGGGGATAGTCGCTGTGGTCATACATGCTGGCGACGAAGAAGAAGATCCCATGATATCTGTCACACTTACTCCAACTGCTATTAAAACATTACAAAGAAGTCCCGCGTTTCGTTCGCTGTTCAACCAATTGGGATTAACCCCCGAGGCTAGAACGGTAGCAACGAAAGCTATAGTCGGCATTGCGTCTTCATCCGGATCCCATTGTTTTACAGCAGAAGCTCACGCAAGTCGAGCCTTTCTAGAGACGACCAACGTAATCACCTTTACTGATGAAGACATGGAAGTCCAATACCCCGATCACAAGAGGCCATTATATGTCCCAGCAATGATAAATGAAGTTCATGTGAGGAGAGCCCTTGTGGACACCGGCTCATCCCTCAATATTCTTCCATTAAGTACTCTTATCGTAGCAGGCACTTCCCAAAAAAACAAATACAAGGATTGCCAATGGAGATTACTGGATTCGGGGGAGGATGCGAACATACCATTGGACATATTCAGTTAGTACTAAAGGTTGGACCACTTGTGGGGCTCACCAGGTTCCATGTTCTCGATTCTTTTGTGTCCTATCATGTGTTATTAGGGAGGCCATGGCTGCACAAGCACAAGCTCATATCGTCTACTTACCATCAATGCGTAAAGGGACGCTTAAATGGAAAACCGATTCGCATCCCAGCCAATCCTACTCCTTTCGACCAATCAGAGGCTCACTATCTAGAAGCGGCCTTTTATGATCAATTGACCATGAATGGAGGGGACGCAATTGCGAAGCCCGTGGGCACCCCTTTGCCTAGTTGGGAGGATGTTAAAGGAGGGTCTGAAGTGGACTTGCGAGATCTCCTTGAAAGGAAGAGGAAACGCAAAGAGCGAAAAGAGACGACCCATGATGCTCCAAGATGTGAGAAGTTTCAACTGCCTGATGGGCGCATCGTTTATCGCTTGTGAAGGCGCGCGGGGCCTGTATGCGCCAAGCAAAAGGGCCCTGGACTGATAGAGGGGGGTTGTCTTACCTCTTGCTGCCTGTTAGAAGAAGCACTTGATCCGACTAAAAAAGAAGCGGTATCGCAAGAAGTGTTGACCCCGCCTAAGCTGTCGCCAAACAATGAGGAACTTGAAACAATCAATTTGAGCGATGATCATAATATAGAGCTGCCTATCTCCATCAATCCTTTGCTCATGCCACCAGAGAAAAAGGAATTAGTGTCTTTGCTTAAAGAATATCGTGATGTGTTCGCATGGCAATACGAAGAAATGCCGGGTCTAGATCCCGGAATGGTGGCTCATGCTCTTAGTATTGAATCGGGGGCTAAACCAGTGGTGCAGCCAAGGAGGACTTTCCATCCCGATGTCGAAGCTCAAATTGTTCAAGAGGTTAAGAAGTTGTTAGCAGCGGGGTTTATCAAGCCTATTGAACACCCACAGTGGCTCTCAAACATAGTTCCCGTGAAAGAAAAGAGAACAAAAGAAAAGAAGTACGTGACTAGGAACAAAGGAAAAAGGCATGAAAAGAAAAGAGAGAGTCAGACAAGTAAAATATATGTGAGTATATATATATATTTAAACATATATGTGTATAAGACAAAAGTCATAAAGAGTCAACTTTGACATACCTGTTGTTTGAAGAAAATAAGAAAAATGAAGACTAAAAAGCAAAGGAAAAGGTGTGAAAAGAAAGGAGGGAGTCAGACATGTACATATATATATGCATATATGTGTATAAGACAAAATCCATGAAGAAGCCAACTTTGACACGCCTATTACTTGAAGTGAAAAAAAAAAAAAAAAAAAAAGCGGAAGGAAAGTAGGACAAATATATGTATAAGACAATAACAATGATGGCAGCAACAACATGAGACAAGGAAAGGAGATTTTAGGAAAAGAAAAGAAGCGCAGACAATGTACTAGTTTGTGCAAAGTGCGAAGATTTAATAGGCCATGCTAACATCAGGTGTGGGCCCATACTACGCTTTGTTAAGTGTTCGGAGCTTGCGAAAATTCCGTGAAGCTCACACGCATGCCGCAAGCGCCACTCGTGTGAGGGGGGCTAATGTTAATGGTCATTTTCGCGACAAATTTTATGGTCCGACGGAACGACTAAGCCCAATTACTTAGCGGGTCAAACTAATGTATTTTTGTCAATATATTTAGCTCTGTTGCATGGTCCAAGCCCATGCGAATCGTTGGGGGATTGAGTAGGAATGGTTTTGGCGGGTGTGGGCTAGTTCCCATTGGACGTTTTACATAGGCCCAGCCTGTACGTGCTGTGAAGTGGGCTATGGACGCTGTGGGCATCTAAGGCCCATGAAGGAGGTCCAATGCCAGAAATTTCCACCCTAGATTTGACTCCATGCTCTGTGTGACTGTGCCCCTAATTTTCAGTCCAACTCCATTTTCCCACACCAAGCAGCTGACTCTAAGAAAAAGCTGGACAGTCTAGCCCACTCAGCCACCCAAATGTAGTCTTCCAAGGCCAACAGAGACTAAAGGCAGCAGCTGTAAAGAGGAAGTAACTTTATTTCCATAATCATGCAAAAAGCAACCAAACCTTTCCCTAAGCATAAAACATAATACACCAAGTCATAGAAATAACATCTGAAAGGTCCAAGGCCTTCCTCCCACCTAAAAACTGGTCACAAGCATCCTTTGGAGCTTGATATAAATATGCATCACCAGCCCACAAGAAGGGATTCGTTTTTCCCTACAAAAAAACCCAAAACTTTGACACAAGAACCCAGTCAGCTACCTTAGTGTATGGACGATTTGAAGGCCTGGGGGTGAAAATATTGATATAGGGGAACTCTCCCTCCCTTGCTCAAGACCTCCATCAATTTCTTCCTCTGTGTGACTGTGGGCTGAAATTTCTGACTCATGAATATATGATTTTACACTTTCTTGTGTCTTCATTTTTGTATTGTTTTCTCTTTCCATAAAGCACCATTAGCCTTTGTGTACCCCACATTGCGAATTTTGGGCTTGGCTCTCCAAATAACTAACGAATTTAACGAACCCAAGGGGAGTTTTGGGCTCATTGCTACAATCTTGGCCTTTGTGGCAATTTAGCAGTGATGCCAAAAATGTTTAGCTGTGAAGGGTCGCACATAGCAGCAATTATTGTTGTGCTAAAATGAGTTAATCACCCACGGCAGCCCCCATATGCTCAGCGTTGGCTCAGCAACAATACAACTTGATGTATGGTATGTCGCTACCTCAAGGCTTGGCGTATGGAATATCTAGCGCCTTGCAGGAGGCCATTTAGCTATGGCTTTTAGCTATTTGGTGAAGACTTTGTTTAGCGGTGACGCCAAAAATATTCAGCTACAAAGGGTCGAACACAGTGGCAATTATTGTCGTGCCAAAATGAGTCAATCACCCGCGGCTCCCATATGCTCAGCGCATGAGGGGTTCTTGGTTTGAAATTGATGTTTAGAGCTTTGCATTGTTGATTATTGGTCGGAGTCGTCATTCCCTTCGCGGTTGGACTTGTGGCTCACCATTTTTTGCATTTTCAAGCTACAACAAATTTTTTCACAAATATCATGTAAAGCAAGAGATATAGGATGATTCATCCATAGGAATGATAGCTAAAAAAATAATATAGATGAGTGGAAGAAATTTTTTTCCCTTGAATAAGAAAGTTGATTCTCCTTCCATCCTTCACTTCTTAGGTGGCTTCCGGAGGTTGGAGCGATTTCGTCACATGATTTGGAGCATCTCTAGCAGCTCAATGAGATAAGGATAGAACTTATTTCAGCTTAACTACACCATGCTTTTCTTGCGCGGCAAGTATCATACGGTTTCTCTTAGAAAGACAAGTTGGTGTGAGAAACATCATCTTTTTTCTAGTTTTGCATCTTCGTATACATGACTTCTCTTGTTTCAGCGGCTTGACTCCCTAGTGGAGTTGCCAAAATGTTGGGGACATTTTTGCGACAAGGGCCGAAAATGAGAAAACGGCCCAAATCTCCCCTTGGATTCTTTAGAAGTGTTTATTTGTGGAGAATTAAGCCCAAAATTCACAATGTATAGAAAACAAAGGCTAATGGTGTTTTAACAAGAGAGAATCAAAATGCTAATAACAAAAGTACAGAAAAAGCATACAAACATAACAGGTCTAAAACTTCGACCGATAGTCACCAAGAAGAGGAAATTGAGAGAGGTTGTGAGGAAGAGAGGGAAGGTTCTCCTGTACCCATATTTCCACCCCCAAGTTTCAAAATTGTGAGATTGTTGACTGGCTGAATGGGTTTTTGCTCTGAAGTTTCAGGTCTGTGGGTAGAACGTGGCTCAATAGGTCTGAAACTTCGGCCTGCAGTCACACAAAAGAAGAAATTGAGGAAGGTCATGAGGAAGAGAGAGAAAGCTCCCCTGTACCCATATTTCCACCCCTAAGGTTCGGATTTGTGAAATTGTTGACTGGCTGAATGGGTTATTGCTCTGAAGTTTCAGCTCTCTAGGTAGAACGTAGTTAGTTGTTTTTTTAGTTGAAGAAAGACTCTTGTATTGAGCTTGGGGTGTTGCTCTCAGGGTAAAATGTTCTCCCTTGTTTTGAATCTGATTATGAAATTTATATTGAGTTTGGGGTGTTCTAAGTGACTGGTTTTTGGTCAATAGAAAAGGCTTTAGACCCTAAGGTGTTAAGCAAGTAGTAATTTTTAGGTCTTTTGTTTGGATAAAATGAAGAATTACTTTTATCATCATTAAGGGAAATGCTTGACTAAACCCTCATTGGCTCCTCATTTTCAGTTGTTTCAGACCATTGGGAAGCTCAACTAGATGAGAGCTAGCAGCTGAAGTTGGCTAATGAGAGCCAACCATTTTTAAAGGAAAAAAAAGGTTCGGACAGAAACTTTGAGCCACAGTCACACAGAGTATAAAAGTTGTTTTGGGGTGGAAATTTTGGATACAAGACCTCCTCCATGAGCCTGAGGTGCTACCAGTGTCCCTTACCCACTTGGTAGCACGCATGGGTTGGGCTCATGCAAAAGGTCCGAAAGGAACCGACCCATACCCTCCAAACCACATTTCCTCAATTTCCCCCAATAAGTCGCATGGGCTTGGGTCATGCTTAAAAGAATAAAATAAAATATAATACATAAATTGAACCCATAAGGAAGTCGGGCTTGTTTGAATCGGGTTTGTACGAAATGTGTCGCGAAAACGGGTATCAACAGTTGTCATTATCAGTTTCTTCATCTTCAACATTTGGAATTTAGTCCGTCCATATTTGTTCAATTTTTGAGCTTTCATCATTTTTCCTTTTGTTGTATCATTTGTGTTAATTACTAATGAATTGGCACCGAGAAATTCTTGATTAGATCTTACAAAGTTTGGACTTTGTTGCTAAGATTTTTCATAGGTATTTGCATTTATATTAAATTTCAATGATGTGATAGTTTTTTGTAAATTTTTTATTTTTGTTAATTTTGGAATAGTACGGCAAAAAGAATTAACATAGCATGTTGAATTGTGTTTTTTTTTTCTTCCATACCTTTTTATCATTTGAAGGCGCATCAAAAATCTTAGCAACTATATAATTTTCAAAACCATATTTTAGATTGAATTCATTCAAATGAAGTAGAGAAATTCATTTTTTTTTCAAATAATGTGAGATTCCTTCTCCAATATCAATATTTTTACAATAATTTAAATAAGTTGTACCTTAGTTTATTTTTCAGCAAGATCTCGATCTTGTAGATTTATTTAGGACTTTCTCGGCATCTCAATCAAATATCACAAACTTTTTTTTGTTAGTTGCATTAAAAACTTCAATTTGAATCTTGTATCTAAAGTAGTTTGCAATTGTATATGTATAGTAGTTATAGTGAGATAAATATCTTATAAATATTTGGAGAGTGTGTAGTTAATGTGAGTGCCTCTAACTTTGAGATAGAAAGATTTATTTTTTTTTTACATTTTGCACACAAAAATGATCATGTTTGTAATTTGACATTCCTTTCACAAAGTACGCACAAAATGTAATACCAACCCATTTTTGTATCAATGTTACTTATTATTGCAATACCCTAGCAATTCACATCTTGCAATGAACTTTGAAATTAATATGTATTTTTTTTTAATGTAAATAATATGATCTATTATTGTTTTTATACATAAATGATGAGTATAATTTGAAATAATTAACAAACCTTTTTTGTAGGATCTCATTCAATGCATTTTATCTTTACTATTGTCTTCATATTATTTAAAGATAAATCCTCCTATGAAAATTGTTTTGCATGTATTTTTGATATTTCTTGTATAGGATCATGTTTTTTACCATTCCTATCATTGAATTTTTTTAAAGAAAATATTAAGTTAATAGCATTTTGTGAGATAGTATATGCTCTTTATTAGACTTTTTTGTTATTATAAATTTTAGAAATATGCACTTGTCAATTATTTCAGCAACCTGAGGGATCTCAAGATTTATATATATTTTTGTTGCATTGGTCGATGACAGAGAATTTGTCTGCATAAATTGCATATAATATTATTAATAGACAAAAGCATATTGAATTGAAATTGGGGGAAAATGAAGAGATATTTCATGAGAATGAGATTTTCTAGAAGTGTCATCTATACATGGGGGAGGAAGAAGAGAGTTTATAAGAGGGTAAGAGTTTTTTCTTTGATTTACACGTGGAAATGGTCAAACTTGGGTCATAATATGTAAAGTAAGAACTGGGCCTGAGTTTTTCATAAGGTTTGGTCTACTTTTAAAAGGTAATCCATTTTATAGTGAATAACTTTTGGTCTAATTGGTCTAATTGTCAAGAACAACTCATATCAATATAATAGTAAAAATAAGTTACTATGATCTATTGGGTAACAGTAAAAAAAACTTAATAAAAAGAGGTAAAAAATGCTAAATTTATATAATAGTAAAAATAAGTTACTATGATTTATTAGGTAATAGTAAAAAAAACTTAATGAAAAAAGGTAAAAAAATGTTAAATGCAATAAGTTACTATGATTTATTGGGTAACAGTAAAAAAAAACTTAATAAAAAGAGGTAAAAAAATGCTAAATTTATATAATAGTAAAAATAAGTTACTATGATTTATTGGGTAACAGTAAAAATAACTTAATGAAAAAATGTAAAAAAAAGTTAAATGCAATATTAGAGTGTCACGTGGCAGGACTTCATGCACTCTCACATAAAGTCTCTGCTTTTATATATATATATTGATATTGCCAAAGGCCTTGTAGCTAAATTGGCACCTCCCCATGTATAAAGTGCTTGAGAGTTTAGGAGAGAAAGGGTTCGAGCTGCGGGATTAGCAGCATATTGTAATTATTTCTAAAAAAAAAAAAAAAATTTGATATTGATTTGTCCTTGGTTGGAAAGTTATCACTTAATCTTTATTTATGGTTTGTCATTTTTATTAGTAATCTGTCTAGCTTGGATATGGATTTATCTATATCTATACTCTATATAAAAAAAGGAGAGTTAAGATGCTTGTTTGACAAAACGACCTCTCAAGCGTTAAAACGGCAAGCCCAGCAAAAAAGTTTGAAGCCCGGCAGATTGTTTGAAACTCTAAAACCATCAACATTAGATTGAAATTACTTAATTGTCCGTAACTTTATTTGTGAGCTAAATAAAAATGGGCCCTTTTTAGTCTTTGTGTTGACAACTTTATGGGGTTGCCAAACATGTACACGCTCAGACTGAATTACTTTGTTGCTCTAAAGGTCTGTGTGAGCTGAATAAAAATTGGAGCCGTTTTGGTCTTTTCCTCTTCAAATCTGGACTCTTCTTGCCTTTATTATCATCTATATCCCAGCCACTTTTTGACTTTATCTTCATTCTTTTGATAAACACAATCACAAGTGATAGAGATAAGAAAAAGAAAGAAAAAAATTAGTAGAGGCAGACAGGCAGTCCCTACTTCGGCAACCTCTCTTAGTCATTGTTCTCAATTGTTTGTTATGTTGTAGTCTCTTCAGTATTTGGAGTAATTTCAAGTTCTCAGGAAGCGTGTAAGTACATTTGAATTTTACAAAATATTTAATGATTGTGTATTTTATATATTGGCTATTAACATTCCTTGCTCAGTTTGTTCGTTGACTATTATTTAAATTTGTATAAAAAATTGCAATTTGAATGATTGTTGGTATGAAAGATTTCTTTTCAGTAGTCGATTTTGGTTTCGAGATTATAAAATCAAAATTAACATTTTTAATGATTGTGTTGTGAGATGAATTTTATATTTGATAGTATAATGAGTTGTTGTGTCTCATGAGTAATTAGACCATTTTATATAGATGAAATTCTTATTTAGCATTTGGGTTTTAAAGATTATGGCCGACGATAGAAGTAAGAAACCGACGAGTAGTCCGAATAAGAGAAAACGGTACAGTGCGCAGTCAACTGACTGTAACGAAAATATCTTGAAAAATAAAAAAGAAGTGTTTGCAGAAAAGAGGAGTGATGCAAAGAACAAAAGGAATTGGTATGCAACACTTTCAAGAGAAAAGAAACAACAGCTATTAAGTAAGAAAAGGGAGGCATATGCAAAGAAGAGGAAGTTTATGATTGATTGTTAGAATTCTTCATCAAATTTTAGCAATAGGCATCAAAATATTGTCATCAATGATGGCGATCATAGTAAACAAGCAGGTAAGATAGTTGGGATGAAATAAAAACAAAATCTCCCTTTTGGCAGTGGTAGCGGCAAGATGTACGAATCATTAGGAGTGATTTCTTCTTGTTTTATCTCTGTCTTTCTATCTATATCTTTTAAATCACTGCCACTTGCAGCCTTCAATCTACATTTCTTCCTCTATAAAGCAATTTTTGGTACTCCATCTTCAATAACAGCAAACTCTGTGAAGGTACTCATTAGGCCAACCTCTTGTGAAGACTCAAATGATGGATGCACTAGAAATGTTGTTTATCAAGAAGTATTAAAACTGGAAAAATTGCATTAATATTTGGAGATTTGATTATGGAGGTTTGGCTTTTGCATTGAATTTGATTTGTAATTTATGATATCTCTATAGTTCTTTTCAAATATTTGAAGTTTAATCTCATTTTCATATTTGATCTAGTTTCAGGTTGAGATTGAAGCTACAAGTTCAAAGGAAATACAATCTATATTCTTTACGTCCTGTTTCATTTTTGTAAGTTCATTTTCCATAATACTGTGTAGTATTACATGCTTTTTACTTGAGCACTTATATGTTTTTGTTCAATTTAGCTGACATTTATTTATGTTTTATTCATAATCTTATTCTTGTTGCATATCTTTTCTCTACAATCCAATATGACTTTACTTTTGCAGACTAACAAAAAGATTAGTAAAACAAAGAGAACCGAGTCTACTCCTTTCGGCTCTAGGCACAGGTGTTGATTAATCTCCTTTTTTACCCACATTTTGAATTCCCTGCCTTCTATTTACTGATTGTCTCTAGATTCTTTATTTGACATCTAAATCAATCTCTTCCTCCCATAAATTGCAGTATTATAATTCTTATACCTTGTCTTCATTGGACTTGAGTTTGTATGGCTGTCTTGGGAATACTAAATAAAAGATTAGCCATTTGTCCCTCTTTAATATCTATCCATTTTGAGGTGAGCTTTCAATTTATTTATTAACACTCTCTTAATATTCTATTTTGACTCCCTCTATAATTTTGAGTTTTTGAGTTTTTTATTTTTATTTTCTATTTCGTGGATTTGAGTATATGGAATTTATGAATCTTCGAATTTTATATTGAAGATGGAGTACCAAAAGTTGCTTCATAGAGGAAGAAATGTAGATTGAAGGCTGCAAGTGGCAGTGATTTAAAAGATAGAGATAGATAGAAAGACAGAGATAAAACAAGAAGAAATCACTCCTAATGATTCGTACATCTTGCCGCTACCACTGCCAAAAGGGAGATTTTGTTTTTATTTCAGTATTTCGGTCAACAAAGGGGCAGATAATTTCTCTCTATGAATTTCTAATTTAATTCATTCCTTACGAATCTACATTCATGAATTTCCACTATTTTGAATTTCTATATCTTCTCAAGAGAGCATCTTTTACTGCCTCAGTGTTTAATATATCCACTTCTATTATTGGAGCTGGAATTATGGCACTGCCTGCCACCATGAAGGTGCTGGGTCTTGGGCTTGGAATTGGTATGATAGTGTTTGTGGCTATACTGACAGAGGGTTTGTTGGAAATGCTGCTGAGATTCAGTAGGGGGGGAAACTCTCACTCTTATGGGGAAGTCATCAGGGATGCTTTTGGCCGTGCTAGGAGGTTGCTGCTTCAGATTTGTATCTTGGTTAATAATGTTGGGACACTCATTGTTTACATGATCATCATTGGTAATATTTTATTTCTACTTCTTTCAGACCATAAGAGAAATTTATTCTACTTTTACTCTTTTTTAACTCTTAACGTATAGTATGGACTTTATTCAAGAAGATCAAGAATCAGTTAACTTAAAAAGTTTCCATTTTGATGACATATAAAGGTAAAGAAGATATCTTTACAGATGGTAGGATTATTGGCTTAAAAAATTGGCATGAATTGATGAATGCTATCTTGCATTCTCTATTAGCAAATGAGGTAGACTTGTTTATGCTGCCTAACATAATTTCTATCCTGGTTTTTCTTTTTCATTTTCTTTTTGTGGGCATCATTTATTCTTTCAAAATATAATAGATTAAGCTAATGAACACTATAGCTCAAGAGCTACTTCTCCCTTTAAGAAAGGGCACCTCTAACTTATAAATAAAATAAAAAAATTTAATTACTATTCCAATAATGACGTAGTATAAACTATTCTAATCATATCATAAAATATTTATTTGGAGTTAGATGGTGTTTGCACGTGCAAGGCATGTGCAACAAAACTAGTCCTCGTAAAAGCCATAGTTTGTTTGGATTTTAGTGTAGTTTGTTTGGATTTTAGTGTCTTAGATTAGATTAAGAAGCCATATGAATTGATTAAGTCCATTTGGGAACTGCCTATTTTGTTGAAACTGAAATTTTTTGTTGAAATGATGTAAAAAAGAAGAAGCTAAAAGCTGACTTTTTGGAGCAATGAAACCCATTTAATAGTGAAATGGGACCTACTTTAGGAGCAAAAATAAGGGTGAGTTTGGTTCAGCTCTTTAAAATTGAGCTTTTTAAAAAAAATGAGGTTTTTAAAAAGTGCAGTATGAAAAAGCGATTTTTGAAAAAGCTGAGTGTTTGGTAAAAGCTGTTAAAAAGTGTTTTTTTGGAAAAACTGAATGTTTGACTAGTATTTATAAAAGTGGCAGTTTGAGTAGTAAATTACTAAAACTGACAATGTACATATAAAATATTGTGAAAGTATTGTGAAAATACTTTCTAAAAAATTATTCTAAAAAGTACTTTTAAAGTTTCTAAAAAAATTATTTTTTTTCTCACTAATATTAACTAATAATAACCTACCACTTAAAACTTATTGTGAAAATATTGTGATGACATTTCTCAATTTTAATTTCTCATTCTTTATTTTATTTTTCCTTTATTTCTTTACTTTTTTTTCATCCATATTTCCTTCTTTTTTTTTTTACTCTTTTTTTCTCCTCCGCACACGTACCCTTCTCTTTTCTTTTTCTTTTTCTTTTTTTTTTCTTTTTTTTTCCTCTTTTTTTTCCCTCTACACATGTACCCTTCTCTTTTTTTTCCCCCCCTACCATTTCCTCCAACATTTCAGTTTCATTTCACAGAGCTTTTTCTTTTTTTATTTTTCTTCTTCCTTTCTCTCTTTTCTCTTACCATTTCGTCTGCAAGTTTCTTTCCCTCTATCCTATCAAAACACACAAACTTAAAGGTCACACACGCCACACCATTTGATTCTCATCAAACGAAGATAGAGGGGAAAATTGCCAAGGGAGGAATGGGTCAAATCGGTGCTTGATCTTTGCCTTCACTGCCGCCTGTCTTCCTCAACACGCCTCCGTCGTTTGCTGATTTGCTCTGCCTTCACCACTGCTCGTCTTCCTCCCCATTGCTGCTTGATCTCTTCCCCACTGCCAACGACATGCGATAGAAATTGGTCAGATCAGTTTTTTTTTTTTTAATATATATATATATATTTTATTATTAGGTTCCTTTGTAAAATTGTGTTATAAACAAATTGATAAAATTGGGTTTTTAAGAAATTTGCAACGGTAACATGAAACGCATTAGTGCTTTCAACTAATGAAAGCCACAAATAACTATTTCTTAATACATTTCAACCAAATCATATGATATATTAAAATGGAACTCAATGTTTTTCCCTTCAAAATCATTTATGATTATTTTTGTACAAATTTTGCAACAATTTCCTTTTTAATTTTTTTCTTCCTTTTAAGTAAAGAATAAAAAAATCTGCTAGAATATCATCTTCCATTTTGTTATAAAATCTAGTTTTGATTATATTCACAATTGAAAATAATCATTCCATAGTTGCAAATAAAAATTGGACAAGTAACTATAGCCACTCTATTTTTAATTGGTAGGCTACTGGTTTTCTAGTCCGTACTCACCACTTTTAATGGCCAATCACATAACATTTTCTATGGAAAGCCAATAATTTAACCCCTACTGATTGAGTTCAAATTATACTATAGGACAATACCCAAAAACTGCACCATACTAAAATTCGTACATTTATATAACATTTCATAAGCAAGACATATCCACTATTTTCTTTGAACATCATGTTCATGAAATGAGTAATATTAACTTCAATATGCTTAAATAATATACATAAGGTTTTGAAAGCTTATGAACATACCTTTGTTTGAAGCATGATTATATGCACATCTCCAATCAAAGTGTGATCAGGTAATTAAATCCATATTAATTAACCAATTTGAACACTTAGGTGATTAAATCCGTATTAATAACCTTAAGTTGAAAACTTTGGAAATCAAATCCCTATTGATTAACAAGTTGAAATAAAATACATATTGATTATGTGTGAAATCAAATCCATATTGATTAAGGTTGAAAGTCAAATTCGTTATAATTAAGTTGAAATCAAATCCATATTGACATTGGCACAATTAAAATATATTTAATATTTTTTCGAAGTCCAATTGTCGAAGTATATTATGCTCAAAAATTCAAGGACGAATCCAAGATTTTAAGCTAGCAGGGCCCGGAGTATAAAGAAAAAAAAATCCAAATAGGCATCCATATAGTATCAAAATATTATAAATACTCAAAATCATTGTTTTTAAATACATTAAGATGCAATCATTTATCAACAAAGACAAACAAAAACAAAATAATATCTTTTTTTAATACTAGGCTGATTATAATTTTTTTTTTGTTGAAGTTAGAGCATTCATATTGATAATTTTTAGCACTTCAAAAAGTTACTTTATCTATTTTACTACCTCACTTTACAATACACCCAATATCAAATGTTCTATTTTTTTTTTATATTTTTTTTATAACTTCATTTAAAATAATAAAGGAAGCGAGAGAATTTGAGTTTTTTAATTGAAGAAAAAGATATAATTTTAATAAAATATTGTATTTTATTATTAACAATTTGCTTCAGCCAGCTGATATTTATACTAGTTTACTATAGTTGCAAAAAATTTAGGTTTAGCTTCTCCAATAACACATAATTTTTTTGGTTCTTTGGTGGTAAAATACTTTTTTTTTTTTTTTTTTTGCTAAAATATAATCACTGTAAGGTAAGAAAATCCCTGAGGACCTCTCCCCCATCTGATTGTACACGCGACGCGGTGCCAGGCGCGGTGCGTCTTTGCCTTCGTCCCCGAGTGCAGGCACGAGCAAGCAAGCGCCTAGCTTGGACTTGTACTCGTCGAGTCCCACATCGGTTAGAAGAGCGCCCCACTCATGCAAGCCCCAGAGGCATATAAAGCATGAGTGGGGCGCTCTTCTAACCGATGTGGGACTCGACGAGTACAAGTCCAAGCTAGGCGCTTGCTTGCTCGTGCCTGCACTCGGGGACGAAGGCAAAGACACACCGCGCCTGGCATCGCGTCGCGTGTACAATCAGATGGGGGAGAGGTCCTCAGGGATTTTCTTACCTTACAAAAAGCGCTTTTTGGGGTTGGGATGAGCCTTAGCTGCCTCCGCCCCGTCTAATTGTTGTCCGTCCGAGGTGCCAGGCGCGATGCGGTTTTTGCCTTCGTCTCGAGTGCAAGACCAAGCAAGGGCGATTCTCCTTGTACTTGTAATCCCACATCGGTTAGAAGAGCGTCCCACTCATGCAAGTCCCAGAGGCATATAAAGCATGAGTGGGACGCTCTTCTAACCGATATGGGATTACAAGTACAAGTCCAAGCTAGGCGCTTGCTTGCTCGTGCCTGCACTCGAGGACGAAGGTAAAGACGCACCGCGCCTGGCACCACGTCGCATGTACAATCAGATGGGGGAGAGGTCCTCAGGGATTTTCTTACCTTACAATCACCATTGTGAATATTTTTATTGTTTTTGTTAAGTTTTTTGGTTAGATAGTTGCTATTTGGGTGAGCCTAGTTAGGCTTATTGTGGAGAAAGGGGACCTAAAGTTTTGGAAGGGGCCTAACTATAAACATTAAAAATATTATAACTAAAAAAAAAAAAAAGATTGGACCCAAAGGGGGCCCAGGCCCCCACCTAGGTCCATCCCTGACTCAAAATGGTGAAATTCCATTTTCAATAGTAGCTTTTCATAATTTTCTAAATTCTTGCAATTAAAAGTTATTTATTAACAAACAAATATAATCAATTCTAAAAGGTCTTGAATACTTAATTCAATAAATGGAATAAAATGAAATGATTATAAGGGAATGGAATGGAATGGAATTAAATGTATTTAAGCAAGCTGGGAAATGAATAGAAAAGAATGGAATGAAATTGAATTAAATAACCTTGATTAAATGTATTAAAATAAAGGAATGGAAATGAATGGAATGTAAGTAATCTTATTTAGGAGTAACATAAAGGGAATGGAATGGAATCATTTTATGACAATATTACTATTAGACCCTTATTTTAAAATAAAGGGTTAAATTTATAAGGGTATTTTGGGAGTTTTAGTAAAAAATTCATTAAATCTAATTTCATTCCCTCCCATTCTTCCCAATTTTGATAGGAATGAAAATTTGAGGTTTTAAGTGCATAGAGAGGAATAGGTGTTCCCTTCTATCCATTCCATTCCATCCTACTTAAACTCTCAAATAGGGAAAGGGAGAAATATTCTAAAATTATTCTTTTCATTCATTTCCATTCCATTCTCTCCTCCCAAACGAGGGCTAAGTGAATTTTTCGTTAAAAAGGGTTTTCATTGGTTTTTCACTTCGTTATCAATGTGTGTGCCTGTTTATTTCTTTATGGTTATTTTCAAATTTGGTAGTTGATAACCATGGTTGAAATAATGTGTGCTACTTATTTGAAATAAGAGATTTGAGGTTCAATCTTTGTTTGCACCAAAAACTAATTAATGTCTCAGTCTAATGGTAAAAAACTACCATCAGGAGCAAGCACCATAGGTTAAAACTCTCTCCAAAAAAAAAAAAAAAATATATATATATATATATATATATATATATATATATATATATATATATGACTTGATCGATTGAACTGTTTCTCAAAAAAAAAAAAAAAAAAACTTGATCGATTGAACTAACAATGAAAAGTGCAATAAAACAAAGGAAAAAAAAAGGGCAAACAAAAGAAAACAATACTAATTGATATTTAATATGTTTGTAAATGAGAAAATTTATATTATAGTATTATTAAACATTTATTATGATTGTATTTGTGTATGAAAGTATTTACTCTATTATTTTTAGAAAATATGATTTGGTAAAATTTTAATGTAGGATTTAAATATGAACAGTTTTAAACCCCTTAACACAATTGGATTAACCTAGTTAATTAGCCAAGTGATTAACTTAGTCAAATTATGCAAATCTAGGTTATCACAATCAAACAATCATATTAAGTATAAAGCAGCGGAAAAGTAAATAACACAATGATATGATTACCTAGGAAACCATACGGTAAAAACTTGGCAAGGATTTAATCTAGCTATCTTCAAGGTAAACTTGAATCCACTATCTTGAAAGAATCGAAATTCATACAATAAGACTTACAAGCCCCCATGTTCGACTTCTTATTGCTACCCACCAGTAGAACTAACTGACACAATCACGTGCAAGTTCCGAGACCACGGACTCCTTCTTTTTTGGATTCACCACCAGATACAAGCACACCCACTTGTTTTTCTTTAAACTCCAATGACAGCAACTAAGTTGATCATCAAGGTGTAAATAACATCTACTCCTTGAAAACCCTAAACTTTGTGTAAAGCAAAGCTACTCTAGATCTCACAAGAGATTTACACAAAACAGCAATATGAACAACATGAGCAACCTCTAAAACGTGACTCGGGTTTGCCTTATATACCTTGGCAAAACATAAAACCCTAAAACATTTTAAAATAGGCTAGGGCTGAGTTGGAAATCTGCAGAAAAAATATTCTACTCGATATTCGATCGATCGAGCCAGGCCGAAAGTCACTAATGCTTTCTGCAGCCACTCGATTCCAACTTTACATAAACGCACAACTTTGAGCAAGCCTAAACAAGACTAAACAACCTGTTTTGATCATGGTTTGCCAACAATACAAATTAGAGTTCTAAATACATAAATTCCTAAGTCTTTAGAACCTAACAAACTCCCCCTTTGGCAATCCATGACAAAATACAACTAAAAACTCAAAGTTTACAAAATAAAGCCCTTTACAAAAAAATTCTCATAACAACAAATTCAATCCTAACTACTATTCATCAGTTGCAAGTGTAGACAGCAGCTTAATTGAATCAACCTGTATTTCTTGAAATACTCAACAAACGCATAAATGCATGTGTGGAAAGAAAGACAGAAAAACAGGAAAACAACAAATATGCAAACTAACTCTCCCCCTAAGTTAGATACATCAAAAACAATGTTAACTCCTCCTAAACAAAACAGACAAGATTCCCACATATCAACTATTTCTCCTCCTTTTTGTCACGTATTGACAAAGATAACTCAAATAAAGAGTAACAAAGGTCAAGAGAAAATAGACAATCAAGGGAACACAAAACAATTCAACTCTATAGAAAATAGAGACAACTCCCCCTATGAACAATAAAGGTTAAAAACAAGCTTCTCCCCCTATAAAAAATAGGAAAAACAAAACAAGTTTTGGGAAAAAAAGTTTGGGGAAAAATAAAAAGACACAAATCAAAGTTAAAAACTAAGGTGAGGATACACATAAAGAAAAATATTATCTCTTTCAATAAATGCAAACATGACACTATGTGACCCATAAACAGTTGCATGAGTAGAAAATATATTTGCACATTGATTATCCATCATATTTTTTAAGAAAAATATTTTCTGCAGTTCACATATAAAAATAGCATATACTAAAAAGTACAAAGGACTCAAAAATTAATCAATCAATTTTTAGATCAAGTTGAGTACCCAATTTAGCAAAGTGTATGCAATGTGTGAAAATAATGAGAGATATGACTACAAAACTGCAAGATGGATACAGAAATCAATGCAATGCATGTGAATCCTAAACACAAATGATGCATGAAAAAATATGTCATGATGCATGCTCTAATGCAGTGAAACTAAGTTCAATATAAGTTCAAATTCACAAAATTGGCTTGAGCATAGAGTTTCTAACAAAAACCCCAAAAATTTGAAAACCACTTGTATGTTTTTAAAGAAATTTGACCAATTGATCATCACACAAGTTAGAGGACAAATAATAATGATCAATTACATCAAATCAACAAGCCAATTTCATCAATTAAACCCAGTTTGGATAAAAATCCCCAATTTGGGTACATTCAAGCTCTAGAATTTCTAATTTCTCAAACTTTAAACAAATTTTGCATTAAGATCAAAGAACTTCTTAATCTTGGATGGCCACAACAAGATCACACATAATAAAATGTACCAAGTTTAGCAAAAAGTAACTTGTGTAGTGTGTGCAACTAGCAAAAGCTTGAGATACATGTGAGGTGATATGTAAATAGAAATCAACCACAAAATCTACAAAATTCATCACATAGAATTTAAAAGAGACTATCACTTAAAGAGTTACATCATTTAACTCTCACATCTCCTAGAACATAAGCTTGCAATCATGTAAGTTTCTTGATTTTTGCCTCATAGTATACATACCAATTTTAATTTATGTGATTTGACATTAAGCCTAATAGTACACACCAATTTTAAGCATTAAGCAATTAAACCGAGGCTACACTTTATGTTCTTTATGTGCATGTGCTACACTTTCTCAAGCATAAAATCTTACGATATGTACTAAGGTGTTCATGATTGGCTAGTGAACAGTGGTGAGATAGTTATTTATGTCTTTCTCAAAAGGTTCAAGTCCGACAGTCAAATAACATGTGACTTCAAGATTAAGACAAAGTGATAAACACTATAAATATCTTTCCCACACAACATGTACTACAAAGCTTCAACTAGTCAAGTGCAATAAATAAACTCATCAAAGCTAAACAAGGTACATAAACTTGTTATGTAAAGATAATATGGCCAATCCTTGATTATAAATCCAAGATGTGAAATACAAAACACAAAAATCTTTTTGGTTTTAAAAAAATTTTATGACAAAAAACAAAAAGCACACATTATGCTAAACAAACAATGCAAAGCTATGCATGATAGTGCTTAACTAAGTTATAGAGGGTACACAAACAAGAAATATCAATTTCTTAATTAACCCTTGAGTACATGTACAAACTAGTACATACTTACACAAAATCAAAAATAGCTTAGCACTTATATAACACATATTTTTCAAGTTTTTCCACAATGTTAAGCATATTCTAAATCAAGAGAGAGATATCATAACTCAAATAATCCTCAAGAAAAATAAAACTAGACACAAAATAAAATATTTTTGTCTTTTTGAAAATTTTCAATGTTTTTGGATTTTTTTTTTTAAAACAACCTAAAAAAAAAACAAAACAACCAAAAACAGAAACAAAACATGTCCACAAACAATTGAAAGAATTAAATCAGGGATAAGTCAGCAACACTCACCTTAGAGAATCTTTTCTCACCCATATAGCATGAGTCTTCGGCTTTGTAGATGAAAATCCATGTGAAGCAAAGTGTACTTGAGGGATTATACCAATCTTTTGAGAAAGACTAAAATCCTGCAATTTCCTTTCACAAACCAACAAGCTTAAATTTTTCAAAAGCATATGAAACAATTTATTTGGACTTATGGCAGGAGAAATATCATCACATATCTTAGATTGAAACACAGCAGAATGCTTAAATTTCACTTTATGACAATTATGACGAATGTGACCACGGACACCACAAAAGTGGCAGACATGAACAAATTTAGAAACATCAATATTCCTAGTGGCAAATCTATTCTCAGATTTTGGTTTTTGCCTCAACAATGAACAATTTGGTCTAATATGACCAACAACACCACAAAGGTGACAGGTAGGCACAAAAACAGATTTCTTATACTCTCTAACAGTAGGTTTAGACTTAGGTATAGAAACTTCAGCGTCTACATTAGAACTTTTACCTTTGTCTAACCTAGCAAAATAAGCCTTTTCTTTATTATTCCTCTTGAAATGAGGGATATAAACTTTTTCAGCTTTAGGCTTAAGAGAAACAGAAACACTTCTATTATCATCAGTAGGCTTGGTACTAGTTAAATTTTCAATTTTAGCTTTAGATTTAACTAACTATTGTTTCAAGCTTTTCATCTTCTCATCTTGAGAGGAAATTTGATTTCTCAAAAATTCATTCTTTTTATTAGACTCATCCAATCTCACAATCAATTCCTCTTTTTCAAGATTAGCCAATTTTAACTCTTCTTTACATTTCTTAGAAATTTTCAAAGATTTAGATAATTCCTTACGAAGAGTTTTATAGACATTAATAAAATCAACAGAAGCATGAACAAAAACATAATCAGAAAGACACTTCAAATTATCCATGACAATAGGGGGTCAAGAATTAGCTCTTAAATCAAAAGATCTAAAACAAAAGAGCTACCCGCTCTGATACCACTTGAACAGTTTTAGACCCCTTAACACAATCGGATTAACCTAGTTAATTAGCCAAGTGATTAACTCAGTCAAATTATGCAAATCTAGGTTATCACAATCAAACAATCATATCAAGTATATAGCGGTGGAAAAGTAAATAATGATGGAAATAAAAGTGAACGCAGCGGAAAAATAAGTGTAAAACAGATCTACTTCATTCGATATTGATAACATGCACAAAGTAAATTTCAGAATTAGAGAACAAGAGAGTGTACCTTGAAGCAGTGAATTTCAAAACCGAAGATTGAAGCACTTAGGAATACTTTTAATCTTCACTCCAATTCCACTAACGCCCAAGAAGTGTGGACTCTCAATTGGTTACAAAAGGATGATTGGAGAGTGAAATACACTCACTTCCACCATTACAATGTTGTTTTTTTTCACACCCATAAAATTCTGTACGTTTTTCCCTTTGTATTTAACCAATTATCTAATTGGGCTGGCCTCTTGGGCCTTTACAATTGGGCTTAAGTGTGTGGCTTGGAGTGGGACCAAAAGGGACCAATAAGACACTAGCTCCAATGGGATTTGAGCTTTTCTGTCAACTCTTGACAAGTCTTGACAAGTCCAAAGTTATCATTAACTATATTTAATACCACTATATAAATATAGTTGCACTCTAGGTCTTATCTATAAATTATATCCCAAGACTTTATTATACATGCAACCCCTTCATAAAATATTCGTAGTAATACAAAGTCATTAATGTAGACTGCCACTTTGTAAATTACTACATCTTAATTCTTGAGTACCCGGTTTAATCCTTTAATGTTATTCATTATATATTTATGAAATCCAATTCCATAAATATATACTTTAGTCTTACTAAAGTGGTTAGGCCTAACTCTCTGAATAACAAACTCATTAAACTTATCTCAAGGGAATACTTTATATCTCCGTTAAGAGACTATGAATTCCATCTTGAGAATACATGTTCCATCAACACTAAATGTGGCTGCCCAACATACTGAGGTTTTGACCATTACTATAGATCTCACTCCTGATATATCAAAGCAACCTACACCTCATGATCAGGTCCATTATTCTCTCAGGATTAAGAGTTCATGCAAATACAAGTCGTGAGATTTATTATTCATTTGACAGTCTTAGGAAAATAATAAATCTCACAGCGGTCCAGTTCAATATGTCTTAACTCTTAAAACATATTAACACATCAACCAGAAGTCACCACTTCCATGATCAAGACAAATCATCGTAGTTGATATGTTATAGTCTTCGCAGATGAAATGCCCAATTTCATCACTGATTACGAACTAAAATTCTGAGTTTACAAAGAACTTGTGATTTATATCTTCTATGACTTTTCACATAAATTACATACTATGCATCTCATGGACTAAATGATAATGTCCGAATATTCATGCTACCATTATTTCAGATAATAATAAAACAAATTCATTAAAACACAATATTAAGTCATACATAATGTCATACACAATGTCAAACTTAATATCATACATAGCATCATACAATAGGATTTAAGGGCACTAATCCTAACAATCTCCCACTTGCCCTAAAGACTATTTGTGCACTAATCTAACTCTCATTCCCTCCAAATGTGACTCAAAAGTCCTTTGAGGCAAGGCTTTGGTAAATGGATCTGCTAGATTATTTGCACTTTCAATCTTTGCTACCACCACATCTCCACGAGCAACAATATCTCGAATGATATGGTACTTCCTCTCAATGTGCTTTCCTTTCTTATGATTCCTTGGATCTTTAGATTGTGCAACTACTCCACTGTTGTCACAAAACAATGTGATTGGAACTTGCTCCATTCTTATTACACCAAGGTCAGAAAGGAATTTCTTGAGCGATACAGCTTCCTTTGCTGCCTCACAAGCAGCAACGTATTCTGCCTCCATGGTAGAGTCTGCAATACAAGATTGCTTAATACTCCGCCAACTTATGGCTCCACCTCCCAAGGTGAAAACACATCCTGAAGTGGATTTTCTGAAATCTAGATCAGATTGAAAATCTGAATCTGTATAGCCAATAGGTATCAAATCCTCACTTCGGTAAACAAGCATATAATCTCTCGTTCTCCGTAGATACTTGAGAATATGCTTTACAACTTGCCAATGTTTTGGTCCTGGATTTGATTGATATCGACTGACCATGCCAAC
Source organism: Quercus aquifolioides (assembly GCA_019022515.1). Taxonomy (NCBI): domain Eukaryota; kingdom Viridiplantae; phylum Streptophyta; class Magnoliopsida; order Fagales; family Fagaceae; genus Quercus; species Quercus aquifolioides. The sequence continues at coordinate 7,248,734 of CM032329.1, forward strand.
TGAATAACAGATATCTGGTCTAGTACAAAGCATGGCATACATGAGACTTCCCACTGCAGAAGCATAAGGAACTTGTCTCATCATATTTTCTTCCTCTTGAGTCTTAGGCCTTTGGTCATCAGACAGAGGAACTCCATGTCTGAAAGGAAGTAATCCTTTCTTGGAGTTTTGCATGCTAAACCGTTCTAGAACCTTATCTATATATCCAGCTTGTGATAAGCCTAACATCTTATTCTTGCGATCTCGCAAAAGCTTGATTCCTAGAATAAAGTTAGCCTCACCCAAGTCCTTCATATCAAATTGACTTGACAACCAAACATTTACTGATGACAGTACCCCTACATCATTTCCAATGAGTAGAATATCATCAACATAAAGCACTAGGAACATTACTACTTTATCTTGATGTCTTTTGTACACACATGGTTCATCAAGATTTTGCTCAAAACCAAATGACTTGATTGCTTGATCAAATTTGATGTTCCATGACCTAGATGCTTGCTTAAGTCCATAAATGGACCTTTTCAACTTGCATACCATATGCTCTTGGTTCTTAGCTATGAAACCTTCCGGTTGCATCATATAGATTTCCTCTTCAAGATTGCCATTAAGAAATGCAGTCTTGACATCCATTTGCCAAATCTCATAATCAAAATGAGCAGCAATGGATAAGAGAATTCTGATAGATTTAAGCATTGCTACTGGAGAAAATGTTTCATCATAATCAATACCTTCTTTTTATGTATACCCTTTCATCACTAGCCTTGCTTTAAAGGTTTCAACCTTTCCATTTATCCCTCTCTTCCTCTTGTAAACCCATTTGCAACCAACAGGTTTAATGCCGTTAGGTGCCTTTACAAGATCTCAAACTTGATTGGAATACATGGAATCTAATTCAGATTTCATAGCTTGGACCCAATGATTTGCATCTATATCATTCATTGCTTCATCATATGTGTAGGGATCCGATTCAACCTCTTCTGAGATAGCTTCATAAGTTTCTCCCAAACCTATGAATCTTATGGGAGGCCGAACAATTCTCCCACTACGACGAGGCACCTGAGTACTAGACATGTCATGAGTAGTTTCTTGTGGTGTATCTAATACAGCCACATCGTCCCTAGTTTCATCTATTGGTTGTTCATTTACAGGTTCATTCATTTCAGCCAACACAACTCTACTTCTAGGAGTAAAATTATTCATATAGTCATTTTTCAAGAATTTGGCATTTGTGCTAACAAACACTTTATTATCTTTATGACTATAGAATAAACCTCCAACAGTTCCTTTTGGATACCCTACAAAGAAAACCACTTATGTTTTAGACTGTAACTTGTCAAACTTTCCTTTTAACACATGTGCTGGACAACCCCAAATATGGAGATGTCTCATACTAGGCTTACGCCCATTCCACAACTCTACAGGTGTTTTAGGAACAGACTTCGAAGGTACTAAATTCAAAAGATACATTGCAGTGTTTAAGGCATGTCCCCAAAAAGAAATAAGTAGAGTTGAATAACTCATCATGGACCTAACCATATCTAAAAGAGTCCTATTCCTTCTTTCTGCTACACCATTTTGTTGTGGAGTTCTAGGTGCAGTCAATTGGGATACAATCCCATTCTTAGTTAAGTAATCCTTAAAATCCCTAAGAAGGTATTCGCCAGCACGATCAGATCGAATGGCCTTTATGCGTTTACCCAATTGATTCTCAACTTCAACCCTAAACTCTTTGAACTTTTCAAAGGCTTCGGACTTCCGTTTCATTAGGTACACATAACCAAATCTAGAGTAATCATCAGTGAATGTAATGAAATACTCATAGCCACCTCTTGCTTGGATAGACATAGGACCACATACATCATAATGCACTAGCTCTAGCAAATCTTGGGCTCTTCTACCTTTTGTATTAAAAGGTCGTTTGGTCATTTTACCTTCCAAACAAGATTCACAAACTGGAAATTCATCAAAGTCCATAGACTCTAAGAGTCCATCTTTGATCAGTCTTTGAATCCTATTTGAATTAATATGACCCAAACGCAAGTGCCAAAGATATGCATCACTAGTAGAATGAAACTTTCTCTTTAATGATTTTACATGAGAGTCATTATCTAATTCAGAATTATATAATTCATGCTTATCAGGAGTTAAAATATAAAGACCATCCACAATATTGCCAGAACAGATAAACACTTTATCCTTCTTTATTACAACATTATCTTTCAGGATAACACAATATCCATGTTTACCTAAGTAAGTAGCTGAAATTAAATTCCTACGAACATTAGGTACATACAAACAGTCTTCTAATATTAGAACTCTAGATTCAAAACATAAATTACAAACACCAACAGCTACAACTAGAATCTTGCTCCCATCAGCCAAAGTAAGAAACAACTCCCATTCTTTAAGCTTTCTGGTCTCTTGGAACCCCTGCAAGGAATTGCAAATATGATTAGTACAACCTGAATCCACACACCAGGAATCCGTGGGATTCTGTACCAAACATATTTCAAGAAGGAATGTATTAATCATACCTTTGTTCTTGGCAGCTTTAAATATTGGACAATTTCTCTTCCAATGTCCTTTCTCACCACAATGGAAACACTTTCCTTTGATCTTCTTTCCTTTATCAGCAACCCCTAAGGCAATTTGTTTACCCTCTTGCTTGGTGAAGTCCTTCTTCTTCTTCTTCTTACCCTTGCCTTTCGACTTAGGTTGAGAAGTAGAAGCTTCACCAACATTGGCTTCAACATGGGAAGTACCAAGAATGCCTTCTGCCGCTACCAATTCATTCATTAATTCAGACAAGGTATAAATCTTTTTGTTCATATTATAGTTAAGTTTGAATTCCTTGAATGATTCTGGTAGCGACTGGAGTATCATATCCACTTGGGATTCTCCATCAATATCGGCACCTAAAACTTCCAATGTATTCAGATTAGAGATCGTTGTAAGACAATGCTCCCTCACTGAAGTACCTCCAGCCATTTTGGTATTATAAATTTGCCTCATGGTCTCTTGCCTTGCAGAACGACCTTGCTCACCAAATATCTCCTTCAGACTTAGCATGATGTCTGAAGCTAGTTCTATATCCTGCATTTGATGCTGTAGAACATTTGAGATAGATGCTAGGATGTAGCACTTGGCCATTTCATTAGATTTCTGCCAACGATCATATCGTTGTTTTTCCTCAGAAGGAGCATCTAATTTAGGAAAGCTAGGACATGGTTTAGTAAGAACATACTTATGCTCTTCAGCGGTAAGAACAATGTCCAAATTTCTTTTCCAGTCAACATAGTTGGATCCAGTCAGTTTGTTTTGATTAAGTATAGTAATAAGTGGGCTAAATGATGCCATGTTCTAAATCTGAAAACAATAAACATGAATATAATAAGTAAAATGGACATTATCAATTTAGCATATAAACATATAGTATGAAACCTTAATAAAACCATAATATAATATATGCAACGACAACCCAATCCCATATTCAATATCCCTCAGCTTAGAGTGAATATAAAATACTATGATTGATTGAGAACTATTCTCATTATTAGTGCTATCATGATAACTCTTATCAAACACTAATAATATGCCGTTATACATTTGGCCTCTAAATAATGATAGTAAGAACTCAGCATAGAGGATACTATAATATTTAGCCTAGTGTATACCATTGTCTAGAATCATGTGTAGCCACATTTCATCCCCTTAAACCAAGAATGCAAAGCTCGAGGCTAAGACAAAACACCCTCCGCATGGAATGCAAAGCTCGAGGCTAAGACAAGGTGTTTGATCAAACCACTATAAACCAAGAAATTCAATCTTGTAGGTCCATTAAATAAATACCCTCCGCATGGAATGCAAAGCTCGAGGTTAAGACAAAGTATATATCTCACACTACTATGAACCAACAATGGAAGCCATGAGATGCAACCCTTGTATCTCTCTCCCACTAGATGTTTTAAAGAAAAGGTTTTTAATTACTAAACATGCATAATCTAATTACACATAGTCTTAGTACTTTTACATGTGAAAACACTTAGAAAAATTTCTGATTTTCTTTCTTTCGATCGATCGAATGTGCCCCTCGATTGATCGAAAAAATTAAGAAATTCAAACTTGATCCTCTGACTCATTTGATTGATACTCGATCGCCTCTCGATCGATCGAAAAACAAATTCGATCGATCGACTAACAATCGAAAATCTATCGTTCTAAAAAGTCTGATCACTGTCTCATTCGATCAATCGAAAATTATTTTCGATCGATCGAAAATCGCGAAACTGGAATTTCCAGAATTTTTCTAAGGCAGTTTTCTACGGGTGTTCTTGAATAAACAACTTTCATACGAACATGATGGACAGAGAATGATATCAAAACTGAAATTCATTGATGCTAAAGTCTTAAAGATCAATTTAACATACTTAAATTCAAATTTAAACAACATCATAACATCAATTTCAGTTTTCATCAAATCATAGTTTCAATAACATGCAGAAAATTAAAACATAATCTTCTAACAATATGAAACTATCATCTCCAATTCTAAAACTCACAAAACATGTTAAACAATACGAAATTGAAGACCGCTCTGATACCATTTGATGGAAATAAAAGTGAACGCAGCGGAAAAATAAGTTTAAAACGGATCTACTTCATTCGATATTGATAACATGCACAAAGTAAATTTCAGAATTAGAGAACAAGAGAGTGTACCTTGAAGCGGTGAATTTCAAAACCGAAGATTGAAGCACTTAGGAATACTTTTAATCTTCACTCCAATTCCACTAACGCCCAAGAAGTGTGGACTCTCAATTGGTTACAAAAGGATGATTGAAGAGTGACATACACTCACTTCCACCATTACAAATGTTGTTTTTTCTTACCCTGAAAATTCTGTACGTTTTTCCCTTTGTATCTAACCAATTATCTAATTAGGCTGGCCTCTTGGGCCTTTCCAATTGGGCTTAAGTGTGTGACTTGGAGTGGGACCAAAAGGGACCAATAAGACACTAGCTCCAATGGGCTTTGGGCTTTTCTGTCAACTCTTGACAAGTCCAAAGTTACCATTAACTATATTTAATACCACTATATAAATATAGTTGCACTCTAGGTTTTATCTATAAATTATATCCCAAAACTTTATTATACATGCAACCCCTTCATAAAATATTCGTAGTAATACAAAGTCATTAATGTAGACTGCCACTTTGTAAATTACTACAACTTAATCCTTGATTACCCGGTTTAATCCTTTAATGTTATTCATTATATATTTATGAAATCCAATTCCATAAATATATACTTTAGTCTTACTAAAGTGGTTAGGCCTAACTCTCTGAATAACAAACTCATTAAACTTATCTCAAGGGAATACTTTATATCTCCGTTAAGAGACTATGAATTCCATCTTGAGAATACATGTTCCATTAACACTAAATGTGGCTGCCCAACATACTGAGGTTTTGACCATTACTATAGATCTCACTCCTGATATATCAAAGCAACTTACACCTCATGATCAGGTCCATTATTCTCTCAGGATTAAGAGTTCATGCAAATACAAGTCGTGAGATTTATTATTCATTTGACAGTCTTAGGAAAATAATAAATCTCACAGCGGTCCAGTTCAATATGTCTTAACTCTTAAAACATATTAACACATCAACCAGAAGTCACCACTTCTATGATCAAGACAAATCATCGTAGTTGATATGTTATAGTCTTCGCAGATGAAATGCCCAATTTCATCACCGACTACGAACTATAACTTTGAGTTTACAAAGAACTTGTGATTTATATCTTCTGTGACTTTTCACATAAATCACATACTATGCATCTCATGGACTAAATGATAATGTCCGAATATTCATGTTACCATTATTTCAGATAATAATAAAACAAATTCATTAAACACAATATTAAGTCATACATAATGTCATACACAATGTCAAACTTAATATCATACATAGCATCATTCAATAGGATTTAAGGGCACTAATCCTAACAAATAATACAATGATATGATGACCCAGGAAACCACACGATAAAAACCTGGGAGGATTTAACCTAGCTATCCTCAAGGTAAACCTGAATCTACTATCTTGAAAGAATTGAAGTTCATACAATAAGACTTACAAGCCCCCACGCTCAACTTCTTATTGCTATCCACCAGTAGAACTTACTGACACGACCACGTGCAAGCTCCGAGACCACAGACTCATTTTTTCTTGGATTCACCACTAGATACAAGTACACCCGCTTGTGTTTCTTTAAGTTTCAATGGCAGCAACTGAATTGATCATCAAGGTGTAGATAACATCTTCTCCTTGAAAACCCTAAACTTTGTGTAAAGAAAAGCTCATCTAGATCTCACAAGAGATTTACATAAAACAGCAATATGAGCAACACAAGCAACCTCTAAAATGTGACTAGGGTTTGCCTTATATACCTTGACAAAACATGAAACCCTAAAACGTTTTAAATAGGCTAGGGCTGAGTTGGAAATCTGCAGAAAAAAACATTCTGCCTGATATTCGATCGATCGAGCTAGGCCGAAAGTTACTAATGCTTTCTGCAGCCACTCGATTCCAACTTTACATAAACACACAACTTTGAGCAAGCCTAAACAAGACTAAATAACCTGTTTTGATCATGGTTTGCCAACAATACAAATTACAGTTCTAAATACATAATTTCCTAAGTCTTTAGAACCTAACAAAATATATGATAAAATGTAAAATTAAATTAAAATATATTATAGAATAATGAGGTGTAAAATTAGGAGATCTCAAAAGTTTATGTGATAAAATATTGTATTATTGTGAAGTCAAACAAAAGTTAAACGTCTTTGGCCTTATAGTATTTATAGATTATTTTTTCTATTTATATTTCTTTTATAATCATTTGTCAAAATGTTTTTCTCAAGCCATGATCAGTTGGCAGGCCGAGCTTAAAAAAGCTGATGGCCATTCCGTCACAGTTATCCTCCATCTCGTTGAACATCTCCCAATACCTGTCCGAGTACATTTTCAAAGACTCACCCTCTTGCATGCTCAAGGATAACAGGGAAGCCAAAGATCGAGGAGTCCTACGACATGTTACGAAACGGGAACAGAATGACTGAGTGAGCTCGTGGAAGGAACTTATCGAATCTGCCCTTAGGCTATCGAACCACCTCATCGTGACCGGTCCCAAGCTGGATGGAAAAATCTTGTACATCAGGGCTTCATCCCTGGAATGGACTGCCATCCTCTGGTTAAAATGACTCACGTGCTCCACAGGGTCCGTTCTACCATTATAGATAGTGAATGTCGGCTGATTGAAATGTCTAGGGAGTCTTGCCTCTTCAATGTTACGTGTGAAAGGGGACCTAGAGATTTGGCTCAAGGCCTTACTCATGGCATCGCTTCCTACACCTCGACGTGACGGGCTTCGACTCCGCTGTTGACGATGACTCTCTTTTTCGTAGGAGAAGGTTTCACTGGGTGGAGTTTGAGACCTTCGTCTGTAATCAACGTCTTTGTCGTCATCAGAGGAAAAATACGAGTCTGGCGAGGGCCGCTTTCTCTTCGCATGGCGTAACTCTCTTTTTAGCCGGTCAATCTCTAGTTGCATGCTCTTCCTGTCTCTTGCATGGGCAGCGTGATTCTCCTCTCGAGGGCGATTCCTGTCAGGGTGTGCGGTGTGGACGCTTCCTTCACGGTCACCTCTTTGCTCGAGGTTAAGGAATGAATCACTATGTTTGAAGCCATTTGACTCAGCTTGTTGTAGACCTGGTTCCGCCATAGCTAACCATCATACCCGCTATCACTCAAGCTCTTCCCACAGACGGCGCCAATTGTAAGGACACAATTTGAGGCCCAAACCCAAGAGAGATTGGGGTAATGGCCCAATGAACCCTTCACAATGAATTTGTAGAGAATGGGTTGAAGAGCTAGTTTTGTTTTTGCAGGGTTACCAACGGCTGGTATGGTTTTGACAAGTGTTTATGTAGGAATGCTACATGCACGACTGGAGATATGCCAGGTTCGAGGAAGACGTGCGTTATATATATTCCGGTTAATGTTTTTCAAAGAGTCCCCATTTTTGAGAAACTTTCTACTTATATATATATAGCCTCTTACAATCATTTTTTACCCTACACTTGTCAATGATCTACTTGGCCACTCGGGCACCTGTCCCATCAGCCGCCTTTTCTGGCCTTTCTGTGAGTTACGGTGATCAAGGTGACATTGTTTAGGGGTCCTCTCTACATAAATGCGGCCAGAAAAGCAGCTGTGGCGCATTTAATACGGAGGTGACAACCTTCCCTCTGGATGCTTTGTAGCTACTCTCTTACCACGAATTCGGGAGGCGTATTCCTTATACCGGTGCTTTGGCATTGGTCCCTTCCTTCGTTGGAACATGTGTCCGACTTGTCCCCACTATGTCCAAGGAGTCATTGCTCCTCGGATCACCTCACACCTCATCGCATCCCAACTTGAATGTGGGCCGGGTCTTCTTATGAGCGCCCGTTTCCCTCGGGTGGGCCGACTTCCTCGGACCGAGCTAAAGGCCAAAAATACGCGGGCTTGGGCCTACGTACCTACGGGTATATTATAAAGTGGTGTGTTAAAATAGATAATTTAGTGTTTTGAGTTGCTAAAAGCTATATTTTTTGGCATTCTCAATGTGAATGTTTGAGACGTTACTATAGATTGATTGTAAAAAAATTTACATTTGGAAACTTGGGTAATGCATCTCTTTTGTGGTTTGCTGCTATAAATAGCATATTGGGAGTTTTAGAACTCCCAACACTCATGCTCTTAGTCAATTTATCGAATAATGTTAGGATCACAACAAATCACACAACTTTTGCCACAATTCACCCACGTGGCAAGTTGTGAATGGTGGAGAAAAATATCATACCAACCAAATCTTTAATTTTAGCTGATATTGACCAAAATTGATCAAAATGACTCAGGACAGGCCGAAATTTTATCTGAAGTGGAACATGGGGGTTCCATTCTGGTATGATATTTTCATCCGTTTTGGCTGGAATGGAATGGTATTCATAATAATGGAAAAAACACTATTTTTTCTTGAGATCTGAAGAAAAAAAAAAAAGGACTCACTTTTTTGTTTATATTAGTAACTAAATATTCTAAATTTCTATAAAATTTTATTTACCAAATGTAGCCATGTTAAGTAACAATATAATTGATAAATTTAGAATAAAAATGAAAAGTTTATCAATACTTGCAACGAAAAATCCCTCTACAACCCGTTGAAAAAGAAAAAGAAAAATTCATACAAATATTTTAAAAATACTCTTTAATTAAAAATTTAAAACAATGGATTTTAATTTTGAAATGAGAAATACTTTTGGAAACCTACCTTTAAGCAAATGAAACATTAGTACATAACATTTTTTACATCAATTTAACAAAGTTTAGTCAAGTAGATGTTAAAAGAAGAATTTTTTTTTTTTTTATTTCCCATCAAATTTGGGGTGAAGTGTTAAAAAAAAAGGTTGATTTCATTCAAATCTCAAAAAAAGTGGGTAATTATTTCAAAATACAAAAAAATAAAATAAATTTTCTTAAAGTCAAAAGGGAAAGAAAAAAAAAGAAGTGATATAGGGAACTTATTTGGGAACTGTAGGGACTAGGTTTGAGCACTTCCTTTATTGGATGAGTGGACTTAGGCCTAACTAGCCCAATACAATGAATTTGTAGAGGATGGGTTTAAGAACTAGGTCTTAGTGAGGATTACAACAACTAAACATGGCCATGAGTGGCTTGAATAATAAAGAAGCAGACTTAAAGTGTGAAATTCTGTCCTCGGCCCTCCCTTGAGACCCTTGGAGTTCTTATTACTTTTCTCAATGTTTGGTTACAAAAGTTTCTAAGGTAATACGAATTACTACAGTGTTTTCTGCTTCTCATCACCTCCTCCATTCTGGAGGACTTCTTGCATTATATACTCCCTCTCAGTTGATCTTGGCCATCCATCTGTTGATCATGCAGGTTGCTACTTGAGTGCTTGTCCCATCAGCCACCTTCCTCAGCTTTCTGTGAGCTGCAGCAACCTAGACAACACTATTCAGGAGTCATTTCCTCATTAATGCGGTCAGAATGTTAGTGGTGGGCATTTAATGTGGAGGTGACAATTCCTCCTGGGATTGCTCTTCCACCATACTTCCATGGCTGACCCGTTGTACTTGTCTTTTTCTTGGGATACTTTGGGGGGCTGCCTTTGATGGCGTGCTGCTCTTCCCTTCCATGATCTCGACTGGCCGAGGACAGGATCGTCCTCGGCAAGGTCTCTTGGCTAACTGACCTTTCTACTTTCATTCTCGGACGTTTCTACCTCCTCGGCATAGTCTTTGGGCCTAATATAAAGTGGGCTGGAGTTGCCAAATTCTTAAGCTCCACAGGAACTTATTTAACTTTTTGCCAATTTTTTTTTAATCAAAATACTGAGATAAAAATTAAAAGTTAAATAAAAGATATAAATAAATAAATATATATATATATATATATATATATATTTGTTGAGAAAATGTAAAAAAGAAATAAAGTGATGGACCGTAAAAAACAAAAAGGTAAGGTAAGAAAAACGTTTGATGGGATCCATAAAAAGTAGTTGGCAGTTGCTTTTTGATAAAAACCGTGTGCTTTTTGATCAGAAACAGTGTGAAGAAAAGTTTTTGTTAATTTTTTTTTAATCATTAACTAATTCAGTAACTTTAAATTAGTGAAATTTTTTAGTAAAATGATAGATTACTAGGCAAAAGTGATGTGACCCACCACAAAAATTTTATAATTTATTAATTTATAGTTACTCTTGGTGGAATGAAAATTCTTTGCTGCGGACCCACGAGAATTCCACATATAGTAAAATCCAATGTTATTAATTCGGTTCTGTTTTGGTCGGAATATTTTGTATCGAGATGCAATTTGGAACGGAAATACTACTCGTTCCACCTCGGGTCAAATTTCGGCCAATTTCAGGCCATCACGATCGATTTCGGCCGGTAGCAATTTTTAGGGGGGGAAAAAAAACACTTAAACTAACAAACTCATCAGCATAGCATGTTTTCACCTAGCATTGATCGCCTGAAAGAAGTTCAAATCAGATTTGCTACGGAGTTACCAGTGATTTGAAAAAAAAAAAAAAATGAGAAGAAGAAGACGAAGAGGAGAATAGAAATTTAGAGTCGTTGTAGAGGAAGCTTAAGTTTTAGCTGCGTTTAAAACTTTCTTCTTCAGTTGTGCACCGAAGGCATATTTGATAGACTGTAATGGTGATTAAATAAGAATAGAAATAGGTATTACAATTAATACAAGATACTGTAATGTAATACTTATTCCCATTCATTTGTTTGGTGACAACATAAGAATAGAGCCCTGGAGATAATTAAAATTTTAAATTAAATTATAGAACCCTGAAGATAATGAAAATTTTAAATTAAATTATCTAAACTGTAACATTAGAATAAAACTTAAAATATATTTTAAAAAATATCTTACTCATGTAATTATATTTCCTAAAAAATAATATTTTTTAAGACTTTTTATTTTCATCATTGTTATTTGTATATGAAAATTTTATTTATTTGGAAATATATTAATTTTAGAAATTAATATACTTATTAAGGAATAACTATTACAACATTTTTAGGGAGGAATAGTTATTCCTCAGTTTAAAAAATAGATATTCAAAAGGAATAACTATTTTCTGTAATAAAAATATAACAAAACTACTGAATAGCTAAACCATAAGAATAACTAGCTTCTGAGCACGCGCGTGCTCAGAGGCTCTTTTATTTTTTGGGTAAAAATTAATAATTTGTATTTATTATAATTTGAAATTTCTACTTTTTCCAATAAATAAATAAAAAAACCTAAGGGTGTGATGAAGAAATTATTTCCCCCATAAATGCATAAACCAATACTACCAAGAATTTTAGAAGATACCTGTTTGCTCAACGAATGGGTTCAGTCTTGAAAGGGGGACAGAAGAAACAAATACATCATGATGAAGTAAAAAAAAAAAAAAATGAATGCGCGGGGTGAGTTTTATAGATTGGAGGAGTTTTAAAACTAACAAAAGAGCGATCTTATTTTGTAGGGAGTTAATGAGTAGAAATAGGAATTTAAATTAACGTAAAAGTAGGAGTTTATTAGAAGCAGGAAGACATTTCAACGTAAAAGTGGGAATTTATTATTTTTGTCAATTTACTATTTTAACCCTATTTTTTAGTTTTAGGTAGGGGTATTTTTGATAGTAAAAAAAGTAATAACTAACTTTTTTATTGCAATTTACTATTTTAAACCCATTTTTAAGTTGTTGGTTAATTAATTTAGTGGTATTTTTGACAGGAAAAAAGGCAATAACTAACTTTCTGAATCTTCTTAATATATACAGATTATTATATTGCAGTTCCTATTACAGTTTACCATATATACCCTTTAACTCCCACATAAAACACTATCTACAAAATAGGACCACACTCCTAGTACACTCATGTTGGTTTTCAAACTGAAATTATTTCTTTTTCAGTTCTTCAATTCTCTCAATTTTGTGTTAATATTCTTTTCACCATTATCATCATTTTTCTACTTGCTTTGCTCAACGGTATGTGTATGTTAATGTACATTGGTTTTTTCTATTTTGGTTTTTTAATTCATGAACAACTTCTTATATTCTACAAAGAAATCAAATATTTCAATCTCACCTTTAATTTTTTTCACATATTTCTTAAAGGAACGTGCACTGGGTTGTTGATTTTCAAGATTTTCATGTGCTCTGTCCTCCAACTCCAACGAACTGTTTGAACTTTGGACTTGAAGTGTAGTCAACAGCCAAAATGTAAGTATCTATGACCACCTCTATTTTGAATGCCTCATGCGTGTTAGGTTCTCTGTGTTGGTTTTTATTTGCTTTCATGTTTTCTTATATTCCTATTGTTTTGTTCACAACTCATATTACAACTCTTCAACGTGGATTGAACTCCATTGCCAATAGTATACTCTGCTATATAAAACTCTCATTAATTAGTTTTTAGTTATTAAGATAATTTACAGTAAACGTTCTTAGCCACCTACAAGAATCCTAATGAAAAGAAATTGTAGATGATTTTAAGCTTGAATACAACAACAATCCTAGATGATCTTAATTTTCTAAGCGTGTAAATTGTAGATAAACTTCTTTTTTACCCGATAAGTATAAATCAAGTTTGGAGTCCACAAAAAAGGAAACTCATTGATTCCCTATGAGACAAAATTATACTTTGTCCCTGATTCATTGGATAGCAAATATCTAGCCCTTACTCTACTACCGAAGTGACAGGATATTGGTTGTTGTTGCAACTTGCAATTACGTAGATCAAGATCAAAGTATTTAATCTTCTCCAACCAAAAAAAAAAAAAAAATCAAAGTATTACATATAAATAATAAAATGTAATTCTATTATCCTTTCCATATCATTATCTTATCTTTTTTAATCTTTTTTTTTTATTTGGTCAGTTTGATGGGTGTTTAATATTTTCTTTAATTAATGACTATTTTTAAATAATGGGAATGATGTATATTAATTTGTCTTTTTTTTTTCTTTTTCTTTTTTTTTGTGGTTATCGGGTTTGACTCGTTATTTTAGTGTATGTGTTTTAAGTGGTGCCCTCTCTTCCTCCTATTATTTTTGTCTGTTGTTTTTCTTACATTTATGCCTTACTCTTTATTTTTTTGTATTTTTTTAGGGTGACATATCAACAATTTGGTTAGATTGCATAGTGAAAGTTCAAAATGGGTATGAAACACCCTTGAACGTTTAGACCCCCAAATACAAAAAAATACCAATTCAAGCTTTATATCAAACAATTAATGTGCGGAATATGATAACAAGCTTATAACATAATTGATAAACAATCTAGCCAAATATAAACACATCCACAGTAGTAAATATAAGGCAAAGATAAAGGAAAGAAAGATGCAAACACACGGACAACACACAATGTGTTATCGAAGAGGAAACCGAAGTCCTCGGCGTAAAACCTCTCTGCCGCCCTCCAAACGGTGATAAAATCCACTAAAGAATATAGTTGGGATACATGAACAGCAGAAGACCCTCCAAGCCTAATCTACCCAAGTACCTAAGCCCTCCAAGCTTCTTGCTCCAACGAGGTTACGCCGAACCTATTTCTTCTTTAGCTTCCCGGATTCCGCTACTTGACCATAGCATCAACCAATGTATATTGGTTCCTTCCCAAACTGCTTCCCTAAGCACCAAATGAACCTTCTCACAGACGTGGGTGTGGTGAGATAAGGATTTGGTAAAAGACCTCTCAAGGGTATGACAATGGAGAGGAAGAGAGTAGAGGAATTTGTAGAGTCTTTAAGGTAAAGATTGGGGATGAGGCAATATTGTTTTTCTCTAGGGTTTTCTCTCACAAAATTCTCTCTAGAAGCTCTCTCAATAAGATGGGTATAAGGGTGTATATATAGTAGGGTGAGAAGGGAATGCAAAACGTCAGTTTTTGCCAAACAGGGCAATTTGGCGACTTGGTCTCGCGGCTTGTCCAAGTCGCGAGTTCCAGTCGTGACGTAATGGCCTGGCCAACCTGGGACTTTTGTCTTGTAGCGTGACAGCTGGCGCGACCCTTCAGCTTCCCAGTGTGCCTTTCACGTGACAACTTTTGGCGACTTGCCAGTCGCGATCCACCCACAAGCCCTAGCTGCGAACCTCTGTTTTCTTGCACACTCTTGAACTTTTCTTCACATCTTCTCACACACTACCCTTACAATTTTTTCACCTAAATACAGGGTTATTAAGTGCTAAATTACAAGCAAATTGGTCACGGAATAAAGCCAATTAGATGGTTGATAAAATTCAACCTTACACATAGCAAGCACATTGGATGAATTCGGGTGAGCAAAGTAGGGGTGTCCATGGGTAAGATTGGATCGGGTTTGCGATTAACCCGCAACTGACCCGATTAGATCTGGTGTATGAAAAATGGACCCGCAACCGACCGCATATTCGGGTTGGACCTGATAGTTCGGGTTATCGGTTAAGTGGGTCAGAACCATCGGGTGATTTCGGATTTAAAGAACAACCCAGAAGAAATCAACCCCAAACTCAAAGAACACATCTCACATGTCAACCATAATCCAAAACTAGAGAAATCTAATAACGCCAAAATTATCACAAATCCAAATCTGAGATTCAAATCAAACAGCACTGAAAACACCAAAATTGAATCTAAGATTCAAATCAAATAAGAAAAACACTACAAACCCAGATTTGAGACTAAAAGAAAGAGAGAGGAGACCCAAATATGAGACCGAAAGAAAGAGAAAGAAGAGAAATAGGACTCAACTGGCACCACCACTACTCCCTCCTCCCACCATCACCGCATCTGCCATTAGATTACACAAGATCAAAGCCATGCAGATTAGAGGAGGCTTTAGCTGGATCCACCTTTAACCTCTAGAGAAAGCTTTTTTAGATTGCTCTTTCCTCTAAATCCTCACTTCGGCAGTGTCCAGTCTCCCTTCACCCTCATCACCCGAACCTCTGCCGTCTTCCAGGTCTCTCTCTCTCTCTCTCTCTCTCTCTCTCTCTCTCTCATGTTTTCTATTGTTCTTTACTTCAAGAGAGTGGGGTTTGAGGCAAGACACAACCCAGTATGGTGGGCTAGTGGCAGTAGGGCTGGCGGCAGTAGGGCTGGCGGTGGCATTAAGATAGAGCCTAAGGGTAGGGATTTAAGAGAGACAGAGAGAGAGGGCATGAAAAACAAATATCTTAACTTTGAGAGAGAGAGATCAGGTCTTGACTTTGAGCGTGAAAATAGACCCAAATCCTTCTTAAGTTTATTATCGGTCGGGTTGGTTTCTCCGGGTTTCAAATTGCTTAACCCGCCACCCGAACCGAACTTTCAGTTTTTAATAGCATATGACCCGAATCCGACCCACCATGTTATTTGGACCCGCTCGTTGGGCTTCGGGTCGGGCGGATCTGGTTGGTTTGGTCGGGTGACTTAATCTGCTAGACAGCCCTAGGGCAAAGTGGTAATCAATCTATCAAGTAGTTGTTAAAAAACATTTTTTGTAAATATCCTACCATATGAAATTTAATATTGTCCTTTTTTGTGCCTTTCATTACACATTTGATGATTCTGTAAGCAATTGCCATATACACAAATTTGCTAAAACAAGAACGATACTGGAGAAGTTATCTTTAAAGATAAAATTTAAAAATTGCGGTGAAAATTGCTTCTAAATAATAGACTAACTTTTAGGTGTAAAAACCTACACCCTTAAATATATCTTATATTTAATAGTTTAAAATGTTATGTTCATTTTAAATTTTAATGTACATACATTTTAAAAATTGGTAAAATTTAATCCAATCCAAAATAACTTACGAAAAGACAAAAAGACTCCAAACAAACCATGCCTTTTAAATTTGCACTAAGTGTGAGTCCTTCAACGTTGGTTTCATATTTTTTTTTACAATTTCAAGCCAAAAAAAAAAAAAAAAATGCCAGCACTGTTTTACATTTAAAATTTAATTGTAAAAAAAAAAAAAAAAAAACCAACGTTGGTTTCATGTTTTTGGTATTTTAATAATATGCCAACACTGTTTTACATTTAAAAAAAAAAAAAAAACATGTTTTAGGTATTTTTATTCCTAAAATTTTGCCCATTATTTAGATATTATTTAGAAGCAATTTTTTCCAAGATTTTATAATATTATCTTTAAAGAAAAGAGGGGGGAAAAAAAAAACACACGGTTTATAGAATTTTACCCAGGTATTTTTTATTCATTAAACTTTTGGGTTTGGGTTCAAAAAATTAATACTTGCACCAAAAAAAAAAAACTAGCTTATACTTTTTGGGCAAGGGTAAATTTAGAGTATTTATTATAATTTGGGATTACTACATTTTCTAATTACAAAAAAACCTAGGGATGTGATGAAAAATTATTTCACCACACATAATACTCATCACATCCCTAGGTATTTTTTTTTTGTGATTAGAAAATGTAGTAATCCCAAATTATAATAAATGCTCTAAATTAACTCTTATCTAATAACAGCTCAGAGGCTAGTATATATAAAAGAGGATTCCCTTTTTCAACTGGACTTTTATGTAGTTCAAAAATACCCTCATTAATGAATGTAACTTTATTTAGAAATATGGTCATAAATGTCAAATAACAAATTTCATTTTGAATTTAAAAATAAAACTCCTAAAATTTAGGATTTTTTTTTCCTTCACGTTCAAAAAGAAATTACAGTTAATGCTTATTTCTAAAATTTATCATTTTTATTTGTTTGAAAAAAAAAATATTTCTAAATTATAATAAATGCAAATTATTAACTTTTACAAAAATAATAGAAGAGTCCTTAAGCACGCGTATGAACGTGTGATCAGAGACTAGTGTGTATGTGTGTGTGTGTGTGTATATATATATATATATATATATATATATATATATATAGGTGATGGAGTGGGGTTAGGTGAAAAGGGGGATTCCTAGAAGCTTCCTAGTTTGTAAATATCCCATCAATTAATGTTTGTTTTTTTACAAAAATACTCAGAGAACTCCTAAAATTTAGGATTTTTTTCCCTTCACGTTCAAAAAGAAATTACAGTTATTGCTTATTTAAAAAATTTATCATTTTTATTTCTTTGAAAAAAAAAATTCTAAATTATAATAAATGCAAATTATTAACTTTTGCAAAAAAAATAGAAGAGTCCTTAAGCACGTGTATGAACGTGTGATCAGAGACTAGTGTGTATGTGTGTGTGTGTGTGTGTGTATATATAGGTGATGGAGTGGGGTTAGGTGAAAAGGGGGATTCCTAGAAGCTTCCTAGTTTATAAATATCCCATCAATGTTTGTTTTTTTACAAAAATACTCAAAGAACTCCTAAAATTTAGGATTTTTTTCCCTTCACGTTCAAAAAGAAATTACAGTTATTATTTATTTGTGAACATCAAATCAAAAAAGCATAAATAATTGAGATGAATTGCATTATGTAAAATATTAACAAAAATCATAGAATTTAAGTAATAATTGAACTATGTTAATAGAAAAATAGAAACGCAATATATATATATATAAAGAAGATAACTATTCTCACCAAAAAAGCCAAATCCTTCCTTCTGAAGTTCTTCAATTAATTTTGGTTTGGTTTTTTATTGATTGATTTTAGCATTCTTAAATAGTTTTAGTTCAACCCAATTTCTCTTGGATTCAAACTTAATCAATTCAAATACATAATCCTTAAAGAAATTGCACAGAGACATATTAAGCACAACAAATGTAATTCAATTCTAATCAAATTAAGATTTGTATCACATGAAGCAACTTTATCTCCAACCTATTTAATTAAATATTTCCCAATTCTAAAATCTCTCACAACTTCACGTTAAAAAAAAAAAGTGTAAAAATTACATGAATTATAAAAGAAGTAGTTGATATGAAAACACAATTGCTTCTTTATCCAAAAAAAAAAAAAAAAAAAAAAAGATAAGAACGAAATTTAAGATATATTTTATCAACTGAGAAATTATTTATATATATTTTAAAAATCTAAAAATTTTAAAAATTTCTGCAATATGGTGAAGACGTCTAAGCCCAATTTTTATTATATAGTATATGATTTCATTGAAGCTCATGCCCTTTTCCTTGTTTTTCCCTAATAACTTATTTTTTTAAAGAATTTTTATATTTCTTAGTAGTACCAAGATTTTACTAATGTTATGAATACTGTTTTGGTGTTCATTTCGATTTGTCTATTAGAACGGAATATTTCAATATCAACCTATTTCGGCATACCATAATAATAAAGTGATTAGTGGATTATTTTAAAATTCAAATTTGAGTATTTTTGTAAAAAAACAAACATTGATGGGACATTTATAAACTAGGAAGCTTCTAGGAAGCCCCCTTTTCACCTAACCCCACTTCATCACCTATATTTATATATATATATATATATATATATATATATATAGTATTTTTGTAAAAAAACAAACATTGATGGGACATTTATAAACTAGGAAGCTTCTAGGAAGCCCCCTTTTCACCTAACCCCACTTCATCACCTTTATAAATATAGGTGATGAAGTGGGGTTAGGTGAAAAGGGGGCTTCCTAGAAGCTTCCTAGTTTATAAATGTCCCATCAATGTTTGTTTTTTTACAAAAATACTCAAATTTGAATTTTAAAATAATCCACTAATCACTTTATTATTATGGTATGCCGAAATAGGTTGATATTGAAATATTCCGTTCTAATAGACAAATCGAAATGAACACCAAAACAGTATTCATAACATTAGTAAAATCTTGGTACTACTAAGAAATATAAAAATTCTTTAAAAAAATAAGTTATTAGGGAAAAACAAGGAAAAGGGCATGAGCTTCAATGAAATCATATACTATATAATAAAAATTGGGCTTAGACGTCTTCACCATATTGCAGAAATTTTTAAAATTTTTAGATTTTTAAAATATATATAAATAATTTCTCAGTTGATAAAATATATCTTAAATTTCGTTCTTATCTTTTTTTTTTTTTTTTTTTTTGGATAAAGAAGCAATTGTGTTTTCATATCAACTACTTCTTTTATAATTCATGTAATTTTTACTTTTTTTTTTTTTAACGTGAAGTTGTGAGAGATTTTAGAATTGGGAAATATTTAATTAAATAGGTTGGAGATAAAGTTGCTTCATGTGATACAAATCTTAATTTGATTAGAATTGAATTACATTTGTTGTGCTTAATATGTCTCTGTGCAATTTCTTTAAGGATTATGTATTTGAATTGATTAAGTTTGAATCCAAGAGAAATTGGGTTGAACTAAAACTATTTAAGAATGCTAAAATCAATCAATAAAAAACCAATCCAAAATTAATTGAAGAACTTCAGAAGGAAGGATTTGGCTTTTTTGGTGAGAATAGTTATCTTCTTTATATATATATATATATATATATATATATATATATTGCGTTTCTATTTTTCTATTAACATAGTTCAATTATTACTTAAATTCTATGATTTTTGTTAATATTTTACATAATGCAATTCATCTCAATTATTTATGCTTTTTTGATTTGATGTTCTTAATTGATTGTGCAGATTATTTCCTCAGTTATGGAAATATCAAAATGGCTAGACAAGTAATTTATATGTAAACTTTTACATTTACATTGCAATACAAATTTTGTTTCTCTTTGTGCACTTTTATTTATCTATTTTTGAAATTATTTTGATTGTAATACCCTAGAAGGTTTAGACACTTTTATATATATATATATATATATATATATATATAATTTATGGAATTTTTATTTCAATCAAAATTTTATCACTGAATCTATTTGGGATGAAACTCATCTACCATAAAATTAGGAGATTTATGTGAGAAGAACTATCTTCATTTTTTTATGAGTTTCTATTAATGTAGTTCAATTACTGCTTAAATTATATGATTTAAAAAAAAAAAATTAGATAATGCAATTCATCTTGATTATTGATATTATTTTTTGATTTGATGTTCTTAATTGATTATACAGATTATTTACTCACTTATGGCAACATTAAAATGAGTATGATTGATAATTTATAAGTAAATATTTACATTGCAGTCTAAATACTTACATTTTTGTCATTTATGAAATTTGTTTTTGGTCATATATACAAGAAATTTATTTATATTTGATTAGCAATTTTGCTATTATACATGTTAGCAGGTATAATGGAACGATTTTTAAGTCCCCCCCCTCCCACTCCCAACACACACATGCGCACACACACGGGCGCGCGCACACAATTAAATTACAATTTTACTATTAAGAGCTTTTAGAATTTTAAAACTTACCATAATTTTTAAAAATATTTTATAATATCTTTTTTTTCAAAAAAAATACATAATATACATTTTCCATGTAATTTAATTTTTAAAAATATTTTTACTATTTTATTTGTTATTAGATTTGATATATTATCAAAAAATTTATATTTTAAAATTTATATATAATATTTTTATTAAATTATGCATCGGGCATAATACTAGTTAATACAAAATTTCCGTGAAAGTTCTCAAAAGTAAAAACGCGGTGGCATGATCTTCAGTAAAATTGATAATTTCCGAGAAAGTCTAAAAAGACGGTACTTTTTTAATAAAATAAAATAAAATAACCCACAATTCCACAATTCCACGCGTAAAGCGACACGTCTACACTCATACTAATAAAAAATGGATTCAGATCCTTTAAATCATACCCATTTTAATGTAAGTGAGTAAATAATCTGTATAAAAAATAGGTAGGTACGATAGAAGGAGAAAGTCTAAAAAGGCCGTACTTTTTTAATAAAATAAAATAAAATAACCCAAAATTCCACAATTCCACGCGTAAAGCGACACGTCTACACTCATACTAATAAAAAATAGGTAGGTACCATAGGAGGAGAAAGTCTAAAAAGGCCGTACTTTTTTAATAAAATAAAATAAAATAACCCACAATTCCACAATTCCACGCGTAAAGCGACACGTCTATATAAACCCTTTTTCTGTCTCAGCTCCTTCATGCTTCCGATTCAGATATTAGCATTTTCGTCTGGTTTGATTTTTGGGATTTTTTCTGGGCTTGAATTTGAGGGTTTCAGTAAAGAGGGCTTACCCGAGGAGCACTCAGATTTTGGTTACGCTTTCTTGAATCTGTTGTAAGTATTCTGTTCTATTCTTGGTCTAATTCGGTGAAGTCTACTCAAGTCAAGTGTGCCTCAAGGCCCTCAACCGCTCTCTCTAATCTCTTCTACTTTTGTGCTTTTTCTTTTTATCCATTAATTTTCCAATTGCTTTTATCTGAATAAATCATGGCCTTGTTGTGTGTTATTCTTCTTGAATTGCTGGCTTTTTGTTTTTTTAATGTTGGGTTGTGAATTGTGAAAGGTGGGGCCGTTGGGATAGGGATGGTATTTTGAATGTTATTGTAGGGTATTTGTCTTCTGATTTTTAGTTCATGACTAGGCTGATTTGATGATCAAGCATTCAAGCTAATACAGTTTTATGGTTTCTTAAAAAAAAAAAAAAAAAAAAAAAAAAAATGCTATGCTAACACAGTTTTATTAACAAAATTTGTTAGTAGATTACTTCAAGTGGCCTTAAATTTGTTTGTGACTATATCTAATTAGATACAATAAACCATCCGGGTGCCACTAATCTAGCCATAAGAAAACATGGCTACGAAGCCCAAGGTATGTTTGAAGGAAAAAATATTTTGCCAAACAAATGAGACAGTATCTCTCCTGCTCCAAGAGCTATACACATGCTTAAAATAGTTTCAGATGCAATAAGCGTAGTTCTAGTCATATAGCAACGCCACTTTTGTTCCCTAATGATACATCTGTGCAAACTAGAAATGCAAGATGATATTATAACCTCAATTTTCTAAAACCAAATATTTGTCTTGCTTGTAGGTATCACTTTACTCACAATGCCTGGAGAAGATATCAAAAAGAAGGCTACAAAGACTCACTCTAGCCGCCAAGAGCACGGGACCACTTTGCGGAGAACACACTCTAGCCGCCAAGAGCACGAGACCCCTAAAAGCAAACCTCAATCTAGCCGCCAAGAGCACGGGACCACTAAGCGGAGAACACACTCTAGCCGCCAAGAGCACGAGACCCCTAAAAGCAAACCTCAATCTAGCAGCCAAGAGCACGGAGCACGAGACCCCTAAAAGCAAACCTCAATCTAGCAGCCAAGAGCACGGGACCACTAAGCGGAGAACACACTCTAGCCGCCAAGAGCACGAGACCCCTAAAAGCAAACCTCAATCTAGCCGCCAAGAGCACGGGACCACTTTGCGGAGAACACACTCTAGCCGCCAAGAGCACGAGACCCCTAAAAGCAAACCTCAATCTAGCAGCCAAGAGCACGGGACCACTAAGCGGAGAACACACTCTAGCCGCCAAGAGCACGAGACCCCTAAAAGCAAACCTCAATCTAGCCGCCAAGAGCACGGGACCACTAAGCGGAGAACTCACTCTGGCTACCCAGGGCACGAGTTTGAGCAGAAGAATTATGAAAAGCCATACTGGTGTGATGGATGCAAGGAGCTGGGTTATGGATCAAGATACAAACGTGGCAACGTTGAACTCCATAGGGAATGCTTGTTCCCCTCCCCCACAACTTCCCTTGATTTTTTTCGAGGATACACCTTCAAATTCCTCAAAAAAACGCCAGGAGAGAAGGAACGATGTTGTGATGCATGTGGAATGGATGTAAAGGGCTTTGTTTACCACTGTGAGGCGATTGGGTGGGATTTGCATCCATTTTGTCGCTACCTCGAGAATGAAATGGAAATTGATGGTGTGAAATTCCAGCTGTGCAGCAATAATGTGCCAAATAAAAGGTGCTTATTTTGCAACAAGAAGGAGCTTCCAAATGGTTTCTCGGGCATCCCAGGTTGGTCTTATGTGTCCAAGACCGAAAGTGACGATTACCGTTTTCATGTGTATTGCTCAATGAAACGGGTCATCGATAGCTGGAAGGATATTGATAAGCTAAAGAATTTGGCACTTACAGAATCAAAAGCTGATTCAATTGAAAGAGATAGAAAATATTTGAAGTATTTGCGGCTAGCGATGGTGGTCTTAAGGTTACTTTTAGGGGATCCCACCCCATTACTTTTTTCCCTTCCCGATTTGCTGTCTTCATTAGTCGTTTAGATATATGAATGCATATCCACCAAGAAGCCAATGCGAAAAAGAATCAAGTTTGTTTGCTTGTTTTTGTCCCTCAATTAAACCGTGTTATGTGGAACAACCTATTGTCAAATTATTATATAGTTATCAGCCTCTAAGCACGCACTCATGCCTATGCTTAGAGGTTCTTCTATTTATTTTTTTACTTTTTTCTAAAGCTTAATAATTTTCATTTATCATAATTTAGATATGCTTAGAGACTCTTCTATTTGTTTTCACTTCTCAAATAATACTAAATGATCAACTTTGTTGCTTTAAACTTTGTGGGCAAAATATATAATTGCAAAGGTTTGAGTCATCAAATACCAGAGACCCCAAACCAAGTCCCTTCAACGAAACTGGATCTACTAAACAATTGAGCCAATAGACTTCTTAAAATTATTGATCAAGGCCGGTAAACAATAGATTAGAAATTGTGCAGTAAGTCTGGCAATGGTAGTAAGCGACTTCTTCATAATTTGAATGCTACCTAAAAGAGAGGGGAAAAAAAGTAAATAAAGTTTGTTGATTGCTAATCGGTATATGGTTGATATTTGTACAGTGTTAGAATTTAACATGCAGATTACAGCCAAACAAATTCATCTCTCAAAATCAAAATCAAACCATGAAGAAATATTTAAAGATTCTGTTAAAAAAACACATGAAGAAATTTTTATAACTTACACAGACTGAATTTCAAATAAAAAAGAACTCAAAAGAAAAAGGAAGTGGAATGGAAACTACTTGTACAATGGCAATACTAGCAGAGCCCACACAGTTAGTGTTCTCGGCCAATAGCACACATAGTAAGTGGGGGACTTCATCTTTAATTTTTCTTTAAAAATAAAAAGACTGCAGAATTGGGAGACAAAAACGAAGAAGGAGAAGTTTTTGTCAGACTCAAATCGGAAGATGTTTCTGAGCGGAAAAAAAAAGAAAAAAAGAAAGGCGAGCGGCAAGCAATTGTCTGTATTTGGCAGTTTTGTTAGATTAATTTATTAAATTGATAGCTCCCAGGTACAAGTTAGAGATGTATTTTCCTAAAAAAAAAAAAGTTATATATGTATTTTTACTGGGTTGTTCTTCAATTTTGTCTCTATTAAAATGTTAGATGCAAGGGTATTTTTGAACACGAAAATGAGGATTTCAAACAGGAAAAACCCCTTAAATAGTAGTATAGATATATTAATCGCAGACTCACGCTATATGTTGGAATATATAATCATTTAATTTATTCTCTAAATTTATTGAAGATAATTTGTTTTCCTTGAAAATTGAACTATTTTTAAAATTATTTTCCATATCTCCAGTAGATATATTATTCTATTATTTTGGGTTAAAAAAAAAAAGAAACTTGGGCGTGTTTAATTGATACTATTCTTTTTCAAAGTTGTTGTGGGTGCAAATGCCCGCGACAAGTGGTGTCCTCGTGGGAAATATTGTTTTTGTGAAGACTAAAATAGGTCCCAACTAAGCAAAACTTGACTTGAGGATGTTTTTGTGTAAAAAACTCCTTTGATTCAATATTTTCCAGAGAATCTTGTATGTTTCGTCCTCCTTTGTAATTTGTAAAAGTGCCTTTTATGGCTTTTTATAGTGGTCATATGGAGGTGTGGGGTGGCTCCTAGACGATGTGCAATTCACTTTACATGAATTTATGTTTAAAAAACTTTCCTTTCATAGTTTATGGAACCCTAGATACGTGCGCATACGCGTATATGCGTATGCACACTTAGGCTTTCCTATAGCTTTTTTAATCCAAAAATAAGTTTATTTTTCCAAAAATAACTTCTCAAGTCAAGATTTTGCAAAATTGGGCCCCAAATCAACCTTGGGCCTCAAAGTGATGTTATCATTGGGGAACGGGGGCTTGAGTCATAAGGGGTACAAAATGAGGTGTATACAGTGGTTTATATTCTTCAAGCTTTTTTTTTTTTAAATAGTGATATATATATATATATATTTCTCTTTTTTTGGGGTAAAACTAAACTTTTTAAAGTTTCCCGTTAATTATTCAAATTTCTCAATCTCTTAATGAGATTATCATGATAATTAAACCTCATAAAAATTTTACAATTGATATTATTTAATTAATTGATAAGCACATTGAAATACATAACCATGTAGCTTGTATTTTGATATAAACTCAAATTTTTAATTTCAAAATATCTAAGAATTAACTCAAACCAAAACAATAAGAGAGAGAGAGAGTACATGTGATGGGGAACTCAAAAAAACATACAACCAAAATGTATCAACCTAGAGTAGAGATACTGTTGGTGCAAATACAATGATAATAGAAATAATACAAAGAGAAACTGAATAATACTTCTGAATTTTATTACTTTAAAGAGAGAAATTACACAACACTATTTGGACTGAGGCGCGACACTCGCTCTCTTTAAGGAGATTCAAGCCCTTGGTTGGCTAAACTTTGTAACCGGTGCAGACCTTCTCTGACTTGTCTCCCCCAGGATACAATAGCCCAACAAGTGTCGTATGGCTAGAACAACCTCTGCACAAAGTGTTCAAGCCCAAAGCTCCACCAGAAAGAACACCCTTCTTTGACAAGAATCTCTCTATTTTTTGTGTGTATATTGTATTTGCAGTAACTTGGATTGAGTCTGAATGAGTCTATTTATAGGCTCAATGGGCCTCATGAAATTACTACCCAATTTATTCTGATTAATTAGGTCCATTATTCTGATGTAGTGGGTGTTACAAGATTAATTGTTGGATATTAATCTGATGGGCTGGAGTTACACAATTAATGGTCTGATAAGGAGTTTCTGAAGAATGAAAAGGCCCAAACGGATAGTCCATTAAGTGGGTTAATGGCTCTTTATTTTCCATAGTAAAAATGGAGTATTAATTCGGGCCATTTACTCACCAACGGATATGGTAATTGCTCTGAATGGGCTGTCAAGTAGGAGGATCCAAGAGGCTGATTCATTTCCAATTTTGATACCTCCACTCTTCACCTCCCCCTTGCGCACGTATCTAGCCCAATATCTGAGTCAATACATTTTAGCCCATTAATCACCACAATTAAAAAGAATAAAAAAGTCTCTCTCATTTTTAATGTGGGATTAAACATTTTCACTAACTCCTCATCTCCCACATCTTTACATTTATGTTATTACATTTAATCATTTTATTTGTTTAATGTTAAAATGCTCCAACAGATACCAAAAAAAAAAAAAAAAAACCAATCTAAAGTAGAGTTGCAAGAAAGAATAAATAATAGAGAGAGAGAGAGAGAGAGAGAGAGAGAGAGAGAGAGAGAGAATAATCACATTTTTTAGGAGAGAATGTGAAGAATATATATATATATATATATATATATATATATATTTAAAAGCTGAAGTATAACATTTACTATTGCTATGCTCCCATTGAGCCACATCAGTATCCATATCATCCACCTATTTCCAACATTTTCTCTCTCATTTTAAACTATTTTTCTCTTTTTTTTTTTTTTTTTTTTTTTTTTTCTCACAATACAATTAAACTTCTTGCAACATTTCTTCCTCACTTTTACCTTTTTATCTTCCACTACTCTACACCTTAACGTTACAATTCCTTCATCCATTTATCTTCATTTTATTTTGACTCTTCTTCTCCCGTTTTATTACTATAAAATTTTGATATTCTCTCTTCCATTCAATCCATATTTTGTTCACATAAAAAGGTGAATACTATTTGTGTGTGTGTGTGTGTGTGTATTTTTCTTCCTTTTGGTGGATTTTTAACTCTTTATTACATTCACTATTTTAGGTTGATGAATTTTTGTTTTGAACATTACTTTAGGTTGATGCGATTTTATTGTATTTTAATTTGTTATATATATATATATATATATATATATATATATATATATTTTCTTTAATTGATAGATGTTATCCTATGACATTATATAGTATATAATTGTGAGGACTAGATTTGAACTTGTGGCCCACTACATGAATGGACCTAAGCCCAAAGAGCCCAATACAATAAATTTTTAGAGGGTGGGTTGGAACACTGGGTTTTAGTTAATCAAACAAACGCTGGATTGGACTTAGATGATAATAGGATGAAAAGAAGTGGAATGGTATTGAAGAAATATGGTCCTTGGCTGGATCCGAGGTGCACTGTTCTTTTATATATATATATATATCAAAGGGTGTTATAGTTCAAGTTCATGAACATTACATAGTTTTTCCTTCTGATTCTCGGTCCCCTCTTCATGAAGGGTCTCTCCCCTTATATAGTCCCTTCCAAAACATCCTGGTCCTACATTTGTTGATCATCTGAATTACCACTTGAGTGCTTGTCCCATCAGACACCCTCTCTGGCTGTGTATGCCTCGGGGCAGCCAATTTTGCACTGTTCAGAGGTTTTCTCCACATTAATGCAGTCAGGAAATTAGCTGCAGTTCATTAAATGTGGCGATGACAGTTTTCTTCCTAAGATGTCTCAAGACTTCTTCAAGGCTAATGCAATGTCTAGTCCTGCCAACAGAACTTCCTGGAAGGTTCTCTATCCTCGGCTAACTCTTTTATCTGTTAAAACGATCTCCTCTGACGGAGGTCCTTCCTCCTCGAACTAGACTTTATCCTCAGCTCGGGCCGTGGGCCCAAGGTACAGATGCATAATGAACTTTGGGCCTGATATCCCTACCATAGCCCACTTCGGGGCCTTATATCCCTACAATAATGATATAATGTTATTCTATTATGTAGTATGACTTTGATAATTTGTTATTTACAACTTTACCTTTTCTTTTGAATATTCTTTTACTCATCTTCTTTTATATAAATTTACTATTTTCTCACGTTCTCTCCCAAAAAGGTGATTACTCTCTCTCTCTCTCTCTCTCTCAATTATTTATTCTTTTTTGCAACTCTATTTTAAATTGATTAATTTTTGTATCTTTACTTTGGGTTGATACATTTTGGTGGTGTGTTTTTTGAGTTGTCCATCACATGTACTCTCTCTTACTCTAGTAGTTTTGATTTGAGTTAATTCTTAGATATTTTGGTAGTGAAAATTTGAGTTTGTATTAAAATACATTCTACGTGACTATGTATTTGAATGTGTCCTTAGATTATTTGAGTAATATTCATGTAGATTATATTTATCAATTATTTGAGTAGTATCAATTATTGTAAATTTGTGATTAGATTTGATTATAGAGAATGAGAAATTTGAATAGTTAATGTGAAACTTAAAAAAGTTTAGTTGTACCAAAAAATATATATATATATATATATAATACACTATAACCAAAGTTTGAAGAATATAGACAATTCAAAATAATAATAATATCAATTAAACACACCCAAGTTTCTCAAAAAAAAAAAAAAAAAAAAAAAAACGTCCAAAATGATAGAATGATATATCTATAAAGAAAAAGAGATAGAACATACTTTTAGAAATAGTTCAATTTTTAAGGAGAACAATTATCTTCACTAAATTTTAAGAATAAATTATATATTATATTTGTGGGGGGGATAAAAGCCCAGACATACCCATTGGGCCGGGGGCCCTATTTTGAACATTATTGCACGTTTGAAGAGGGATAACGGGTTGGGGTAGAGTTCATCTGAAGGCACCCAACCCAGAAAAGGAGCAAGAGTGCCATCCGAGGAGGTCACCCTTTGTCCGAAGAGTTTTTACTCCTCGAATACAAGCAGTCTTGATCAAATAGCAATCCCAACGACCAAGATAAGCCCTGGGCATATCTGGGAATGATAAGGACGAAGAAATATCTCAAGGAAAAGCTGCTACCACCGTATTAAATGCACTGCAGCTGCTTTTCTGGCCGCATTAATCTGAAGGAGACCCCTGAATAGTGTAATCTCAGCTACCACCACTCACAGAGAGTTAAAGAGGATACCTGATGGGACATGCACTCAAGTGGATGCTTAGATGAAGATCAAATGGATGATGAAGATGATGGGAGAGGGTGCTATATAAGGAGAAGAGGCCTCTGATAACCGCGGGGGGGGGGGGGGGGGAAAGGAGAGAAGCAGAATATAATTTTACTGCAGCTCCAAGAGTTGTAATCACCTTACATTCAGTAATATACCTCTTCGGACATACACTGGCCCAGTTTTTAGAGCGTGATTCTATGTTAATTCATCCTTGAATACCATCATTAACTACTGTTTAGTTTACACCTAGCCCAGCTCTTTTGCCCACTCTCTACAAATTCATTGTCTTGGGTTCTTTGGGCTCATAATCCATCCCTATTGGGCTTGGGCTACAAAAACTGACCCCACAATTGGCGCTGTCTGTGGAGAGAGCTTGTGCAAGGGTGAAAACAACAGTTGACGATGGCTGAACGAAACCAACAACAAGCATAATCTTGGGCATCCCAACATGTGGACCCTTTCCTTAATTTGGAGAGGAGACAAGAGCGTGAGGGTAGTGCACACACTGAGCATACTGGCCAAAGTCAGTCACATGGCAGAAGTCACGTGTCCCATGCGGAGAAGAACCGAGATTTGCAACTACAGGTTGAAAAACTGAAAAGGGAACTGCGCCATGCAAAGCGGAAACGGGCTCCATCATATTCTGATGAAGAGTCTGATGACCAGCTGGACTTCACTTACCAACGGAGATCGCGAACGCCAGCCAGTGAGTCCTTTTCCTATGAAGAAGAGCACCATCATAAGAGGCAACCTTAGAGCCCACCATGTGGAGGTATGGGGAATGATGCCATGAGCAGGGCCTTGAATCAAATCTCTAGATCACCCTTCACACGCAGGATTGAAGAAGCGAGACTCCCCCAGCACTTTAACCAACCTACGTTCACCATCTATAATGGTAAGACAAACCCGGTAGAACATGTGAGTCACTTTAACCAAAGAATGACAGTCTATTCCAGAGATGAAGCTCTGATGTGCAAGGTCTTCCCCTCTAGTCTCGGACCAGTCGCAATGAGGTGGTTTGATAGCTTGAAGGCAGACTCCATCAGCTCTTTCAAAGAGCTCACTTAAGCTTTTGGTTCACGTTTTGTCACCTGCCGAAGAGTGGCCAGGCCCTTGTCTTCACTGCTATCCTTGAGCATGCAGGAGGGACTCACCAAATCAGGGCTGGACTCAGCTGGATGGACCCTATAGTTAAATACCTAAAGGAAGATATTTTGCCCAAAGAAAAGGGGGAAGCTGACAAAGTTCGGAGGAAAGCTACCAGGTTCTGGTTATCCGAGGATCACAAATTATACAAACGATCCTACTCAGGACCGTATTTGTTATGCGTGCATCCTGAAGCGGCTGAGCTACTACTAGAGGAATTGCATGAAGGAATCTGTGGAAGCCACATCGGGGGGAGATCCTTGGCTCACCGAGCCATTACTCAGGGTTATTAGTGGCCAAACATGCAAAAAGAAGCCCTCGATTATGTTAAAAAATGCGATCAATGTCAGCGGTTTGCCCCAAACATACATTAACCAGGAGGAACTCTTAATCCGCTATCTAGCCCATGGCCTTTTGCCCAATGGGGCTTAGATATTGTGGGACCATTCCCTAAGGCTGCAGGAAACAAGAAATACCTACTAGTCGGCACAGACTATTTCACCAAATGGGTCGAAGCTGAACCTCTGGCCAACATCAGAGACATGGACATACAGAAGTTTGTATGGAAGAATATTGTCACCCGGTTTGGGGTTCCTCACACTCTCATCTCGGACAATGGCCTACAATTTGATAGCAGAGCATTCAGGGATTATTGTAGTGAACTCGGAGTCACAAACAGATACTCCACTCCTGCATATCCCCAAGGTAATGGGCAGGCAGAAGCTGTTAACAAGGTCATAGTGAATGGCTTAAAGAAAAGGCTGGACGACGCGAAGGGCAAATGGGTGGAAGAATTACCACACGTACTTTGGGCTTACAGAACTACGCCTCGTAGATCTACTAGAGAGACCCCCTTCTCAATGACCTATGGAGCTGAAGCTGTCATACCTCTGGAAACTGGATTCCCAACACTGAGGACCAGTTCATTCAGTCCGACCAGCGACAATGAGCAGCTGGAGAGGAGTTTAGACCTGATTGATGAAAGGAGGGAAAATGCAATGGTCCGACTGGCATATTACCAGCAAAAGCTCAGGCAGGGCTACGACGCCAATGTAAAGCTGAGGCCTCTGGAACCTGGTGACTTGGTATTGAGGAAAGTCGTTGAGGCTGCAAAGAACCCAGCTTGGGGAAAGTTAGGACCCAATTGGGAAGGGCCATATTGTATTACTTCAGGGGCTGGCATTGGGGCGTATTTCCTTGAAGACCTAGATAGCCATGTGATACCACGCCCATGGAATGTAAATAACCTCAAAAGGTACTATTATTAATCGAATCTTTTCTTCAATTAACATGTCAACTCGTTACATGGAACAAGTTCTTTAAGTGTTTAAACTTAAATCCAATCATGCCTGTAGTCCTCAGACCAGATGATTTGGGTTAGTTAACACTCCATTATAACTTCTTTAAGTGTTTAAACTTAAATCCAATCATGCCTGTAGTCCTCGGACCAGATGATTTGGGTTAGTTAACACTCCCTTACAGGTTCTCTAAGTGTTTAAACTTAAATCCAATCATGCCTGTAGTCCTCGGACCAGATGATTTGGGTTAGTTAGCACTCCCTTACAGGTTCTCTAAGTGTTTAAACTTAAATCCAATCATGCCTGTAGTCCTCAGACCAGATGATTTGGGTTAGTTAACACTCCTTATCGGTTCTCTAAGTGTTTAAACTTAAATCCAATCATGCCTGTAGTCCTCGGACCAGATGATTTGGGTTAGTTAACACTCCGTTACAAGTTCTTTAAGTGTTTAAACTTAAATCCGAATCATGCCTGTAGTCCTCAGACCAGATGATTTGGGTTAGTTAACACTCCGTTGCAGTTCTCTAAGTGTTAAACTTAAATCCAGTCATCCCTGTAGTCCTCGGACTAGATGATTTGGGTTAGTTAACACTCCGTTGCAGTTCTCTAAGTGTTAAACTTAAATCCAGTCATCCCTGTAGTCCTCGGACCAGATGATTTGGGTTAGTTAAGACTCGTTCACAATTTTCCTAAGTGTTTAAACTTAAGTCCAATGCAGTTATTATTATTGAAATATGACTTTATAATGAGCCACGCTTAAAACCCTCGAATGTATTTAAACATAAGCCTTTATTATAACACTCATAGCTTTATTATTTAGCAGTAGTTCTTACACATACTGCCCTTTTCGGTGCCAATCTTAGTTACGCGCATCATTAGCATGATATGGTGATTATGTTCACCTACATTCCTGTGATATTAAGGTACAATTCCTTGTAGCAAAAGTAAGCTGTATGATACGTATGAAGGATATTAAAAATAAAAGAGAGGCTGTTTCATTGATTAAAAGAGAGGGGTTTACAATCCTTTAAAAAAAAAAACCTTACATAAAGAGAAGTTAAAAAAAAAAAAAAAAAAAAACCTAAGTATCTATGCTTTCGCCTGAGGGACCACAGGGTCAACAGCCTGGCCTGTCCGAGCAACAGCAGCTTCCTGGGCCTGATCCTTGGGCTCAGAAGAAGTCTTCTCTTTTTCCAACCCCTTGCCCTTATCTTTGGGTGGCTCAGCTGGTTTACCCTTATCACCGGGCTGACCAGATTCCTTGGAGGCCTCAAGGATGGTTGAAGGAGCTTGATTGGCCACGGATTGCCCCGAAGCCTCTGGGAGTTGTGTTGGAGGAGGGGGATCAGACCCTGGGAGCTCTCGGATGTCAGGGTCATAATATATGCTCCCAGGCAGCCTGAGTGCCGAGTCAGCGGGCACTCCAGCAGCATCCATAGCCTTGGCCCAGGTGATGTCGCAGTAGTCCCTGCCGACCGAGGCGAACTGCTCGGTGAGGCCTGTCTCTGTCTCCTCCTTTCCCAGCTGATACGCTGCCTTCCTCTCGGCCTCGACTGCCTCCTTAGCCAGCTGGGCATCTCTCTGCGCCAATTGGGCAGCCTCCTTGACCTTCTGAAGCTCCGCTCGAAGTTGCTCCGCAAGTGCTCTCTCAGTGGCTAGATTAATTTCTGTCATGTTCAGCAGCTTGCGTTGCTCTTCGGCCTGCTTCTCTGCACTCTTCAGGCCCGCATTAAGACTATTTCTCTGATTAGTCGCCTCTTTAAGCTGCTCAGATACTTGAGAAAACTGCTCTTGCAAGCTGCCCAAGGCTTTCTCTGCCTCAGACCGAGAGTGGGCCTCTGCTTGGGTTTCGATGTATGCATTTTTACTTCACTCTTCGGCCACAAAGACTTGCTGGGTAATCTGCATAATAAAGTAAAAGAGTTAGCATAAAATAAGCAAAAATTGACATGCCAAACCGAAGAGTTGGATTAACTTGCTTTCCATGGCCAGGTCCCTCTTTAGGGACTTGTAGAGTTCATACTGGCTGAAGCGCCTGTATGACTCCATGTCTCGGGGGAGGAGCAATGGTTGCTCCAAAGCTTCAGCCACTAGCCCTGCCTTTCCCCCATCGTAGTTTCTGAGGGATGTGTCCCAAGGAATAGGAGCACTGTCCAGCTCCAGCTTGGGAGACCATGTGCGTGGCCCTCGGCGCACATCAGCGGCAGGAGGCTCATTGCAGCTCTCGGTGGATGAGGCCCTTTTGTTCTGGTGGTCTCTCACCACCTTCTGTTGCTTGGTTGTCTTTGGTGGCACCACCACCTCCCTCTCATTAGGTTCGAGGGGCCTCTTCTTCCTCAGATCCTGTATGGGCTTTAAGCCAGGGTCAGGAACCTGAGGAGGTGGTGGAGGCAAATTCACCACTGGTTGAGAAGTCCCAGTGCCTTTCGGCTCAGCCTTCTTGCCCCTGTTCCTCATTAAGGCCTTTAGGTCCGACATATTTTCCTCTTTCGAAGAGCCTTCCGGAAGAGCAGTTATCAGAATAGGAGGATGGACGCTGGATTGCCTATCAATCTCCTCCTCAGAATCTGAGGATGGTATCAATTGGACCCCTTCTGAAGCTTCTCCCCCGAACTTAAATTTATCTATCTGCTCCTCTAGTGAGGAGGTCGAAGAGCCAACCCTTTCGCCTACAACCACAGGTTCAAGGGGGACTTGTGCAACCGGCTGGGCGAGCAGTGGTACACCCTGTGGATTGGGGTGTGGCACCGGTGCAAGATCGTACGGCGCTAAAAAGCCTTTCCGACCCACGTCTATGCGGTTGAGACGATGATCACCCTGTGTTATCGCGTTGCCGATCGGCTGAAAATCCTTCGGCTTCGCAGTGTACCCAAGAATAAGGGGAACCGACCGGAGCTGCCCGTCCTCGCTTACGAATATTTCTGATCTTAGCAGGTAGTTAAGCGCCGCAGTGTTTGTAAGGCTAAGCCGAGGAGCAACGTGTTCTCTATCTGTTAAAAATCAGAGCAGAATTCAGTCAAAGACTTGAAAATAGTAGGGCGAAAAGAATTAAAAATTGCTAAAGGGCGGAGATCCTAAACCTACTGTTAGTGAACCTAAGTCTAGCATGTCCCACTTGGCTCTCCTGGCTTCGTTGGGCAATGATGACCATCATGCCATGCACCCGAGACGATCACATAGTCGTCCTTCATCCCTTTGTTGGATTTAGGAAGGCAGGAGACAAGCCTAACAATGTCGGACCGGGACTTTAGATAGTATCCCGCCCCTTGTTGGCTGTGACACTCGTACATGTGTACCACGTCCAGCCAGGTGAGCCCCAATCCTAGGTGGCGATTAAGGTCCTCCACTGCTCCTAAGATCCTAAACATGTTGGGCGCATACTGTTCGGGACTAAGCCTATGGTTTCGAAGGTAACTAGTGGTAATGGGGCCCATGGGGATTGTCATCCCCCCTTCTAGGAAAGCGATGAGGGGGATTACTACTTCGCCCGTTTTTCGATCTGTTAGTATCTTCTCTGGAGGGCAATACCTCACGCCCACATTTGGGGGTATGCAATATGTGGCCCTAAATTCCTCCAACTGGGTAGGAGTATCCACCAAATACCGGAGTTTACCCATCACACTGTTCAAAGGTAGAGAAAGCGGGCCGAAGAGAAGACTGAAGAATAAAAAAGATGAGAACTTACAGGAGCTCGACCGGAGATTGATCTTCGAACTCGCAGAAGGATTCTTAAGGATTCTGGGGAAAACTGGGATCGGTGACTGGAAAAGCTTGATGGAGTTGTGTGCTTGTTCTTGCTGGGTGGTCTGAAAGTTCACAAAGTGAAGAAGAAGTAACTTCTTCTGAGATTTTATACGAGGTCAAACGAAGGGGCAGAAGTTATCTCGCCCAAATCCCGGGGAAGAACCACGCCCGTTAGATCAACAACCCACCGTTGGATGCAAAGGACGAGGCGCCGCCTAGAGTAATCAATGCAGCGCTTTGGAAACACGAAAACAATAGCGGCAATGATGAAGCGCTTATATCTATGCCTACACACGTGCGAGTTCAGATATTTGTTTGTTCTCAAGCTTTTTACTTGGTGGCAAGTCAAAATCCCACTTTTTCTCTTCGGATGCGAGGGAAAAATTAAGATTTTGAGGGGCTATTGTGGGGGGTAAAAGCCCAGACATACCTATTGGGCCGAGGGCCCTATTTTGAAGATTATTGCACGTCTGAAGAGGGATAATGGGTTGGGGTAGAGTTCATCTGAAGGCACCCAACCCAGAAATGGAGGAAGAGTTCCATCCGAAGAGGTCACCCTTTGTCCGAAGAGTTTTTACTCCTCGAATACAAGCAGTCTTGATCAAATAGCAATCCCAACGACCAAGATAAGCCCTGGGCATATCTGGGAATGATAAGGACGAAGAAATATCTCAAGGAAAAGCTGCTACCACCGTATTAAATGCATTGCAGCTGCTTTTCTGGCCGCATTAATGTGGAGGAGACCCTTGAACAGTGTAATCTCAGCTACCACCACTCACAGAGAGTTAAAGAAGATACCTAATGGGACATGCACTCAAGTGGATGCTTAGATAAAGAACAGATGGACGATGAAGATGATGGGAGAAGGTGCTATATAAGGAGGAGAGGCCTTTGATAACGGGAGGGGGGGGGGGGGGGGGAAGGAGAGAAGCAGAATATAATTTTATTGTAGCTCCAAGAGTTGTAATCACCTTATATTCAGTAATATACCTCTTCGGACATACACTGGCCCAGTTTTTAGAGCGTGATTCTATGTTAATTCATCCTTGAATACCATCATTAACTACTGTTTAGTTTACACCTAGCCCAGCTCTTTTGCCTACTCTCTACAAATTCATTGTCTTGGGTTCTTTGGGCTCATAATCCATCCATATTGGGCTTGGGCTACAAAAACTGACCCCACAATATTATTATGCCACATATTGAGAGATGAAAATGTAAAAAGAGGGAGAAATGTTGAATAAAGTGTAATAATAAGTTGATAAATTAATAATAATAAGAGTTGAAAATAAGAGAGAGATGATATTTTGATTGTTAAATAATGGAGTTTTTAATTCACCTAAAATGAGTAAATGTTAAAAAAATAATTATCGGAAAATTTGGAAAGAAAAAGAATAATGACATAACTGTTAATGTGGTTAAACTAGAGCGTAGTAATAATAAATACTAAAATTAAGTAATAAAAAATGAGAGAAAATAAAACTAATTGGAAAATATAATCTAATTATCTCTAGGAGAAAATTATGATTAAGATAAGAAGATTATATGATTATACAAAAATTCATATAATATTAACATTTGTTAAAATACTATGTGAATAATTATAACAAAGGTTAAGAAATTATTCAATCATATAATTTTCTTATTTTAAAATATTTTACATCAGAAAATATTATAGGAAAAATATGAAATCACGGACCTAATTTGGAAAAAATAAATCATATTACAATTTGTCCATATTTTGTGTTGTTAGGTTTTAGTTTATTTGGAAAATAGTAAGATAGTCTGTACAATATGATTAAAAAAGTAAGTGCTGATGGAGCGTGAACTCGTCAGTCAATGTGGTTGGATGAAGCCAATCTGCAGCCTCCGGAAAGGGTCACCGGTGTGGTGCCTGCCACCACGCCTCCGATGCCAAAGTTAGTATGCAAGAAAATCTCAGAGAATGGATAATATAAAGAATAAGAGTTTTCTCTCAGTATATGTGTGTATGTACCTTGTTCTTGGCAATGAGAGGGCTTTATATGCATACCTTCATGGCCTCTAGCCGTTGGAGTAGTTATGGAGATCTTAATGCTCCTCCTCGTAACGTCTGGTCTTGT
Source organism: Quercus aquifolioides (assembly GCA_019022515.1). Taxonomy (NCBI): domain Eukaryota; kingdom Viridiplantae; phylum Streptophyta; class Magnoliopsida; order Fagales; family Fagaceae; genus Quercus; species Quercus aquifolioides. The sequence goes on from CM032329.1 coordinate 7,286,699, forward strand.
GTAATGTGGCTTTAATGTGCTCCAATGGCTCATACAGTTGGCTTTGTAACCGTTCTGAACTTAATTGTGCTGTAATGAATGTATTGCGTTTTCCTCGTCAGCGACGTGGATATAAGATATGCTCGTCCAAGCATTCCTTCGTCTGTCTCGTCTAACCTCGTCACTGGAAGACTTCCTCGTCATGATGTTATTGGTTTCGTCATTCCCATCAGTTGCCCCCGGATTCCATGGTCGTCATGACATGTCATGTTGGCCGTGGAAGATAAAAAGTCTCCTGGGCCAAAAGTGTTTGTTGGGCTTCCGTGCCGCATTAACTGCGTAGTGATGGCGTCCTTTGCGCGGTTGCCATGTGTTGTGTGTGGATTGGTGGGGTTATTTTCGTGACCCTTGGGTTTCCCGCCGTTTTTATTTCAGTTGCCTGAGTTTTTGGGTTAAAACTTCTCCACTTTACACCTTTTCGTTTCTCAAAGAAAATCTTTCGCTAAGTATTTCTTGGTGAGCTCCGTTCTGCGATTCTTCTTCAGACTGGTGCGCCGTGCGTTGGTGTTTTCCGCCGTTGCTTAAGGTGCGTTTTCTTTTCCTTTTGAGTTTAGCTTTTCTTTCTTGCTTTGCTGCCATATGTGGTTTCTGATTTACTCTTTCTTTCTCTTCCTTTCTCTATATACTTGATTTCTTTTGGGTTTTTAGCAAGTGTCATTTTCTTCTGCGTTTTTGCGTTTCCATGGTCCGTAGTTCCGAAGTTAGGATAGACTGCCCCTCAATTTCCTTCCTATTTGCGCGATTAGGGGGGTCTTTGGGGAATTTTCCATATTTAGAAAATTTCGTTTTTGAGGGTAACTGTTTGGGCGTTGCGTTGGCCGAGCTATTGCCTTTGCTTCGTCAATCGGTTGATTGGTTCGAGGGTCTAGTGAGAGAGGGAGAAACGATGTCTGAAGTTAGGTCTAGCGACCTTGAGACTGGATTATCGTCAAACGGTGATCTAGTGGAGGGAGGTTCAGTCGTCTCTTCCCCTCGAGGGGTTAGGGCTTTTCACGCCCTCGGGGAGGCGTGTGGTTTGGACGCGGATAGTGTGGGTAGATTCAAGGACAGGTTTCAATTTCCAGAACGGGTGCGCGTTCGTCTACCTAGTGACGAGGATAGGGCCTGTCACTTTTTTCTGGGTGAGGTGTGTTTTTACGAGTCAGCCTTTACCTGCGGGCTTAGATTTCCCGTCCATCCGTTCCTGATGGAACTTTGGGATCATTTTGGCATTGCTCCTGGGCAGCTCATGCCCAATTCGTGGAGAATAGTGGTCAACTGTATGGAGATATGGTTGGCTGCTAACGGAGATATGATCAGGATAGATGAACTCACTTATCTATATCGCTTGAAAGAGTCCAAGGAGTATGGATATTACGAGTTAGTTCCCTGGGTGAGGAATACTAGGATTGTTAGGGGTTTACCTTCGTCCTTCAGGTACTAGAAATCCAGGTTTTTCTTTGTGTCGGGGGACGATTTTGAGACTCAATCCAGCAGGGATTGGGGTGATATACCAAGGTTGCATCGTCGGTGGGGGACCCCGGCTTTAGGTGCGTCAGTATCTTTATTCGTCGTTTTTGGTTTTGATGTTTCTGCTATTTTATGTTGCTGACCCCTTTGCCCCTTGCTGTGTGTAGTTAAGAGACGGCCTAAGCTCAAGAGCAGGCATAAAGAGCGCGTTGAGACCGCCATTGGATACGCCCAGACGATTGAGAGCTGGGACGACCTGGTAAACCCACGTACCTTGGCTTTTTACCACCTTGGGCCAGATCCGTCTCCTTACGTTCTACGTTCCATTGGTATTGAAGGCAAGAAAAGTAAATACTAACCTCGTCAAGCTTGGCTTTCCTTATGCACATGTGGACTTTTTCCTAACCATTTCCTTCTTGCAGAGATGACGACCAAGTTTAAAAAGGACATGTACGCGAAGATGAGAGACAAGAAGGATGAACCACTATCCAGCATTGGGAAGAAAGGAGTACGTGTCAAGGGGATGGCTACTCCTGCCAACCCAAATGTTCCCGTCAATCCCATAGTCTCCGTCACTGAACCGAGGAGGACGGCTTCTCCAGCTACTTCGATTGAGGAGATCCCTACTCTGGCTTCGAAGAAGCAGCGAACATCAGGAAAGGAGAAAGCTGATTCACGCTCGTCAACAATATGGGATGACGAGAGATTGGCAGTGGACAGGGCCCACGAGGTGTTGATGGCGGACGATCTTAGGGTTTTTAGAGGTGTGCCTTTCAACGAGGTCGCGTCTCGTCATGTTCAAAGACTCATCCAGGTAGAGTGTTTCTTGTACTGTCAAACCACTTTTCCTCTTTTTTTTTTTTTTTTTTTTTTTTTTAAAAAAAAAAAAAAAAAAAAACGACCTCGAATCTCTTTCCAGGTGTTGGGGGAAAGTATTCACATTACCTCCGAACATCTTACACAAGAGGCTAGGGTGGCATCCTTGACATCTAGGATGGAGGCTTTGGAGAAGGAGAATTCAGAGCTGAAGAAGAACCTTGTTGAGTCCATGGACGCAGCCACCACTTTAAAGGAGAAGGTCAAAACTTTGGACGACGACCTGAGGGCTGAGTGCCAGCTGACTTCGGAGAAGGACGAACAGCTTTTGAATGCTAAAGAGAGTTTGAAGACCATTGCTGCGAGGTCCGTAGAGGCTTTCCAGACTACGGACGAGTATTAGACCGTCCTGTTCAGCTGGTATTTCAAAGGCTTCGAGCTCCTTAGAAGATACCTCGTCAAGCATCCTTTCGGAGTGAACATGGATAATCTGGACTTAGAAGAGGTGGATTAGGAGATGGCCGCTGACGAGGCCGCCCCATCTTCTGTCGTTCAGCCAGATGCTCCTGGAGAGGTTCCTGCTGGTGGTGATACCAATGAGGATGCTCCTGGTGACGATGACGCTACTCGAACCTGACACTTAGAAAAAATTTTCTTTCTTTCCTTCTTTTTGGGATGCCCTTCATGTTTTGGGCAGTTATGTAAATCTAATTTCTGAACAATTTTACCTTCCGTCTATTTTGGGAACAAAAGAAAAGATTTTTAGCCCAGTGTTTATGGGTTTTTAGTTGTAAAGACAATGATGACTCAGTCCGTTCCAGGCTTTAATTTAATATAACTTACCTGCTTTTGAAGTAATTACCTACGTCGTGATACTTAGCCATTTTTTTTTTTTTAGTGACTTACATCCTTCTATAGGGACATTGGATTCGTCAGTAACTTACATCCGTCAAGGCGGAATCTTGTTACTTAGCCATTTTTGGCTTTTAGTGACACTCTTTTTCAGGGAAATTGTCCTCGTCAGTAACTTACATCCGTCAAGGCGGAATCTTGTTACTTAGCCATTTTTGGCTTTTAGTGACACTCTTTTTCAGGGAAATTGTCCTCGTCAGTAACTTACATCCGTCAAGGCGGAATCTTGCTACTTAGCCATTTTTGGCTTTTAGTGACTTACACTCTTCTTAGGGATATTTCCTTCGTCAGTAACTTACATCCGTCAAGGCGGAATCTTGTTACTTAGCCATTTTTTGGCTTTTCGTGGCTTACACCCTTGTTAGGGATATTGCCTTCGTCTGTAACTTACATCTGTCAAGGCGGAATCTTGTTACTTAGCCATTTTTTGGCTTTTCGTGGCATACGCCATTGTTAGGGATATTGCCTTCGTCTGTAACTTACATCCGTCAAGGCGGAATCTTGTTACTTAGCCATTTTTTGGCTTTTTGTGGCTTACACCCTTGTTAGGGATATTGCCTCCGTCAGTTACCTTCAGTTGCATAGACCTGCTCATAGAGTAATATCAGCTGAATGAATTCTTTATTGATTTTGATAACAAGTACATTTGATTGTTACGTCTATTGATGGTACTTCTTTAAGTGTTCAATGTTCCATGGCCTCAGGAGTCTTTGTCCGTCCAGGGTTTCCAGGTGGTAGCTTCCCTGTCTGGAGTAATGAACAACCCGGTACGGTCCTTCCCATGTGGGGCCAAGTTTCCCTTGAGTTGGATCTTTGGTCGCCTGAGTTACTTGACGCAGGACGAGGTCGCCTATGTTGAGTCGTCGGAGTTTCACCCTTCTGTTGTAATACTCTGTCATCTTTTTCTGGTAATCCGCCATCTTGCTGCAGGCTTTGTCTCTGACTTCGTCCAGGCAGTCCAGGTTGACTCGTAGGCGATCGTCATTGTCTTCCTCGCTGAACATCTCTCGCCTGGTGCTGGTTACTCCGACCTCGACCGGGATCACTGCTTCAGTCCCGTAAGTAAGTCTGAACGGGGTTTCTCCCGTCGGGGTTCTTGCTGTTGTTCTGTAGGCCCACAAGACGTTGGGTAGTTCGTCTGGCCAAGCACCCTTCGCATCATCTAGTTTCGTCTTTATGATTTTGAGTAGCGTCCGGTTTGTCACTTCTGTCTGTCCATTTGCTTGAGGGTGGCCTGGCGATGAGAACTGGTTCTTGATGCCCAGGCCAGAGCAGAAGTCCTTGAAGCCTTGGCAGTCGAACTGTCGCCCGTTGTCTGATATGATCGTCTTTGGAATCCCGAACCTGCAAACTATGTTCCTTCATACGAAGCTCCAGATCTTTGCTTCGGTGATAGTTGCCAGTGGCTCTGCTTCAACCCATTTTGTGAAGTAATCTATAGCGACTAGTAAGAATTTTACCTGGCCTTTGCCCAGGGGTAATGGGCCAACGATGTCAATTCCCCATTGTGCGAATGGCTAGGGGGACGTTATTGTCGTCAGTCTTTCGGCTGGCAGTCGTTGGATATTCCCGAACCGCTGACACTTGTCACATTTCTTGACGAACTCCATTGCGTCCACCTGCATAGTAGGCCAGAAATAACCTGTTCGCATAATTTTGCTTACCAAGGATCTAGGGCCTGCGTGATCTCTATAGACTCCTTCATGGACCTCTCTCAGGATGTACTCAGCGTCTTCTTCGTTCACACACCTTAAGTAGGGCGTGGAGAAGCCTCTTTTGTACAAAGTGTCATTAAGAATTGTGAATCTAGCAGACCTCTTCTTGATCTTCCTGGCTTCGTTTGTATCTTGAGGGAGGTGCCCATCCTGAAGGAAAGATATAATGGGCGTCATCCAGCTACATACATTCTGGATTGCGAAGGTTGAGACTTCTTCTATGCTGGGGTTCTTCTGTACTTCCATCAGTAAGTCTGCATTCGACCCTGTTCCTTCTGACGAGGCTATCTTCGATACTTCGATACTTCGTCTGCCGCCATATTCTGACTTCTAGGAATCTGGACGAACTCTACCTCTTTGAACTCTTGAGTCAAGTGCTTCGTCAACCTGAGGTACTTCTGCATTCTTTCTTCCTTTGCTTCGTACTCTCCCTTGATCTGCCCAATTACTAGCTTTGAGTCATTCTGGACTAACAGGCTCTTGGCCCCAAACACTTTCCCTAGCCTTAAGCCCGTCAGAATCCCTTCATACTCGGCTTTGTTGTTGGTCGCCGGGAATTTCAGCTGAACTCCATACCTCAATACTTCTCCGTAACTGATGGGAATGACGAAACCAATAACATCATGACGAGGAAGTCTTCCAGTGACGAGGTTAGACGAGACAGACGAAGGAATGCTTGGACGAGCATATCTTATATCCACGTCATTGACGAGGAAAACGCAATACATTCATTACAACACAATTAAGTTCAGAACGGTTACAAAGCCAACTGTATGAGCCATTGGAGCACATTAAAGCCACATTACACAAAACCAGACGTTACGAGGAGGAGCATTAAGATCTCCATAACTACTCCAACGACTAGAGGCCATGAAGGTATGCATATAAAGCCCTCTCATCGCCTAGAATAAGGTACATACACACATATACTAAGAGAAAACTCTTATTCTTTATATTATCCATTCTCTGAGATTTTCTTGCATACTAACTTTGGCATCGGAGGCGTGGTGGCAGGCACCACACCGGTGACCCTTTCCGGAGGCTGCAGATTGGCTTCATCCAACTACATTGACTGACGAGTTCACGCTCCATCAGTTTGGCGCCGTCTGTGGGGACGACATTTTCGTATTCAATCGCGAAAAAGTAGTTTCCTGTTAAATACTTCTTTCAGATGGAGTCCAATCAAGATTCCGCAGCCTTGGCGCAGCGAATTCAGGCCCTTGCAGCTACCGTCGAAGAATTGACCAAACAAAATGAGGAAATGAAGCAAAGGCTTCAGCAGGAGGAGAATCGGTCCAAGGGAAATCGAGATGACGAAGGGGATAGCCATAGAAGAAGCGACCACCGAAGGCCTACCACTCCAACCGAGCAGAACTCGGATCTACTCCAGGAGATGAGGAAGGAGATGGACGAGCTTAGGAACGCCATCAAAGAGAAAACCGAACGGAGTGTGGATCGAATGGTCAGGGCAACAGATTCGCCATTCACTGTAGCCGTCCTCGACTGTCCAGTGCCTTCAAAATTTCGGCTACCTCAACTTGAACCCTTTGACGGGCTAAAGGATCCCCAGGATCACCTTAACACATTTAAGACGACCCTAGGACTCCAGCAGCCCCCAGACGAGATATTGTGTCGTTCCTTCCCAACCACTCTCAAGGGAGCCGCACGGGAATGGTTCACAAAGCTGCCAACATCGTCCATCGACACCTTCGAACAATTGAGCAACGCCTTCCTGCGTCACTTCATTGGAGGACAACGACCAAAAAGAACCGCGGATCACTTACTCACCATCAGGCAGGAAGAGAAGGAAACTTTGAGGTCATATGTGAAACGTTTCACCCGGGAGACACTGGAGGTAGACGAGGCTGATGACAAGGTACAGCTAACGACCTTTAAGGCAGGATTGAGGTCCAAGGAGCTCGTTTCGTCACTTGCAAAAAATCCCCAAAAAAAGATGGCCAAAATGCTCCTCAAAGCACAAAAGTACATGAAAGCGGAAGACGCATTGGCCGCCATCAGGGACATTGAGAGGCCAGGAGACAAGGGTAGAAAAGAAGACGACCGTAGGGGGCAAAAGCGCGAGCGTCCAGATCGCCGAATCAGTGACGGAATCAGAAGGAAAGATGATAAAATTCCGCGGACGGTAAAATTCACTCCTCTTGTTATGCCTGTTGATAAAATCCTAACGCAGATTAAGGACGAGCATTACCTAAAGTGGCCGTGGCCTTTACACTCGTCTCTTAACGTCCATGATAAGAACAAGTACTGCCGATTCCACAAAGACCATGGTCATTACACCGAGGACTGTCGAGACCTCAAAGAGCAGATAGAAGAGCTGATACGAAAGGGGAAGTTGCAGAAGTTTGTAAAGAAGGGTGAGTATAGTAGATTCCGGGACGGGAACAAAGGCCAGCCTGGGTCTTCGTCAAGCGGGAACGACCGTCAGTCCCAACCTCCTCAAAATGTGGTCGGGGAAATACAGACGATCACAGGGGGACCCGTCACCGGAGGCTCGTTCAGGTCCCTTAAAAAAGCATGCCAACGTCAGGTGAACAACGTCCACACGATGCACCCGTCGAAGCAGAGACGAACCGAGCAAGACATGACTTTCAATGAAAACGACGCCAGAGGAGTGAAGCAGCCCCACAACAACCCCCTGGTCATAATGCTCACCATAGAAGGGTTCAACACCAAAAGGATCCTCGTGGACAATGGTAGCTCTGCTGACATCATTTACTTCCCTGCATTTCAACAATTGAAGCTGGACCCCAGAAGGCTACGTCCTTTTGATTCCCCTCTCGTCAGTTTCAGTGGTGACAGGGTCTATCCCAAGGGCATAGTGACGTTGACAGTGACAGTGGGGACATACCCGAAGCAACTGACCCGTCAGCTAGACTTCTTGGTGGTGGATTGCCCCTCCTCCTACAATGTCATCATTGGAAGACCTGCCCTCAACAAGTGGAAGGCGTCCACATCTACCTACTGCCTAAAGGTAAAGTTCCCCGTGGAGAACGGGGTTGGTGAAGTTAAAGGAGACCAAGTCTTAGCTCGAGAATGCTACCAGGCCGTGTTGGCTGCGAAGGAGAACCACACCTGGGTAATTGAAGAAAAGGAGGAAGAAAAGGTGAAGGCTCTAGAAACAGTGCAACATAAAATAGCAGAAACATCAAAACCAAAAACGACGAATATAGATACTGACACACCTAAAGCCAGGGTCCCCCACCGACGATGCAACCTTGGTATATCACCCCAATCCCTGCTGGATTGAGTCTCAAAATCGTCCCCCGACACAAAGAAAAACCTGGATTTCCAGTACCTGAAGGACGAAGGTAAACCCCTAACAATCCTAGTATTCCTTGCCCAGGGAACTAACTCGTAATATCCATACTCCTTGGACTCTTTCAAGCGATATAGATAAGTGAGTTCATCTATCCTGATCATATCTCCATTAGCAGCCAACCATATCTCCATACAATTGACCACTATTCTCCACGAATTGGGCATGAGCTGCCCAGGAGCAATGCCAAAACGATCCAAAAGTTCCATCAGGAACGGATGGACGGGGAATCTAAGCCCGCAGGTAAAGGCTGACTCGTAAAAACACACCTCACCCGGAAAAAAGTGACAGGCCCTATCCTCGTCACTAGGTAGACGAACACGCACCCGTTCTGGAAATTGAAACCTGTCCTTGAATCTAGCCACACTATCCGCGTCCAAACCACACGCCTCTCTGAGGGCGTGAAAAACCCTAACCTCTCGAGGGGAAGAGACGACTGAACCTCCCTCCACTAGATCACCGTTTGACGATAATCCAGTCTCAAGGTCGCTAGACCTAACCTCAGACATCGTTTCTCCCTCTCTCACTAGACCCTCGAACCAATCAACCGATTGACGAAGCAAAGGCAATAGATCGGCCAACGCAACGCCCAAACAGTTACCCTCAAAAACGAAATTTTCTAAATATGGGAAATTCCCCAAAAACCCCCTTAATCGCGCAAACAGGAAGGAAATTGAGGGGCAATCTATCCTAACTTTGGAACTACGGACCATGGAAACGCAAAAACGCAGAAGAAAATGACACTTGCTAAAAACCCAAAAGAAATCAAGTACATAGAGAAAGGAAGAGAAAGAGGAGCAAATCAGAAACCACATATGGCAGCAAGGCAAGAAAGAAAAGCAAAACTCAAAAGGAAAAGAAAACGTACCTTAAGCAACGGCAGAAAACACCAACGCACGACGCACTAGTTTGAAGAAGAATCGAACGGAGCTCACCAAGAAACACTTAGCGAAAGATTTTCTTTGAGAAACGAAAAGGTGTAAAGTGGAGAAGTTTTAAACCCAAAAACTCAGGCAACTGAAGAAACAGCGGGAAACCCAAGGGTCACGAAAATAACCCCACCAATCCACACACAACACGTGGCAACCGCGCAAAGGACGCCATCACTACGCAGTTAATGCGGCACGGAAGCCCAACAAACACTTTTGGCCTAGGAGACTTTTTATCTTCCACGGCCAACATGACATGTCATGACGACCATGGAATCCGGGGACAACTGATGGGAATGACGAAACCAATAACATCATGACGAGGAAGTCTTCCAGTGACGAGGTTAGACGAGACAGACGAAGGAATGCTTGGACGAGCATATCTTATATCCACGTCGTTGACGAGGAAAACGCAATACATTCATTACAGCACAATTAAGTTCAGAACGGTTACAAAGCCAACTGTATGAGCCGTTGGAGCACATTAAAGCCACATTACACAAGACCAGACGTTACGAGGAGGAGCATTAAGATCTCCATAACTACTCCAACGACTAGAGGCCATGAAGGTATGCATATAAAGCCCTCTCATTGCCAAGAACAAGGTACATACACACATATACTGAAAGAAAGCTCTTATTCTTTATATTATCCATTCTCTGAGATTTTCTAGCACACTAACTTTGGCATCGGAGGCGTGGTGGCAAGCACCAGACCGGTGACCATTTTTGGAGGCTGCAGATTGGCTTCATCCAATCACACTGACTGACGAGTTCATGCTCCATCAGTTTCCCACAGACGGCGCCAAACTGATGGAGCGTGAACTCGTCAGCTAGTGTGGTTGGATGAAGCCAATCTGCAGCCTCCGGAAAGGGTCACCGGTGTGGTGCCTGCCACCACGCCTCCGATGCCAAAGTTAGTATGCAAGAAAATCTCAGAGAATGGATAATATAAAGAATAAGAGTTTTCTCTCAGTATATGTGTGTATGTACCTTGTTCTTGGCAATGAGAGGGCTTTATATGCATACCTTCATGGCCTCTAGTCGTTGGAGTAGTTATGGAGATCTTAATGCTCCTCCTCGTAACGTCTGGTCTTGTGTAATGTGGCTTTAATGTGCTCCAACGGCTCATACAGTTGGCTTTGTAACCGTTCTAAACTTAATTGTGCTGTAATGAATGTATTGCGTTTTCCTCGTCAGCGACGTGGATATAAGATATGCTCGTCCAAGCATTCCTTCGTCTGTCTCGTCTAACCTCGTCACTGGAAGACTTCCTCGTCATGATGTTATTGGTTTCATCATTCCCATCAAGTGCAGTCAAAGAAGATGGTCTTTGTGCAGTTTCCTTTCATTGTTTGTAAATATTTTGTTTAATAAATTTGCAGCAAATTTTATGTATTTGTAATATGATCTTAGATGCTTGAATAATTATTTTAAGCATTTACAAATATTTTGTAATGCTCTTCATCTTCCTTATCTCATTATTATATTCTTTGAGATTTTTAAGAAAAAAAAAATCAATTTTGTTTTTAAATTTATATATTTATCAATTCATTTTTCACATGTTGTATTAGATGTTAGATTAGATTATGATAGTATTGATACAATACTTCTTTTTTCAAAAAAATTTCTCTACTTTTTTCCCTTTCGAATTGGACTTGTTTCTTTTATTTTTATTTTTATTATTAAGGAAAAAGAGTTATAATCATTTTGTATAAAGCTATAATTAACACTTTTGCTTGGGAACAAAGACATATTTCTATTGCGTTACTTCAAAGTCATATTACAAACATTGAATTTGATTATGCATTTGATATTTGGCTTGATTACGTCACATTTGATATGTTTTACATATTTAGTAGGAGTTTGACTTTGGTGTGAGTTTTATTTTTCCTTTTTTTTTTTTTTTTTTTTTTGAATTTTAGTTTTGTTGAGTTTATTAATTTTTTTAGATGCATTTCTCAGTGTTTTTTATTGTACAGTTGAAAAAAAAAAAGGTTTGTGGAAAAGTGTTTGGTTGATGCTAAGATGGACAAGAGTTCCGTCCATGATGTTGTTCTTACAGGTGGTTCTTCCAGAATTCCCAAGTTGCAGCAATTGTTGCAGGACTTCTTTGATGGGAAGGAGCTCTACAAGAGCATCAATCCAGATGAGGCTGTTGTTTATGGAGCCACTGTTCAAGCTGCTATCTTGATAGGAATGGGTAATGGTAATAGTTTGTTTTGATCTTGACGTCGATGGTATCCTGAATGTTTCTGCAACAGTGAAGGCCATGGTGTGAAAAAGAGTATCACTATTACCAATGATAAGTGGAGATTGTCCAATGAAGAGGTTGAGAGGATGGTCCAGGACGCAAAGAGATACAAGGCTGAAGATGACTATCACTTGAAGAAGGTTAAGGCTAAGTTAGATTTGGAGAACTATGCCTACGACATGAAGAATGCTATCAATGACGATAATGTTGGTGCCAAGCTTCTCCCTGCTACTAAGAAAAATATTAAAGATGCCATTGAACAGGTGATTCAATGGTCATTAGATGAACGGCAGGTCATGGATTTAAAACTGTATGAGGACAGGCTGACATGGCTCAAGAGAATCTGCAATCCCATTAGGACTAGTGGAAAAAAATAATAAATTTGAGCCAGCCCCATTCTACAGAAATATGATAGTTACTGGAATCCGTCATTGCACTCTATCATTGCAAGGGATGTAATCGTTCAAAGTTCAAACTATGTCACCGGTGTTACTATTTGATTACATTTTGTCAAAAATCTTTGGTTCAACTGTTTTCTTGCTAGTTATTTGGCCTTGTTCTGCAGCTGTTTGAAATTTTGAAAAAATGTCCACCGATATGGATTGAAACTTGAAGCCTTCAACCCATAGCTTGGTTGTTGAATTTTCTGTTTCATTATACAGAACCAGCCTTCTGAAAACATTAACACAATGGTCATCAACACTTTTGCAGCTTCAGCCATAATTTAATTTTATTCATAGTAGCTAAGCCATCTGGGAACTCCAAGGTCATCTTGCATTCAATGTGTAATGTCACATGTCATTGCTTTATACATACTTAGCCTCTTCTATTAAAACATTGGTCAATCTTATCTTATGTCAAGTATTTACTGTTATTCGATCTAAAATTGAACTCGATAGAGCAAATTTATTACCCCGGAATTTGAAAATCCATTGGTTTGTGTCATCTATAATTATAATTATATTTTCACAAGAAATATTCTATTATGTTTTAGTTTACAAACAAAAGGAGAAGGGGAAAAAAAAAAAAACAAGTTAATGAAATACTTGGAATGTATAATTATATTTCACTGCACTATAATAAATTTGGATTTAGTTTCTTGTCGGGTCAGGGCAGGGGCGTAGCCAGGAATTTTTACATGGGGGGGCCAATTCGAACCATGAAGGTTGAAATCGACGACGATGAGTATCATCGTTGTATGGATAGTCTATATTTTAAAGTTGATATGGACCTTCTCTGAGATAAGCTCATCGGATTTCATCTTGTTTGTTGATAGAGAATTCACATATTTGTTTACGTGATCCTGAATCACGATCTATCTCTTCAAATTGAATTTTTGAACATTTGGAGGGGTCAGGGTGTTCATCAAGCATTGAAGTATCAACATTTGTTTCTACAGCCACAGGTGTCTTAATTTCTGAATTACTAACATCTTTTTTCTTAAAGAATGCATCAATTGTTTTTCGTTTGCTCATAATTCTTTTAGCTTTAAGAATATGACTTAAAAATTTACCTAAAAAGAAGTTAAAAAAATAAAATTTTAATTAGAAATTTTTACTTAGTTATATGGATGTTATTCATACTCAAGAAAAAACAAAATTTCCACTATAATTTAAACATACAACCCATTTTTAATACGACTTTAATTAATAATAACCCCTCAAACAAAAACAAAAATTAAACACACAAGTATTGGTACACAACATAAACCAAACAATTTAATAACACCCACAACCACATCCACAGTCATATGATATCTAACTAATCAAAAATAGGTAATAAATCAAAATAATTTTACCTTAGAAACTTTGTCTTCACAAAGTGCAAAGATGGGTCACCCGTGTGGCAATGCCTATTGCTTCTGCTTGACTGCCTCCAACTTTAGATCTTTCCTTCAAGACTCATCACAAACAATCTCTCCATGCCTTCAATCATGTATTTCTCTAAAAATCTATGAAAATATAAAGAGCATGTGAATATTTAGGTGTAGATAGTTGAGAAAATAAAAAAAAGACACTAAAAAGAGATGAATGTCTAATGCTTAAGAAAGAAAAGAAAACTCATCAGTCACCAAGTAGTCACCAAGTTCCAAAACTAAAGCTGATGAAAAAAGAAAAAATTGGTTAGGAATATTGTTTCGGACTGTGAGTACAAAGGACTAGAGTTTTGGGGGTTGGTAGGTAGGCAACGGTACCAGTGCAAATGAAAGTGTATCAAAGAAGACCAAACAAAAGAATAAGAAGTAAAGAAAGGGATTTCGTGGGTCAGTGGATGGATTTTTTGAGATGAAGAGAAAATGAAGTTTTGTTTTTAGTGTTTGGACTTGAGCGGGCCAGCTTGTTTTATTTGGAGTTCATAAGGTGATAAGGCCTAAAACTAAAGCTAGGCTTGGGAGAATAGTTGAGAATTGGGCATGGTGGGGGGGGGGCTGGCTGTCCAATATTGGGGGGGCCTATTTTTTTTTTTCTACCTACTCGAATGGAAAATTTTTTTTTTTGTAGGGGCTGGGGCCCCCCAAAGCCACTACGTGGCTCCGCCCCTAGGTCAGGGTTATGATTGAGAAATTCAAGAGACGAAAAATGAAATTGGTAGTGTTATGATCACTTTTCTTTTGGGTTCTCCACAAAAGAGAAGTAAAAACTATTAGAATGTAAAACTTTGGTAAAAAATAGTGTCAGAATTATATTTAATTGGTTAAATTCACAATTTACTAACAGCTTAAAATTTTGAGAGAATTGGTAATTTGTTAAATAGAAGGCAAAAAAAACTAGTTTATTACTACTTTGTTCCTTCTTCCATGTGGCTCTGTTAAAGATTTTTTTTTTTTCCTGCTGAAGCTCTATTAAAGAATTGGGCATTGCAACAGCTCACTCTAAGAAGCTTGGTTAAAGCGATTAATTTTATATGAATTCAACGAGTCAGATAAGCTATTAGTCCTCTAATTTTTTTCCCTTTCTATTGAATTTGAGGTGTTTTTGACAAAGATGGTTAAGCTTGTTTCTTGTTTCACTCTTAATATTCAACATTTTAAAAAAAAAAAATTCTTGCTTTGCAGCATTTGGTTGCTGTAATTATGCGGATAAGGGAACCAAAGACCACAGCCCTGATTTTAGCTTTTGGAAATATGGTAAGTTTTGAGTGTTTGGACAAAGCATTTGGTACCTTTCTTCAGTACAGCTATAGAAGTTCTCTTTATAAGCTGTTTTTATATTCCTTTAAAGTGCTCTCTTTGGGTTTGGTTTTGTTGTTTCCTCTATCTATCTATTTCAATCAAGAATTTATATTCATGAAGATTATCATGTATGGTTGATCTGTACTAGAGTTTAATTTACTTAGAAATTTTTGATGCGAGAAATTGAGGCCTTACAAGTGAAATCTTTCAAACTTCTTTATGAAGCTGTAGAAGTGAAAACCAATCCAGAGGACAGATATCTATCATATAATAAGGAAATTGTATTTTGAGTTTTTGACATTATGTACCCATGATTGAAAATAAATTAGACCATCAGCATGTCAGTTGGAATTAAAGTTAGCCAAATTGTAAAAAAAATGATACACTATATTGATACATACAAAATGTAGAGTGCAATATAAAGATTGCATTATTAAGATTTTTATTTAAAGGAATATTGCACACTTTTAACGCAACTACACAAGAAAAAAGGTATATATATATATATATATATATATATAGGAAAATTGGCCTAACATTTCCTTGAAAAAAAAAATGTAGGTGAAGAGGAAAAATATAAGTTGACGGATCCTTGTGAAGTGGGCTGGGCGATTCCTCATCCATGGGCCAATGAAGGACGGGCCCATTATGTGCAAGACCTGTTGAGGACGGATTCATCGTGAACGGACTCAACCTAGACGGATCTGTTTGCCACGTGTCAGACAGAATCCCTAGATGGGAATACTTGCGGCACACACCACATAATCCTAAGGTAAATAGAATCCTAGCGCAAATAGGGTTCTAGAAGCTGCACGCATTAATGAAGATCTTCTCTATAAGGAAAAAGACTTGTCCATCACGTTTAGGATTTCTCAAGAAGATTCCTACAAGGAAAGGACTTCGACTCCAAGTAAAAGAGGTCAACCTTCGGCTACTATAAAAACCCAAATACCCTCACAAATCGAGGTACGCATAATTGACCCTCTCTAGCACTCTGGAGTTGGAAAAGATTCTAACTTGACCTTCGGAGGGTATTTGGCCGGCACCACACCGGTGCTCTCTGTTTAGGTCTTTCTCATTTCTTGTGTTGTGCAGGTTTCTGAGCGTGCGAGTATCGTGTGGCTCACTGGTGATTTTTTTCGGCTTCATCAGTAGGTAATGAACCTTCTTGATAGACCCCTGCCTTGTTTCTCATTTGCGCATTATCTTATTGTCATTTTATTTCTGGATATTGCCATCCGCTTGTATTGTAAAACTTTGATAACCTAAAATAGTATAATTCCCATTAAAAATAAAATAACTATAATTCAAGTCAATTAATTGTAGTAGGCCTAACTAAATTGTTGATTCTCAAAAAAAAAAAAAAAAAAAAAAAAAAAATTACAGACCGAAATAAATTGTTTAACATAAATATTGCTTAATTGAAGCTAACAATCCACCAAGCATCCAACATTTAAATGACAGAAAGATGGTAATTTGAGAGCTGCCATTGCCAACCAGCACCATGGCCATGCAAGGCAGGGGAGTATACCTCATGGAGATAGAAGATTTTACCATGTAGCACTCATTGAGATGGTATGATTTTTGTTTTAATGGGAAAATTACACCAAACATTGTTGAGGTTTTCTATTATTACACTCAATTTCCATCTGACACCTATCTCTTGTAATTACACCGACTTCTCTTGAATGGCTGAAAATATCCTATTCGAGTTTAAAAAATCCCTAAATATAAAGGCTCAAAAAAATTATGAATTTCCTATTTGAGGTGGCCGTGGCATGAATGACAATTTAAAAGGAGGCCACAATAGGAAAATGAAGATTTTTAGGATGTGTTTGGATCCAGATGATTAGCGTTTTGTGTTTGTGTTTATTTATTTTTTTTAATTTTTTTTTTCTGCTGCACGCGTTTCAGAGAGGACAAAATTCACTGTTCACGCATTGTTCAGCACTGTTCATGTACTGTTCATGTGTGCATGAACACGGGACTCACAACCACTTTATTCAAAAAAAAAAAAAAAAAAAAAATTTAAAAATGGGTCCCATGGCACTATTCACACGTTTAAAAATGATTTTGTTACAGTGTTTTCAGTTTTCAGTTTTCAGTTTTCAGCTATATCAAAATGGACCCTTAAAGTCTTTTTTAGTCATTCAAAAGAGGTTAATATAAATAGTTTGTATTCTAAAAGAGGTGGGTGTCTTATTTCAAACTAGAAGGGAGGTGAGTACAATTTTTCCATTCTTTTACTTTATTTTCAGAAAAATTCAAAACCATTCAATTATACCCCAAATCTAACAACAACAACAAAATTAACAATCTGAACTTTTGGTGTTAACATGGGGAATTTAGATGGAATATTTTTCTACACTATATCATAGAAAGGGGAACCAAATTGATTGGGGAGACAACGCAGAAAAAGAAGTGAGTCAAGCCCACTTACAAAACAGGAGGCTCACCTAATATCCTATTTCAGAAAGGAATAGAACTCCCTAGTGATTTTTGTTGTTGTTGAGAAAAAGGTATTTATGACTTATGAGAAGTGAGTTTGTAAGAAGAGTAATGCTACAGACATAGACTATTCTACAAACATTTTACAAACTACTGATGTGGCATGCTCCTTGTCAGCTTTTAAAAACTAAAATGCCACGTAAGATATTAGCCAAAAAAAAAAAAAAAAAAAAAACCCTCCTAAACAAAAAACATATCACCTAACAAAACCTTTCTAAAACCCTCAAGCTTCTCTGCCTCCCTCCCTCCCCGTTGCATCTCCTCTACCTCCCTCCCTCCTTGCCTATATGGTCTCAAATCCCAAATCAACAATCTGCTTCCTCTTGTTTATGCCTCCACCCCACCACACGATTGCATTTTATTATAGGCAAATAGTTGTAGCTCCATCGGAGATGGTTTTGTTGGGCTATAGATAACAAATTCTAGTTTAAACCAATTCTAGGTAAAGTTTTTATGTATGTGATTTTTTTTGGCATAATTTTTTCTCTGTGATTGACATTTAATTTTTAAGATTTATTTTCAATTGCACATCATGCCATCCAAGTCAAGTTTCGAATGGTGGATATATATGATGCCATATTTTGGCACTCCTTTATTTCCTTGAAACCAAATGCAGGTATAGTTTATCATTTATAATTCATTTTATACTATTTATTTGTATTTTTTTGCCAATATATGTAATTTGATTGTAGAGTCTTCCTAATCAAAGAGCGGTAACTAGTAATAACCCAAGATATTTTGGCACTCCGGGAAGCAATATACACCAACTATTAGTAATTTCTTAACTTTTATTCAATCTTATACTTGTTAAGAGATTTAATTTAACCTTTTTTTTTTGGTTTAATGAAATTTATATTTGTAGGGTCATCCAATTCAATTTTGGGGAAGTGGATGTCTTGGGCCAAATACTGACCAGCTTAGCGTTTAAGGAACACAATAACGTCATATAAACAACTTCAATCATTTGGATCTGCTACAAGTATTGTTACTGCATTGTATATTTAACTATGTCAATTATAAGCACGTGGATTTCTAAATAATTTAATACATTTTCTTTTGTTCTTTATGTAGGCTTAACATCATAGGCATCAATTTAAGGATCAAGAGGCTGACAACTTCAGTAAAAATTAAGTTTGACTTGATCAATATGACAAAATTTTTGCTTTTCCTTTTTGTGGTGAACACAACATATTAGAAATGGGTGGTTTTGGTTCTTCATTTGTAATGGATATTGTGGTATTACATGTGTGGGGGGAAAGCTTTTTTTTAAGCACAGATGGTGACTTACAACAAGAGCTTCTTTTTTATTTAATTTTTTTTGAGCTTTATAATTACAACCATAGCTTCTGTATAACTTGAATTTGTCAAGCTTTATTCATTAAAATTTCTTTCAAATTTTGTCAAATCATGAA
The DNA here is from genome assembly GCA_019022515.1 of Quercus aquifolioides. Classification (NCBI taxonomy): domain Eukaryota; kingdom Viridiplantae; phylum Streptophyta; class Magnoliopsida; order Fagales; family Fagaceae; genus Quercus; species Quercus aquifolioides. The sequence continues at coordinate 7,305,241 of CM032329.1, forward strand.
TAAAGAGATGGATATCTTTGCTCTATATTTATGTTATTAAGAAATGGATATGTTTGATCCTCATTATGTTGATGTCACATTGCCCATCTTTTGGGTTATTTTTTTGTTATTGTAGAACATTGTACATCCTAAATTATGCTCAATTTGGGATATATAGAGATATAACTCTTTATTTTTATTTTTAGTGTAACTTGTTTGGTCAAATTCGAGTTTGTTACATAACCTACTTCAACACGAACTAGATACATATACAACAATACAATATCAAGGGGCATACCCTCTAATACAACAAAGCCTCTACTTCAACGTCAAAAAAAAAAAAAAAAAACAAAAACAAAAACAAAAAAACAAAGCCTCTACTTGAATAGAGGACAACTCATTATCATATTCAAAAAATAGTTAAACCTTAAAGCTAAAAATAAGTAGACCAAATCAATAAGACCAGGAAAAACACTAAAAAAAAAAATTGCATCTGGGCAATAGTGAATTTTATCAAGGTACTGCATTCTTCTCTCTCTCTCTCTCTCTCTCTCTCTATATATATATATATATTTACAATATTAAGGGGCATACTCCTTGCCAAGTTACACTAATGTAGCTTCCTCTTTGGTTGATGCAGCTCCAATGTAGCAACCTACTAGGTTGCTACATTGGAGCTGCATCAACCAGAGACAAATGAGAAAATCCAAGTCAACAACAAGATAAATGACAAAATCAAGTCAACAGCAGGTACAACAAGATAAATGACAAAATCCAAAGTCTTAGTGTATAAAAGCTATTCATGCAAAACAGCACTTTAGAATATAGGATTGAACAAAAGTTCAGCAGTATGTTACTCAAAATTAGATTTATATTGCAAATACTCTCAACTGGTATGAATTTCTAAATAGCACCCCTCTGTTTCAAACCTATCCACTTGGGTATGTCAAACCCACTTGCAAGACTCAAAATATGAATTAAACAAATTTGAGCAAAAATTTAATTTACATTTGTAAACACAGAAAATCTCCACATTATTCAAAAGCTCAAAATACAGAAAAATTCTTTTTGGTTGTTAGTTATTATGACCCATTCCAATTTTTTTTTTTTTGTCTATATAATCCATTGGATTGCCTTAAGGCCATAGATATTGCAATACTTTACACCAAATTTTCATATGAATTAATTAAATAAAAAAACAAATTTCAATACTGAAACAGAGTATAACCGTTGTCATTGCTGTTACCGGGAGGGAGTTAGATGGGATGGCAACACCATGTTCATGGTAGCTCCAGCAACGAATCCAGGGACTTATGTGGCGGCGGCGTGCATTGGTGAATGGTGGAGTGAAGGCATGGGCAAGAGGGTGCAGTGGGTTTGGGGTTTGTATAATCACTTTTTTTGTGGATTTTGGATTGGAGGGAGGGAGGGAGAGAAGAAACAGGTTTTTCTTAAATAAAAAAAAATTTAATTTGAGTTTATTAATATCTTATGTGGCATTTTAGTGACGTGGAGCATGCCACTGATGTAAAATATTTGTAAAGTAGTCTGTGTTGATAGCTTTATAAAACAAGAGTCCCACGTAATCTCCTATTTTAAAAAGGAATAGAAGTCCTGGTGAATTGAGACTCATAACCTATATATATATATATAACTCATAGGCGGTATGGTAGTAGATTATACTCCTATATATACCGCAGATACTTCTGTGTAACAGGGCCGCCTGAAATAAAAGAGAAAATACTGTAATATTGAGAAAGCAGTCAGGGAGAGTTACGTGAAAAAGAAGAAGAAAGTCACTGAGGGCGCAGTGAAGTACAAAAAAAAGGTGAAGCGAGAAAAATAAGGAGATTTTTTATTTGGGATTTTCTTTGAGGAGACTTTTTGGTTGATAATTAAGATTAAGAAGCCACCAAAACTGATGGAGCTAGATAATTTGTTTTCCCAAAAGAATATAAGCAGCATTGGTTGTAATCGGCCAATTGGGGGAAAAAAAGATATTAAACAAAGATTTTGTGCTTTTCATATAATGAGGAATTCCAGCTGCCTTCGTAGCCAACAAACATTACAAGTTTACTTGCATCCATTAACCAACGAATTGCCTTGTAAGGCTCAAATTTCAAAGAAAGATTTTCCACCTATTTTAAAAGGAAATAATGAAATACTATCTTTCAAATACACATATTTCCCTATTTAATTTAACGTAGCAAAAATTTACGCATAAGGATAACCAAAAAAAAAAAAAACCCCAGAACCCTACTACATACATAAGACTATTCGACTATGTAGTACATCTCTCTCTCTCTCTCTTTTGAAAGCTGAATCGGTTTCAGTGGCTGTTGAGACTTGCAAAAGAGTCTTCTGTTCTGTGTTCATGGCTGGGAAATCAGTGTTACCAAAAAAGAGAAAGAGCAGTGGCGAAGGAGAAAGCCCGGCGATCGGTATCGATCTTGGGACGACGTACTCATGCGTGGGAGTGTGGCAACATGATCGTGTAGAGATAATACCAAATGACCAGGGCAATAGATTGACTCCTTCCTATGTTGCCTTCACTGACAATGAGCGTTTGATTGGTGATGCTGCCAATAACCAAGTCGCAAGAAACCCTACCAACTCCATCTTTGGTATTCTTAATCTCCATACTTTTTGTTTTTGTTTTTGTTTTTTTTTTTCCCCATAGTGAAATAGACATATTATGAGAATTATAATAATTTATTGAAAAAAAAGGTTAAGTAGTTACTATTTTTTTTAATAACCTCTTGAAAGCCCAATTTAATTTTAAAAATGCATGAAAGGGTTTCTAGTTTCTACACGTGTTGGTTTGGGTTGGGAATTTTTGGATCCAACCTGACCTTGCACACTCCTAGAAGATTTATATTATTATTGTTTCATATACTACTACAGATAATTATAAGTTTACATTGCAATAGCAATATAGATTTTACATTGTAAACTAAAAAATTGTATAAAATATATTATACACAGTTTTTAAATTAGTTTACAATGTAAATCTTATATTATTAATACAATATAGATTAAGAATTTTCCTACTACCATACTATGTGCATGAGAAAAGGCCATTGAAAGAATGGTTAGATTTTTATTCTTATTCACATTTTTATTACTTGAATATGATATATATATATATATATATATATATATATATTTATATATTTATATATGTACATTTAAACTAATTTGTATTAAAAGTTGAAATGATTTTTTTAGAAGGAAAAAGTTGATATTTTGTGCAGGGATGTTTATTACATGTGTTTTCATGAACTAAAGTATCCGTTTGGGTACTGCATTTTGCGTCCACGTTTGGGTGCAAAACACGTTTTAGCTTTTTATTATTTATTATTTATTTTTTATTTGCTTTCAGCTGCAAAGGCTGACTTTTCAACCGTGAACAGTATACCCACAAATATCACTTTTCAGCAATTTTTTCATTAAAAATGGGTCCCACGATACTATTTACACATTTAAAAATTATTTTGCTACAGTGTTTTCATTTTTAGTTTTCAGCTGTATCCAAATGGATCCAAAATCATGAATTAACACACTTTTCCCTTTTTGTGCACTCACTTATCAAGTTATCGTTATCGGCAAAAGATGTTAGTTGTTTTGATAATTCAACTAAGAGCTGCAAAACTTTAGTTTTCAATTGACAGCGTTTAATTTATAGTATTTCTCTGTCAGAACGTCATCTTTTTAGAGTTTTTTTTCTTTGTAATTTTTTTTTAAATATATTCCCAGTGAACAGATATAAGTTTTTTTTTTTGATGAGACAGATATAAGTATTAATTACTTTAAGAGTAAAAATCATTTATAGGTGACTGATAGCTTATTTTAATTCCACCACACATCGCACGGATATTGTATAGGCATTGAATACCAACTCTTCCTCTTTTTCTTTTTCTTTTTCTTTTTCTTTTTTTGGGAAGACATTGAATACCAACTCTTATACTTAAAAAAAAAAAAAAAAAAAAAAAAAAAAAAAAAACCCTAACTCTTTGGCATATGTCGCATCGCATGGCTTATATAGTAATTGTGGTTGACAAAACATTGTTTAGTAAATATACACCACTTGTTTAGTAAATATACACCACTATAAGTCATGGATAAATTAAGAGATAAATATACTCTGGGAAGCAATATACACCAACTATTAGTAATTCCTTAACTTTTATTCAATCTTATACTTGTTAAGAGATTTAATTTAACCTTTTTTTTTTTGGTTTAATGAAATTTATATTTGTAGGGTCATCCAATTCAATTTTGGGGAAGTGGATGTCTTGGGCCAAATACTGACCAGCTTAGTGTTTAAGGAACACAACAACGTCATATAAACAACTTCAATCATTTGGATCTCCTACAAGTATTGTTACTACATTGTATATTTAACTATGTCAATTATAAGCACATGGATTTCTAAATAATTTAATACATTTTCTTTTGTTCTTTATGTAGGCTTAACATCATAGGCATCAATTTAAGGATCAAGAGGCTGACAACTTCAGTAAAAATTAAGTTTGACTTGATCAAGATGACAAAATTTTTGCTTTTCCCTTTTGTGGTGAACACAACATATTAGAAATGGGTGGTTTTGGTTCTTCATTTGTAATGGATATTGTGGTATTACATGTGTGGGGGGAAAGCTTTTTTTTTTTTTTTTTTTTTAAGCACAGATGGTGACTTACAACAGGAGCTTCTTTCTGTATAACTTGAATTTGTCAAGCTTTATTCATTGAAATTTCTTTCAAATTTTGTCAAATCATGAATAAAGAGATGGATATCTTTGCCCTATATTTATGTTATTAAGAGATGGATATGTTTGATCCTCTTTATGTTGATGTCACATTGCCCATCTTTTGGGTTATTTTTTTGTTATTGTAGAACATTGTACATCCTAAATTATGCTCAATTTGGGATATATAGAGATATAACTCTTTTTTTTTTAGTGTAACTTGTTTTGGTCAAATTCAAGTTTGTTACATAACCTACTTCAACACGAATTAGATACATATACAACAATACAATATCAAGGGGAATACCCTCTAATACAACAAAGCCTCTACGACAACGTCAAAAAAAAAAAAAAAAAAAAAAGAAAAAAAAGAAAAGAAAAGAAAAAAGAAGCCTTTACTTGAATAGAGGACAACTCATTATCATATTCAAAAAATAGCTAAACCTTAAAGCTAAAAATAAGTAGACCAAATCAATAAGACCAGGAAAAACACTGAAAAAAAATTGCATCTGGGCAATAGTGAATTTTATCAAGGTACTGCATTCTTCTCTCTCTCTCTCTCTCTCTCTCTCTCTCTCTCTCTCTCTCTCTCTCTCTCTCTCTCTCTCTATATATATATATATATATATATATTTACAATATTAAGGGGCATACTCAGGGGCGGAGGGAGGGGGGGGCGAGGGGGGCGCCTGTCCCCCTGAACTTTCAAATGTTTTGACCCCCCCCCTACACAAAAGACAAAAAAAAAAAAAAAAAAAAAAAATCCCAATTAAGTGAATTCACGTTACCTTTCCAACTTTTTTAGTAGTAGTAGACTTCTACTCCTAGTACAATTCTATATATAAAATTAATGGATCCCACTTAGTAAACTTGATGGACTAGACAAAGCCACCTGTAGAATTTTTTTATGTGTCAAGTTTCTTTCTTGGATAGTCAACTTGAGACATACATCCATGACATGCAGTCCACTGAAGAGTTTTCAGCAGTTAAAAGAATTGGATAGCTTGCTAAAAATATGGTAGAAATGAAAAAGAATGTTTCATATCCATTGGTTTACTCATTAGTGATTTTGGCATTGATTTTACCAGTTGCAATAGCTACTGTTGAAAGAGCTTTTTCAGTAATGAACATAATTAAAAATCAATTACGCAATTGAATAGGAGATCAGTGATGAATGATTGCTTAGTCACATATATTGAGAAATATATATTCAAGATTATTGAGTGTGAAGAAATCATGCAGCGGTTTCAAAATATAAAAAATCGCCAAGGGCAATTGAGTAAAATAAACTAGATGTGAAAAAATAAATTAAAGTTTACATTTTATGTTAGATTCTATATAACAATTACGTTATCATATAGTTGTTTACTTATTTTGTTATTAATATCGATTAATTTTTTTAGATTAATTTTTTACTTCCAATCTTGTCTTTTAATCTTGCCCCCCCTGACCTAAATTCCTGGCTCCGCCACTGGGCATACTCCTTGCCAAGTTACACTAATGTAGCTTCCTCTTTGGTTGATGCAGCTCCAATGTAGCAACCTAGCATCTCCAATGTAGCAACCTAGCATGCTAGGTTGCTACATTGGAGCTGCATCAACCAGAGACAAATGAGAAAATCCGAGTCAACAACAAGATAAATGACAAAATCAAATCAACAGCAGGTACAACAAGATAAATGACAAAATCCAAAGTCTTAGGGTATAAAAGCTATTCTTGCAAAACAGCACTTTAGAATATATAGGATTGAACAAAAGTTCAGCAGTATGTTACTCAAAATTAGATTTATATTGCAAATACTCTCAACTGGTATGAATTTCTAAATAGCACCCCTCTGTTTTAAATCTATCCAGTTGGGTATGTCAAACCCACTTGCAAGACTCAAAATATGAATTAAACAAATTTGAGCAAAAATTTAATTTACATTTGTAAACACAGAAAATCTCCACATTATTCAAAAGCTCAAAATACAGAAAAATTCTTTTTGGTTGTTAGCTATTATGACCCATTCCAATTTTTTTTTTGTTTTTTTTTGTTGTTGTTGTTGTTGTCTATATAATCCATTGGATTGCCTTAAGGCCATAGATATTGCAATACTTTACACCAAATTTTCATATGAATTAATTAAATAAAAAAACAAATTTCAATATTGAAACAGAGTATAACCATTGTCATTGTTGTTACCGGGAGGGAGTTAGATGGGATGGCAACACCATGTTCATGGTAGCTCCAGCAACGAATCCAGGGACTTATGTGGCGGCGGCGTGCATTGGTGAATGGTGGAGTGAAGGCATGGGCTAGAGGGAGCAGTGGGTTTGGGGTTTGTATAATCACTTTTTTTGTGGATTTGGGATTGGAGGGAGGGAGGGAGGGAGGGAGCAGGTTTTAAAAAAAAAAAAAAATTTAATTTGAGTTTATTAATATCTTATGTGGCATTTTAGTGATGTGAAGCATGCCACATCATCCGTTTGTAAAATATTTGTAAAGTAGTTTGTGTGGATAGCTTTATAAAACAAGAGTCCCACGTAATCTCCTATTTTAAAAAGGAATAGAAGTCCTGGTGAATTGAGACTCATAACCTATATATATATATATAACTCATAGGCGGTATGGTAGTAGATTATACTCCTATATATACCGCAGATACTTCTGTGTAACAGGGCCGCCTGAAATAAAAGAGAAAATACTGTAATATTGAGAAAGCAGTCAGGGAGAGTTACGTGAAAAAGAAGAAGAAAGTCACCGAGGGCGCAGTGAAGTACAAAAAAAGGTGAAGCGAGAAAAATAAGGAGATTTTTATTTGGGATTTTCTTTGAGGAGACTTTTTGGGTTATTGAATTCAAACTATGAGTGAAAATATCAGGTGAGTTTAAATTAATTTACTTTTGATTTGGAGATTATAATAATGGATTTTCTAAAACTATATTGATTTGTAGTTTGTCCGTCCATTCAAACAAAAAGCCTTTTTTTTTACCTAAATTTTGTGAACTAATAATTACCAAGTCTTTGAACTTGTGGTTCCTCAGGACAACAATGGCCAACAACCAAGGAGAGGGCCCGGCGATTGGGATCGATCTGGGTACAACGTATTCATGCGTGGCAGTGTGGCAAAATGATAGAGTAGAGATAATAGCGAATGATCAAGGAAACAGGACCACACCCTCCTATGTTGCATTCACTTCTGCCCAACGCTTGGTCGGTGATCCTGCCATGAATCAGGTTGCTAGGAATCCCACTAACTCTGTCTTTGGTAATCTCCTCTCTCCCCAATGAACAATCGTTTTTTTTTTTTTAAGAAAGAATTTGTTTTTATTCCTAAAAACTTGTTTTTCACTTAGGAATATATAATCTTGCTTAGGGGCGTAGCCAAGAATTTTTACATGGGGGGCCGATTTGAACTATGAAGGTTGAAATCAACGACGATGAGTATCATCGTTGTATGGATAGTCTATATTTTTAGGTTGATATAGACCTTCTTTGAGATAAGCTCGTCGGATTTCATCTTGTTTGTTGATAGAGAATTCACATATTTATTTACGTGATCCTAGATCACGCTCTATCTCTTCAGATTGAATTCTTGAACATTTGGAGGGGTTGTTCATCAGGTATTGAAGTATCAACATTTGTTTCTACAGCCACTGGTGTCCTAATTTCTGAATTGCTAACATCTTTTTTCTTAAAGAATGCATCAATTATTTTTCGTTTGCTCATAATTCTTTTAGCTTTAAGAATATGACTAAAAAATTAACCTAAAAATAAGTTAAAAAATTAAAATTTTAATTAGAAATTTTTACTTAGTTATATGGATGTTATTCATACTCAAGAAAAAAGAAAATTTCCACTATAATTTAAACATACAACCCATTTTTAATACGACTTTAATTAATAATAACCCTTCAAACAAAAACAAAAAATTAAATACACAAGTATTGGTACACAACATAAACCAAATAAGTTAACAACACCCACAGCCACATTTACAGCCAGATGATATCTAACTAATCAAAAATAGGTAATAAATCAAAACAATTTTACCTTAAAAACTGTTAGAATTATGGTTAAGTGATTAAATTCACCATTTCCTAAAAGCTTAAACTTTTGGGACAATCGGTAATTTAACATGGTATCAGAGCAGGAGATCCTAAGTTCAATCCCTGATTTTACTCTACCTCTCATCTTACTAAGGGGAAGTTTAGGCCCACAAGTGAGGGGGAGTGTTAGAATTATGGTTAAGTGATTAAATTCACCATTTCCTAAAAGTTTAAGCTTTTGGGACAATCGGTAATTTAACAGAAACTTTGTCTTTACAAAGTGCAAAGATGAGTCACATGTGTGGCAATGCCTACTGCCTTTGCTTGACTGCCTCCAACTTTAGATCTTTCCTTCAAGACTCGTCACAAATAATCTCCCCATGCCTTCAATCATGTATTTCTCTAAAAATCTATGAAAATATAAAGAGCATGTGAATATTTAGGTGTAGATAGTTGAGAAAATAAAAAAAAGACACTAAAAAGAGATGAATGTCTAATGCTTAAGAAAGAGAAGAAAACTCACCAGTCACCAAGTAGTGTCCAAGTTCCAAAACTAAAGTTGATAAAGAAAGAAAAAATTGGTCAGGAATATTTTTTTTTTTTTTTTTTTTTTTTTTTTTTTTTTTTTTTTCGGACTGTGAGTACAGAGGACTGGAGTTTTGGGGGCTGGTAGGTAGGCAATGGTACCAGTGCAAATGAAAGTGTATCAAAGAAGACCAAACAAAAGAATAAGAAGTAAAGAAAGAGATTTCGTGGGTCAGTAGGTGAATTTTTTGAGATGAAGAGAAAATGAAATTTTGTTTTTGTTTGGACTTGAGTGGGCCAGCTTGTTTTATTTGGAGTACATAAGGTAATAATGCCTAAAACTAAAGCTGAGCTTGGGAGAATATTTGAGCTAGACTTGGAAGAATAATTGAGAATTAGGCATGGGGTGCCGGCTGTCCAATATTGGGGGCCCAATTTTTTTTTTCTATCTACTCTAATGGAATTTTTTTTTTTTTTTTTTTGTCAGGGCCGGGCCCCCCTAAGCCACTACGTGGCTCCGCCCCTGATCTTGCTTCTTCTTGTGCTTCAGTGTTGTCTAATAGTACTATTTGAGGTTTCTGTTTCTTAATAAGGTATTATATTGCAGATGCAAAGAGGTTGATCGGTAGGAGATTCAGTGATCCCTTGGTTCAGAATGATATCAACCTCTGGCCATTCAAGGTCATCGGAGGTCCTGGTGACAAGCCTATGATCGTGGTGAACTATAAAGGCGAAGAGAAGCACTTTACTGCAGAGGAAATTTCATCTATGGTCCTAATAAAGATGCGTGAGATAGCTGAAGCCTACCTAGGCAAAACTGTGAAGAATGCAGTTGTTACTGTCCCAGCCTACTTCAATGACTCTCAGCGTAAGGCCACAAAGGATGCTGGAGGCATTGCAGGCCTGAATGTTCTGCGCATAATTAATGAACCAACTGCTGCAGCCATTGCTTATGGTCTTGACAAGATGGTTGGTAGCATTGGCAAGAGAAATGTGTTGGTTTTCGATTTGGGTGGTGGTACTACTGATGTCTCTCTCCTTACAATTGAAAAGGGTGTCTTCGAAGTGAAGGCCGTGGCTGGAGACACTCACCTTGGAGGTGAGGACTTTGATAACAGAATGTTAAAGCATTTTGTTGAGATATTTAGGAGGCAACACAATGTGGACATAAGTAGAGACTCCAGAGCTCTTAGGAGGTTGAGAACTGCTTGCGAGAAAGCAAAGAGGATTCTTTCTTCTACAATTGAGACAACTATTGAAGTTGACTGTTTATATAATGGTATCGATTTCTTTTCAACTATTACCTGTGCTAAATTTTCCGAACTCAACATGGATTTGTTGAGGAAGTGTATCGAGCCTGTGAAAAAGTGTTTAGCCGATGCTAAGATGGACAAGAGTTGCGTCCATGATATTGTTCTTACTGGTGGTTCTTCCAGAATCCCCAAGGTCCAGCAGTTGTTGCAGGACTTCTTTGATGGGAAGGAGCTCAGCAAGAGCATTAATCCTGACGAAGCTGTGGCTTATGGAGCCGCTGTTCAAGCTGCTATCTTGACCGGAATGGGTAATGAGAAAATTCAAGACATTATACTCTTAGATGTCACCCCTCTGTCCCTTGGTGTAGGGATTCGTGGACCGAAGATGTTTGTTTTAATTCCAAGGAATACCACCATTCCCACCAAGAAGAAGGGTGAATTCTGCACTGTGTTTGATAACCAGGCTTCTATATCTTTCCTGGTTTATGAGGGTGAGAGAGCGAGATCTTGTGATAACAACTTGTTGGGAAAATTTAGGATTCCTGTTACTCCAGCACCCAGGGGTGTTGCTAAGATAATAGCTTGTTTTGATCTTGACATTGATGGTATCTTGAATGTTTCTGCGGAGGAGAAGACCACTGGTGTGAAAAGGAAGATCACTATTACCAATGATAAGTGGAGACTGTCCAATGAAGAGGTTGAGAGGATGGTCCATGACGCAAAGAGATACAAGGCTGATGATGATTATCACATGAAGAAGGTTAAGGCTAAGTTAGATTTGGAGAACTATGCCTACAACATGAAAAATGCTGTCAATGATGAGAATATTTGTGCCAAGCTTAGCCCTGCAGTTCTGAAAGAGATTAAAGATGCCATTGAACAGGTGATTCAATGGTCATTAAATGACCGCCATGTCGTGGATTTAAAACCGTATCAGGACAAGCTGGAATGGCTCAAGAGTATCTGCAATCCCATGCAACAAAAATATGATAATTAAAAGTTCGTCATAGCACCCTATCATTGCAACGGATGTAATAGTTCAAATTGTGTCACCTACGTTTGACCACATTTTGTTCTTGCGTTTTCTTGCCACGGATGTAATGATTACCAAATAGCTTTCCACGACTTCAAAATACTTTAATTTTTGCTCTAATCGCTAAAACTCTTTTTAGTTAAAACTATTTAGCACAAAAAGTTCTACTACTAAACCTTTACAGCTTAGTTCTACTTCCTAATTCTAAAAAAAAAAAAAAAAGTTCTACTTCTTACATTAATACCAAGTGGATCAATAACTTAGTGACAACATTTTCACAACCGCTAATGTGGATTGTTGCGATGTGTATACAATCTATGGTAGACTAATGTAAAAATATTATTGCTCGAATCATAACTTATCACATATAATAGTGAAAACAATTGAAAAATGTTTGGCCTTAGTATTAATAAGGGATAATTATTTGGAGATTCAAGAGCACAATAAATGTTAGCTACCTAGATTTAGATTTAGGGATTTCTAACCAAGTTAAAAAAAGAAGAAGAAAGTAAGTCACACTAATTTAATTCCTTTTGAGATTTACTTTTCATGTTAGAAGAGGTAGCACATATTTATTGTTCTCTTAATAGTGTACACCTATTGTTTGTCCATAAAGCTTTTCAAAATTCAATATTGTCTAGAATTTAACTAGGAGCCAGTGGTTCGGATTCCCTTTTTAAAAAGACGAGTATCCACATTCCCATAGTTGGAAACATTTTTTTTTTTTTGTATAAATTGACAATTTAAATAATTTTTTTATTACACATCTTCTATACTATTATTTAAGGGGTTTCTCTTATTTGGATTTCTTATTTTTTTAGTTCAAAAATACCATCACACTCTTATGTTTAAGTAGAGACAAAACTAATGGACAATTTGGTAAAAAGATAACTCTAATTCCCGCTAAAACATTGCCTAAAAAATAGGACCCCTCTACTATTAATTTCTAAATTGTTTTATCCACTTATAAATTAGATTTTCAAAATAAAAACAGAGTTTTTTCTTTTTTTGCATATAATGAGGCTAGTACTATTATTTAAGGAGCTTCTCCTGTTTAGATTCTTCAATTTTGATACCCAAAATATCCTCAAATTTACCATTTTGTAAAACTTAAATAGTAGGATTAGACATGTAAAATTATCAAGTTAAAAAGTCCTAAATTTTAGATAAATTTTTTTTAAAAACATTACCTACAAAATAGGAACACTCCCACTAACCCACTTATTCTAACACGTTTCTAATATTTTATTCTTAAAAAAAAAAACCTGGTTCAGTAAAAAAAAAAAAAAAAATAATAAAATACCCTTAATTTAATAAACTTATCTTTATCTCTAAATCATAAGAAATGGTTTAAAATCTTAAATTGATAAAAATTAAAAACAAAAAAACTTAATGAAAAAAGCCACAATGTATCAAAAAAATTATCCACCACTTTTCTATTTTGAAAAAAAAAAAAAAAAAAATCCTACGTTTTGTAAAAAAAACTACCCCGGCCATCCCTTTTTTTATTATTTTTTTTCAAATTAAAAAAAAAAAAAAATTAACATGTTTGAATTCCACTCCTAACAAATTGCTTGAATTCTACTCTCCCATGTTTTACTATCAAATTTAAAATTTTAAACTTCTTTTGCTTATCCGGTTTTTATATTATTTTATTTAAGTTTCACACTATATCCTCCTTCCTCTTCTTCTTCTTCTTCTTCTGGAAATATATATTTATATATAAATAAATAAATAAAAAAACCTGAATAGAATATTACTACACTGGAACAACAAAAGACTTGATTACTTGACTTTCAAAGATTATCCGGATAAGTATATAAGCAAATATTCTTCTTTTTACTTCTCCTGTTTTTTAGTTTTCTATTTCTTACATTCAATTGCAATTTTAAAATATTGTATTTGTTTGTCTCTTGCCACATGACAATTTTCTATTTATTTGGTACTTATTTCTCTTCTTTGATGTCAAACTTTTTTTTTTTTTTTTTTTAAATTTGATAATTTTGCATGTAATTTTTTGTGAAAAATATGACAAATGAGATTTTTTTTTTGTTCCCTTCATTTATACTTCTTCATCTTGGCTTCTATTAATGCCTATCTAGAAATTTCATTCATTCATTTTGTTTTTCAAAGTGACTCATAAGATTAACACAAAGTTTCTGTTTAAATTCACCTACATGCTAGGTCACCAAGTTATTGAATCTTTTGCTTCTCAAAAAAAAAAAAATATTGAATCTTTAAAAAGTTTTTATAAAATATGCCACTACATTGAATATTTTCTTGCGAAATCACATATTAAAAACTAAATCATTAATACGTCAAATTCTAGACTTTTATATATCTTTCATTTGCTATGCAGACGTGGACTCTATGAAACTCAAAGAGGAGAACGATCAACTGGTGGTGATCACAAGAGTTGATCTTGCCGAATTGATTAAAATTAACTCTGAGGAATAAGGTTGGGAAGATTGGTTTGTGGGTGCTGAATTTTTTTTTTTTAATTTTTTTTCCAGTTCAAAGCAACATGATTTTGGTATTTGTTGGGGGTTTAGTGTCATAATCCAAAAATTGGGACAGTGAAAAATCATGACACTAAACCCAAAATAAAAAAAGAGTCTCATCACAAGTGCGAATTATTATTATTATTTTTTAAGATAGTTAGGGTATGTTTAGTAGACTGTAATAGACACTTTAATATAATAATTATTCATATAGTTTAGCTATTCAGTAGCTTGGTTATGTTTTTATTACAGGAAACAGTTATTCCTTATGAATAGCTATTCTTTAAAATAAGGAATAACTATTCATCTTTAAAAGTGACGTAATAGTTATTTCTTAGCAGGTGTAATAATTTCTACAATTAATATATTTCTAAATAAACAAACTTTCCATATGCACATAACAATTATGAAAATAAAAAATCATAAAAAATAACTAATCTCTCTTTCAAATTGAAAAAATGTTATTTTTTAGGAAATATAATTATATTAGTAAGATATTTCTTAAAATATATCTTAAGTTTGATTTAAAATGCTTTCATTCCATTGTCTTCAAGGTTTATTTATTATTGTGTTGTCACCAAACAAATAAATAATAATAAGCACATTACATCATTTTGTATTCCTTATAATATTTATTCCCATTCCTATGTAATTACCATTACAGTTTACCAAACGTGCCCTTAACATAGGTGTTACAATATGTAAAGACTTGCTTTGTTTCTTTTTTTTTTTAGCAAGTAATTACACGAAGCTTAAATTTAATTGTTATAATTTTATTAATTTTTTAATGAATATTATAAGATTAGGAATACCATTTTTTTTCTTTTCTATTTTTAATACTGCAATTTCCCTTATAAATATGTAACTTCGAGGATCAATAGAAATTCCATATTGATAACAACACCATTAAAGTCCAATACCCTTTAAACAGGGAGTGTCCTTTTATGGTCGTAGTATTTAGTTTACTGTGTTAACAATTGTGGGGTTTTTCCTTTCTTCTTCTATTTTTAAATTAATTTTGCAATTGGAGTCTAATACACTTTATGGGGGAGTAAACATGAGATTGTAGGGACAAGTTCTTATCTACTTTTTTCTTTTTCTTTTTTTCTTTTCTCTCTCTCAATTTAGATTATATTTTCCATTTTTCAGTTAATTTGTTTTGGATGTATACATTCCTCTTCTACATTGGGGGTTCCAAAGTCAAATGTAAAAGAGGAATCATTAACACCAAATGCAATTGTGTTTATTTATTTATTTTTTATGAAAGATTTTGCTTATATTTAAGTGCATACTAGCCTCTAAGCACGCGCTCATGCGCGTGTTCAGACGCTCTTCTATTTTTTTAGGAAAAAGTTAATAATTTACATCAATTATAATTTTGGATTACTACATTTTCCAACAACAAAAATATCTAGGCGTGTGATAAAAAATGATTACACCCACAAACGTATAACACTCATCACACGCCTATGTATTTTTGTGATTGAAAAATGTAGTAATCTCAAATTATAATAGATGCAAATTATTAACTTTTTCCCAAAAAAATAGAAGAGCGTCTGAGTACGCATGTGAGCTCGTGGCTAGTGTTATTTAAAAAATGTTTTACTATAATTTTATTGGTTTTTTTTTTTATGAATTATAGTTTATATTCTTGTTTCTTATAATTTATTTGGAGGAAAAAAAAATGAGAAAGACTTAATATGAATCAAAGGATATTTTGAGGAAAATAAATAATCCTTATAATATTTCTAGAAATAAATCAATTATAAATATCTCACATTCTCAAGATTCTTATTAGATTGTTATAATCAAACCAAACAACGAAATAATTACATGCCTAGATATCTAGATTGTCAAGCATCATATTCCTTAGAATATGGATGCTAGGAATTTTGGGTACAAAAAGAGAGATTTTTTTTCTTTGAGAATCAGGGTACAAATGGAGTGATTGAAATTAGTTTGTAGTGTTAGAATTAGGGTATGTGCAACCAACCCTTTGATCTGCTAAAACTGCCTAAACCCGATAGGTTAGGTTAATTTTTAGGGATTGATAGGTTGGGTTGGATTGCCATTTTTTTTTTTTGGTTGCGGACTGGGTTGGGTTGGGGGTCAATAGATTCACAAATCCGCCTAATGTGACACAACCCACCTATGTTGAATGTATATTTTAAATATATATTATATGCTTTTTTAGTTACTATTTTGCCCCTCTCCCTACTTTAATAAATCAGAAAAACTAATTTATGTTTATTTTATTTCTCAACTAAATTGGGATAGAACCATTTGATATCCTACCAACCATAAAACTATTTCAAATTTATTTAGTTTCTTAACTAAGTTGAGACAGAACTATTTGACATCTTACCAACTAAATGTCATTTGGGTTGATATTTTGTATTAATATAATAATTTGTGTATGGTGATGCTACTATTTAGAATTTTTAGATGGCATGAGATAACAAATGATTGTAATATTGCTTCATTTTTTTTTTTTTTTTTTTTTTTTATGAACTTGCTAACCCATAGGTCTAATGTGAGTTGGGTTGGACCTTTTGATGGGTTGAGTTGGATTGAGATTTTAAAAAACTTCCCGTAATGAGTTATATTGAAAAATCCTTCAGCTGGACCAAATCCATGCCGGTGGACGTCACCGTAAAGAAATTAAAAAGAAAAAAAAAGAAAAAGAAATTAGCGTGGACATTTGACCGTCTTCAACCTTTCAAGTTTCAATGCAAAGAGGCTCATAGTCTTCTTTCATCTACATCGTTTTGGTTTATAAAAAGCCTCCGGCGTTTTTATCTTTTAAAGAGAAAAGCCTCCGCCTTTAACCATATATAGACCGTCTTCAACTTTTTCATTGCTGAAGTGTCTCATAGTATTCATTCATCTACTTTTTTTTTGAAAAAAATTCATAAAAGATTAGAACTTGTGGTTCCGCTGGACAATGGCCAACAAAGGAGAGGGTCCGGCGATTGGGATCGATCTGGGTACAACGTACTCGTGTGTGGCAGTGTGGCAAAATGAAAGAGTAGAGATAATAGTGAATGATCAGGGTTACAGGACCACTCCCTCCTATGTTGCTTTCACTCCTATGGAACGCTTGGTGGGTGTTGCCGCCAAGAACCAGGTCGCCAGGAACCCTACCAACTCCGTTTTCGGTAATCTTCAAAAAAACCTTGCTTTTTTTTAGAAGAAGGGAAAAAAAAAAAAAAAAAGTTAAAAACTTGGTTTTGACTTACCGACATCAATGTATACTCTTGGACCTTGGTAGTCATATATTATATATTACGTTTGTCTATCCCTATCCTCTTGGCTCTTGATTTTACATGGATTATTATTTTGGCGAGGGTTTGGAAAAAAACCATCTTAGCCAAAGGATGTTTTTTTTTTCTTCACAGCAGAAGATAAAATTTCCTCCACTTAAATCACTTTAAGAATGTTATTAATAGGATTCACAACTTCAATAGTAAAACTGATTTAGAGAAGTGAAGAACTAACTTGAAAAGGTATGAGTACGAGTATGCTACAACGATACATCGAAGCACGGGTACATATAACACAAGTACAACATCCAAAATAAAGTGTTTACTTTTCCTAGAGAACTAATAACCTTTTCCATTACATGCATTAATTATGATGTCTTTTCGCTTTAGTAATTGTAATTATCAAGATTTTAATTAAAGTTCTCTATTATATGCATCAATTTTTAAGTCTTTTCAGTAATTGTGAGTCAAGATTTTAATACAAGTTCTCCGTTTAAAAATTTCCAAACTTGTGTATAATTAGCTCTAATCGAATTTAAAATTTTAAAGTGAAATCACAATGTTATCAAGAGTAGCTTAATGTGCCAATTTTTTTTGCTTCCTCCCCTGTTATTTTATATATTTTTTTAGTCTTATGATGTGAACTGCTAAATGTCCTCTTTCATTCCTTTAATTCACAAATTAAATATAGTTGTCAACAAAGAATCAATACTTAATTTCTAGTTCTCGTGTCTTTTTTTTTTTTTGGAAAAAAATCTCAATTCTATTAAATCAGGAAAAACACAACCTCCTGGTTCTTCTGCTTCATTGTTGTTTTATAATTTTTTTCCTCTTCTATTTGAAGTATCTTTTTCTTAAGAGGGTATTGTATTGCAGATGCAAAGCGGTTGATTGGTAGGAGATTTAGTGATCCCTTGGTTCAAAGCGATATCAACCTTTGGCCATTTAAGGTCATTGAAGGTCCTAGTGATAAGCCTATGATTGTGGTCAACTATAAGGGTGAAAAGAAGCGTTTTGCTGCTGAGGAAATCTCATCTATGGTGCTCAAAAAGATGCGTGAGATGGCTGAAGCCTACCTGGGCACAACTGTGAAGAATGCGGTTGTTACTGTCCCTGCCTACTTCAATGACTCCCAGCGCAAGACCACAAGGGATGCTGGAAGAATTGCAGGCTTGAATGTCCTTCGTATAATCAATGAACCAACTGCTGCAGCCATTGCATATGGTCTTGAGAAGTCTGGCTGCATTGGCAAGAAAAATGTATTGATTTTTGATGTGGGTGGTGGTACTGCTGATGTCTCACTGCTTACCATTAAGAAGGGTGTCTTCAAAGTGAAGGCTGTTGCTGGAGATACTCACCTTGGAGGTGAGGACTTTGATAACAGAATGTTAAAGCACTTTGTTGAAATATTTAAGAGGCAGCGCAAGGTGGATATTAGTGGAGATTCCAGAGCTCTTAGGAGGTTAAGAACTGCTTGTGAGAAAGCAAAAAGGATTCTTTCTTCTGCAATTGAGACTAACATTGAAGTTGATTGTTTATATAAAGGTATTGATTTCTTTTCAACTATTACCCGTGCCAAATTTGCAGAACTCAACATGGATTTGTTCAGGAAGTGTATTAAGACTGTGGAAAAGTGTTTGGCTGATGCTAAGATGGACAAGAGTTGTGTCCATGATGTTGTTCTCACGGGTGGTTCTTCCAGAATTCCCAAGGTGCAGCAGTTGTTACAGGACTTCTTTGATGGGAAGAAGCTCTGCAAGAGCATAAATCCAGATGAGGCTGTGGCTTATGGAGCTGCTGTTCAAGCTGCAATCTTGACTGGAATGGGCAATGAGAAAATTCAAGACATCATACTCTTAGATGTCACCCCTCTGTCCCTTGGTGTACACACTTATGGACAGGTGATGTCTGTTTTGATTCCAAGGAATACCACCATTCCCACCAAAAAAAAGAAAGAATATGTTACCGTGTCTGACAACCAGGCTTCTATATCTTTCCTGGTTTATGAGGGTGAGAGAGCGAGATCTTGTGATAACAACTTGTTGGGAAAATTTAGGATTCCTGTTACTCCAGCACCCAGGGGTGTTGCTAAGGTAATAGCTTGTTTTGATCTTGACATTGATGGTATCTTGAATGTTTCTGCGGAGGAGAAGACCACTGGTGTGAAAAGGAAGATCACTATTACCAATGATAAGTGGAGACTGTCCAATGAAGAGGTTGAGAGGATGGTCCATGACGCAGAGATATACACGGCTGAAGATGACTATCACATGAAGAAGGTTAAGGCTAAGTTAGATTTGGAGGACTATGCCTATGACATGAAGAATGCTATCAATGATGAGAATATTTGTGCCAGGCTTAGCCGTACAGTTCGGAAAGATATTAAAAATGTTGTTGAACAGGTGATTCAATGGTCATTAGATGACATCAAGGTCATGGATTTAAAACCATATCAGGACAAGTTGAAATGGCTCAAGAGTATTTGCAGTCCCATTCAACAAAAATGGTTGATGAAACGTAAATTCGTCAGTCAGAGTGTGCAGACGAGAATGGACTCCGGCCTGCAAAGTAATGTGTTCTCGAGAGTGGTCACCGGTGTGGTGCCTGCCACAAGGCCTCCGATGACAAAGTTAGTATCAATTGCTATTAGAGAATGAGCAATGTAAAGATAATAGAACAAAAATAATCTCTTAGTGTGTATGTATGAATGTACCTCCTCCTTGGCAATGTGGGGGCTATATATATATATATATGTTGATGCAGCCTCTAGCCGTTGGGGCAGTTATGGTGGCTTCAATGCCCTCCTGGGTAACGTTTTCTGGCCTCATAATGTTGCTTTAATTTCCTCCAACGGTCTGTATAGTTGGCTTTGTAACCGTCCGGGGTGTTTACTGGCAGCATTGAATGAGATGTTTAACCTCGTCAGTGAAGTGGTTACTCGTCAGTGAGGTGGTTACTCGTCAGTGAGGGCCTGTCTCGTCAGCACAGTTTATCTCGTCTATGCTTGATTTCGTCAGTCCCATCAGTTGCCCCCGGATTCCTTGGTCGTCGTGATATGTCATGTTGACCAGGGAAGGTGAAAAGTTTCTGAGTTGCAAGCGGTTGGGTTTTCTGAGCCGTATTAAATGCGTTACGGCGTTGCCTTTTGGGTGGTGGCCTACGTGGCACACTTTGATTAGGGGAGTTAATGCTCCATACGATGGGTTTTATTGATATTCCCGCTGGTTTTTTTTAGCTTCCCAACCTTTGGTTTCAAACTTCCCCTCTTCTCCCTTTCCCTTCTTACTTTTCAAAAAATCCTCCAATCATTGCTCTAACCATCTTCTTCTTCACCCTTTCTTTCTGCAATTTTTCTTTCCGACTGGTGTGTAGCGCAATAGCTTTTCCTGTTCAAGGTACGTTCTTCCTTCTACTTCTTTTTATTTTGCCTATACGTATTGCAGCAAATTTCTGATTTTCCATTTCTTCTTTCCTTGTCGTTTTTTCTTTTGTTTGGCTTCTTTTTTGGCTTTGGGGCATATAGACTTTTGTGGTTTCTAGTTTCCCATGATTAGTAGTTCTGAGGTCAGATTAGACTGCCCTTCGATTTCGTTTCTTTTTGCTCGACTAGGGGGGTCGTTAGGGAATTTTCCCTACCTTGAAAATTTTGTTTACGAGGGTAGTAGTTTGGCTGTGGTATTGGCGGATTTACTGCCTTTACTGCGTCAATCAATTGATTGGTTTGAAAATTTAGTGAAGGAGGGCAGGACGATGTCAGAAATTAGATCCAGTGAGCTTGAGACTGGGTTATCGTCTAGCGGTAACCCAGTGGACGAGGATACAGCCCTTTCCAATCCCCGAGAGGTTAGGGCTTTTTATGCTCTGGAGGAGGAGTGTGGGTTGGACGCGGATACATTGGGTAGATTCAGGGATAGATTTCAATTCCCAGATCAGGTTAGGGTTCGTCTGCCCGGTGAGGGGGAACGGGCTTGTCACTTCTTTCCCGGGGAGGTATGCTTCTATGAATCTGCCTTCGTCTGTGGATTGAGGTTCCCGGTCCATCCTTTCCTTATGGAGCTTTTGGACCGTTTTGGTATTGCTCCCGGGCAGCTCATGCCCAACTCGTGGAGGATCCTGGTGAGCTGTATGGGGATTTGGTTGGCTGCGAATGACGGTGACATGCTCAGGGTTGACGAGCTTGTTTACCTTTACCGTCTGAAAGCATCTAAAGAGCATGGGTACTACGAACTGGTGCCTTGGGAGAGAAGGACTAGGATCGTCAAGGGATTACCGTCCTCTTTCAGGTACTGGAAGTCGAGGTTCTTCTTTGTGTCTGGGGACGATTTTGAGACACCCTCGGGCGAGTTTTGGGGTGATCTCCCAAGGTTACGTCGTCGGTGGGAAACCCCGACTTTAGGTGCGTCAATATTTCTTCTTTGTCTCTTGGATTCCGTTGTGTTTACAACTATGGCTGCTGAAATTTTTTTTTTTTTTTAGTCAAGAGGCGTCCAAAGCTTAAGAGCAGGTACAGAGAGCGGGTGCAGAAGGCTATTGGGTACGCGCAAACAATCGAGAGTTGGGACGACCTTGTTAATCCCAGGACTCTCGCGTTCTACTGCCTCGGGCCAGAACCTTCTGCCCTTGTTTTGCGAAACCTCAATATAGAAGGAAAGAGAAGTAAGTTCCATCTTCGTCAGTATTCGCCTTCTTCCCCTTGCTTTCTTGTGTTTTTATTCGGGACTAATGTTTTTCTTTTGATAGAGATGACGTCCAAGTTTAATAAAGATATGTACGCGAAGATGAGGGCAAAGAAGGATGAGCCCTTGTCGAACCTAGGGAAAAAGAACGTGCGTGTGACAGGGAGGGGTCCTTCTGCCACCCCGCCGGCCTCCGTCACTCCTCTTGTTTCCGGCACTGAGACGACGAGGACCGCTTCTCCGTCAACTTCGGTGGAGGAGCTCCCTACACCTATCTCTAAGAGGCCGCGCCTGTCGGAGAAGGAGAAGGAGAAAGGGGATTCTTGTTCTCGTCAATCTTCAGTCTGGGAGGACGAGAGGCTGGCTATTGAAAGGGCCCATAGCATCGTGACGGTTGATGACCTGAGGGCTTTTTCTAGGGTTCCGTTTAATACCGTCGCTGGTGGTCACGTCCACAAACTTATGCAGGTAAACTGTTCCTACTTCTTTCATGAGCAACCCTCTTTTTTTTTTCTTTTTCTTTTTTTTCGATGACAACTTGGTACTTCTTTTTAGGCACTGGGAAAGAGCTTGCATATTGCTTCTGAGTATCTTACTCAAGAGGCCAAGCTGGCATCTCTTTCGTCAAAGGTGCAAGCCTTGGAGGGTGAGAATTTAAAGCTGAAGAAGAACCTCATCGATTCAATGGACGAGGCTAATGCACTGAAGGATAAGGTCAAGGTGTTGGGTGACGACCTTAGGGTTGAGCGCCAGCTGAACCTGGAGAAGGACGAGCAGCTCCAGAGTACCAAGGAATCGTTGAAGACAATCGCGGCCAGGTCTGTTGAAGCTTTTCAGACTACTGACGAGTATAATACTGTGCTCTTCAGTTGGTACTTTAAAGGCTTTGAGCTTATTCGAAGGTACTTGGTCAAGCATCCAACTGGCGTCGATATTGAAAACCTGGACTTGGAAGAAGTGGACAAAGAGATGGCCGCTGATGAAGCTGCTCAGTCCGTGGTTCCCGTTGGTGACGCTCCAGAAACTGCTCCTGTTGACGATGCTGCATCTGTTGACGCTGCTGCATCTGTTGACGCCCCTCCAGCCTCGGAAGCCTGAACCTGGCACTTAAGTTTTAACAGTATATGTTTTTTTTTTTTTTTTTATCATGGCCCGTCGTGGCCTTTTTGTAAATCTTACTTTGAAACATTTTTTTTTTGTGGGATCAATGTTTTAACCCAGTGTTTATGGGTTTGTAAAAACAATGGTAATTTTGCTTGCATGCTCTTGGTTCTAATTTACTTCTTGCATTTACCTGCGTCTGTAACTTGCATGCTTTTAACTGCCTATGTGATGTGCTTGGTGAAGCTCTTATATCTCCTTCTTTACAGCGGAATTTCGCTACTCAGCCCCTTTTTCTTTTTGACTTTTTATGACTTACACCTTTTTTCAAGGATCTTGTCATCGTCAGTAGCTTACGTCCGTCAGAGCGGACTCTTGCTACTTGGCCATTTTTGGCTTTTTATGACTTACACCTTTTTTCGAGGATTTTGTCATCGTCAATAGCTTACGTCCGTCAGAGCGGACTCTTGCTACTTGGCCATTTTTGGCTTTTTGTGACTTACACCTTTTTTCCAGGATCTTGTCAACGTCAATAGCTTACGTCCGTCAGAGCGGACTCTTGCTACTTGGCCATTTTTGGCCTTTTTGTGATTTGTAACCGGATATGCCTGCTCTTAGAGAAACATTATCTGAATAACTCATTTATTAGTTTCAACAATGAATAATGAATACATTTCATGATTGTGTTCATTGATGGTATTTCTTCAAGTGTTCGATATTCCATGGTCTAGGGAGTCTTTGTCCGTCTATGGTCTCCAGGTGATAGCTGCCCTTCCTGGAGTAATGAATGACCCGGTAGGGCCCTTCCCACGTGGGGCCGAGTTTCCCTTGAGAAGAGTCCCTGGTTGCTGGGGTTACTTTGCGAAGGACGAGGTCACCAATATCAAGTTGCCTGAGCTTTACTCTCTTGTTGTAGTAGTCAGTCATCTTCTGTTGATATTCCACCATCCTGCTACAGGCTTTATTTCTTACTTCGTCTAGGAAGTCCAAGTTGACTCGCAAATGGTCGTCATTGTCTTCTTCAATGAATGCCTCTCGCCTGATGCTGGTTATTCCTACTTTGACCAAGATCACTGCTTCAGTGTCGTAGGTGAGTCTGAAGGGGGTCTCTCCTATTGGCGTTCTCGCTGTTGTCCTGTAAGCCCACAAGACATTGGGCAACTCTTCCGGCCAGGCTCCCTTCGCGTCGTCCAGCTTCGTTTTAATAATCTTGAGCAACGTTCGATTCGTCACCTCCGTCTGTCCGTTCGCTTGTGGATGGCCTGGGGATGAGAAATGGTTCTTGATGCCTAGGCCTGAGCAAAATTCTCTGAAGCCTTGGCTGTCGAATTGTCGTTCGTTGTCTGATATAATCGTCCTTGGAATCCCGAACCTGCAAATGATGTTCTTCCATACAAAGCTCTGGATTCTTGCTTCGGTTATGGTGGCTAGCGCCTCCGCTTCAACCCATTTTGTAAAGTAATCAATGGCAACAAGTAAGAATTTTACCTGACCTTTGCCCTGGGGCAGTGGGCCGACGATGTCGATTCCCCATTGTGCAAACGGCCATGGCGATGCAATCGTCGTCAGTTTTTCTGCTGGAAGTCGCTGAACATTTCCGAATCGTTGGCACTTGTCACATCTCTTGACGAAATCTGCCTCGTCTACCTGCATAGTGGGCCAGAAATATCCTGTTCGAATTATCTTACCTGCCAGGGATCTGGGACCAGCATGATCCCCGCAAATACCTTCGTGGACCTCTCGCAGAATGTACCTTGCTTCTTCCTCGTCAACGCACTTTAGGTAAGGCATGGAGAAGCCCCTCTTGTATAGGGCATCGTTGAGGATCATAAATCTGGCCGCTCTTTTTTTTTATCTTCCTGGCTTCTTCTGTATTCTGTGGGAGGTGCCCGTCCTGAAGGAAGGATACAATGGGTGTCATCCAGCTGTTTGTGCTCTGGATTGAGAATGTCGGAACTTCCTCAATGCTGGGGTTCTTCTGGACTTCCATCATCAGGCCTTCTTCCAATGCTCCTCCATCGGGCGAGGCTATCTTTGAGACTTCGTCTGCTTTCGCATTCTAGCTTCTGGGAATCTGCACGAACTCCACTTTTTCGAACTCTCGAGCCAGATGCTTCGCCAGTTTGAGGTACCTCTGCATTCTTTCTTCTTTTGCTTCGTATTCTCCCCTCACCTGCCCAATTACCAGCTTTGAATCGCTTTGGATCAACAGGTTCCTGGCTCCAAGCTCTTTTTCGAGCCTCAAACCAGTCTGAACTCCTTCGTATTCGGCCTCGTTATTGGTGGTAGGAAATTTCAGCTGGACTCCATACTTTAGTACATCTCCTTCGGGGGTGATTATGATGACCCCTACTCCCCCCCTCTTTTGGGCTGACGAACCGTCGGTCTGTACTGTCCATGGCCCTTCTTCGTCAGTGAGTTCGTCTTCGTCTGAGGGGGTAAATTCTGCGATGAAATCTGCCAAAGACTGTGCTTTAATTGCTGTCCTAGGATGATATTCAACATCAAATTGGCTGAGTTCGATTGCCTATTGGACCATTCTCCCCACTGCCTCCGGTTTGCTCATGGACTTCTTAATAGGTTGGTCCGTCATCACCAAGATTGGATTGGCTTGGAAATACTGTCTAAGTTTGCGTGAGGCTACAATCAATGCAAACGTGATTTTTTCAATCTTTGGGTACCTGGACTCAGCTCCCTGGAAGGCTTGGCTGACATAGTAAACTGGAAGCTGTTTCCTGTCTTCTTCCCTGATCAGGGCTGCACTGACGGCTGTATCTGACACTGCTAAATACAAATACAAGTTCTCACCCTCGTTTGACGGGCTTAGAAGGGGTGGATTGCTTAGGTAACGTTTGAGTTCCTGGAAAGCTGCCTCACACTCGTCAGTCCAAACGAAAGCCCGTTTCAAGGTCTTGAAGAAAGGTAGGCATTTGTCCGTCGATCTAGAGACGAACCTGTTTAGGGCTGCAACCTGTCCTGTGAGCCTTTCTTCACAAACTTCTGTAACTTCCCCTTCTGTATCAACTCCTCTATCTGCTCTTTGAGGTCTCGACAATCTTCGGTATAATGGCCGTGATCCTTGTGGAATCGGCAGTACTTATTCTTATCACGGACGCCGGGAGATGAGTGCAGTGGTCGCGGCCATTTAAGGTAGTGCTCGTCCTTAATCTGCGTTAAAATTTTATCAATAGGCATAACAAGAGGGGTAAATTTACCGTTTGCGATCCCTTATCGTCTTTCCTCCTGATCCCGTCACTGGTTCGACGGTTCGGGCGCTCCCGCTTTTGCCCCCTACGATCGTCATCTTTCCTTTCTTTGTCCCCTGGCCTCCCTGCATCCTTGATGGCTGCTAATGCGTCTTCAACGTTCATGTACTTCTGTGCTTTAATGAGCATCTCGGCCATCGTTTTTGGGGGATTCTTTGCGAGTGACGCAACGAGGTCTCTGGATCTCAACCCTGCCTTGAAGGTCGTCAGTTGCACTTTATCATCCGCTTCGTCTACTTCTAGTGTTTCGCGAGTAAAGCATTTCACGTATGACCTTAGAGTTTCCTTTTCTCCTTGCCTGATGGTAAGTAAATGGTCCGCGGTTCTCTTAGGACGCTGTCCTCCAATGAAGTGACGCAGGAAGGCGTTGCTCAATTGCTCGAAGTTGTCGATGGACGACGTTGGCAACTTCGTGAACCACTCCCTTGCAGCTCCTTTGAGGGTAGTTGGGAAAGAATGATACAATATTTCGTCTGGAGGCTGCTGGAGCCCTAGGGTCGTCTTAAAGGTGTTAAGATGATCCTGAGGGTCTTTTAAGCCATCGAATGGTTCAAGCTGGGGCAACTGAAACTTTGACGGTATTGGACAATCAAGGACTGCTGGAGTGAATGGCGAATCCGTCGCCCTAACCAGTCGGTCTACACTCCTCTCTATTTTCTCCTTGATGGCAGTCCTAAGTTCGTCCATCTCCCTCCTCATCTCTTGAAGAAGATTTGAGTTGTGCTCGGTTGGAGTGGCAGGCCTTTGATGGTCACTTCTTCTGTGGCTATCTCCCTCGTCGTCTCGGTTTCCTTTAGATCGATTCTCCTCCTGCTGAAGTCGTAACTTCATTTCCTGATTTTGCCTGGTCAGTTCTTCTACGGTGGCTGCGAGAGCCTGAATCTGCTGAGCCAAGGATGTGGAATCTTGATTGGACTCCATCTGATAGTGATTGCTGATTGGAAACTATTTCTTCGAGATTGAACACGAAAATGTCGTTCCCACAGACGGCGCCAAACTGATGAAACGTAAATTCGTCAGTTAGAGTGTGCAAACAAGAATGGACTCCGGCCTGCAAAGTAATGTGTTCTTGAGAGTGGTCACCGGTGTGGTGCCTGCCACAAGGCCTCCGATGACAAAGTTAGTATCAATTGCTATTAGAGAATGAGCAATGTAAAGATAATAGAACAAAAATAATCTCTTAGTGTGTATGTATGAATGTACCTCCTCCTTGGCAATGTGGGGGCTATATATATATATATGTTGATGCAGCCTCTAGCCGTTGGGGCAGTTATGGTGGCTTCAATGCCCTCCTGGGTAACGTTTTCTGGCCTCATAATGTTGCTTTAATTTCCTCCAACGGTCTGTATAGTTGGCTTTGTAACCGTCCGGGGTGTTTACTGGCAGCATTGAATGAGATGTTTAACCTCGTCAGTGAAGTGGTTACTCGTCAGTGAGGGCCTGTATCGTCAGCACAGTTTATCTCGTCTATGCTTGATTTCGTTAGTCCCATCAATGGTGATAGTTAAAGAGTTCGTCGTAGCACCCTATTAATGCAACGGATGTAATGGTTGAAAGTTCAAACTGTCTGATGCCCTAGCTATAGCAGGAGCAGTCATGAAGGATGATTTTGTCACTTTTGGTTCCCCTCCCCACTCTATTGTAAATTCTATGCGTTTTGACAAGTTGGGCTTGACCCAGAACGTACCGTATTTGTAATGTTGTGGCAGTAGCCGCATAAGTTCTTATATTTCTCCCCTTTCTACCCAAAAAAAAAAAAAACGTTCAAACTATTTCATCGGTGCTAATATTTTTACATTTTGTTTTAGCGTTTTCTTGCTCATGTCTAAAATCTTTTTTAGCAATTGATTACCAAATAGCTTTCAACAACTTTAAAGTATTTTAATATTTCTCTAAATGCTAAAAAACCTTTTAGTTAGAACTCTTTAGCACAAAAAGTTCTGTTGCTAAACTTTGACAGCTAAGTTCTACTTCCTACATTAATACCAAATGGGTCATTAGTTTAGGAACAAAATTTTCACAACGGCTACGGTGGATTGTTACGATGTGTATGCAATCTATAATCTATACTAATGTAAAAGTATTATTACTTCAATCACAACTTATCACATATAGAGGTGAAAACAACTGAAAAATGTTTGGCCTTAGTGTTAATGACGGATAATTATTATTTAGTGATCTTGGAGCACAATAATTTCCTTGCTCCCTAAGTTTATATTTAGGAATTTCTAATTAAGTTTAAAAAAAAAGTAAGTTCCGCTAATTAAATTTATGTTGAGATTTATCTCTAACAAAAAAAAAAAAAAAAAAAAAAAATCATGTTGTGATTTACTATTCATATGAGAGGGAGCATGCATTTATTGTGCTTCGGGTATATTGAATAATTACACAATAACATAATACTAGGCCGTTATCTATGCTTACATAGGTAAATATTCAAAAGTAGTGATTCTCCCTAAAATGGGGAGAAAAGTGGATGGAGATTCTGAACATCTTAATTGACAAAAATGTCCATGTGCACTTGCACATGAGCAATTCGTCAAGTCTTCTTTTTTTTTTCTTTTTTTTGCTTTCCTGGGCATGTTACTTATTCATTTTTTCATTTTTTTTTTTCCTTTCCTAGTCGTTGCCTTTTCTTCTTTTCTTTTTTAATTTTGATTTCCTGGGCCCTAGGCATGATAGTTGTTTTGTTTTGTTTTGTATTTTGTTTTTTGTTTAACTAGACATGATTTTATTTTTTAATAAATTGGGTAATTGCTTTTTTTTTTATTTTTATTGTTTGTCACTTTTTTGTTTTAATTAGGCATCATTTTTTAATAAGGGTATATAAGTAAATTTATACAAACTCAATTTTTCATTCCTCAATTTTTCCACTCTCAACCAAACAAAAAGGAGAGAAATTAAAATCTTTTCCATCCTCCCACCATTCTCTATCATCCAACTTTTCTACCCTTCCAACCAAATGGACCCTAAGGAGGCATTTGCACATTACTATGATGTGACATTTATATTTTTGGTTTTTTTTTTTTTTAACATTACTATAATTTAAAATTACATTATATATATTACATCATCGTAATCTTATCACATTCTTAAATAATGTAATGTTGTATAAGAATACATTAATGTAAAATTACAATAATATAATATTATGACGTAATGTAACATCATAGCGAACCAAACGCCTTCTAAAAAAATTCGATAAAAGGGGGGAGGACACAAGGGAGGTTCTCATCTTAAATTAAGAATAAAAAAAATAATGGATAGAAATACACGGGGTAAATTCCACTTTATCGAATATTTTAGGTTCTCATCTTACCTCTTTTGAGTCGTTATTACTTATTACGCTCATATTTCCACTAATTTGGAATTAGACACTAACATTTCCTAAAATACAAATTATTTAAATGGAAAATAACTGAAAATATCAAAGGAAGAGAAAATACATCATCTATATATGTATATTTTAATTGTAGGACCCACATCCTTGCATTATAGACTTCCTTTTTCCTTTTCTTCGTTTTTTTTTTTCCAAGCGGGTGAACAGAAAGAAAAACTTCGAGGTTAAGGGATACATGTATGATATATAGTACCGTCTTTACCTTTCGTTTCCAAAGTAGTGTCTCATAGTCAAATCTTCGAGGTTAAGGGATATATGTATGATATATATAGTACCGTCTTTACCTTTAATTTCCAAAGAAGTGTCTCATAGTCATAGTCTACTACTCTACTTTCTTCTACTTATCAGTTTCGGTTTACAAAAGTCTTTTAGCTTCTCGTCCAGACGACAATGGCCAACCATAAAGAGGACCTGGCGATTGGTATCGATCTGGGTACAACGTACTCGTGCGTGGCAGTGTGGCAAAATGAAAGAGTAGAGATAATAGTGAATGATCAAGGTAACAGGACCACTCCCTCCTACGTTGCTTTCACTCCGATGGAGCGCTTGGTCGGTGATGCCGCCAAGAACCAGGTCGCCAGGAACCCCACCAACTCCGTATTTGGTAATCTTCAAAAAACTTGCTTTATTTTTATTTTTAGGAAAAAAAAATAATTAAAAACTTGGTTTTTACTTACCAACATCAATGTATACTCTCTCGGTGGTCATATATTATATATTGCGTTTGTCTATCCCTGTCCTCTTGGCTCCTGTTTTCACTTATTTTGGTTGGGTTGTAGTGGGCTGATTGTGGGCTTTTTTTTTCCTCCGGTGGTGGTGGTTGGCAGTGGCCGGGGCCGGGGCCGGTGCTGGGTTCTTGTGGCTGTGGGTCTCGAAATTATCATTTTTCTCAAAATAACGTTTCATTTTCCTCCGGTGGTTGTTGGGTTCTTAAAATAACGTTGAATTTTCAAAATTTTGGATTCATAGGTTTGATGGGTGGTGGGTTTCGGGGGTTGTTTGGTGGAGACGGTGGGTGATGGTGGCAGTGGGTTGTGATGGGTGTTTGTAGGTTGTGGTTTATGGCGGCAGTGGGTTGCAGTGGGTGTTTATGGGTTGTGGACCTTGTGGTTGACGGTGGCAGTGGGGGGTTGTGGTTGATGTAGGGAGTGGGTTGTGGTTTATTATATTTATTTTAGTGGTTTTTTAATATTATTTTTATGTAGTGTAGGTTAAAATAGAAATTTTGATGTTGGATGTATTATAAAGTGTAATGTTAAAATAGATAAACTAGCTTTTTCTTGGCCAAAAGATTTTTTTATTTTTTTCCGCAGAAAATAAATTTATTCCACTTAAATCTTTAAGAATGTTATTAATAGATTTCACAACTACAATTATAAAAATGATTTAAAGAAATAAGAACTAACTAGGATGTGTATTCCCTCTCAAAAAAAAAAACTAGGATGTGTATGGGTATGGATACCACACAGAGACATTTTGAAAAAATTAGCTATTACCTAGAAAGCATGGAACCATTACACATTCCAAATGAAGTGTTCGTGCTTCTCAGAGAATTACTAGCTTTTTCCAATATATGCATTAATTATGAAGTCTTTTCGCTTTAGTAATTGTAATTATCAAGATTTTAATCAAAGTTCTCCGTTATATGCAACAATTATGAAGTCTTTTCAGTAATTGTAATTGTCAAGATTTTAATCCAAGTTCTCCGTTTGAAATTTTCAAATTTGTGTATAATCAGCTCTAATCAAATTTAAAATTTTAACGTGAAAGCACAATGCTATCAAGAGTAGCTTTATGTGACAATTGTTTTTGTTTCCTCCCTTTTTATACTATTTTATTAGTCTTATGATATGAACTACAAATTTTCCGTTTTCATTCCTTTAATTCACGAACTAAATATAGCTGTCAACAAAAAAAATCAATATTTAACTTATGGTTCTTGTGCTTCTTCTTCTCTCTCTCTTTTTTATTTATTTTTTATTTTTTAAATCACGGAGAAAAGAGTACAATGGAAGCTTTAACTCCAACATCAAATTTCAATTGCTGTTGTAAAAATAACCTCCTGGATTTTCTGCTTCATTGTTGTTTTATAATTTTTTTCCTCTTCTATTTGAAGTATCTTTTTCTTAAGAGGGTATTGTATTGCAGATGCAAAGCGGTTGATTGGTAGGAGATTTAGTGATCCCTTGGTTCAAAGCGATATCAACCTTTGGCCATTTAAGGTCATTGAAGGTCCTAGTGATAAGCCTATGATTGTGGTCAACTATAAGGGTGAAAAGAAGCGTTTTGCTGCTGAGGAAATCTCATCTATGGTGCTCAAAAAGATGCGTGAGATGGCTGAAGCCTACCTGGGCACAACTGTGAAGAATGCAGTTGTTACTGTCCCTGCCTACTTCAATGACTCCCAGCGTAAGGCCACAAGGGATGCTGGAGGCATTGCAGGCATGAATGTCCTGCGTATAATCAATGAACCAACTGCTGCAGCTATTGCATATGGTCTTGAGAAGTCTGGCTGCATTGGCAAGAAAAATGTGTTAATTTTTGATTTGGGTGGTGGTACTGCTGATGTCTCACTACTTACCATTGAGAAGGGTGTCTTCGAAGTGAAGGCCGTTGCTGGAGACACTCACCTTGGAGGTGAGGACTTTGATAACAGAATGTTAAAGCACTATGTTGAAATATTTAAGAGGCAGCACAAGGTGGACATTAGTGGAGATTCCAGAGGTCTTAGGAGGTTAAGAACTGCTTGTGAGAAAGCAAAGAGGATTCTTTCTTCTGCAATTGAGACTACCATTGAAGTTGATTGTTTATTTAATGGTATTGATTTCTTTTCAACTATTACTTGTGCCAAATTTGTGGAACTCAACATGGATTTGTTCAGGAAGTGTATTGAGCTTGTGAAAAAGTGTTTGGTTGATGCTAAGATTGACAAGAGTTGTGTCCATGATGTTGTTCTTACGGGTGGTTCTTCCAGAATCCCCAAGGTGCAGCAGTTGTTACGGGACTTCTTTGATGGGAAGGAGCTCTGCAAGAGCATTAATCCAGATGAGGCTGTTGCTTATGGAGCCGCTGTTCAAGCTGCTATCATGATTGGAATGGGTAATGAGAAAATTCAAGACATCACGCTCTTAGATGTCACTCCTCTGTCCCTTGGTACAGATCTTGAAGGACAGGTGATGTCTGTTTTGATTCCAAGGAATACCATCATTCCCATCAAGAAGGAGGGGGTGTTCGTAACTGTCAAAGACAACCAGACTGTTATGAGGATTTCAGTTTATGAGGGTGAGAGAGCAAGATGTTGTGATAACAACTTTTTGGGAGAATTTGATCTTTGTGGCATTACTCCAGCACCCAGGGGTGTTGGAACGGTAATTATTTGTTTTGATCTTGATATCAATGGTGTCTTGAATGTTTCCGCGGAGGAGAAGACCACTGGTGTGAAAAGGAAGGTCACTATTACCAATGACAAGTGGAGACTATCCAATGAAGAGATTGAGAGGATGGTCCAGGACGCAGAGAGATACAAGACTGAAGATGACTATCACATGAAGAAGGTTAAGGCTAAGTTAGATTTGGAGAACTATGCCTATGACATGAAGAATGCTGTCAATGATGAGAATATTTGTGCCAAGCTTAGCCCTGCAGTTCAGAAAGAGATTAAAGATGCTGTTGAACAGGTGATTGAATGGTCATTAGATGACCGCCAGGTCATGGATTTAAAGCCATATCAGGACAAGTTGAAATGGCTCAAGAGTATTTGCAATCCCATTCAACACAAAGATGACAGTTAAAGAGTTTGTCGTAGCAGTGTAGCACGATGTATTGGAACTTCAAACTATGTCACCAGTGTTACTATTTTGACTACATTTTGTTCTAGCGTTTTCTTGCTCGTGTCTTAAATCTTTTTAGCGATTGATTACCAAATAGCTTTAAATAAATTTAAAATACTTTAATATTTCTCTGAAGGCTAAAACTCGTTTTAGTTAGAACTCTTTAGATCAAAAGGATCTAGTACTAAACCTTTACAGCTTCGTTCTACTTCCTACATTAATACCAAATGGATCATTACTCATTAGTTTAGGGAGAAAAATTTCACAACCGCTAATGTGGATTGTTGCGATGTGTATGCAATCTATGGCGGAGTAATGTAAAAATATTAATACTACAATCACGACTTATCACATATAAAGGTGAAAACAGTTTTTTTTTTTTTTTTGAGTGAAAGGTGAAAACAATTGAAAAATGTTTCGCCTTAGCATTAATAACGGATAATTATTCAGAGATCCCGGAGCACAATAAATTCCTGCACCCCACCATGTTTCTCATTTGCCCATTATCTTATGTCATTTTGTTTCTAGATATTGCCATCCGCTTGTATTGTAAAACTTTGATAACCTTTTTTTATTGAGAAGAATAAAACTTTGATAACCTAAATAGTCTAATTCAAGCCAATTAATTGTAGTAGGTCCGTCTAACTAAATTGTTGATTCTCTAAAAAGATGAAAGGCCTAACTAAATTGTTTAGCAGAAATATTGCTTAATCGAACCTAGCAATCCTCCAAACTTTCAACATTTAAATGTGATGTAGGATGCATAAGCGTAAAGAAGCAAAACATGTCTATTTCTAGAAAATGAGAAACAAAACACTTTTGTTTCTAAAAATATTCTTGAATCCACGAGGGTTCCTTGAATCCACAAGGGTCCTTGAATTCATAAGGAGAAAGGGTTCTGGAATCCACCGGAGAAACAATTGACAAAAGTCTAAATTTTTATTAATATCAATAATACTGAAAAACATTTACAGATTTGGAGACCTATTTAAGGGCTCCGTAAAACTTAACAGACAAAAAAATATATTCTAAAATAAGCCCTAATTAATACCTAACCATAATATGAACCAAATTTGACTTAAAAATCATTAAAAGCACCTAAAAACAAGGAAATAAATCAACTAAACCTAAAATAACTTTTTTACATAAAAATACCAAAATTAAATAATTACAAAAATTAAATTGTTGATTTTGTCCTATATCAGACCCCAAACTCGTCCCCAAGTTCATTTTTGAAATATGAAATCTTCCATGCCAAGAGAACAAATACTTTCAATACTCATCTTCTTTGTATTCTTACCAAACTTGAAAGTCATTAATTGGGCAACTTGAACTTCTTGTCCCTTGAACTTCATGCAATTAAAAATATTCACCAAATAAGTGTCAATGATCAAATCAAATCTTTCCACCCCAATTAAATCAATAAACTTTGTTTCGATGTCTTCCACCAAAATAATAGGAGCTTGAACATTGCAATCATCTAAATTAAGTTCATTGAGATCGTTGACAACTTCCTCTATAATTTCTTCTTTTATGGTCTCTACTATCTCGACCTCAATATCTTTCTCTATAATATGATCCTCATTAATCTTCTCCACAATCTTGATTTTAGGTTCTTCTTTTATAATAAGATCTTCATGAACTTCCTCATAAACTTCTATATTTTCTTCAAGAAAATGTGGCGTTCAACAAACAATTCTTCTCTTCATGGTTGAATATATAGTTCTCCAAAATAATTCAAGTGTGAACTTCTTGG
Organism: Quercus aquifolioides; assembly: GCA_019022515.1. Classification (NCBI taxonomy): domain Eukaryota; kingdom Viridiplantae; phylum Streptophyta; class Magnoliopsida; order Fagales; family Fagaceae; genus Quercus; species Quercus aquifolioides. The sequence goes on from CM032329.1 coordinate 7,340,602, forward strand.
CAAAAAATAATGTGAACTTCTTGGCAAAAAATAATCTTATTTTGTAAACGACAGAAGTTCATCACAATCTAAAGGATAAAATTTGATAGCAAGCATTTTTTTCATCCTTGGTCATGAACAAATTTTGTCTTTAACTTGTCAAATTCTATTAGTTTGTATTCGTTCCCACCAACGTAGGACATACTCTCTAAGTTTATACAAAGCAAGTTTAACTTTTCTCTCATCACAAATATTCTCATAGTCAAATAAATCCTTTAAATCAAGTAACCAATCAAGAAAATCTACTTTATAAAGATAACCATTAAAACTTTCAATTCTCTTATAAAGCCTATATGAAATTTGTTTACCAATAGGTTGCCCGTGAAGTATGTCTCCACGACTATTATCCCTATTGTTTTCATGCTTCAATGATAGCATCCTAGCAAAGATATTTGTGAGTGTTAGTTGTACGTCACGTAATACTTGCTAAGTTTTTTGTCACTGGAATTGCTACCATCTCATACGTTAGCCATTAGACTTGGATAAGTTAAGGCTCTGATATCAACTGATGCGGAATGGGAAGCGTCAAGAAGCAAAACACATCTAGCTACTTCTAGAAAATAAGAAATAAAACATGTTTGCTTCTAAAAATAATCTTGAATCTACGAGGGTTTCTTGAATCCACAAGGAGAAAGGGTGTTGGAATCCATTAGAGAAACAATAGACAAAAGTTTGAATTTTTATTAATATCAATAATACTGAAAAACGTTTACAGATTTAAAGACCTATTTAAGGGCTTCGTAAAACTTGATAGACAAAAAAATATATTCTAAAATAAGTCCTAATTAATACCCAACCATAATAGGAATCAAATTTGACCTAAAAATCATTAAAAACACCTAAAAATAAGGAAATAAATCAATTAAGCCACCACCACACACCCTTGGTGCGATGGTCACTCTACAAGTATAAATACTTGTGGAGTGTGGGGGGTAAGGGCCGGGGTTCAAGTTTTCAAGAGGGAGCTTCATGAACGTATATACTTAGATTAGGCTAGAGTATAATTCTATCTTGTATAAAAAAAAAAAAAAAAAAAAAAAAAAAAAAAAAATCAATTAAGCCTAAAATAACATTTTTTACATAAAAATATTAAAATTAAATAATTACAAAAATTAAATTGTAGATTTTGTCTTACATCAAAATGACAGAAATATGGTAATTTGATATTGTAGAGAAGTGCTTGACTGATGCTGAGATAGACAAGAGTTCTGTCCATGATGTCGTTGTTACGAATGGATCTTCCAAAATTCCTAAGATGCAGCAATTGTTGCAATACTTTTTTTTAATGGAGAGGAGCTTTGCCAGAGGGCCAGAGCATTAACCCAGATGAGGTTGTAGCTTTTGGAGCAGCTGTTCAAGCTGCAATCTTGTCTGGTATGAGAAATGAGAAACTTCAAGACGTCGTACTCATGGATGTCACCCCTCTCTCCCTTGGTGTAGCATATCAGGAAAAGGAGATGTTTGTTTTGATTCCAAGGAATACCACCATTCCCACCAAGAAGGAGAGAATCTTCACCACTATGCATGACTACCAAACTTTTGTAGCTGAGTTAGTTTACGAGGGTGAGAGAGCAAGAACGACGGATAGCAACTTCTTGGGGGCATTTTCTCTTTATGGTATTCCTCCAGCAATTGTTGCAGTACTTTTTTTTAATGGAGAGGAGCTTTGCCAGAGGGCCAGAGCATTAACCCGGATGAGGCTGTAGCTTCTGGAGCAGCTGTTCAAGCTGCAATCTTGTCTGGTATGAGAAATGAGAAACTTCAAGACATTGTACCCATGGATGTCACCCCTCTCTCCCTTGGTGTAGCATATCAGGAAAAGGAGATGTTTGTTTTGATTCCAAGGAATACCACCATTCCCACCAAGAAGGAGAGAATCTTCACCACTATGCATGACTACCAAACTTCTGTAGTTGAGTTAGTTTACGAGGGTGAGAGAGCAAGAACTACGGATAGCAACTTCTTGGGGGCATTTTCTCTTTATGGTATTCCTCCAGCACCCAGGGTGTTGCTCGAATAAAAGTTTGCTTTGATATTGATGTCAATGGTATCTTGAACGTTTCTGCCCTGGAGATGACCACTGGTGTGATGAAGAAGATCAGTATCACTAATTATAGGTCGAGACAGTCCCATGAAGAGATTGAAAGGATGGTCCAGAGCGCAAAGAGATACAAGGTTGAAGATGATGATCACAGGAAGAAGATTATGGCTAAGGAAGCTTTGGAGAACTTTACCTACAAAATGAGGAATACTATAATGATGAGAAGGTTGGTTCCAAGCTTGACCCTGTAGTTAAGAAAAAGATTGAAGATGCGATTGAACAGGTGATTCAATGGTTAGATGACCACCAGCTCGTGGATTTACAACTGTATCATGACAAGCTGAAATGGCTCATGAGCCTTTGCAATTCCATTTGGATTTAAGGAAAGTGTTGGTGCAAACACAATAATAATGGAAATAACACAAAGAAAAACTGAATAATACGTTGAATATTATTAATTTGAAGAGAGAAATTACACAACACTATTTGGACTGAGGCGCGGCGCTCGCTTTCTTTAAGGAGATTCAAGCCTTTGGTTGGCTAATCTTTGTAACCGGTGCAGACTTTCTCTGTCTTGTCTACCCCAGGATACAATAGTCTAATAAATGTTGTATGGCTAGAATAGCTTCTGCACAAAGTGTTCAAGCCCAAAACTTCACCAGAAGAACACCTTTCTTTGACCCGAAATCTCTCAAATATTTAGGAATATTATTGAATTCACTCTCTCACACAATACTCTTTGCTTTTAACTATTTCTCTTCATTCACTCTTGATATGAAATTAGTCCATAGCATAGCCATATATATAGTCTTCCAACCCTTCACATAACCTACATGTTATTTATTAATTTAGAAAACTTCTCTTAATTTATTTAATCTAACTTACATACAAGTAACTCTTTCTTTAACAAATTATAACTCATCTCTTTATTCATCTTTAGTTATTTTGAGTTTCAACATATTTAATTTAAAATGTACTAACATTCCCCCACCCATTTTAATATTAAATTCGGAAAATGAGAGATTACCGGGCAAAGAGGGATTATTATGCATCATGAAGGTGTGCTCTGCATTGAACCTTCACTTAGTGAAACAACAATCTCTATTCCAGAGTTAGTAGTGGTCTCCGACTTGAACTATGATTGCTTAAGGGAAATAAAGTATTACTGCTCGCACAAAACGATCCAGGTGTTGACATGAGCTTTTATAGTTAGCACTTTATGACCGTGTGCTGATCCTTGTTTCATGAGTGTATTTGAGATTAAGTCCAAATCTCATAGGGAGCGGCCCCACCCCCACACTCACATAGGTGAAATTTTGTCAAGGGTGCTCATGTAATTCTGACATCCCACTCATACGAGCTACACATTTCATTAAGAGTTTTTTACTCAACCTCTCCACATTACAGGATAAATGCACTTACATAATAGGGATGAACAATTAAAAAATTATTTACAAAATAAATAATTAAAAAAATGAATAGTGCATTTCTTACGACCATCGTATGATTCGTTTTTCCCATTGAACCCAATTCTCAGGATCTCTGGTCCTTGGGTTGGGTATCCTTATACATGGCTCATGATTTTATGAACTTTAGTCCCAACCCCCTCGATGTATTCCAGACCCTATCTTTTGCCAAGGCCTTGGTAAATGGATCTGCAAGATTATCATTAGATTTGATATAATCCACAGTTATGATACCACTACTCAAATAAGATCGCATGGTACTGTTCTTTCTTCTTATAGGTCTGGATTTACCGCTATAGTAACGGTTTTTAACTCTACCAATTGCGGCAGTGCTATCACAATGAATTAATATAGGTGGAATTGGCTTTTCCCTAAGTGGAATTTCATATAACAAATCTCTAAGCCAATTTGCCTCTTCACTAGCTGAAGCTGAAGCTAATGCTATTAATTCAGCTTCCATTGTTGAATTAGCAATTATTGTTTGCTTTTTAGATTTCCAACAAATAGCACCACTACCTAAGGTAAAAATATAACCAGTGGTAGAGAGAGAATCACCTGACAAAGTATTCCAATCGGCATCACTAAAAGCTTCAATCACAGTAGGGTACTTTTTATAAAATAAGCCATAACTTTTGGTACCAATTAAATATCTCATGACTCGCTCAATAGCTAGCCAATGATTTTTACTAGGCTTGCTAGTAAATCTACTAAACACTCCTACCGCATATGCAATGTTAGGTCTAGTACAATCAGTAGCATAACGCAAACTACCAATAATACTAGCATAATCCTTTTGATTAAAAATCTCATCATCATTATTCACAGGAAATAAATGAACACTAGAATCAAATGGAGTAACTACACTTTTGTGATCATGAAAATTATAATTTCTCAATATTTTCTCAACATAATGTGATTGATCAAGAAATATCCCATCACATGTTTTTGTAATTTTCATGCCCAAAATAAAATGAGCCTCATCAAGATCTTTCATATCAAAATGGCTTTTAAGCATACTTTTCATCTCATTTATACATGTATATTTGAGCCAAAAATCAACATATCATTCACATAGAGGCTAATAATAACATGTAAATTATTCCATGATTTAGAATAAATACATTTATCACATTCATTTGATTTATAACCATTCTCAATCATGCAGGAATCAAATTTTTCATGCCACTGCTTAGGTGCTTGTTTTAAGCCATATAGGGATTTAGTTAGCTTACATACCTTGCTTTCTTGTCCAGGCTCTACAAAGCCTTCGGGTTGATCCATCTAAATCTCTTCCTCTAGGTCCCCATTTAGAAAAATAGTTTTTACATCCATTTGATGAATTTTCAAATAAAAAATTGCAGCAATAGCAATTAACAATCTAATAGATGTAATTCTTATTATCGGAGAAAACGTATCAAAGAAATTAAGATCAGCTTTTTGTTTAAAGCCTTTTGCAACAAGTCTAGCTTTAAACTTATCTATTGATCCATCCGGTTTCAACTTTTTTCTAAGGACCCATTTACAATCTATGGTCTTACTAATTTCCAAGTTCTATTAGAAATTAGAGATTCCATCTCATCATTTATAGCCTTTTTCCAAAATATAGCATCAGGTGATGTTAAAGCCTCTTTTAAATTTTGGGGATTTTCCTCAATGTTAAAAACATAATGATCAGGACCAAATTCATTTTCAACTCTAGCTCTTTTACTTCTTCTAGGTTCCATTTCAAAATTTTCTTGATTTTGTAAATGTGAAGTAGAAGAACTAGGTTGTGACAAAATCTTTTCTTCACCCTCACTATTTTTCATTTTAAAAGGAAATTTTTCTTCATGAAAAATTGCATCACCAGATTAAAAAATTATTTTGTTTTCAAGATCAAAAAATCTATAAGCTGCACTATTAATCACATAACCAAGAAAAGCACAGGTAGTAGCTCTTATACCTAATTTAGGTATTTTAGAGTCAGTAAGCCTTAAATAAGCAAGATAACCCCATACTCTTAAATATTCCAAATTTGACTTATGTCCTTTCCACATCTCAAAAGGCATGGTATGTGACTTTTTATGTGGCACCCTATTCAAAACATGACATGCAGTTAAAATAGTTTCACCCAAAAAATGTAAAGGTGCACCAAACTCAATTAACATGGCATTTGTTAACTTAATTAAGGTTCTATTTTTTCTTTTAGCCACACCATTAGAAGTTGGTGAATATGGTGCAGTAGTTTCATGGATAATTCCCAAAGATTGAACAAATGAGTTGAATGCACTTGATTCATACTCACGGCCTCTATCACTTCTTATTCTTTTTATTTTTCTACCGAATTGATTTTCAACTTCTTTTAAAAAATCTTGAAATTTTTCAAAAGCATCACTTTAATTTTTCAACAAATAAATAGTTGTATATTTTGAGAAATTATCAATAAAAGTGATAATATATCTATTTCCTCCACGAATTAAAATTCCCTCAAATTCACATAAATCGGAGTGAATTAACTCAAACAATTCGGTATTTCTTACAACACTTTTATGAGGCCTTTTTGTAATCTTAGCTTGACTACAAGTTTCACATTTTTCAAAATCTTTTGACAGTCTTGGAATTAATCCTAAACTACTCATGATTCCCACATATCTACTATTTATATGACATAAACGAGCATGCCAAAAATTAATAGAAGAAAACATATAAACTGAACTAGTAGATGCTTTATTATTCTCAACATTCAATTTAAACATTCCATCACAAGCATAACCCTTGCCCACAAATAATCCCTTTTTAGTGATTATATAATTATTAGATTCTATAGTTTGCTTGAAGCCAACCTTGTTAAGCAAAAAACTTAACATCAAATTCTTTATCATGGACAGAGTGTAAAGAACATCTTTCAATGCTAGCACACGTCCAAAAGTGAATTTCAATTCAACATCACCACTCCCAAGAACCTTGGTTTTGCTAGAGTCACCAAGCATAACAATTTTTTCTTCTTCAAAAGGAGTGTACAATTTGAACCAATTTTTGTTATAGCAGACGTGCCTATTAGCACCAGAATCTGCCCACCACCCTTCAACATATTGCACCATATTGATGTCTGTAATCATAGCCACTAAAGGCTCTTCGGTTACGTTAGCTTGCGGGACAGATTCACGTTTCCGAAATTTGCAAAATCGAGCAATATGCCCACTCTTGCCACAGACAAAATAGGATATATTAAATTGATCTTGTGAAGGGGGTCCTTGGTTCTTATTGTAATTTTTGTTCGGGTTTCCCCTTTCTTGAGGTCTATTATTATTTTTAAAGGCTCTATTTTTAGGCTTCAATTGACCATTTCTAGGAAAATGATTTTTGGGCATATTATTATTGGCTGAAATAAGGTTTACCTTTGTGGTGGAATTACCATTGCTCTCTTGTGTCATGAGTGCATCTTGTCCTCTGGCCGATCAAAGTTTCCAAGGATGTCTCCTTTTGTTTTTGCCGCAAAGTCTTTTGGAACTCCCTCCAAGATTGTGGTAGTTTATCAATTATGCCAGCTACCACCAAATTGTCTCCAATCTTTATGCCTTCGGATTTCAATTCTGCAACGATCATTTGGAAGTTTTGTGCTTGATCCACAACCGATTTTCCATCCACCATTTGGTAACGAAAAAATCTTCTAGTAGCATACTTCTTTGCACTAGCCTCCTCGGTATAATACTTGCTTTGTAAAGCTTTCCAAATTTTCTTGGCAGAATTATAAGTTGTATCATAATAATCATAAAAATGATCAGCAAGACAATTCAAAAGATAAGAGCGAAAATTATATTCATCTTTTCTATACCTATCTATTTTTTCTTGATGGAGATTATATTCTTCCTCACTCATCTCATCGGTAGAAACCTTTGATGGATTCTTGTCAGTGAGGATGTAAGCAACTTTGAGAAGACTCAAGTAGAAGAGGACCTTTCCTTTCCACCTCTTGAAATGAGCTCCCTTAAAGCGAAAGGGCTTGTTAAGATCTCCAACAGGCTCATTTGGTTTCTCTTGTGTAGGTTCCATGTGTTGATTCTCCTTAAAATTGTTGGTGCAAACACAATAATAATGGAAATAACACAAAGAGAAACTGAATAATATGCTGAATATTATTAATTTGAAGAGAAAAATTACACAACACTATTTGGACTGAGGCGTGGCATTCGCTTTCTTTAAGGAGATTCAAGCCCTTGGTTGACTAATCTTTGTAACCGGTGCAGACTTTCTCTGTTTTGTCTACCCCAGGATACAATAGTCCAACAAATGTTGTATGGCTAGAATAGCTTCTGCACAAAGTGTTCAAATCCAAAGCTCCACCAGAAGAACACATTTCTTTGGCTCGAAATCTCTCAAGTATTTAGGAATATTATTGAATTCACTCTCTCATACAATACTCTTTGCTTTTAACTATTTCTCTTCATTCACTCTTGATATGAAATTAGTCCATAGCATAGCCATATATATAGTCTTCCAACCCTTCACATAACCTACATGTTATTTATTAATTTAGAAAACTTCTCTTAATTTATTTAATCTAACTTACATACAAGTAACTCTTTTTTTTAACAAATTATAACTCATCTCTTTATTCATTTTTAGTTATTTTGAGTTTCGACATATTTAATTTAAAATGTACTAACATAAAGCAATTATAGATTTGAGGCAACCCCTTCCAACAAAGGAATAGTTATTTGGACTCGTAGCATCCTATCATTTAAATGGATGTAATGGTTCACACTATGTTACTATTTTTACTACATTTTTTTTTAAATTTTTATTATTATTAATTTTTCGTTCCAATGATAAGGATTTTGCTTCAGGCCTTGATCAACCCATAGCTTGGTGTTGTTGAATTCTGTTTCAGTATTAGCTACACCATCGAATTTTTATGGTGTGAAGTGTTAATTGGTAAAAATAAAATGAAAGAGGGCAAACTAGAAGTTCTACCTAGAAAAGCCAGTTGATGTGGAAAAAAAAAAAAAAAAACAAACAAACAAATTTTTTGCATTCTTTACTAAGTAAAATCAAGGCACAACACAACCCAAAAAGAGTTTAAAGCTAAAATCTTCCTAAATCTTGAGGAACCAACAAAAAAATTTATGTTGATTTAATCAAACACCAATTTCAAACTCTCTTTTTGGCTTCAAATTCGACGAGGCAAGCTTTAAACTGATTTTGACACCAGCTTTAGGTTTTAATTCCTTTAGAAGTTCAACCTGTCGATGCTTAGTTTCGGTGAACATCTTAGCTTTGGGCCTGTCCTATAGTTGAAGATGGTCACGACTCACATCATTAGGCCAAATTCAGGAATTTTTTTTTTTCCATTTAACAATAAATATAAAAAAATTTAGTTAGTTGTCACGTTTCAAAACAATGTTGAAAACTAGCATCTCGAGTGTCTAAAACTCGAGTTCCAAGATAAAAATCGAGTTTTTAAGTCTCGATTTGTAAGCGGATGGGTGTGATGTGGAAAAAAATCCACGTGGAAATCGAGTTTTAAAGACTTGAGTTCCATAAACGCCGCTATAGGGCTTAAAAACGTCACTATAGGCCTTAAAAACACCACTATAAGGCTCCCTGAACTTGGTATTGAACACTTATAAATTTTTTTTGCAGGAAAACGCCGCTATAGGCTTTTAAAATGTCACCATAGAGCTTAAAAACGCCACTATAGGGGAGATTGCACTAAAATTTTTTTTTCATAGAACTCGAGTTTCTAAAACTCGAGATCCGTGTGGCATTTTCAGTTCAAGTCAGCCAGCAAAACACTCGCAAAGCGAGTCTTAGGGACTTGATTTTTAATATGGATCTCGAGTTTCTAAAACTCGAGATGCTATTTTTCGTAAATCTTACAAATGTTGCCTAACTTACTACATACTTGCCCCGCACACAGCTACTCTGCCCATTCCCCCCCAAATTCAGCCTCCTAAATATTGTCATTTTGGAGGTTTTGTGAGTTACACAAAAAAAATATTATATATGATACATTTTTAATGAATAAATTTAATAAATAAAAAGTTCAATTGGAGAATTCATATAAAATAAAATATCTAATTAATTATTATTTGTTAAGAAAATAAACCTAATTTAATTAAGATTTACTTGGTATTGGGTTGCTTTATTAAAAAAAAGAAAAAAAAAGTGTTGATTTTAATTAGTTTCAACAAAGATAGTTTAGCACTCTTTGGAACTCTAAGGAGAAATTACACTTTACTCCCTTAAATTACACCACATTTTACATTTATCTCCTAAATTATGAGAAAACATATGACTTACTTCCCTAAATTATACTCTTTTTAGTTTTTATACTTACCTTCCTAAATTTTTGAAAATGCACACTTTATCCACTTAAAATAAGAAAATACAAGAAAATTGATCTTAATTTTTTTATGGTGTCTTTTTGCTATGTATATTTTTTCAATATTGATTTTTTAAATTTGACATAGCATTTATTTATATTTATTTAAAAATTCTTAAAATTATCATTTTTAGCCACATTAGCATCAAGTGTAATAGTGACTAAATTGATTGTTACCAAAATGTGTGACCAAATTGACCGTAAGTCTGTAACCCTAAAATATAGGACCAAAATGATATTTCGGCCTTAAAACAAATTAACAAAAAAATAAGTCTTATTTTATTTTACAATTTGTAGTAGCTCTGGGATGGTCGAATTTGGGCAATGGGAAGCGGCTTAGACATTGGGCCAGGCTTGGGTGTTTCGAACGACGCGTCCATAATTCAAAACCCGATTATCAGCTTCAATCTTTCAATACTAAGAGCATTAGTATTGGGGAATGCTAATGCCAAATCTAAGGGAAATTTGGAATTTTAAGCCCCAAAACCATCTGCATTGGGGAATGCTAAACAGCAGTATTGCAAATTTTTTTGCAATACTGCTACAGTGCAATCCTAAACATGGAATTGCATTGTAGCAAGTATTGTAAAAAAAAAAAAAAATATTTTATTTGGAAGAAAGCTGAAAATGAGACAGAGGAGAGAGATGGGAGAGAAGATATAATTTTGAGATATATTATTTTATTATGTAGATATATTATTTTAATGAGTAAAAGAGGAAAATAGAAGTTTGAGATGTGGAGGTATTGTAAAATGGTATGGTATAATGATAAAGTGACTTTTTTAGAATTGTAAAATAGAGTAGCATTGGAATTTTCCAATGCTAATGCTCTAAGGGTCCACTGTTCAAACAAAGTTTTCAGTGTGTGGACAAAAAAAAAAAAAAAAGGCTTGGTAAGAGATTTTTATCTCATTGTCTTTTTCCTTCATCTAGTAAATACTAAGGGTCCGTTTGGATTGAACTTATTGTTGCTGAAACTGAAAACTGAAAACACTGGAGCAAAATAATTTTTAAATGTGTGAATAGTGTCGTGGGACCCATTTTTAATATTTTTTATTGCATAAATAGTGCGTAAACTGTTCATGCACAGTGTTTTTTGTCTCTCAAAGTCAGACAATGCAGCCCAAAAAAAGAAAAAAAGAAAAGAAAAAGGAAAACACGTTTGTTGAAACGCGGACACGGAATCCAAACGGCTTCTAAATGTACGTTTTGCGTACCTGATTTTCTGCGTGCGTTTGTGTTTCACTTGGCTGGTCTCATGGCACTAATCATGGACCAGCTTAGTGATGAAAAACGCGCGGCACTGTTTCCATGGCATTGTTTTGCAATAAAAAAATATTTTATTACAGTGTTTTTAAAAATAAATTTTTAATTTTCAGCAAATAAGCGATATTTAAACACACTTTAAATAGTAATTAATTAGTGTATTACATAGTTTTGGTTTTGTAAAAGCCTCTGCCTTTGAGCATATAAAGGAGACCATCATCAACATTTTTAATTTCCGAGAACTGTCATTCATTCTTCTACTTCATTTTGGTTGTCTTTGAAGTTCTGTTCTAAACAAAAAAAAAACGGTATTTGAACTTGTTGTTCCGAACGACAATGGCCAACAAGCAAGGAGAGGGCCCGGCAATTGGGGTCGATCTGGGAACAACGTATTCATGCGTGGCAGTGTGGAAAAATGAAAGAGTAGAGATAATAGTGAATGATCAGGGTAACAGGGCCACTCCTTCCCATGTTGCTTTCACTCCTATGGAGAGCTTGGTCGGTGTTGCCGCCAAGAACCAGGTTGCTAGGAACCCCACCAACTCTGTCTTTGGTAATCTCCAATAAATTCTTTAAAACTTGTGTTTTTTCACTTACCAGTGTCAATCTATTGTTGGGTTACACGTGTGAGTGAAGTCCCACATTGAATAAGGATGAGAAGAATGAGGGATTAATATAACATAATTGAGCACATACCCATTGAGCTTAGGCCTTTTGGGTTGAAGTGTGTCTCTATATGTTATATTAATTACTCAAGGAAGCTCCCCAAGGTGTTTATCTCCCCATCAATTGGTATCAGAGCCCATGGTGGTGTGCGGCGAAGGTGGTGTGCGCGAGGTGGTGAGGTGTTCATGGTCCCTACCCAGCGGGGACAGAGAAAGCCTTAATGGCCCACACACAAAAATCCTGGAGAAGAAAACAGAAAAAAAGCCCAACAAATTAATATTGCTAATGGTGCTAAATAATGGTGTGATGCAAGGTTCCCATGGACATGGTCGTGCAGGGTTTCCCATGGATGTGCGTGTGGGGTTGACACGTGGTTCCCATGGATGGCGTACGAAAGACCCATGGATGACGCATCGATGAAGTGAAAAGCCCATTAGTCAAGGGGGAGCAAGTAGGACTTATTCATGACTTGCAAATGGTGCTAAACAATGATGAGGTGCGAGGTTCCCATGGACATGAACGTGCGGGGTTCCCATGGATGTGCGTGCGGGGTTGACACATGGTTCCCATGGATGGTGTACGAGAGACCCATGGATGACGCGCTGATGAAGTGAAAAGCCCATTAGGCAAGGGGGAGCAAGTAGGACTTATTCATGGCTTGCAAATGGTGCTAAACAATGATGAGGTGCGAGGTTCCCATGGACATGAACGTGCGGGGTTCCCATGGATGTGCGTGCAGGGTTGACACGTGGTTCCCATGGATGACGTACGAGAGACCCATGGATGACGCGCTGATGAAGTGAAAAGTCCATTAAGCAAAGGGGAGCGAGTAGGACTTATTCATGGCCCACAGAGAAGTCTTGAAGCCCACAGAGTGGCAGAGACTCACACGTGAGGGGGAGATTGTTGGGTTACACGTGTGAGTGAAGTCCCACATTGAATAAAGATAAGAAGAATAAGTGGTTAATATAACATAATTGAGCACATACCCATTGGGCTTAAGCCTTTTGGGTTAGAGTGTGTCTCTATATGTTATATTAATTACTCAAGGAAGCTTCCCAAGGTGTTTATCTCCCATCAGAGACTGTCCAATGAAGAGGTTGAGAGGATGGTCCATGACGCAAAGAGATACAAGGCTGATGATGATTATCACATGAAGAAGGTTAAGGCTAAGTTAGATTTGGAGGACTATGCCTACAAAATGAAGAATGCTGTCAATGATGAGAATAGTTGTGTCAGGCTTAGCCGTACAGTTCGGAAAGAGATTAAAAATGCTGTTGAACAGTTGATTCAATGGTCATTAGATGACAGCAAGGTAATGGATTTAAAACCATATCAGGACAAGTTGAAATGGCTGAAGAGTATTTGCAGTCCCATTAAAAAAAGGTTATAGTTAAAAGAGTTCGTCGTAGCATCCTATTAATGCAACGGATGTAATGGTTCAAAGTTCAAACTGTCTGATGCCCTAGCTGGAGCAGGAGCAGTCGTGGAGGATGATTTTGTCACTTTTGATTCCCCTCCCCCTCTCTATTGTAAGTTCTATGCGTTTTGACAAGTTGGGCTTGACCCAGAACCGTATTTGTAATGTTGTGGCAGTAGCCACATAAGTTCTTATATATCTCCCCTTTCTTTAAAAAAAAAAAAAAACGTTCAAACTATGTAACCAGTGCTAATATTTTTACATTTTGTTTTAGCGTTTTCTTGCTCATGTCTAAAATCTTTTTTAGCAATTGATTACCAATTAATAGCTTTCAACAACTTTAAAGTATTTTAATATCGCTTTAAATGCTAAAACTCCTTTCAGTTAGAACTCTTTAGCACAAAAAGCTCTGTTACTAAACTTTGACAGCTAAGTTCTACTTCCTACATTAATACCAAATGGGTCATTAGTTTAGGAACAAAATTTTCACAATGGCTACTGTGGATTGTTACGATGTGTATGCAATCTATGCTAGACTAATGTAAAAGTATTATTATTTCAATCACAACTTATTACATATAGAGGTGAAAACAATTGAAAAATGTTTGGCCTTAGCATTAGTAATGGATAATTATTATTCAGTGATCCTGGAGCACAATAATTTATTGCTCCCTAGGTTTATATTTAGGAATTTCTAACTAAGTTAAAAAAAAAAAAAGTAAGTCCCCCTAATAAAATTCATATTGAGATTTATCTCAAAAAAAAAAAAAAAAAAAAAAAAAAAATTCATGTTGTGATTTACTATTCATGTTATAGGGGGAGCATGTATTTATTGTGCTTCGGGTGTATTGAATAATTACACAATAACATAATACTAGGCCATTATTTATGCTTACATAGGTAAATATTCAAAAGTAGTGATAATGAGGTGGTTTATTATTGATAATTCAATTGTTACAAAGTGGAGGAGAGATTTGAATCTTGGATGTCATGGATATACCAGGTGCCAACTAGTTGAACTAAAGGCTCTTGGCTCATGCTTATTATTATGAATGTGTTATTTGACACCCAAACAATTGGAATAGTTGAAATTGGTCAAAAAAGAATTGATTTCAAGATTATTTATTTATATATTTATTTTTTTAAAAATGGTTGATATCTATTTCATTGATAATGATTTCAAAATTAGACCATCAACATGTCAGTTACACTTAATGTTAGCCAGATTAAAAAAAAAAAAAAACACTATACTCATACATACAAAATGTAGAGTGCAATATACAGATTGCATTAATAAGATTTTAATTTAAATAAGTATTTCACAGTTTTAACGCAAGAAAGAAAATGTAAGTAATGAACCTTTCTTGATGGACCCCTACCTTGTTTCTCATTTGCCCATTATATTATGTCATTTTGTTTCTATATATTTCCATCCGCTTGTATTGTAAAACTTTGATAAACTAATTAGTCTAATTCAAGCCAATTAATTGTGGTAGGTCTAACTAAATTGTTGACTCTCAAAAAAGAAGAAAGGCCTAACTAAATTGGTAATTTGAGAGATTGAAGATTGGATCATGTAGCACCAGTTGAGAAATGATAAATTTTTATCCCAAAAAAATAGAGATGGTAATTGCTTTTGTTCCTGCTATGATTCTTTTACCTATTCTTCCGCAAATTCAAAACCATTTAATTATACCACAAATATAACAACTTCTTCATAGAATTTTTTTCTTCACTTTATCATAGAGAGGGGGAACTAAATAGATTGGGAGACAACAAAGAAAAAGAAGTCAGTCCAGCCCAACTTATAAAACAAGAGCCCACTTTAGTATCCTATTTCAGAAAGGAATAGAACACCGACTCCCTGGTGAATTTTTTAATATATATATTTTGGAGAGAAAAAGGTAATTAAGAGACGTTTTCTTTTTTCTTTTACTTTTTTTCTTAAAAAAAAAGTAATTAAGAGAACTCTTAAAATTTAGATTTTTTCCTCTCACGTTTATTTTATTTTTCCTTTCTTATTTTTAAAGTTTATTATTTTTATTTATTTGAAAAATAAAAAAAAAAATATTTTCAAATTATAATAAATGTGAATTATTAAATTTTAACCTAAAAAATAAAAGAGTTTTTAAGCATTTACAATGCGTGCTCAGAGACCAGTAGTATATATATATATATATATATATAAATACAAAGATACTTTTGTGTGAGGGTACCGCCTGAAATAAAAGAAAGAAAAGAATATAGAGAAAGCAGCGGGGGAGAGCTGCATGAGAAGAAAAGAAGCTCAGTTAGGGCAGCACAGTATTAAAAGGAGTGGTGAGTGTGTATGTGATTGACAGCAAAGAAAAAAAAAAGATTTTTTTCTTCAGGTTCTAGAACCCTAAGGAGACATTGTATTCAAAGTAAGTCTGTGAGATTGTCACGTGACTTTATAATTCCTATTGAGAAAATTATTGTAGACATAAACTTGAAAACAATAAATAATGGATTGATTTAGAGTTTATCTCGTGGCTCTTACGGTGAAAGAGTTTTTAACATAAATGTTTTATTCTGATATTTTAGCTTAGTAATTTTGGTGATAATATTCTTTAGAATTTGATTAAAATTGTTTGTTGATTTTCTAAACCCACCCAAGATTAAATTGGGATCGAAAATAATTTGGAAAGTTTTGTATGTTATTATTAATTTTTTTTTTATACATTTATTGGAAGTTATTTCTCCATGGATAAGTCTTTCAATTTAAAACAATTGTTATAGACTCAACTTATTTAACAACTTCTTTGTTTAGAAAAATTAGAAAACTTGTTTCATGTTTCGATAGCCTCACTTATTCATTAAAACAGGATTTCCGTAAAATAAAATGGTCTTTTAAGTTTGTAGTTCTGCAGGACAATGGCCAAGAAACAAGGAGAGGGCCCGGCAATTGGGATCGATCTGGGCACAACGTATTCATGTGTGGCAGTGAGGCAAAATGAAAGAGTAGAGATAATAGTGAATGATCAAGGTAACAGAACCACTCCCTCCTTTGTTGCTTTCACTCCTGCCCAGCGCTTGGTTGGTGATGCCGCCATGAACCAGGTTGCTAGGAATCCCACCAACTGTGTCTTTGGTAATCTATCCCCATTGAACTTTTTTTTTTCTTTCAAAAATAGATTTACAAATTATTATTTTTTATTTTGAAGAAAGAATTTTTTTTTTCACCTACAACGCTGCTTCCTGTGCTTCATTGTTGTCTAATAGTTTTTCCATCTATTATTTGAAGCATCTGTCTTTTTAATAGGGTATTATGTTGCAGATGCAAAGCGGTTGATTGGTAGGAGATTCAGTGATCCCATGGTTCAAACTGATATGAACCTCTGGCCATTCAAGGTCATTGAAGGTCCTGGTGATAAGCCTATGATTGTGGTGAACTATAAAGGCGAAGAGAAGCACTTTGCTGCTGAGGAAATCTCATCTATGGTCCGAATAAAGATGCGTGAGATAGCTGAAGACTAACTGGGAAAAACTGTGAAGAATGCAGTGATAATTAGAGCAATCATCATGGAATGGACACCAAAACTTAAAATTCTATCCTAATAAAAAAGAAAAAAAAAAACATAACTTACAACTTGATTGATTAATTCGTTGTGTAAATACTATTTAGGGATACAAGCTTTTCAGAATCTCAAATGCAGAATAAAAATTGATGAGCATGAAAGAGTTCTCTCTCACACTTACGATGGCTCTCAAATCTATATATATATATATATATATATATCTAAAAGTTTAAGCGTAACATTTATTGTTGTTACGTTTTTGTTAAGTTACATTAGCGGCCATATCATCTACTAATTTCCAACATTCACTCTCTTATTTTTAACTCTTTTTTTTCTTATTAATTTTCCAACTTATTTTTATACTTTCTCCAACTTTTCTTCTTCCTTTTACCTTTTCATCTCCCCACTACTATCTACATTAATATCATTTTTCCTCTAACCTTTTATTTTTTATTTTTTATTTTTTTTTATTTTTATTTTTTTTAATTTCTCTCCTCTTACTATAAATTTACAATTCTCTCTCTCATTCTATACACTAGTTATTGACCTGTGACTTGCACGGTTTTTTTAATAATTTATAAATGTATAAATATTATACATAAACATATTTTAAAATATATTATCTATTATTATGTATAGGTGTTTTTTTTATTATTTTTCTATGTTGGCATCTTTTTAATTCGTGGCTAAACTTGATTAGGAATGTTTGTTTATATTTTATTAATGAGGCAAAATTGACACTAAATTAATTGTTCCAAGTGTAGGTCAAAATGTAAATAGTCTATTTTGTTCAAGTGTCCTTCTATTGATTCTTCTTCTTCTTCTTTTATTTGATTTTATTTATTTATTATTTTATTTAATAAGTCATGTTCATTCTATGCATAGTGGTTCATGCAGACGAATTTGGAAACCATTTAACATTTGTCAAAAACATCTTATCTAAATTCTAAATGTTATAAAATAATTTCTTAAGGTTTCTTATTCTTTCATTCTTCTATCTTTTTTGTCAAAACAAAGACTCCAAGTGCATATTTTGCAAACTTTTTGCTTTTGTCAATTGCTTTCTGAAGCAACACTTCACCTTTTCTTTGTCTCTTCTATATAGTGTAACAGATGTCAAATCCATTATAGTCAAACCATGGTGACTATTGTACTTTTCCAAGCATTTTTGTATTATGTTTTCTCCTCCTTGAGATGTCTCTTTTTTTTTTTAATTTATTTTTTACAATATAAGGATGAGAGATCTAATACCTTATATATTTGATTGTCATTGCATATAGTGTGTCCTACTCAAGGATGGACCCAGGATTTGAACTTAAGGGGGGCTCGAAGTAAAAGGGTCAATTTCATACTAGGGTCATTTAAGTTTAGTTAAGAAGAAGAAAAAAAATGATATATTTGGGTACCAATCAATCCTAATGTACTTTTTAGAGTTATCACTTTATATATATATATATATATATTTATTTAATTTTTTTATAAATTAGAACCCCACTTTTTTTTCTTTTTTTTTAAGAGCTTTTAAAAAATGAAAATTCATATAATCTATTTTTAAGCCATAAATTCATATATCTAACTTAATAATATATTGCACAAGACACATTTTGATTTCTATCACAACTCATCTATATATATATATATATATATATAACCAAAGCCTCTGAAGCTCCCATAATTTTCCACGTCATCACTGTTTTCTTTTTCTTTTTATTTTAGATTCTTTTTATTTTAGGGTTTATATCTTATATATTTATTACTTTATTTTCAACGTGCTCCTACTTTTTTGCTAAGCTCTACAAATTTTTAGGTCAGCATTATTTAAAAAAAAAAAACAAAAAATCTAATTTTATATGATAGATATTAGAAGATCATATATAGGTATGTATAGTTAGATTAATGCCACTTAGCTAGTTGCCATGTATTAAGAGTCCCATTAGGAATTGGATTTTATTGGAGTGGCGCGGAAGTCTCCAAATCATGTTTGTATGCAATGCAAACTCCTTCACAGTGAAGGAGGTGCCGACTTACTCTCCTATATATGTATAAACCTATGTGTGTTGCCGCAAACTATTCTTTTGTTACAAACACTTCTTTCTTAACCTCAAGGTACGGAAATTTCTATTCACAGCTTTCTCTCTTTAGTTTTGTATTCTTTCTTTAATAGTAGTTTGTGTATGTTTTTCCTTTAATGGTTTGTGTTTGTGTAATTCTTTCTTTAATAGTAGTTTGTGTATGTTTTTCCTTTAATGGTTTGTGTTTGTGATTGTTTTTCCTTTAATGTCTGTTTGAGTATATTTCTTTCATATTCTATGTGTTAGGAGATATGTGGTTCACTTGTTAGGAACATATGTCAATATTTCATATAGTTGGCTAATCCTTTGACAAAACACACTTTACTTGTAATTGGGTAGATCTAGGATGTGTTTAATACTTCAAGAAACATGTTGTTCAAGTCTAGTATTAAAGCCATGAAGATTGGACCAAGAAATAAGTGAAGAAAGGCTGTTCATTAAAGCTAGACAGATAGCTCGACACCTGCGGATAGATAGCTCGACAGTTTCTCGACAGTTTCTCGACACCTCTCGACAGCTGGCTATCTATCGAGCTCTTCAGTTGATTGTTATCACAATCTCGACACCTTTTCGACAGCTGGTGGATCGATCGAGAAAGCTCCTGTCCCCTCGACAGCTTCTCGACACCTCCTCGACACCTAGCTATCTATCGATGTTTAAAGCTCGACACCTCCCGATCAATCGAGGTTACGGAAATCAGAATTTTCAGATCTGATTTTTGGGCCAGGCTTTTTGTATTTGTGTAGGGTTTCTTTTCTCACAACCTTTTGTATTTGTGTAGAGTTTCTTTTCTCACAACCTTAGACCTATATAAGGCTTATTTTAGAGGCCGTCACATAAGAGAATACAAGAACTTATGCAAAAGGTGACTGATGCCTTATTCTCTCTGAAAGAAGTTACTGCGTCTTTGCGCCTTAATTAAGGTTTTGTAACCAAGTGCTTTTTGATCTTCATTGTTGATGAAGTGAAGAACTTTACAACCAACTGGGATCCGCGTAATTGGTTAGTCACGTACTGGGATTCGTGCATCATCAAAGGATGACGTTCATATATTGAAGAGTTCAGAGGTTCTGAAGCGGTAGAAGGTTTCTATTGTGAGTTCATCTACGGGGATTGTAGAGTCTAGGGACAAAAGTTTTGTACTAGATCTGAAACTTCTCTTTACTATAGTGGATTGCTTTTCGGGAAGGTTTCCCCCCAGGTTTTTTACTATGAAACTGGTTGGTTTCATTGGTTTTCCTGGGTCATCATATCTTGTCTTATTTATTTTTTCCACTGCATGATTTTGACATGATATTGATGTTTGTTTGTTTTAACAAGTTTTATTCATAATAAATCTAATTAACAACTTGGGTTTAAAACTTGTTAATTCTATCAACCGAGGTCTATATTTCCCAACAAGTGATATCAGAGCAGGTTCACTCTAATTGAATTAATTTCCTGAGTGCGATCCATTAACCCCTGTCGTCATGGATATAGGATAATCTTTATTTATACCTCCTTTATTTGATGGAACTAATTATGCGTACTGAAAAGTTCGTATGAAAGTTTTTTTGCAGGCTCTAGGTGAACAGGTATGGCAAGCTATTGAAGTTGGCTGGACTAAGCCAAAGGAAGCGCCGATGGATTGGGATGATGCAATAATCATAGTGGCAAATTTCAACT
This sequence comes from Quercus aquifolioides, assembly GCA_019022515.1. NCBI lineage: Eukaryota > Viridiplantae > Streptophyta > Magnoliopsida > Fagales > Fagaceae > Quercus > Quercus aquifolioides. The sequence goes on from CM032329.1 coordinate 7,361,140, forward strand.
GTAAGGCTTTGAATGCTTTGTTTTGTGGGGTGACCAATGAGGAATTCAAGAAAATATCATCCACGGAAGTTGCCAAGGAAGCATGGACCATTCTTGAGACCACCTATGAAGGTACCAAGGCAGTAAAGACTGTGAAGCTTCAAAGACTCACTAGCAGTTTTAAAGAAATAAGGATGGAGGAGGATGAGACCTTTGATGAGTTTTATGCTAAACTCAAGGATATTGTGAATTCTTCTTTCAACCTTGGAGAATTTATAGTAGAATCCAAAATTGTTAGGAAAATCCTTAGGTCCTTACCTGAAAGATTTCATGCCAAGATCACTGTCATTGAAGAAGTAAAGGACATTGATCAAATTCCTTTGACTGAGCTTGTAGGGAACCTTCAAACCTATGAGATGGGATTAGGCTCAATGGGAAAAGGTGGAAAGAATAAAAACTTAGCTCTAAAGGGTATAGAGGAAGAGATTAAGGACTCTAAAGATGAAGATGAAAGTGAAGATGAGGATGAGGATCTAACCTTCGTAACTGATGAGATTATCAAGCTTCTTCAGTTTAGGAAAAAGGATAAGGGCAAACCTCCTAGAAAATTTAAATCTTCTAGGAAGGGCAAGAATAAGAAACCCCTTATCCAATGCCATGAGTGCAAAGGTTTTGGTCATATGAGGATAGAGTGTCCAAACTATCTTATGAAGGAAAAGACCGAGAAATCAAAAGATAAATGGTTGGTTGTTACCTGGAGTGATACTGAGGATGACTCTTCTGATGAGTTTGTGGATGAATGTCGTCACGTTATGGCCTTTGTTGCCTCAACCGATAAGGTGATTGTGGAGAGTGCTAGTGATAGTGAGGATTCTTCTGATGATGAAGTACCCAAGAAGATGACCCTTCAGGAAGCCTATGATAAGCTATGCACTGAATTCATAAAATCTGAAAAGACTTCTCATCTTTGTAGAAAAGAGCTTAATGAGGTAAAAACTGAAAAAGCTAATCTGTTAGTCAAGCTAGATGAGACTACAATAGTAGTTGAGACTCTTGTTATGGTGAACACCTCATTAGAAGAGAAGGTCAGGAATCTTGAAATTGAGCTTAGTCAAGCTAGAACTCAAATAGAGAGGATGTCTAGTGCAAAGCTTGATGGGGTCTTGAGTGCTCAAAAGCCTAGTTCTGATAAGACTGGCTTAGGATATGTTGTTTCCTCCAGCCCCTCCTCATCCACGGCCTCTGGATCAAGGACTATCTTTGTGCCACAATCTGAGAAAGGTGATAAAGGTATGAAATCCAAAACTGATTTAGCTAATTCTAAATCATTTGTTAAGCCTCATGCTTGTCATCATTGTGCTTGTCATCATTGTGGTGTTGCTGGACACATTTGTCCTGATTGCTTTAAATTGTATCCTCAAAAGCAATTGTCCAAATGGTCACAAGTTTCCTCTCAAGCACCTACACCTTTGTTTGGAGAGTTATTAAAAGCTTTGAGTTTTTTAACTCAATTTCAGGAGAATTCTAATTCTTCTATGTCCTTTAGTAGACATACTAGGACACGTGCCTTTTCATCTTCATGGACAAAGACTCATGCTGTGTGGGTGAGAAATGAGCCTAAGACTTAATTGTCTTTTCTGTTTGTCCTCTGCTTTGATTCTTTCTATCTAAAGTAGGACTTTCTTTGCTTGATTTCTTATCTGCTTTTGGAATCATGCTTTCATGCATCTGCATTTTTCTATCATGCCTTCATGCATATGCATTTTTCTTTCATGCATTCATGTTGTCTATCTGTTTTTGTTTGGTTGTTTAGTTTTTATTTTGTTGTTTTTCAAAATAAAAGAGAAAAATCATAAAAATACAAAAACAGTGTGTGTTTTGTGTACATTGGTACTTGTGTACCTTGGATGGCCATTGAAACAAAGTCTTCTAAACTTTGTATCATTTGTAGCTTAGACGAGCATTCTTATGTACAACTAAGCAAGTGAGTTTTCTGGCTTTTGTTTGTGATGAGTAAGATTAATTTATCTCTTGAACTTAACACTCATATCACTCTTTTTGACGGGTAGGACTAGAAAATCCTAAGAGAAAGACATAAATAACCATCTCACCACTGTTGCCCGCCAATCATAATATGACACATGTATGCTTCGGCATAGCAAAAGTGTAGTGTCAAAAACACCCATATGCTTCGGCATGGCAAAAGTGCAGTGTCAAATGTTTAACATCTTAGGTATTTCTTTTCTCTCTTTTATATGCCCATGCATGATATGCTTAAAAAGAAAATATGCAAAGAAAATAAAAAGAAAAAAGATAAAAAATGCTTTAAATATGATTGCAAGCATGTATTCTAAGAGATGTGGGAGTTATAGGATGTACTTCGAAGGTGATAATCCCATCAAACAGTTATGATTATGTGTGAGTTAAAGTGATTTTCTCATATCTTAAATTGTCATAACATGTAGACGCTTATGCAATCTTGCGATGTTTTTCACACACAACACTCAATATTCTCTACTACTCCTAATATATGTGCAGGTACAATGTGATTTGGCCATCACAAGGTTTTACATGTGTTAATGTATACTCACTAAACTGTCTTGACTTGTTTTTGAAATATAAAATTGGTTAGACTTGTTTAGTGTGTGTGTGTGTTTTGGGATCTATGTGCTTAACATTTTTCTTGTTGAGAGATTTGTTTTTTCACATGTTTTGCATCCTTCTATTATCTTGTCATCCATAGCATCTTGTTTCATTACATTCATGCATTTATATGGATTTCTTTGTGCCTCCTTGATCATCTTTATGTTTCTCGGGTGAAGCTTTCTAGCTTCTTGTACCCTTTGTCAATCATGACAAAAAGGGGGAGAAATTGTGGAGAATATGTGGTTTCTTTTTGAAGATTCTACATGTTAGGGGGAGAAATACATGCCTCTGTAAGGGAGAGATGTGTTTCATCTTGCTAAGGGGAGTGCTTACTTCCTTGTTCTTGTACCTTGGGTCTTGTGACCATGTTTACATACATTGTGCTTATCTTCGATATATATATGTGTTGATGTATGTCTTCTGCACCTACCTTTACATGTGTTGTTTCTTTTCTATCTTTATACACATGTTTCTTATACTTGTATGCAATCTATTATTTCTGTTTCACACTAAGATGCCTTGATGAGTTTTGTTTAAAGTGTTTCAGAAATACAGGTTGTCAAAGTCTACTTGCCATAAACTCTCTTCTTGCAAAGTTTTTCAAGAGTTTGTGTTAGGATAGATTTTATTGTATTCAACAAGTGAATATGAGTTGAGTGATTTATGACTTCTCTCATATGTTCATTTGTTTGTTGTGGTTTTGTCACGGATTGCCAAAGGGGGAGATTGTTAGGACATATGTGGTTCACTTGTTAGGAACATATGTCAATATTTTATGTAGTTGGCTAATCCTTTGACAAAACGCACTTTACTTGTAATTGGGTAGATCTAGGATGTGTTTAATACTTCAAGAAACATGTTGTTCAAGTCTAGTATTAAAGCCATGAAGATTGGACCAAGAAACAAGTGAAGAAAAGTTGTTCATTAAAGCTGGACAGATAGCTCGACACCTGCGGACAGATAGCCTGACAGCTGCTCGACACCTCTCGACAGCTGGCTATCTATCGAGCTCTTCAGTTGATTGTTATCGCAATCTCGACACCTTCTCGACAGCTGGTGGATCGATCGAGAAAGCTCATGTCCCCTCGACAGCTTCTCGACACCTCCTCGACACCTAGCTATCTATCGAGGTTTAAAGCTCGACACCTCCTCGACACCTCCCGATCGATCGAGGTTACGAAAATCAGAATTTTCAGATCTGATTTTTGGGCCAGGCTTTTGTATTTGTGTAGGGTTTCTTTTCTCACAACCCTAGACCTATATAAGGCTTATTTTAGAGGCCGTCACATAAGAGAATACAAGGAGAACATATGCAAAAGGTGACTGATGCCTTATTCTCTCTGAAAGAAGTTACTGCGTCTTTACACCTTAGGGTTTTGTAACCAAGTGCTTCTTGATCTTCATTGTTGATGAAGTGAAGAACTTTGCAGCCAACAATCTTCTTCTAGTTGGTGATTAAGTCGCGTATTGGGATCCGCGCAATTGGTTAGTCACGTACTGGGATTCGTGCATCATCAAAGGGTGGCGTTCATATATTGAAGAGTTCAGAGGTTCTGAAGCGGTAGAAGGTTTTTGCTGTGAGTTCATCTATGGGGATTGTAGAGTCTAGGGACAAAGGTTTTGTACTAGATCTGAAACTTCTCTTTACTATAGTGGATTGCTTTTCGGGAAGGTTTCCCCCCAGGTTTTTTACTGTGAAACTGGTTGGTTTCATTGGTTTTCCTAGGTCATCATATCTTGTCTTATTTATTTTTTCCGCTGCATGATTTTGACATGATATTGATATTTGTTTGTTTTAACAAGTTTTATTCATAATAAATCTAATTAACAACTTGGGTTTAAAACTTGTTAATTCTATCAACCGGGGTCTAAATTTTCCAACGCTATGTTACCTTTTCGTTTGCTATTTCTTGGCTTATATTAATATATTATAGATTGCAATGTATATATTCATCAAAAAATTTAGTTAATTGGCTTTTACATCCTTAAACATCACCCGTTCATGCATGGAGATCCCATGCAATATACCACTAGGTTATTGTAGAGTGAAATTCTCTCACAACAATTTTGACATTCTTACTTTTTTTTCAATTTTTTTTTATTCAAGGGTTTAGATTCAAAGTTACAAAAGCAACTTTCAATCCAAACCTTTCAAAAAAATTTCTATTGATGAATTAACAAGCCGGTGACTTTATTTCATAAAGTCTTTTTTTTTTTTTTTAAATTCTTAAGTAGAAAGGATAAGATTAAAAAATTGCAAAAATATTTTATAAGTGTGCTAATTACATGGAAACCTAATTCAATTAGGAGAAGAAGCTACAGGTCAAATGGAAACCTAATTCAATTAGAATTAGGAGACAGAAGTTACCACATAGAATAGAAACCTAATTTAACTAAAATAGAAACCTAATTCAATTAAAATTAGTAGAATAGAAGTTACCCCATAGTGTTCCGTATTATATGTTAATATATTTATATTTGGTTTTGAAATTTGCTATTATTGTTTTAAAGTGTGAATAATAAAGGAAAAAATGTTCCGGACTTAGAAGATATGCTTTAACCCTCTATTCCAAATGTTAGTTTTATTACTTTTACAATTTTACTTAAACTAAGTGATATTTGAATGTCGGTGGAATTTTCATAGTGAGATTGTGTTTGAAATTGTAGCTTTTAAATTAGTATGCTAGATTATGATACTTTTTCGATTACTAATATTGTTTGGTTCCTTAGCATAATAGTTACAACTTAGAAGCTATATGGGCATGGTCATAAGAATATGATTGGTTACACATTTTTGGATTGAATATTCACTTTATGATGCTTATTATAATGAGAAGAATTTTGTGTAACAAGTCGCCTTCTTTGAACTCTACCATTGGGCCCAAATATTGGAAAAAATATTTCTTATAGGACCTTTAATCCTTCCTTAACAATCGTAGCTGCTCTTGCTTGTACTAAAATTTTCGACTTTTTAAATCAAATTGTTTTCTTCTAAAAGCTTGTGTTATTACCCAATCCATGGAATATCATTATCTTTGTTTTCATACTAAAAGTTTGTGTTCTGGTAAATTTATATCTTTGTGGTGGGGAGTTTAATGAAAAGTTTTTAAAATCTCATATTCAATAGTTTTCCTGTGCATCGCACGGGTTAACGATTAGTTAATATGAAAAACAAAATAGATAAAAGGTAGGAAAAAGAAAGATGTGGAGAAGTGAATCCCACATGTAGAGTAGATGGACTCTTGGACAAAATACAATAGTAAAAACCACATGTGTGTTTGACATTTTTTACCAAAAGCTTAAAAGTAGATATAGGGAAAGTAAAAAACCTCTTGAGAAAACAAAGAGACAGTAGGCTAGTGGAGAAATCGAAGTAGAAGAAAGAAAATAATAGAGGAGGATTTCAGCAAAGAAGAAGAAAAAAATAGAGGATGATTTTTGTTGTTCAAACAACAGACAACATCAACCATAACAGTATGACAGTCCAGGCAAGAAGAACTGAAGAAGCATAAGGATTCAGTTAAAAAACGACGGTTGTTGGAGGAAGAATAAGAGTTGAGAGAGTGAAATTGAGGGAGAGAAATTTGAATGCGTAAAATTGGAAATTTGTGATTTCTGTTTTGTTATTTTAGATTTGTGGTATGATGATATTATGTATGTTTTTTTGTTTAGACCAAAATTTTGTTCTATTTGAAGGTTTTTCTTGTTATGGGTTGTTGGCTGATTTGATGAAATTTTGATGATGGGGGCCTAGATTTTGGAGATTGGGGGGTCCCTGGTCCTATGCCTAAAAGTGCAAAAAAAAAAAAAAAAAAATTGAATTTTGTAAATGAGATGCTATAATTTTGAATTATAATGAAAAATTTTGAGATTTTACCTTACTCTTTTATGTTGTTGTAATTTTTAATTTTGAATTATAATGAAAAATTTTGAGATTTTACCTTACTCTTTTATGTTGTTGTAATTTTTAATGGAATCCTTCACTAACTTTTTGGCAATGAGTAACAGCATAGGAAAAGCGATTTTGGGTGTTTTTTTTTTTTTGAGAGATAATTACAAAATGCTGCTAATCCCGCAGCTCGAACTCTTTCCTCTTAGACCCCCAAGCACTTTGAGTGATTGTGGTTCTTCTATAGACTCATCTTTGATATATTTATATTGAGTGTTATCTTATTATTTTTTTGCATTGCAATGTATTTTTATATATAGAAATAACTATAAGTAACGTCTCGTATAGAATTTTATGGGTTTTTTTTTTTTTTTTCATAAAATGTTATGGGTTTTATAATTAGAATTTATTCCATTAGAGATTTACTACATTTAAAATCATTTGGTAATATTTCCTAAAAAAAAAAAAAAAAAATCATTTGGTAATAATGAATATTGATTTTCTAATAAATTAATGATTATTATTTCTTTAAAAACCATAAATGCATTGATTATTTGATTTTGTTATTGGTTTGGAATGGAAAAATGATGATTAATGTTTTATACGGACAGGATGGGATGCAAAAGGTTTTTTTTTTTTAAAAAAAAATACAAATAACAAAGAAAAATGAAAAGCCAATTAAACTATTTTTTGTTTTGCCATATAAATTGCAAACTAAACAGATAAAATTATCAAAGATCATTCATATAAACTAAACAAAACTCCTTCCACTAAACTTATTTTGTTTAAATTACCTTACATCCAAATCTTCTCAAAGAATGCAATCCTTAAACATTCAACTGAAAATTAACCCACTTAATGGAAAAATTAAATCAGTTCAAATTATGACTGAAAATCCCAATAAAATTAACATCATCCATACTTAGATGCAAGGTACAACTCCATGGATGGGAGCTCTATGTTCTTCTTCATTGCCTTATCTTTGCAAGTTACAATTCTCTAATGCAATCTAATTAGTGGGTAACAAAAATAAACACATCCTTCAACTAACAACCATTTATTCATTCTAATTTAAGTATATACTTTATAATCTTAACTACAGCCTTAAACCCACCCTTCCTTGAAAAGCTATGAATTACCTACAGTAAGATGGTTATGTGTTCAACATACCATAGACAGTGTTAAGCCTTCAACTTCAAGAGCTTGGCATTGAAGAAACATCACGAAGAAAGTTCCTCGGTTCACCAATCAAGTCGGAGTCCACATAATAAACCTGCCCGCCATCATATACAAATTATTAAAAAGCAATTAAAGTATTAAAGAATGCAAGAAGTACTACGAAAATAAGCATCTACTTCACCAAGAACAACTCCTGTTGACAGGAGAAGCACATATCTTTATACTAATTTTTTTTTTTTTAGAGAGTTTCAACCTATAGTGTCTGCTCCTGATGATAACTCTTTATCATCAGACCAAAACACCAATCAGTTTTTGGTGTAGGCGGAGATTAAACCCCAGATCTCTTATACAACCATCAGAGACTTTACCAGTTAAGCTAACTAGAACCCACATCTTTATACTAATTAATAAGCAATAACCACCAAAAATAAAATCATAATAGTCCACCAATTAGGCCATGCTGTCAAAATCATATATATATATATAGAAGGTTTCAAGCTCCATAGCATGCTGGCAGCATATTACTCCTTATCTGCTATCCTATGCATAACTTTTCAATTCATGAGTTACGAAGATTTATTATTATTATTATTTTATGAATTCAATTTAATTCATGAGTTCTTTCTAAAAAAAAAAAAAAAAATCAATTCATGAGTTACTTGGCCTTTTCATTGCATGGGGCGTTAATATCTTCAGGTATGTTAAAAGACATGCCATTTGTTTTTATACAGTTATTGTACAGTTTCTTTTCTTTTTGAGAAAAATATAGTTATGTACTTAATAATAGGCAGAAATACCTACAGCCATCCTTTTTCTTTTGGGAGAAGAATACCTATATTGTGGCGTTTGGTACAGGGTAATGTTTTAGGATTCTCAGGAATGTTTAAAGATTCCCATGTTTGGTTGCAAATCATGCTAGGGAATCAGATGTCAGGGGAATCTGGATTCCCCCCTTAAACCTCTCTCAGTAGGAATGTGGATTCCCTTTAAAACAGGTGGGAATCCTGATTCCCAAGCTTAAAGGAAATTGTATTTTTATAAATTGACAATTTTGACCCTTTTTTTTAAATAACTTGATAGTTCACATTCAAATCTAAGGATAGAATGGGAAAAATAAATAATTCATTTAAGATTCCTGAGAATGAACCAAACATAGGAATAACTACATTCTTAAGAATGTGATTCCTAGGAATTACATTCCTAGGAATCTGGATGCCAGGAGTAATGTGGATTCCCCCGTACCAAACGCCATAGTGTAAAAAAGAAGAATGCCTATAGTCATCCTTGTTTTGAAAAAGGGTAAAAAGAAAAAAAAATAAAAAATACAACATACGGCAACTGAATTGAAAGATTAGTAGCTTTAAAATCCAATAATTGCCCTGTGGTGTAAATGGACAATAATTGCCCTGTGGTATTTCTGAATCTTTATAATGCTTAGTAGGTAATAATAAGTAATAGCCCATTTTAGATATACATTACTGTCAGTTTCTTTAAAATCTTTTTCCTTCTCCCTTGTATGTGTGTGTTAAAATACATAGTATTCTAAAAAAGAAGAAAAAAAAAAGAGTATTTAAAGGAGTTTATAGTAGATATTTATTCTTATAGTACACATTTAATGACATTTTTTAAAATATTTTTATTTGTTGTTGACACATGGCAAAAAAAATGACTTGGACCAATAATTGCCTACCACGTAATGTTCTTTTTCCATATCATATCAAATAGATCAAGAAAGTTACACAAAATGATATGTGTCATTGTTTTATGCATAGTCAAAGAGACATGTGTTACCTTTTGTGCATCCACCAGTTTTAAGGATCCAACTTTTATAATATTCAAAAAGTCACTCTCTGTGGTCCTAGGATTTTCTCTCTAGTCCTACAACCCAGTGGAGCTTTTCTGTCCCTGTCACAGTACAGGTTCTCTAGTTTCCCTCTAGTTCCCAGTGACTGGTAGGGTCCCCAAAATAGTTTTCCTTTAAACACAACTTGCCTCTCCCTCACAAACTCTACAACACACACAATGGAATCCCTTGAGGGATTATGGGAAAAATTTTCCCTCTTCGACGATGAAGAAAACGGGATTGAATGCACGAAGAAGGATGAGCCCGCAAACTTCATCCTCGCAGCAAAGTTCCTGACGAAGCTAATCGTGAATGTGGAATCAATTTTGCCCACTTTTCGACCATTGTGGAGATCGGAGAAGGACTTTCAGATCAAGGACATGGGTGAAAACATTTTGTTCTTCCATTTTGAAGATGAGTGTGACTTAGACAGGGTAATTGAGCATGAGCCATGGACATACGACAAGCACTTGGTTATTTTTGAGAAGGTGGTAGCAAATGCCCCCATATCAGCATTAGCCTTTCAATTCACTTCCTTTTGGATCCAAATTCATAACCTCCCAATACACTGCCTCAACCCAGAAACCGAGATGAAATAGGAAGCTCGTTGGGCACCACTCTCCTTATGACAGACTCGGAAAACGATGGGGGAAAAGTAAACTATCTAAGGGTTCGGATTCAAATTGATATTACAAAACCTCTTAACAGAGTCCGAAAAATTTGGTCTTAAGGCTCAGTCATTGGCTGCGTCGTATTAAAGCACGAGTGTCTCCCAAATTTTTGTTATTGGTGTGGATTGGTCTCTCACGATGACAGAGATTATGAACGATGGTTACGGAGTAAGGGCTCTTTGAAAAAATCAGATCAGCACTACGGCGATTGGATGAGGGCAGAGGTTGATCTCCAAACCAAAAAAACATCCATCACAGTCCCTGGATCTAGACCGAGATACCCTAAACCAACCAAAACACCATTCCAAACCCCAACAAAACAACCCGACCAGATAGCCTCATCAACCCACCCAGCAGAAACCCCGTCCAACAACCACCACCTGCCTCTAACGGCCACCCCCGAATCAGCTAGTCTTGATGCATTTATTGAGACAATTAATGCTCATAATTCGGAGGAGGATTGTTAGGGAAACCGAAAATTGAAGACACCTAATGGTCACATTGAAATTCCTAAAGAGGTGCACGTTACAAAATCTAGCATTAAATTACCAAATAATGGCGTGAACGTGGATTTAAAGCAACATTTCTGTGACATCGAGTGCAAGCTCCAGCCCACACCGCAAGTCCCAAAAAATCCAACTCCTCTTGGGCTGACCATCACTGCTAGGCCTAATACAAAGACCAAAACCCCTTAAAACCCAACTTTAGCCAAACCACATACCTAGGTACGGATTCCACATGATAAAACAAAATACCCTAGTGATGTGCAAATGATAGAAACAGCCTCGCCGACCAAGAAAGAGACAGTCTATGCCTTATGAAGATGTCCCTGAAGCTTGTCAAACGGTGGAGGCTGCTAGGCAGCCTCGCCGATCACCATGAATTGCATCAGTTGGAACTGCCGTGGATTGGGACGACCATGCACAGTTCAAGAACTCACCGAATTGGTGAGGAAACACTCTCCCTCCATGGTCTTTCTCATGGAAACTAAAGCAAAGGATGATTATGTCAAGAAAATTAAGTCTAAGCTTCAACTAGACAATGTCCACATTGTTCCTCGACACAATACAGGGGCCGGGTTAGCATTGTTTTGGAAGAATGAGATCAACATTAGCATACTTGACTCATCGCCTTCGCACATAGATGCAGTGGTTAACCCAGGAGTGGATGACGCCTGGCGGATTACAGGCTTCTACGGATATCCTGTTACTGCCAACCGGGAACACTCTTGGGCACTGCTAAAACACTTGAGTCTAAAACTGAATCTACCTTGGTTGTGCATGGGTGATTTTAATGAGATTGTCAAAGCTGAAGAAAAAATGGGTGGTGCATTACGACGGGAGCGAAAAATGAAGGATTTCAGAGAGGCACTTGACTGTTGCGGTTTTCGGGACTTGGGTTTTGTGGGTGCACCGTATACTTGGTGTAATAAGTAATAACCAATTCGATGGAATAATCACCTGGATTAGATTAGACAGAGGAGTGGCCACTAGTTCCTGGATCCAAATGGTCCCATCAACCCGTGTCCACCACATCTCAGGTTCACTTTCAAATCATTGTCCACTGTGGATTTGTACTGATGATGAAAATGCTCGATTTTACAGGAAAAGACGACCCTTTTGTTAAAAGCCAGGAAGAATGCAATCAAGTGATTAGCAAATACAAGAACAGAGATAGTAAATAGAGCCACACTCAAGGAACTAAAACTCAGAAGAATTGGATCAGTCCAGAGCTATTAGAAGTGATTGAATCAGTTCCTTATCATGAACACTTCATTCACATGTATGAAGGAGCCTTGCCACGTGGATAGGAGCATGACATAAGCAGCAGTTACAACTTGTACACGTGTATTGATGATTGGGTTTGTTGTAACTGCTTTTCCCTCCTTCACGGAGTTAGTTATTCTTCTTTTGCTTCCACAAGTTGTATATATATAGGTAGACATAGTGTATAGATTAATTTGTATTCTCATATTCAATCAATAAAGATCACTCATTCTATTTAGAGAGAGCAATTTCCCAATTCTTTATATGGTATCAGAGCTCTGGTGAAGCACAACAATGGCGTCCTCTGAATCCGTCAATCCCTCTGATCCTCAACCATCATAGTCTGCCTTGAATTCCAATAATGATCATCCTAATTCTACTCTTCCCAATCCAAATTCCACTCCTCTAAATCCCTATTTTCTTAGCTCGAGTGAAAACCCAGGCAATATCTTGGTTACGCAACCACTGCTTGGAATGAGGAATTACCAGTCATGGTCCAAATCGATGATTCTTGCTCTTACAGCCAAGAAGAAAATTGGTTTCATTAATGGCAAGATCATCAAACTAGATATGGATTCACCTCTGTATGAAGATTGGGAGAGCTGTAATACTATGGTGTTATCTTGGATGATAAATTCGATGCATGTGGATGTGTCAAGTAGTATCATGTACTGTGAGACTACGAGGGAAATGTGGCTTGAGTTGCAGAACCAGTTCTCACAAGGGAATGGTCCTAAAATTTACAATTTACAGAAGCAGATTTCACATCTCTACCAAAATCAGATGTCAGTTTTAGAATATTACACCAAATTTAAGAGACTTTGGGATCAACTGCTCAATTTTGAGCCACTTCCAGAGTGTTCCTGTGGTGCTATGAAGCTGCTGAGTACTTCACACAACAAAGCCTACGTAATGAGATTTTTAATGGGGCTTAATGAGAACTATGAGACTCTCCGTGGTCAAATTCTCACATATGATCCATTTCCTTCAATGAGCAAGGTTTACTCTTTGGTTCTTCAAGAAGAATCGCATAAGAATCTTGGTCATGACGGATCAAGTTCATCACAAGGAGATGTAATAGCAATGTATGCTAATTCAAAGAACAATTCAGGAGGTTCTTCTTGGAATAAAGGCAATGGGAAGAAAGAGAGGCCATTTTGTACACACTGTAACATGTCTGGACATACCATTGAGAAGTGTTATAAACTTCATGGTTACCCTCCAGGATATAAGCACAAAATGAAGAATAGTGTTAGTGCAAACCAGGTTTCCTCACATTCGAGCAATGGAGCTGAGAATTTCACACTAGGAAGCAATTTATGTCTAATTTCCAAGGCACAGTGTCAACAATTATTGTCTTTTCTCAGTTCTGGTTCAGGATTTGCTTCTGGAGATGATGGATCTCATCATGTAGCTAATGTGAGAGCTTCTTCTAGTATGGTTGGTGTGGAAGGACATTCTGGTGGTACCTTTGATGTGTCTTCGGCCAATCCTTGTTCTGATCTCATGTCAAGTATCTCATCTAATTCTCCTTTTAGTCCTAATCTTTCACATTCCATATTTTCTACCAAAAATGTCAATAGAGATGCCTTTAGAAATTCTGACTGGGTCATAGATACTGGAGCTACAGACTACATGGTCCACTTTATTAATGTTTTTACTTCTATCACCGCCACTCTAAACACATTTGTGAATCTTCCAAATGGTGAAACAACTTTAGTCACTCATATAGGAACTGTTAGACTTTCAGAAAAACTTGTTCTTTCTAATGTGCCATGTGTTCCTTCATTTAGTTTTAATCTGATTTCTGTCAGTCAATTGGCAAAGACCATTTTTTGTTGTCTCATATTTTTTGGCAATCTATGCTTTATCCAGGACCTTGCTCATTGGAGCACGATTGGTCTGGGTAAGGAGATAAATGGTCTCTATTTGCTGTTAAGGGGAGAGTCAACATCAACTTCAAACTGTATTTCTTTGTCTGTTTCAGCTAATAAGATTCAGCCACACATATGGCATGCTAGACTAGGACACATATCAGATGCCAAATTGGCCTTGTTGAATAAGTACAATGTACATTGTATCAATTCTACTCATTGTGCCATTTGTCCACTTGCTAAACAGAAGAGATTACCCTTCAATATCAGTACAACTATTTCCAATGAATGCTTTGATTTACTTCATTGTGATATATGGGGGCCCTTCTCTGTTTCTACCATTCATGGCTGTAGATTTTTTTTAACCATTGTAGATGATTGTTCAAGATGTACATGGGTGTATCTGTTAAAACATAAATCCCAAACTGCATCTTATTTAGACCAATTTTCTACAATGGTTGAAACACAATTTGCAAGGAAAGTGAAATGTATTAGATCTGACAATGGTACTAAATTCTTTCTTAAAGATTTTTTTACTAAAAGAGGCATCTTACATCAATTAAGTTGTTTTGAAACTCCACAACAAAATGCTATTGTGGAGAGAAAACATCAACACATCTTAAATGCTGCAAGAGTTCTTAAATTCCAATCCAATTTACCTTTACATCTTTGGGGTTATTGCATCTTAACTGCTGTTTACTTGATCAACCGAATTCCTTCTTCTGTTTTAAATCAAAAAACTCCTTATGAAGTTTTATTTGGTACTCCCCCCACTTATTCTCATTTAAGAACCTTTGGATGTCTTTGTTATGCTTCCACTCTCTCTCAAAATAGGACTAAGTTTGATCCAAGGGCTAAAAAATGAATTTTTTTGGGCTATCCTTTTGGAGTTAAAGGCTATCGAGTTTTGGATTTGTCTACCAAAACTATGTTTACATCTAGAGATGTTGTTTTTCATGAAAATCATTTTCCTTATGTTCAAGACAATACAAATTACATTGATCCTTTTATTACTTTTGATGTTGATACTCATTCTCCCACTAACAGCAATTTAGACTCTTTTGTTACTCCTGTTACAATTCCAGAAATTCCTTTTCCATCTCATACTTCAAATGTTCCTATTGCTCTGCCTCCATCTGTCAATGATAATGACAGCTCTACATCTATTCCTCATGACACTATTGAACCCCATTATTTAGATATTACATCTGTTTCCTCTACTGTACCTATACCTGTTCCTGCACCTCCACACACCAGAAAGTCCACCAGGGTCCACAAAACACCTGCCTACCTGCAAGAATATGCTTGCAATTCAGCTGTAAAAGTTGCTGATCCAGGTCATTCTTCAGCTGCAACAGTTCCTGATCCAGGTTCCCCATATGATATGGCTGATTTTCTCAGCTATTCACATCTCAATCCTTCATATCAGTCTTATCTTATAACTGTCAGTGCATCTCATTCAGAACCTGCTTCGTTCTCACAAGCTGTTCAGATTCATGTTTGGAGAGAAGCTAAGGATAAGGAAATACAAGCTTTGGAGAAAACTGGGACTTGGATCCTTACTCCTCTTCCTGCTGGGAAGACACCCATTGGTTGTAAATGGGTGTGCAAAGTGAAGTTAAACTCTGATGGTAGTATTGAAAGGTACAAGGCAAGGCTGGTGGCCAAAGGCTATACCCAAAGAGAAGGGCTTGATTTTTTGGAAACCTTCTCACCAGTTGCAAAGACTGTTTCTGTCAGAGTACTTCTTGCACTTGCTTCAGCCAAAGGTTGGCCTCTTCATCAACTAGACATCAATAATGCCTTTTTGCATGGAGACTTAGAAGAAGAAGTTTACATGTGTTTGCCCCCTGGTTTTCACAGTAAGGGGGAGTGTTCTTCATCACATTCTTCTGCTCCTTTAGTTTGTAAACTTGTGAAATCTCTTTATGGATTGAAGCAGGCATCAAGGCAATGGAATGCAAAACTGTCTGCCACCATTCTCCAGCTCGGTTTTGTCCAAACTGTGGCAGACCATTCTTTGTTTGTTCATTCCAAAGGTGATTTGTTCACAGCATTATTGGTATATGTGGATGATTTGGTTCTCACAGGAAATGATCTAGGATGTATTGCATCAGTTAAATCTGTTCTAGACCAGAAGTTTGGAATTAAGGACCTCGGTTCTCTCAAATACTTCTTGGGCTTAGAAATTGCAAGGAGTGATAAGGGCATTAGTCTTAATGAAAGAAAATATGTTCTTGAAGTGCTTAAGGAGGCTGGAATGACTGGTTGTAAACCTGTCAAAACACCTATGGAGCAACAATTAAAATTGTCCAAGGGTGATGGTGAGCTACTTAAGGAGCCAAGTCAGTTTAGAAGGTTGATAGGAAAGCTAATGTATCTTACCCTTAGCAGACCTGATATTACCTACTCTGTTCATAGACTCAGCCAATTTTTATCACAGCCTAGAGTCCCTCACATGAAGGCAGCAACAAGGATCTTGCAATACCTCAAAGGCACACCGGGGCAAGGAGTTTTCTTTCCTGTGGAGTCAGATTTGCAGCTCAAAACTTACTGTGATGCTGACTGGGCAGGCTGCCCTGATACCAGAAAGTCATTAACTGGATATTGTGTTTTTCTTGGCAATGCATTGATCTCTTGGAAGTCTAAAAAACAGGTTGTGGTGTCCAGATCTTCAGCAAAGGCAGAGTATAGATCGATGGCTTCAACTACATGTGAAGTTCTATGGCTATTGTACCTGTTGAAGGACCTTCATGTCTCTCATAACATACCTGTCTTGATGTACTGTGACAACCAGGCTGCCTTGCACATTGCAGCAAATCCAGTCTTTCACGAAAGGTCCAAGCACATCGAGGCAGATTGCCACATTGTAAGGAATAGAGTTTTAGATGGAACAATTAAGACCTTTCATGTTAATTCCAAGAATCAATTGGCAGATATCTTTACTAAAGCTTTAGGTATGGATAATTTCCTAAGATTGCAAAAAAGGCTAGGAGTTATCAATATTTTTACATAAACCATTCAATATCCTGAGAATTCATCTTTGAATCGAGTAGCAAGAGCTTTGCTCTTGAGGGGGAGTGTTAAAAGCAAGGAAGAATGCACTCAAGTCAATAGCAAATATAAGAACAGAGATGGTGAACAGGGCAGCACTCAAGGAACTGAAACTCAGAGGAATTGGATCAGTCCAGAACTATTAGAAGTGATTGAATCAGTTCCTTATCATGAATACTTTATTCACACGTATGAAGGAGCCTTGTCACGTGGATAGGAGCATGACATAAGCAGCGGTTACAGCTTGTACACGTGTTGATGATTGGGATTGTTGTAACTAATTTTCCCTCCTTCACAGAGTTAGTTATTTTCTTTTGCTTCCACAGATTGTATATATAGATAGTTATAGTGTATAGACTAATTGTATTCTCATATATTCAATCAATAAAGATCACTCATTCTATTTAGAGAGAGCAATTTCCCAATTCTTTATACCTTTAGATTTGAGGCTGTTTGGATGAAGGATGCGAAGGCGTAATAAAATAGTCATGGGAGAGTCAATCAGTGGATAATCCAACCAACAGATTTGTGCAAAAAATTGAGGCTTGCCGTGAGTCACTTCAGAAGTGGAGCAAGAATTCCTTTGGTAATATTCGATGATTGTTGCAACAAAAGAGGAAGATGCTTGAGAAGGCCGAACTCCAATCAATGAATGGGGCAAACCATGATCTTGTGAGAGCATTGAAGGCCAAAGTGTATGATTTGATGGTTAAGGAAGAATGCTTGTGGCAGCAGCGATCACGGGTGGAATGGTTGAAAGCGGGTGACCTCAACACAAGCTATTTTCACAGCCGTGCAAACCAAAGAAACCGAAGGAATTACATCTCCAAGCTAGTTCTAGACAGTGGGGAAACATTGGAGGATGAGCACAAAATTGGAAAGGAGTTTGTTGATTATTTCCAGACCATGTTTCAGGCCTCCGACACTATCGGGCTTGATCCTATTCTCCAAGGTATTGAGCCGAAAGTCACACCTTAAATGAATGCAGAGCTCTCTCAACCTTTCATGGCCATGGAAATGGAACTAGCTCTTAAACAAATGAAGCCATTAACAGCCCCGGGTCCAGACGATATGCCCCCACTCTTCTATAAATCACATTGGAATATTGTTGATTCGGATGTTATTGATGCAACTCTATCGGTTTTAAATTCCGGAAACATGCCACCAAATATAAACCACACCTTTATTGCCTTTATTCCCAAAACAAAATCACCTTCAACCCCAAAAGAATTCTGTCCCATTAGTCTTTGCAATGTAATGTACAAGATAATTTCCAAAACCATAGCCAATCGCCTCAAAAAAATCCTTCCTAAACTTGTATCCAAAACACAAAGTGCATTCATGTCGGACCGACTCATAACTGATAATATTCTAATTGCCTTTGAAACTCTCCACCATCTAAAAAACAAAAGAAAAGGTAAAATGGGGTTCATGGCCTTAAAACTTGATATGACTAAAGCATACGATAGAGTTGAGTGGAGTTTTCTAGATAAAATCATGGAAAGGTTGGGTTTTGACAACAAATGGAGAACACTTGTAGGAAGTTGTATTTGTACGGTTTCCTTTTCTATTTTGGTCAATGGAGAGCTGTAAGGATTGATCCAACCTAGTAGGGGACTCCATTAAGGAGACCTTTTATCACTTTACTTATTTCTCTTATGTGCAGAGGGCCTTCATTCTTTATTACAACAGGCAGCAAATGATGGAGAGCTACATGGAGTATCCCTTTGTAAAGAAGGGCCGAAAAGCACCCACCTATTTTTCGTGGATGACAGCTTGCTTTTTTGTAAGGCAAATGAGGCAGATTACCAAACGGTGATGGACATTCTTACAAAATACGAGCAAGCCTCAAGCCAAAAAATAAACCGTGAAAAAACCCAATTGTTCTTCAGCTCAAACACGGAAGGGAACCACAAAAATAAAATCAAGGACATGTTGGGGGTGGAAGTGGCAACTCAATATTAAAAATATTTGGGTTTGCCATCGTTTGTGGGTAGAGAAAAAAGAGAAAGCTTCAACTACATTAGAAAAAGAGTTTGGCACAAAATACAAGGATGGAAGGAAAAGCTCCTATCCCAAGTGGGTCGTGAAATCCTAATCAAATCGGTTATCCAAGCCATGCCGACTTTCACTATGGGGTGCTTCAAATTGCCCAAGAGTTTGTGTAAGGATATAGAATCTTTGGTCCAAAAATTCTGGTGGGGGTATTCGGGAAATTCAAGGAAAATACATTGGATTGCTTGGAAAAAGTTTTGTCAAGCAAAAAGCCATGGAGGGTTGGGGTTTAGAGATTTGGAAAATTTAAAACTTGCACTCCTAGGCAAACAGGTATGGCGCCTAGTACATAACACTGACTCCATGTTCTATAAAGTTTTCAAGGCAAGATTCTTCCCAAACTGTTCAGTCCTTGACAGTGGGGTCAAAACAGTGGGATCATATGCATGGCAGTGCATTCTTAAGGCAAGGGATGTCATTAAAAAGGGAGCATATTGGCAGATTGGTGATGGTTCACAAGTTCAGATCCGGGGTGACATGTGGCTGCCTGTTTTGTCCACAAAATACATCATTTCACCTCAAAAAAACCTTCCCAATAATGCTAAGGTATGTGCTCTAATAGATGAAGAGGGACCAAGATGGATTGAAGAACGGATAGTGCAAGAATTTCTCCCACATGAAACCAAAATCATACTTGGTATTCCTTTAAGTGTTAACCGAGTACCTGACACCCTTATCTGGGCAGGAACTAAATCAGGAAGATACACCACGAAAAGTGCTTATAAAATGTTGTCAAGCAGTGGTGAAGCAGCCACTTCAGCCCCATAAAACCCCTCGGCACAGAATTCTTGTTGGAGAAAAATTTGGTCCCTTGGTGTTCCAAACAAAATTAAACATTTCATTTGGAGAGCTTGTTGTGAGTCACTGACTACCAAAAGAAATCTGTTCAGCAGGAAAGTCACACGGTGTGCAACATGTATAGATGTAAAGAGGAGATTGAAGATGTAATTCACGCCCTTTGGGGCTGCCAAGCACTAAAGGAAGTGTGGTGGGAAGAACCCGTCCTCAGGAACTAGCTAGCAACATGTTTTATGGATTCTAGGGACCTTTGGACAGGTATCACAAATTCAGAGGACCACAATTTGGCTGAGAGATTTGCCTACCTTGCCTGGAGTATATGGAATAAAAGAAATCAAGAAAGGCTTCAGTCCACCTCAATTCCTCTCAGCAGGTTGTATCAAGACATGTGTGAGCGGCTTTGCGAGTTCAAATTTGTCCAAGAAGACCCTCAGCCCGAGCCCATACACTCATAAGTCACATGTTGGACTCCACCTCAAAATTCCCAGCTCAAAGTTAATTATGATGGAGCCGTTTTCAATGACATTCAGCATGCAAGGGTGGGTGTCGTGGTCAGAGATGGAGTTGGTGTGGTTCGTGGGGCACTCTCAGACAGGTTTACTCTCCCTATGAATGTTGAAGACGTTGAGGCTTTGGCTTGCAGGTCAGCAGTTGTTTTCGCCTTGGAACTGGGCCTGCGCGAAGTAGTGTTTGAACGCGACTCAGAGACAATTACTAAGGCACTTAATTCGGCTTTACCATGCCTAAGCTCCTTTGGTCATATAATTGATGATGTTAAAACTTTAGCTCTGAACTTTGTATCAGTAAGTTTTGTCCATGTAAAAAGGTAGGGGAATGCTGTGGTAGACAGATTGGCTAAAACAGCAAAATTTGTCCACACATTTGGTCAGTTGATCTACCATGTAATGTGCAACAACTTGTAACCGTTGACAATATTTCTGTTGATTAATAAAACTTGCAGACTTGATTTTCAAAAAAAAAAAAAAAAAAACTTTTATAATATACTAGCCACTAACCTATACGGTTCATGTGATAGATAGTTTAACAAAATTAAATTGTTGCACATCAATTTTTACAAAATTGTAGAAGAACTAAGAATATTTACTGAAAGCTTTCTCTAATATACAATTGCTAATAAGCAAATATATCATCATCTAACTTATCAAATAACTCATAACCAAAAGAATACAATTTGAGAGAGAGAGAGAGAGACAACACATATCCAATATCAATTATCAAATAATTCTTGTATGTAAATATCTTACACTATAACATTAAGAATTAATATCTCACACTATAGCACTAGAAATAGATAATATAACAATGACAACCGACTAAATCAATCACATATAAGTGGAAAGTCTTGTGCCACTCAGTTGCAAGCTCACAAACATTAACAACCTCCACATCATCAGGTTTGGCATGGATTGGGGCATTGTGTACACCATATAAACTTATTGAGAATTACCCTCATGAATCACGATGCGCTTGATTGTATTGCATCAATTTGGGGTAACCTTTAGCAAAATAAGAAAAAAGATAATATCTATTTGGATAAAAAGCTAACAACCTCTGCATCATCAGGTTTTGCATGGATTGGGGCATTGTGTACACCATATAAACTTATTGAGAATTACCCTCATGAATCACGATGCGCTTGATTGTATTGCATCAATTTGGGGTAACCTTTAGCAAAATAAGAAAAAGATAATATCTATTTGGATAAAAATTTGAGCCAAAACAAATATAATATAAGCCATGAAGTCTATAAAAACAAATTTTAAGAACAAATTGTTCAAGCTCAAAACTAAATGTGTGTCCGTTTTGTCCAACTTAATTTTGTCATAAAATATCCCTATTCAAAAAGGAAAATATTAATGTTGTCCACTATTCAAATTTGTGTAGTTTGAAAAATATAAACATCCTAGAGCTATATCCAACCAAGAACCATAAAGAAAGGCAGAGGGAGGAAGGCTAATTTAAATGAAGAAAAATGAAGGCCTCTAGAAGAATTCAAACTCGTATCAATAGCAAGCATCACCTCCAATTTAAACATTAGAGCCCTTATATATGCTAAAATTATCATGCATGAATATGTTTATGGAGTGGTTTCACACCCTTGGCCCAAACGATATGCATTTGGCTTTAGTTTTAATTGAGTTCTTTGACCATATAATTCCCCGGGGGTTTACTTTTGGGTACACAATCATGAGACCTATTCTAAATTTTCAATAAAACCCAAAAACCAATACACTATTTTGGGCTTTCAAGTGAAAAATCATAATTTCAGCTATAATACTTAAGCTTATAACTTTAGATATACATGTAGAATCACTACTTCTCTTGCATAATTCGATGCCAAATGCAAGCATTAGAATGTGATTTGATTTAGGTCTTTTTATTTTATTTTATTTTATTATGCTTGATAAAACATGTATTTAGTGCTCAATGTTTGTTTCGTAATTAGAAACTTTTCTCAAAATAGTCTACGAATTGAAGTATACCTCACGTTTCCTAGAATGCATAAGGAACCCATAAATAAAATTAAATCTCATGCTCAAACATTATATCCAATTTAATAGTAGTTACTTGCAAAACTATTGAATCTTTGACTTGTATAATCCTTTTCATGGCCAATTTTGGGTATCACTATCACATCTTCTACTTAAAAAAAACAACAAATCTCAAATAAGAAGACTTAACAACAGCAAACCCATGCCTCCAAGACATTTAATCAAACATGTAGGATGTAGAAACTCAGAAAACATAAATATTAACTTAAAGGGAATCCAAAACCATGTTAAATGAAAACTAATATTTTCACTACAAACAACACATCACCAGCAACAATGCCTGCGTTTGGATTCGGCGTTAAGTTACGTTGCGTTTCTGAAACTGTATTTTCTCTCTCTCTTTTTTTTTTTTTTTTTTTTTGCCGCACTTGTTGACTTTGGGGGACAAAATTTACTGTGCATGAACAGTGCGTGCACTGTTCATGCACTGTTTATGTATTAAAAAATATTAAACATGGGTCCCACGATACTATTTACACATTTAAAAATTATTTTGCTACAGTGTTTTTAGCAACAATCAATTTTCAGCAACTTTCAGTAACAATAAGTTGTATCCAAACGGACTCTTTCCTGCGTTTGGATTCGGCGTTAAGTTGCGTTGCAGTTTCTGAAACTGCGTTTTCTCTCTCTTTTTTTTTTTTTTTTTTTTTTTTGCCGCACTTGTTGACTTTGGGGGACAAAATTTATTGTGCATAAACAGTGCGTGCACTATTTACGCACTGTTTATGTATTAAAAAATATTAAACATGAGTCCCACGATACTATTTACACATTTAAAAATTATTTTGCTACAATATTTTCAGTAACAATCAGTTTTCAGCAACTTTCAATAGCAATAAGTTGTATCCAAACGGACTCAATGACTATGGAGACAATTAATTAAGGACATCAAACATGATTAGAAAAACAACATGTGTTATATCATACCTTTACCAAGTGTAAAATAAGACAAAGTATTGTACCTATCCAAAAATATGTCTAATTCCTCTATCAAAATTATCCATTGACTGCGTACCTTCACACACAATCAGTTCTCTGCATACAAAAGCTCCTTAGCAACCACCTATTATTTTGTAATACAACTCTATACAAAGTTCAGTTGATAATCCACTCCTTAAAATTTTCAAAAATTAAATAAACTAATAAAAAAAAATCTACAGATTTTCTAAAACAAAACTCAATAACTATATGGCATCAAATCAACTGTGCCAAATTTTTTATTGAACCCCATAAAAAAAATATATATATATCTGCAACGCATAGGCCATATATTTCACTGAAAATTTTGAAACCACAATCTACATCAATACATCAACTTCAATTTTTTTTAAAAAGAAGAAGAAGAAGAAGAAATCCGAGACAAAACAAATGGAGAAAGAGAGAGACTCTTGCAGGAGTGGCAAAACTTGAATAGATTACCAATCTAACCAAATAAATTTAGAATAGCCCTCCAACGAAATAAATTTAGCCCAAATAATCCATTAAAATTTTGAAATTTAATCCAAATAATTCAAAAAAATTAATCACCAAGCCCATTCTTAGTCCTTTCAAAAACATAGAAATTTTTTTTTTTTTAAAACACCGTAGTTTTTGCCAAAACCTACTGCATGAACTCCAAAGGCATGACTAGCATTAGCCTCTCTACATAGGCCAAACATGTGATAAAAAATAAAGATTAGTGCAACAATGAACTCCTTCACATGGGCATCGAGAGTCTAGGTATTATCAGCACCACTGGCCTATGTGCTTGGTGCATGCATGTAATTCTAGAACTAAAGTGGCCTATCTAAGCTAAGCTAAATCAGATATGCTAAAAAAACTTATATAGCAAAATAAAGCAGAGCTAGAAGCTAAAGCAGAACCTGTAGGATTGTTGTTAGATTTTGAGGGTTGGGAGGCTTTTCAATACTATCTCCACTACAAAACCCATCCATATCCACAATATTTTCTTACCAAACCTGTAAAATTTGATTTTCTATGAGTGTTTCCTTGACTTCAGAAAAAAAGAAAAGAAAAAAAAAACAGAGAGAAAAAAGGGTTAGGAATTGAAATCCCTAAATTGACAGAAAACCTAATTGAAGACATAATTAAAACTCAACTTTTAGGCTCTGTTCTATTTAAAACAATTTCAATCTAAATTTTAACCCATATCAATAAAAGAAAATTGAAACTTGAAAAAGATCATATTGGAATTTTTCATACCTGAAAAATCGTCCAACATTAGAAAAGAATCCATATTCTTCAAGTCAGTCCTAAAAATCAAATGCCTAGAAAAGGGGGCCAAAAAAAATCAATACCTAGATGATAAAAACTCAAGAACAAAAGCCACGGTGAGTGTTGAATTTCAAAGCTTTGAATTAAGAGAACACAAATTAGTAAACCAAGGTGCTAAATTGGGCCCAAAAACCACAATTTCACTCCCACTAACAAATAAGGAGAATAGGTTAGGGGGAAAATCCTAAAATTTAAGTAGAAATATCAGTAACCATTCCTTAAAACACCTAGAGACAAAGCCTTGGTAAAATTTAATCTTCTATGGTGTTTCCTTGGGAAAAACGTAAAAAGTACAAAGAGGAAAACAGATAAGGAATTGAAATCTATAATTGCAGCAAACCGTAATTAGGAATCCCCAAATCTCAAAATTACTTATTTTTTAGTGTCCTTGTTTGTTTCTCAATTTCATACAAACATTTGAGCCTTAAAGTTATTTTGTCTTTCGTCCTAATTCAAGAATCAGAATGAAAACAAAAAACCACAAATTATTCATTAGCAAATAGATTAGGACTACAACAAAAAAAGGGAAGAGGGTAGTGAAGATTGAGGATTAAGTAGAGTAGATGAAAAAATGAAACAGTAAAACAGTGGGATTACAAACATTACTTATCATATTAAGCAGAGAAGTAGCCATAGACCTTTAACCAGATCTGTATACTTGGTGTTTGAAAATATCATATGTGAACCTCAATAACCGTTCTATTAGTTCACATGAGAAAACTAAAGGTTTGTTCATATCTTGATTCTTTATGGTCATATCATTTTTATGTCTGGCTCACATAATTTGTCATGTAATTAGGGGATAAGAAAGTATACTCCACTTCAACAAAAGGACTTTAAATCAAATCTTCACCAGTTTTTTTGAACATAGAAACGATAAAGTTAGCAAATTGAATTTCTGCAGGCACGGATTACACCATTCAATTAAATTTCTGCAGGCATGGATGCTACTTAAACTTTATCATTCAATTTGCTAACTATTAAAAAAACTCTATAATTAAATTTGCTAACTACTAAAAGTCCTATTTACAGCGTCACATGGATTACACCATATAAATCAATAACGTTACAATCTCAAACACTAAAAAATAAAAAATAAAAAAAGCCCAAATCAATTTTAAACATAGAAATGAACAATCATATATCAGTACAAATACCCAACCCAAATACATAAAAACCCATATATGACCCACAACACAAAAGAGGTAGTAACAAAAAAAAAAAAAAAATAGCAATAAAAAAAAAACAATACTATTAATCTAATCCTTACATTGGACTATTATGCAGGGCAGTCACAAGAATAGAGGTCAAGAGCAACTAGGATTTAGAGATACCTGAATTGAATCATCTAGCTTCTCAGTATTAATATAGTGTGAGGAGAGGAAGAGACGAAGGAGTTAGAAAGCCAAAGTCTGGTGGTAGGAAGTTGAAGGGATGTCGTTTGAGATTGTAACCTTGGAACACAAAGGATTGCCGTTTGAGATTGCGTAATCGTGGAACACAAAGGTTGTTGTCTAAAATTGTAACCGTGAAACACAAATGTTGCTATGTTTAAATTTGAAACTGTGAAACACAAAATTGAAACCATGAAACACAAGCTTGGGTTTGGGCTTTATGGTGGAATTAAAGCTATAAAGATTGGGTTTTATGGTGGAGATAGGGCTGAGATTCTTTTTATTAGTATTTTAAAATTTAGGAAAATTATTTTCAAATTATAGGACAAATTCAGGAAAAAAAAAATGGTAATGACATGGCTACTGATGTGGCTCAACTTGAGCGTAGTAACATTAAAAGCTACACTTTAACTTTTAGATTTATATAGATATTGATTATAGATAGATAGTTTTCCCACACATAAAAGGTCATCTCTCTCTTAATTTTTTTTTTTTTTCATTTTTTGTGGATTTTTTTAAAAAAATATTTTTCTTGCATCTATACTTTAGGTTGATGAATTTTTGTATTATATGAAAGTCTACTTTGGGTTGATGTGATTAAGTTGTGTTTTTATTACTATATTCTTGGTGTTTATTACTATATTTTCTATTTTTACTTTTTTTCTTCTCATATTATTTTATATAAATTCTTAGAGAAGTGCTACGTCTACAACATTTTCACAACAAATTATAGGTGGTAAGTTGTATTAGTTCTAATTTGAATTCAAAACTGAAATTACTTTTTTGTCTACCCATAACAACCAATAACAGCCTAATATTTAGGATTTGTTGTGAAAGTATTGTGAAAATGTTATGGATATAGCATTTCTCAAACTTATCATTTTGTCTTGAAAAAGTGGTTATTCTCTCTCTCTCTTATTCTTTCTTGCAACTATACTTTATATTGATGAATTATTGCGATTTTTGAAACTCCATTTTGCATATTTTTTAGTTCCCCATTACAAGTAGTATCTCAAAGTTTCGGTTTGATTTTTGTTTGAGCTAATACTTGATTATTTTGGAAGTAAGAATTTAAGTTTATATAAAAATAAAATCTTGGCTATGTTAATTACAAATCGACATTCGGTCCACTTCATCTATTCGGTCTAGTTCGGTCTACTTTAGTCCACTTCGATCTACTTCAGTCTACTTCAGTTCAATTAGGTCCATTCGGTCTACTTCGGTCAATTAAGTACATCGGTCTATTTGGTCTGGTTCAATCCATTTGATTCACTTTGGTCTATTTTGTCCTGCTTGGTTCACTTTGGTCCATCCTGTCCAATTTGGTCCATTCGGTCCAATTCGGCTAACTAGGTCTATTCAATCCACTTTTGCCTATTCGGTTCATTTGGTCTATTTCAGATCACTTCGGTCTATTTTGGTGTACCTACTTAAGAATGGAAAAACACAAGTTTGGGTTGAGATTACTATCAATTATTTAAGTAATATGTTTATCAAAAAATTATTTGAGTAATATCAATTGTAATTATATGATAAATTTTGGTTATCATAATAATCTCTTTAGGAGAATGAGAATTTGAATAATAACTTTGAAATTTAAAAATTTTAATTGTACCAAAAGAAACTAGGAAATATAATGCATAATAACAATAGCTAAAAGAATATGGACCATTTCAAAAAACAATAATATCAATCAAAAACTTAAAAAATTAAAAAAATTATATGTTTGTAAAAATAGATTGATGGAAATTTGTTTTTGAAATTGTTTAATTTTTAGGGAGAACAAATTATGTACAATAAAATTTAGAGAATAAATTGTACATATTCAATTCAAGTTTGTTATGAGTTTTGATTATCATAATAATCTCTTTTAAGATAATGAAGAATCTAAATAATGTATTTAAATAAAAATTATACATATTTATTTATTTATTTTGCTTGAAAGCATTATCAACTTCATGCAATTCATTTAAAAGTAATGACTTTAAAACAAATGAGTAACTGTCCTAAAGATTAGATTTGTATATTTATAGCCTTCATGCTTAGAATGATTTTCACTTAAATTTAGCTGGATCGAAGTGATCTGAAATACTACGTTAATGTGGCTTAACAAAAATGTAGAAACAATAAATGTTATGTTTAAGATTTTAGATACTATGAGTTTGAGATCTATATATTTTTTAATAAAGTTAGATTTAGAATAGGTGCTTTCAAGTCTCAACCCAAACATGTCTTTTCCCAATATGTAAGTGCACAAAAATGGACCAAGGTGGACACAAATAGACCGAATTGGACCAAATGGAATGAAGTGGACTGAATAGACTTAATAGGACCGAGTGGGAATAAGGTGGATCAAATAGGACCGAAGTAGACCAAATAGAACTGAGTGGACCAAAGTAGACCAAATAAGATCGAAGGGGACCAAAGTGGACTAGATAAGAACAAATTAATGGACAGAGATTAGGTCCAAAGTAGACATAATGGACCGAATAGAAACAAATAGGACATAAGTTGACCGAATAGAACCAAAGTGGATCGAATGGCCGGAATAGAACTAAATTGGACCAAAGTGGATATAATGGACCAAATAGAACCATTGTGGACCGAAATAACTGAAGAGGACATAATAGGACCAATGTGGACCGAATAGGACCAAAATAGACTGAATAGAACCAAAGTGGATCGAAGATGACATAACGGACCAAATATGACCGAATAAAACTTTTGAATATTTATAATTTTTATTGCATTTTTAGAGCTCATATTTATAATTTTTAATGTTTATTTTGTTTATATTTTCAACTCATAAGTAAAGAGTTTAGCCTAAATATGTGGGTTCCAATTAACTTAACTGGTAAAGTCTCTGATGGTTGTATAAGAGATCTGGGGGATTTACATCAAAAACTAATTGGTGTCTTGGTCTGATGATAAAGAACTATCATTAAAAGCGGACGCTATAGGTTAAAACTCTCTCCAAAAAAAAAAAAAAAAGTTTAGCCTAAATATAATAAATTTTCATATTTTTCATCCCATAAATATTATAGCATTGGGATTTTTATTGTCTATCTGTCTTCATTCACCCCCACCCCACCCCACCCCCCGCGGTGACTGGAAGTAAACTTCGAGGTTAATTAGGTATATAATAGCATGTCCAACAAAAAAAAAAAAAAAAAGCAAACCTTTCATGTCCAAAGGGACAAGAGTGTCTCTTACATATACTTCTTTCTTCTGATTCGTTTTGCTTTTTTGATAATCTGATACGTTTTGCTTTACTAAAAGTATTTAGGACCTTCAACCTTTCAGCTCTAAAAGTGCCTCATATTCTACTTTTATTCTTTAGTTTCGGTTTACAAAAGTCTTTCGGCTTCTCGTTCCCGACGACAATGTCGAATCAAGGAGATGGTCCGGCGATTGGGATTGATCTGGGAACAACGTACTCATGCATGGCAGTGTGGCAGCGTGAAAGAGTAGAGATAGTAGTGAATGATCAGGGTAACAGGACCACTCCCTCCTATGTTGCTTTCACTCCTATGGAGCGCTTGGTCGGTGAGGCCGCCAAGAACCAGGTCGCCAGGAACCCCACCAACTCCGTCTTCGGTAATCTTGATCGAAGTTTTTTTTTTTTTTTTTTTCGGTTGTTAATGTTATTCTTAAGCACTCATTAATAACAAGGTTACTCGTGAATATAACTTTGATCACATCCATTGTTAGCTCGCGGCATTAAATAATAATTCCAAATAAATTTTTTTTTATTAAATTGTGACTGGGTCAAACCGTACTAGCTAAAGCTGCAAATTAATTGTTAATTCTTTCTTTTCTTATTTCTATTTTATCAGGCCCATATGAGCTAGAAAATGTTCTCTTTCGTTCCTAAAATTCACAAGAAATGAAAATTTTATTTTCTGCTCTTTATGCTTTATTTTTGTCAAATCATTTTTTTAATTCCTTAAAATGGTATTGTCATGTAGATGCGAAGCGATTGATTGGTAGGAGATTCAGCGATCCTTTAGTTCAGGAAGATATCAAGCTTTGGCCTTTCAAGGTCATTTGTGGTCTTCGTGACAAGCCTATGATCGTTGTCAACTATAAGGGCGAAGAGAAGCACTTTTCTGCGGAGGAAATCTCATCTATGGTCCTTAGAGTGATGCGTGAGCTTGCCGAAACCTACCTGGGCACGACTGTGAAGAATACAGTTGTTACTGTCCCTGCTTACTTCAATGATTCCTAGCGTAAGGCTACAAAGGATGTTGGAAGAATTGCAAGCCTGAAGATCCTTCATATAATCAATGAACCAACTGCCGCAGCCATTGCTTATGGTATAGACAAGATGGCAGATGACATTGGCAAAAGAAATGTGTTGATTTTTGATTTGGGTGGTGGCACTGCAGATATCTCAATACTTACCATTGCAAAGGGTGTGTTTGAAGTGAAGACTGTTGCTGGAGACACTCACCTTGGAGGTGAGGACTTTGATTACAGGATGGTAAAGCACTTTGTTGAACTATTTAAGAGGCAATACAAGGTGGACATTAGTGGGAATTCCAAAACTCGGAGGATTCTTTCTTCTGCAATAGATACTACCATTGAAGTCGACTCTTTATATAATGGTATTGATTTCTTTTCAACTATTACCCGTGTCAAATTTGCAGAACTCAATATGGATTTATTCAGGAAGTGCATCACTATTGTGGAGAATTGTTTGACTGGTGCTAAGATGGATAAGAGCTGCGTCCGTGTTGTTGTTTCGGGATGTTCTTCCTGAATTCCCAAGGTGCAGCAGTTGCTACAAGACTTTTTTGATGGGAAGGAACATTGCAAGGGCCTTAATCTGGATGAGGCTGTAGCTTATGGAGCAGCTGTTCAAGCTGCGATCTTGACCAATATGAAATGAGAAACTGCAGGACATTGTGCCCTTAGATGTCACCCCTCTGTCCCTTGGTATAAAAGCTAATGGAATGGATATGAATATTGTGATTCCAAGGAATACCGCCATTCCTACTGAGAAGGAGAGGTACAACACCACTGGCGCTGACAACCAAACTTCTGTATTGATCTCTGTTTACAAGGGTGAAAGAGCAAGAACTTGTGATAACAACTTGTTGGGGCGATTTAAGCTTCCTGATATTCCTCCAGCACCTAGGGGTGTTGTTACCATAAAAGTTTGTTTTGATATTGACACTAATGGTATCTTGAACGTTTCTGCTAAGGAGATGACCACTGGTGTAATGAGGAATATCACCATCACAAATGATGAGTCAAGACTGTCCAGTGAAGAGATTGACAGAATGGTCCACGATGCAGAGATATACAAGGCTGAAGATGATGAACACAGGAAGAAGGTCAAGGCTAAGGATGCTTTGGAGAACTATACCTACAACATGAGGAATACTATCAATGATGAGAAGATTAGTGCCAAGCTTTCCCGCAAAGGTAAGAAAAAAATTAAAGATGCTATTCAACAGGTGATTGAGTGGTTAGATGGCCTCCAGCTCGTGGATTCAGAAGAGTATGTGGAAAAGCTGGAAATGCTCGAGAGCATCTGCAATCCCATCATTGAGAGAATTTATAGATAAAAACAAAATATATTGAGCAGCACCTCTCAATGGTGCAACATATGTGAGGGTGCAGACCCTGTTACTAGTGTGAATATTTCGACTTCATTTTTCCATACATTTAACTCAGTTATTTTCTTGCTAGTTATTAGTAATTTGTCCTTGGTGGGAAATTTATTACTTAATTTATGGTTTGTCATTTTTATTTCCACTGATAAGGTTGAGCCTTAACGTGTCTAGCTTGGATGTGGATTTATAAGCCACAGTTTGTGTGGATTTTAGAGACTTAGATTAGATTAAGAAGCCATATGAATTGATAAAGGATTAGCTCTGTCTCTGTTCATGGAGAGGATAAATTCCTACTATTACGTAGCCTTTGTGAAATGTAATATGGCCCTGAATTTATATTTAGAAAAAAAATAAAAATAAAAATCTGATTCAAGATACGAAAATTTTTCTTTTTTGGTTGTGAGAGCAATAGTGGAGAGCAAACGATCCTGAATCAATCGAGTTACCACTACTGGGATTTCTATATTCTACTGGAAATTCGAGGTGAGGATCATAAGCTTGTCTCGCCATACAAGAGAAGAGCAAGGCAACCTTAAAATTTCCCCTCCCCACTTTTTCCTATACAACTCCACTTGAATATGTTGTAGTAATTGATATAAATTGATAATTGCAATCTGTGCCTCCAATGACAATTCGTCATGTGCCATTTTGTGAAAATAAAATATGCAATTTTTTTCCCCTGAAGAATAGAGGAATCGGTGTAGGAACATCCTTAGGCAGGTACTGTTAGGTTTTAATTTGGTAAATTCCTTTTGACAAACTGAGGGTTGTATTTCAATGTATGTAAGTTAGGGTTAAAGAGTGTAAAAAATCTTTTACAATGTTCTTTGAAGAAATTGAAGACAAGCAAGCTCTCTCTAGTAAGTTCTAGACTGCTCGAGTGTTCATTATTTGAGAAACAAAAATTCTGTGACACTTGCGAGCATTCACTCAAGCGAGATTCTCAGGTTTTGTTTTCCTAGTGCAGCTCGAAGACTACTTTTGATTTTTTACACCTATATAAAGAGGTGGTATTACATGTATGCATCCTCTCACATAGAGGTGGAACTCACACTTGTGGAACCCAACCCAGTGTGAGAAGGTGGATACATGATAAATTTTCTCATGTATAAATCACATGTTACATGACCTTTAAAAAAATGGTGGCAATGCTAAGAATGTTTTTATTTTTTTGGTTGAGAAAAGCCATACTGAGAGACCTATGCCCAAGGATAGAACTAGGAATTTGTCTTAGGTGCTGATTATTTAAGAATAAAAAATATGCAAAGATTCAAAAAAAAAGTAATAATAATACATACAAATTTAAAATAATATTTATTTGTCATTAACAAAATAGGAAAAAAAGAGAGGCACAAATAACTATTTCTTAGTACTTTCAAGGCAAAATTACACTATTGGTCTCTAAAATTTACTTTTGTGAACACAATTGATTCCTCTAGTTTCAAGTAAGTCCTATTAATTCCTTAAATTTTAAAAATTAGTGGTGTGTGGGGTAAAAACAGTGGCACCGAGGCCCAAGGGTTGAGGATTGGGCCTAGGTGTCAAGCCCACTACAACTAAGTTTTAGAGATGGGAAAGGCAGACCAACTTAGGGGTTCCATAGTCAAAGGGGTTGAAGTAAAAAAAATAGACCCAATGAAAGATAACAAGAATTGAGATAGAAAGAATAGTCAAAAGATTGTATTTAATGGCTTATCGGTTGATCGAGGGAGCTTGTTACATGCTAATAAGTTACAAGTTTAAGCAATTTGTTCCTGATTCTAAAATTCCCATCTTTCTTCAGTGAGTTTTCCCTTCCTTTTATAGCTGCTTGCCTTTAATCCTAAACCTCCATTTAGAAGGTGGTGGATTCTCCCAGATACTTGTCCCATCTCTCTTTTGGGGGAAATGCAAAGCAAGCTACAGGCTGGTTGGGCACTGTTTAGGCGTCATTTCCTCCATAAATGTAATTGTCTTAGTTGGTGCAATACATTTAATATGGAGGTGATGGATGCTTCCTCAACATGCCTCCCTTTCTCTTTAGTCCAGTACCTAACCTGGTTGCCCATCCCGGTCCAAACCCCCAAACAGGGACGTAGTTCATCTCTCCTTCCTCAGAGCGCAAAGGGCTCTCGCCTGACTCTCTTCTCTTAGTTAGGCCAACACTCTCCCATTCATCCATTGGGCCCATACGATCCTCGGGCGTGGCCCAGTAGTGGTACTGTCCTTAGATCCCCCACGATACCATCTACTCACTGGGCCCATACGATTCGGCGTGGCCCAGTAGTGGTGATCTCCTTGGACCCCCCCGCAAGTGGTATTAGTCATTCCATTAACTACCGTTATTGTTCTTACTTAAGTGGCTATTGAAATAGTGATCTGTTTTTTTTTTTTTTTTTTTTAGTGATGTGACATTTTTTTAATGGGAAATTACACTTTACCACCCTAAACTATACACTAGATTATACCATAAATTATTCGAATGTACACTTTGCACCTTAAATTATCACACTTTGCATCCCACTATTACTTTTGTTGTCATGTTAGACGGAATCCTACTGCATATGACACACACATGCATCTTACTTAGGTGGAACAAAATTAAAAGGCAAGAACACCCTTCTTCAAAATCAATTAAAACAAAAGCCCGTTTTTTCCAACTCTCTCTGTCTTGCATGCATGCCCACTACCCAACCTTTCCCTAAATTCAGATTCTTAAATTTAGATTCTTATAAACCCTAAATCCCCAAATGCTTTTGAAGATTTTGGACAAGTTGTATAGAGGCCGTTCAACAGGATCAAACCGAGTCATAGCAGCCTAGTATCTCATAAATGGCATGATGGCCTACATAAACATGACTATCATTACATTTGGCTTTTGCTGTGTTTTGAACTTATCCCTTAATATGTTCTTTATTTGAGCATATGCAATAACATAATCATTATTGAACGCCATGTGCAAGAGTAAATCTGGTTTAATACCATTTTTTTTCACTTGCAAAAATTTAGTTTAAAATCTTTTGCAAGAATCTGAATTTGGGGAGAGGCTGGCTGGGCAGTGGGCACGCAGGCAAGACAAAGAGAGCTGAAAAATATGGGATCTTGTTTTAATTGATTTTGCAAAAGGGTATTTCTGTTTTTTAATTTTGTTCCACCTAAGCAAAATGCTTGTGTGTGTCATGTGCAGTAGGATTCTGTCTAACATAATATAAAAAGTAATGGCAGGGTGCAAAGTGCGATAACTGTGATAGTTTAAGATGTAAAGTGTGTATTCGAATAGCTTAGGGTGCAAAGTGTAATATAGTGTATAATTTATGATGGTAAAGTATTGTGGGGCCAGAATAAGTCAGCAACCCCGGCCCACTCCAAACCAAGCCCAAGGCCCACGCCGAGGACGCCTCCACGATCCAAGGGCCGAGGACGAAAGGTTCAGAGCCCAGGACTCAAGGAGCATTGCCGAGGATGGTTACATCCTCGGAAGGCCGAGGACAGAAAGTGGGCATACAGCACACCTTTAAGGGGAGTCTCCCCAAGCATCCAAGGAGCAAATAGCAGGAGCCAATCACCGGACATCAAAGCATGGCGGAGGAGCAAGTCCCAGGTGAACTGTCACCTCCACATTAAATGCCCTCAACTAACGCTCTGGCCGCATTAATGAGGACAGGACCTCTGAACAGTGCCGTCTTGAGCGCTGCAACCCACTGGAGGTATGGTAATGCGGCTGATGGGACAGGCACTCAAGTGGAAACCGGATTGATCAACAAATGTAAGGCTAGGATCAACTGAGTGAGGAGTATATAATGTAAAAATCCCTCTTGTGAAGGGGACGGACGAAAAACCAGAGAAAAAGGAATACTGTAGCAAAGTATTTTCTCTCAACTTTTGTAACCCTTCTGAAAAGAGATAATAGGAATTTCCAGCTCCATAAGGCACGTCCGAGGAGCCTCATTGTGTGTTCAAACCCACATCTTAGTCATTAGCAATCACGTACAACCATGCATGGCCGTTGCCTTCTTTACTAAGGCCTAGCTCTTGAGCCCACACTCTACAAATTTATTGAAGGGTTAGCTGGGCTTGGGCCCACTCTCTCAATCCTTAGAGAGCGCTCGAATCCACCCCCTACAATTGGCGCCGTCTGTGGGAAGAGCTTGTGCGTTGGTAAGGACAACAGTCGAACATGGTAGGATCAGGCCCTCACCAAGGAACTCCCAATCGACCTGAACCGGCGAAGTCACGGCATCAGGGCAAGTATGGCGACCCCGGGGGCGGTCAGAACGACAACAGGCGATTTCGAGAAGGAAGCGTGCACACTTCAACGGCGAGCGAAAGCCGGGGGGACGGGCACATTCCCCAGAAGCGCGACGATGGCCAGGCCACGCGTTCACAAGAGGCCCACAGCCACGCTTCCCAGAGAAGGGACGATAAGGTGGCCATGCAACGCGAGATAGATGATCTAAAGAGGAAGCTGCGCCGTGCGCAACGAAGACGGTCCGAACCTAGCCCTGACCTGCCCTCCGACGACGAAAGCGATGATGAATACAGGCAAAGGTCAAGGACGCCCCCCAGCGAGACTTTCTCCCACGAGGAGGAGCGCTACCAGAGGCGTAGGCGTGCCAACCCGACCCCCAGGGACTTAGGAGGCGACGCCATGAGCAGGGCGCTGGACCGGCTCTCCAAGTCACCCTTCACGCGTCGTATAGAGGACGCAGAGCTTCCTCGGCGGTTCCAGCAGCCAACTTTCATTGCCTACAACGGCAAAACGGACCCTGTGGAGCACGTGAGCCAGTTCAACCAAAAGATGGCGGTCCACTCCAAGAACGAGGCACTGATGTGCAAAGTCTTCCCATCCAGCTTGGGACCTGTGGCAATGAGGTGGTTCAACGGTCTAAGGACGAATTCCATAGACTCGTACAGGCAGCTAACCCAGGCTTTCGGCTCCCGCTTTGTCACAAATAGCAGGCCTCCTCGGCCCATGAGCGCGCTGCTGTCCCTGTCCATGCGTGACGGGGAGACCCTCAAGGCTTACTCGGACAAATATTGGGAGATCTACAACGAGCTGGACGGCAAGTACGATGATGTTGCCATCAACACGTTCCAGAATGGATTACCTATGGGGCACGGCCTGAGGACGTCCCTAACCGGTAAGCCGGCCACCAGCGTGCGACAGCTGATGGATCGGATCGACAAGTACAAGCGGGTGGAGGAAGATATGCTGCAAGGCAAAGGCAAAGAGAAGGCTATCCCCCAGGAGAGAAGGGATTTCAGGTCGGACCGTTATGACAATGCCCATCCGAGGAGGGATTTTGGTGGGCATTCTGGAGCAACCCACGCACAGACGGTAGGCGCTGTGTTCCGAGAACCCGTGCACAGGGTGCTAGAGAAGATAAAGGACGAACCGTACTTCAGGTGGCCGAACAAGATGGCTGGGGAACCTGGAAGGCGCAATCAGAGTCGCTACTGCCAGTACCACCAGGATCACGGACACACTACGGAGGACTGCAGGGATCTTTGGAACCACCTGGACCAGCTAGTCCAGGAGGGGAGGCTGAAGCACCTCCTCCACCATTCCAGCGGCCAGCAAAGCCGGACCTACCAAGAGCCTCGGAGGGACGCCGCCATGGGGCAACCCACCGGGACGATCAATATAATCCTGGCTGCGCCAGGAAGGACGGGCACACCCCCTCTACGAGTGTTGTCTGTGGCCCAACTGCCCGCCGAGGACCCCCGGACGGGGCCAAAGAGGTCCAGGAAGAATCCTCCCCCAGCCCTGAGTTTCTCGGAGGAGGACAAGATTGGGACCATCCAACCACACGAGGACGCCCTGATCGTCACCCTCAGAATAGGGGGCTACGACGTGAAAAGGGTGATGGTGGACGGTGGCAGCGCAGCCGAGGTCATGTGCCCAGACCTCTACAAGGGGCTGGGGCTAAAGCAGGAAGACCTCACACCTTATAGCTCCCCCCTAATGAGCTTCGACGGGAAGCTCGTCATCTCAAAGGGCATGATCAGACTGCCCGTACAGACCGGCCCAGTGGTGGTGGAGGCGAACTTCATAGTGGTGGACACATACTCCCCCTACACAGCCATCGTAGGGAGGCCCTGGCTACATGCCCTGGATGGCGTAGCCTCCACCTTGCACCAGAAGGTGAAATTCCTGTTAGGGGACCAGGTTCTGGAGATCCGAGGTTGTCAACCCATGGCTAGGCATTGCACAGTGGCTGCCATATCCCGTCGGATCGATGCACAGTCCTCGGCCATATCCGAGGAAAATTCATAGCAATCAAAGACCCAGGTGGCGCCTCCAGATGCACCTGCCGAGGATGCTAAATGCGAAAACCTGGAGAAGGTGATAATCGGCGATGATCCGGAGAAGTTTTTCCAGGTCGGGATCCAACTGCCTCCACGGGAGAAGGAGGAGTTACTTGAATTCCTCAAGAGGAACCTTGACGTGTTCGCATGGGACCCCTGCGATGCCCCTGGGATCGATCCATCTTTCATCTGTCACCACCTTAACGTCAATCCATTTGCGACCCCTAAGCAGCAGCCACATCGGCGCCCGTCGAAAGAGCACGCTGATGCGATCAGGGAAGAGGTCGATAAGCTTAAGCACGCGGGGGCTATCAAGGAGATCTTTTACCCCACATGGTTGGCCAACACTGTGGTGGTCAAGAAGAAAAGTGGGAAGTGGAGGGTTTGTGTAGACTTCACAAACCTGAACAAAGCATGCCCAAAAGACCCCTTCCCAATGCCACGAATAGACCAGCTAGTAGACGCGACTGCAGGCCATCCTCGAATGAGCTTCTTGGATGCTTTTCAGGGTTATCATCAAATCCCCCTAGCCTTGGAAGACCGAGAGAAGACGGCATTTGTGACACCCATTGGGAACTACCACTACAAGGTCATGCCGTTTGGCTTGAAAAACGCCGGATCCACCTACCAGAGGATGATGACGAGAATGTTCGAGCCGATGTTGGGCAAGAGCGTCGAAGTCTATGTTGACGATATGGTGGTGAAAAGCAAGTTGGTGTCCGAGCATTTGGAAGACCTCGGCCGCACATTTGGCGTCCTGAGAGAGCACAAGCTCCGCCTTAATGCCTCAAAATGCTCGTTTGGCGTAAGCTCTGGCAAGTTTCTGGGGTATATGATCACCCACTGCGGGATCGAGGTCAACCCCGACCAGATCAAGGCCATTCACAATATGAAGCCTCCGCAGAATCCCAAGGAGATCCAAAAGCTTACTGGGATGATCGCGGCGCTGAACCGGTTCATTTCCAGGTCGACTGACAGGTGTAGACCCTTTTACCTCCTGATCAATAAATGGAAAGGGTTTGAGTGGTCTGAGGATTGTGTCAAAGCTTTCCAGCAACTCAAGGATTACCTCTCCCGACCGCCTATCATGTCCCATCCTGAGGTCGACGAGGTCCTATACGCGTACCTTGCTGTGGCGCCCCATGCGGTGAGCCTAGTACTGATACGGGAAGATAATGGCGTTCAAAGGCCAGTTTACTACGTCAGCAAGTCGCTGCACGAAGCGGAGGTGAGATACCTACCCTTAGAGAAGGCCATCCTGGCTGTAGTCCACGCCACGAGAAAGCTCCCCCATTACTTCCAAGCTCACACCGTGGTCGTCCTAACCCAATTGCCTTTGAAGTCTGTGCTCCGGACCGCTGATTACACAGGCAGAATCGCGAAGTGGAACACAATTCTGGGGGCTTTTGACGTCAAGTACATGCCCCGGACCTCCATAAAAGGCCAGGTTCTGGCGGATTTGACGGCCGAGTTCACCGAACCAATCATAGAAGCGACGGCCGAGGATAAGAGCCGTGATGGGAAATCAGTTGGGGCAATCTCCATCCCAGAGGCACCATGTTGGAAAGTGTATGTGGATGGCGCGGCAAACCAAAGGGGGTCCGGAGTGGGGCTGGTCCTAGTATCCCCTGAAGATCATGTCATTGAGAAATCCCTAAGGCTCGGATTCGCGGCCACGAACAACGAGGCCGAGTAGGAGGCATTACTACAAGGGATGATCATGGTGCAAAGGATGGGAGGAAAGTCGATAGAGATGTTCTCGGATTCGAGGTTGGTGGTAGGCCAGGTAAATGGGGAGATGGAGGCCAGGGATTCAAGAATGTAAGAATACCTGGACCAAGTCAGGCGCTTGCGGTTGGGGTTTAGCCTCTACAGCTTGTCTCATATCCCCAGGAGCGGGAACAGCCACGCCGACTCATTGGCCACGCTGGCAACCTCCTCGGCAGGGGATCTGCCTCGGATAATACTCGTGGAACATCTGGGGAGGGCAAGCGAAGTGCCAAGAGGAGGGGTCCCCGTCCGCCAGATTGAGGTGGGTTCCAGCTGGATGGACCCCATAGTGAGATTCCTAAAAGAAGATATCCTGCCCGAGGACAAGTCAGAAGCCGAGAAGGTTAGAAGGAAGGCCCCTCGGTTCTGATTGTCCGAGGATCACAAGCTATATAAGCGCTCCTACTCTGGACCATACCTACTGTGCGTCCACCCCGGAGCGGCGGAATTGCTACTCGAAGAGCTGCACGAGGGGATATGTGGGAGCCACACAGGGGGGAGATCCCTGGCTCACCGAGCCATCACTCAAGGATATTGGTGGCCGGGAATGCAACAAGAGGCCCAAGAGTATGTCAAGAAGTGCGACCAGTGCCAAAGGTTCGCCCCAAACATCCATCAGCCAGGAGGGGTCCTCAATCCGTTATCCAGTCCATGGCCGTTCGCCCAATGGGGCTTGGACATCGTGGGACCCTTCCCCAAGGCACCAGGGAACAAGAAGTATCTGTTGGTGGCCACGGACTACTTCACCAAGTGGGTCGAGGCCGAACCACTAGCCAACATCAGGGATGTAGACGTGAAGAAATTCCTTTGGAGGAACATAATTACGCGGTTCGGGGTCCCTCACACCCTCATCTCGGATAACGGACTCCAGTTCGATAACAAGGCCTTCAGGGAGTACTGTTGCGAACTTGGGATCACAAACAGGTACTCAACGCCAGCCTACCCCCAGGGGAATGGACAGGCCGAAGCGGTCAACAAGGTCATTGTCAACGGGCTTAAGAAGAGACTGGATGACGCCAAAGGGAGATGGGTAGAAGAGCTGCCCCATGTCCTCTAGACGTACCGGACTACGCCCCGGCGCTCAACAGGGGAAACACCTTTTGCCATGACCTATGGTGCGGAGGCAGTGATCCCCTTGGAAACCAATTTCCCGACACTAAGGACGAGCTCCTTCACCCCAGGCAGCAATGATGAGCTGCTGGGGCGGAGCCTGGACGTGGTAGACGAACGAAGAGAGCAAGCAATGATCCGGCTGGCCTACTACCAGCAAAAGCTCAAGCAGGGATATGACACCAACGTAAAGCTCAGACCACTAGCACCGGGAGACCTGGTGCTGAGAAAAGTTGTAGGAACTGCCAAGAACCCTTCCTGGGGAAAGCTCGGACCCAACTGGGAGGGCCCCTACCGAATCACCTCGGTAGCAGGGATAGGAGCGTACTATTTAGAAGATTTAGATGACAAACCTGTACCTCGTCCATGGAATGTAAATAACCTGAAAAGGTACTACTATTAATAAAGAAGTCACTTTGATTCATATTGTTAGCATATCTTAGTTATTTACCTCGCGTCCTAACTACTTTAAGAAAACTAAGTGTTAGACAGAACCACGGAACTGCATGGTCCTCGGACTCAGTCCCCCGAGGAAACTAGCTACTTAAGAATGCTAAGCTTTAGACAGAACCAAGGAACTGCATGGTCCACGGACCCAGTCCTATGGGGAAACTAACTGCTTCAGAAAGCTTAAGAGTTAGACAGAACCAGGGAACTGCATGGTCCTCGGACTCAGTCCCATGGGGAAACTAACCACTTTAAGAAAACCAAGTGTTAGACAGAACCATAGAGCTGCCGGGTCCTCGGACCTATGCCTAAGGGAAAATTAACCACTTTAAAAGATCCTAAGTGTCTACTTCAAAATTCCGCCCGAGCATACAAGCCCTTACGTTGTAGTTATCAAATGCCGCGATTGGCCGAGGTACAATTGAAGTCAAAGTTATACGAAAAAAATGAATAGCGTGCAAGTAAGGAAATAGCCACAACAAACAGAAAAGGAAATAAAGTTTTCATTTCATTAAACACAAGGGAATTGCACCCAGGAAGTCGCATTACAAATAAAGCAAAAAAAAAAAGAAAGAGATGCAGAAATGAAGTGCAGCAGGCTGAAGGGCCATGGGGCCTAGTTGGCTGCTTCAGTGGGTGGCTGGCCCGTAGCTGCCTCAGGGTCCCCTGAGCCCTGACTAATGGGAATGGCCTGCAGAGGCACAGCAGGAATAGCCGCCCCCTCGGCAGAAGAGACCTGGGCAGCGGGGGAAGGCTCTACAACCTGCTGAGGCGCGTCCTCGTTGGAGCCATCACTCAACACAACCACCACGGGAGGATTGCTCCCTTGGATTGGCTCATCAGCAACCCCAGCATCCGAGGCCTCTTCGCCCGGAGTAGCAGCAGTTTCCACAGCAGCCTCCTCGGCTTCAGAGCCATCGTGGGCAGTCTCGCGGATAAAAGGAGGGTAGTACACGTTCTCCTCCTTCCACAAGTCAGAAGAAGCCTCCACTCCAGCCTGCCTGAGGGCTTCGCTCCAAGTTTCGGAGCAGTAGCGCCTACATACCCCAGGGACTTGGGATTTGTAGGCAGCTGCTGTCTCAGCTGCCCCGGCAGTAAAGGCTGCCTCCTCAGCTTCCTGCTTAGTGGCCCAGGCTTCCTCCCTGCCCTGCTCTGCCTCAAGCTTGGCCCTCTCAGCCTCCCCTTTGGCCCATTCAGCCACCCTCTTGGCCTCCTCGGCATCTGCCACTTTCTTCGCCAGGCCAGCTATCTGATCCTCGGCGAGCTTCAACTGCTTCTTTGCCTCACCCAGACGCTTTGTCTGAGTCTCGGCCTGCCTTTGGGCACCGTCAAGGCCTGACATCGCGCTTTCCTTAGCCTGGGTCATTGCCTTCAGCTCCTCCCTGGCCTTGGCAAGGTCCTCCTCCGACTTCTTGAGGGTCCTGGTAGCCACCAAGCGCCTATCGCGCTCCAGATCCAGGGTCTTCCCATGTTC
This sequence comes from Quercus aquifolioides, assembly GCA_019022515.1. NCBI lineage: Eukaryota > Viridiplantae > Streptophyta > Magnoliopsida > Fagales > Fagaceae > Quercus > Quercus aquifolioides. Next base: position 7,403,845 of record CM032329.1, read on the forward strand.
ATTGGCCGCCTCTTCCAGCCTGAAGGTGGCCTGTATAGCCTGCCAAACGAAACAGACAAGTTGCAGTTAGCCGAGCTCAAAAAGAAATGAAAGCAAGAAAAAGGCAAGAAAAAGCACAAGTGTTAAGGTCTTACCATCCCCAAATACCGCTTGAGGCAGAGGAAGACATCTCTACTCCTCATGGTTCCTAGCTCCGCCATGTCCGCAGGCAGGAGCAGGCATCTCTCCACAGCGTCGGCCACGTACGCGCCTTCGCCATCCTTAAAGTCCCTGAGGGAGGAGTCATCCCTCAAGGGAGCCCCGCGGAGCATTGGGGCGGGGAGCCAAGCCTGGACCTCGGGTGGGGGAGCGACCTGTTTATCCTACGTTGAGGGGCCTATCCTCAATTGCTTCGATGGCCGCTGATTGCCATCGCCCTCTCGCGTGGGCCCAGATTTGTCCTCAAGGGTCCTCTTACCCTTGTCCTTCTTCTGCTTAGGGTCAGCGGGCTCGTGCCTGGACGACGGGCTCGCCTGAGGCAGAGGAGGAGGAAGCTTGGATTGTGTTGAAGCCGACCTGGTCTGAACAGGACGATTCTTTGGAGATGGGGGAGGAAGCTTCGGCTTGGACTTCCCCGGCGGCCCTTCTAGTAGTTCGGACAGGCTAGGCTGGTACTTCTTCTTGTAACCCATCTCGCGCCAGGAAGATGTCTCTGACGCTAAGAGGTCTGCCTCGGTTAGACGAGGATCACCCAAGTCCCCAGGGGGGTCCTCGGACTGATGGAGTTGCTCAAAAACGCCGAAACCCTCCTCGGCAGGACCAAAATCTGCGGGTTCCCCTTCCCTCTCTAAGTTCTCTTCCGCGGCCTCTGGGAACGAATGGGAAGACGAGGGGACTGCTACTGTGACACCTTCTGAAGTGGAGGTGTCCTCGGGAAACTCGAACCCGTCCTCGGTCACTTCTATTTTCTGCAGCCGAGGATCCTTTGCTCTGATCATGTACTTCGGGGCCGCAAATGACTTCTGGAGCGGAGTGTACCCCAAAATCTTGTGCGCAGCTCTGACTTGGTGGTCTTCTTCGTCCTCGAAATCCGCCGACCTGAGCACCTTCTGCAAGTCCTCCCTATTGATCAAGTTGAAATGGCGCGCATAGGAGTGCAGATCTGCAAAGAAAGTACACGTCCGTGGTTAGAAACCAAACAATACAAGAAGAAATAACGCAGAGAAAGAAGCTAGAATCTATAAATCCCCTTTTATTCCCACTGCCCCACCTGGTGTTCCCTCCGTCGTCGGACAATGAAAGCCATCGTGCCACGCTCCGGACACGATGAGGAAATCCTCATTCATCCCCTTGTTGGACTCGGGGAGGCACTGGATAAGCCGGACCCTGTCGTCCCTCGTCCTCATGTAATAGGACTTGTTCTTCAAATGTTGAAGATTGTAGCAGTAGTTGACATCGTGATAGGTCAGCCTCAGACCCATCTTCTCATTAAGGGCGTCCACACTGCCCAAAATTCTGAACATGTTGGAGGCGCATTGGGTGGGGGTCAACCGGAAGTAGGTGAGGTAACCCCTCATCACTGGCCCCATGGGGATCCTCATCCCCCCTTCAAGGAAAGCGATGACAGGAATCACCACCTCGCCCTCTCGCCTCTTGAGGTACCACTCCCCCTCCTCACAATACCTTAAGCCCACGTTGGCCGGTATCTTGTAATTGACGATGAATTTCTCCATCGCCTCCTCAGTGCCAACAAACTTCTTAAGTCTACCTATCCCAAATGACGCCTAAGCGAACTAAAAGATGAACGAATGAAAGAGAAGGATGAGTAGAGAGGAAGAAAGCTCAGAGAGAGACAGAGAGACTTACAGAAATGGGGAGGAGCTCCTCGGACTGGCTTTTTGTGCTGGAGATGGAGGTGGAAGTTTGGCTGGACTCAGAATAGAGGCGCAGGAGCTCTCGACTGCAAATGAAAAGTGAAGAAACGGCTCTAATGGGTACTTATACCCTAGAAAGAAGAGCTGCGCAAGTTTTCCCGCCCATAAGTGCCAGGCGCATCTCCACCGTTAGATTGTCATCTGCCCGTTGAACGTGGGGAGCATAAAGCCGCCCGAATTTAATGCAAGACACGTTACGCACATCGAAGCGCCAGTAACGCACCTTGGGCAGTTGAAAAGGCGCCAACGCTGACGAGGGATAAGACTTGATTAGACGCGAAGCAGGTCCGAGGATATCAAAATCCTCCTTTCCGCCCGAGGATGCGGACAGCATGATTTTGAGGGGCTATTGTGGGGCCAGAATAAGTCAGCAACCCCGACCCACTCCGAACCAAGCCCAAGGCCCACGCCGAGGACGCCTCCACGATCCGAGGGCCGAGGACGAAAGGTTCAGAGCCCAGGACTCAAGGAGCATTGCCGAGGATGGTTACATCCTCGGAAGGCCGAGGACAGAAAGTGGGCATACAACACACCTTTAAGGGGAGTCTCCCCAAGCATCCAAGGAGCAAATAGCAGGAGCCAATCACCGGACATCAAAGCATGGCGGAGGAGCAAGTCCCAGGTGAACTGTCACCTCCACATTAAATGCCCTCAACTAACGCTCTGGCCGCATTAATGAGGACAGGACCTCTGAACAGTGCCGTCTTGAGCGCTGCAACCCACTGGAGGTATGGTAATGCGGCTGATGGGACAGGCACTCAAGTGGAAACCGGATTGATCAACAAATGTAGGGCTAGGATCAACTGAGTGAGGAGTATATAATGTAAAAATCCCTCTTGTGAGGGGGACGGACGAAAAACCAGAGAAAAAGGAATACTGTAGCAAAGTATTTTCTCTCAACCCTTGTAACCTTCCTGAAAAGAGATAATAAGAATTTCCAGCTCCATAAGGCACGTCCGAGGAGCCTCATTGTGTGTTCAAACCCACGTTTTAGTTGTTAGCAATCACGTACAACCATGCATGGCCGTTGCCTTCTTTACTAAGGCCTAGCTCTTGAGCCCATACTCTACAAATTTATTGAAGGGTTAGCTGGGCTTGGGCCCACTCTCTCAATCCTTAGAGAGCGCTCGAATCCACCCCCTACAAGTATAATTTCCTATTTTTTTAATGGAGAAATTACAAAAAATTTATTTTACACCTCAAAAATACTCCAATGTATAGATCCCCCAATAACACTTATTTGTTTATCCAAAAGGAATATATAGGTTAAACTCAACACCTATCTAACTTTAATAACAGAAATCAACTTGAAATAGTATTTGTGATAGATTTTATCAAGGATAAAGATTTGCTATAAGCTAAGTTGCAGTAACGTCTGCAAAATGCATATGTGTCAAGTGGCTATTTGGTGAAAAATTCAATTTTGACATGGAAGTTTTCATTTAAATATAAACCCGGACATGTGTCTATCATAGGCATTGACACGGGTGCATTTCTGCAGGAATTGCTGCAACTTAATTTGCAGCAAATCTTTGCTCTTTTATCAATATATGAAAGCAAATAAATTGTTGAACAGAAAGTCACTTGAAACTGGATCTTCGAAGGTCACAAAAAGAAAAAGGTTCAAGCTGGGGCCATGGTCTACTATCAGGAGGACATGTGCTCAAACCGTGCAAATCCAACCAATGGCTAGAGGCCGATGAGAGAATAGAGCAATACCTGAAACTCTGAAAGGCTTTCTGGAGAGGAGAGGAGGAGCCGCGAGATATCATCATTAAAAAAATAATTTTTTTTATGAAAATTTTCAATAAAAATAATTTTTTGTGATTTTTTCATTAAAAAATGTCATATCATTAAAAAAATATATTATGTCATTATTCTATTAGCCATGTAAGCAACATCACTAATGGAACTAAACAGAAGAACTAATACTACTCATTTTAAAACCTGAAGACTAATAACGCTCATTTGAAACTTAATGATCAATTGTGCTCACATGGTAAATTTTAGGGACAAATAGTGTAATTTCTCCTACAATTCAACTCAATCATCTATGATGTATTAAAATGGATCTCAATGTTCTGGGTTTTTTTTTTTTTTTTCTACTAAAAATTATTTATGATTGTTTTTGTATAGATTTTGCAGCAATTTGCTTTTCTTTATTTTTTGTACAAAATAAAATATTGAGAGGTGCTACGTCTACAACATTTCCACAACAAATCATAGCTGATTAGTTGTTATTGGTTCAAATTTGAACCTATCATTGAGATTACTTTTTTGCCTCAATAATAACAACTAGTAACAACCTGCCACTTAAAATTTGTTGTGAAAATGTTGTGAAAATATTGTGGACATAGCATTTCTCTAAAAGATTTCACTAGAATATAATCTTTCATTTTGTTGCAAAATCTAGTTTTGATTGTATTCACAATTGAAAAGAATAATTCCAAAATCTAGGATATTGATTTCTAGTCCTTTCTTGCTAGCTATTTCCACAATTAAAATATATGTAAATTTTTTTAATGTCCAAATGTCGAAATATATTATGATCAAAATGGTGAAATTTCATTTTCAAGTAGCTTTTCATGATTTTATGAATTTTTGCAAATAAAAGTTATTTATTAACAAACAAATTAATATCATTAATTCTATAACATATTTGTTATTTGTTCTTATTGCATATTTGCTATTTCAGTAACTTTTGCTTGTTTACGGAATTTGGGGTGTTTGTATCCATTGCATATGGTTTATATCTTCTTGATTGTGTACTCAGCAAGTTGGTATCAAGTATATAAATTAATAATAAATAAGTGTAGGACCCATTACTTTCCCGCCCCACACCTGTGACTGGAAGTATACTTCGAGGTTAATTAGGTATACAATAACTTGTCAAAAAAAAAAAAAAAAAAGGAAGAAATCCTTTCATGTCCAAAGGGATAAGAGTGTCTCTTACATATACTTCTTTCTTCGGATTCGTTTTGCTTTTTTGATAATCTGATTCGTTTTGCTTTACTAAAAGTATTTAGGACCTTCAACCTTTCAGCTCTAAAAATGCCTCATATTCTACTTTGATTCTTTAGTTTCGGTTTACTAAAGTCTTTCGTCTTCTCGTTCCCGACAACGATGTCGAATCAAGGAGATGGTCCAGCGATTGGGATTGATCTGGGAACAACGTACTCATGCGTGGCAGTGTGGCAACATGAAAGAGTAGAGATAGTAGTGAATGATCAGGGTAACAGGACCACTCCCTCCTATGTTGCTTTCACTCCTATGGAGCGCTTGCTCGGTGAGGCCGCCAAGAACCAGGTCGCCAGGAACCCCGCCAACTCCGTCTTCGGTAATCTTGATCGAAGTTTTATTTTTTGTTAATGTTATTCTTAAGCACTTATTGTTCTATTCCCATTATTAATAAGGTTACTCGTGAATTTAACTTTGATCACATCCATCGTTAGCTCGCGGCATTAAATAATAATTCCAAATAAATTGATTTTTATTTTTTTATTAAATTGTGACTGGGTCAAACAGTACTAGCTAAAGCTGCAAATTAATTGTTAATTCTTTCTTTTCTTATTTCTATTTTATCTCAGGCCTATATGAGCTAGAAAATGTTCTCTTTCCTTCCTAAAATTCACAAGAAATGAAAATTTTATTTTCTGCTCTCTATGCTCTATTTTTGTCAAATCATTTTTTAATTCCTTAAAATGGTATTGTCATGTAGATGCGAAGCGATTGATTGGTAGGAGATTCAGCGATCCTTTAGTTCAGGAAGATATCAAGCTTTGGCCTTTCAAGGTCATTTGTGGTCTTCGTGACAAGCCTATGATCGTTGTCAACTATAAGGGCGAAGAGAAGCACTTTTCTGCGGAAGAAATCTCATCTATGGTCCTTAGAGTGATGCGTGAGATTGCCGAAACCTACCTGGGCACAACTGTGAAGAATGCGGTTGTTACTGTCCCCGCCTACTTCAATGACTCCCAGCGTAAGGCTACAAAGGATGCTGGAGGCATTGCAGGCCTGAATGTCCTGCGTATAATCAATGAACCAACTGCTGCAGCCATTGCTTATGGTTTAGACAAGATTGCAGATAACAATGGCAAGAGAAATGTGTTGATTTTTGATTTCGGTGGTGGTACTGCAGATGTCTCCCTACTTACCATTGAAAAGGGTGTCTTCCAAGTGAAGGCCGTTGCTGGTGACACTCACCTTGGAGGTGAAGACTTTGATAACCGAGTGGTAAAGCACTTTGTTGAAATATTAAAGTGGCAACACAAGGTGGACATTAGTGGGAATTCAAGAGCTCTTAGAAGGTTGCGAACTGCTTGTGAGAAAGCAAAGAGGATTCTTTCTTCTGCACTTGAGACTAGCATTGAAGTCGATTCTTTATATAATGGTATTGATTTCTTTTCAACTATTACCCGTGCCAAATTTTCAGAACTCAATATGGATTTATTCAGGAAGTGCATCGCTATTGTGGAGACGTGCTTGACTGATGCTAAGATGGATAAGAGCTGCGTCCATGATGTTGTTCTTTCGGGTGGTTCTTCCCGAATTCCCAAGGTGCAGCAGTTGTTGCAAGAATTCTTTGATGGGAAGGAGCTTTGCAAGAGCCTTAATCCGGATGAGGCTGTAGCTTATGGAGCAGCTATTCAAGCTGCAATCTTGACTGGTATAAGAAATGAGAAACTGCAAGACCTCGTGTTCCTAGATGTCATCCCTCTGTCCCTTGGTGTAAGTGTTAAAGGAACGGAGATGAGTATTGTGATTCCAAGAAATACCGCCATTCCTACTGAAAAGGAGGGGTACTACACTGTCTCTGACAACCAAACTTCTGCATTGATCTCAATTTACGAGGGTGAAAGAGCAAGAACTTGTGATAACAACTTATTGGGACAATTTAATCTTTCTGGTATTCCTCCAGCACCCAGGGGTGTTGCTAGAATAAATGTTTGTTTTAATATTGACACTAATGGTATCTTGAATGTTTCTGCTAAGGAGATGACCACTGGTGTAACGAGGAATATCACCATCACTAATGATAAGGCAAGACTGTCCAGTGAAGAGATTAACATAATGGTCCAGGACGCAGAGACATACAAGGCTGAAGATGATGAACACAGGAAGAAGGTCAAGGCTAAGGATGCTTTGGAGAACTATACCTACAACATGAGGAATGCTATCAATAATGAGAAGATTGGAGCCAAGCTTGCCCCTAAAAGTAAGAAAAAAATTAAAGATGCTATTGAACAGGTGATTGAGTGGTTAGATGGCCTCCAGCTCGTGGATTCAGAAGACTATGAGGGCAAGCTGAAAAAGCTTGAGAGCATCTGCAATCCCATCATTTAGAGAATTTATAGATAAAAATAAAATTGAGCAGCACCTCTCAACAGTGCAACATATGTTATGCCACAAATCGTGTTACTAGTGTGACTATTTCGACTTTATTTGTCCAAACCATAAACTCTATTATTTTCTTTCTAATTTGTCCTTGGTTGAAATTTTTTTACTTAATTTCTGGTTTGTCATTTTTATGTCCACTGATAAGGTTGAGCCTCAACCTGTCTAGCTCGAATGTGGATTAATCCCAGTAAAAGCCCCAGTTTGTTTGAATTTTATAGTCTTAGATTAGATTAAGAAGCCATATAAATTGATAAATGGTTAGCTCTGACTCTGCTTATGGAGAGGATAAATTGCCCCTGTTACGAAGCCTTTGTGAAATGTAACCTGACCCTGAATTTATATAAAGAAAAAAAAAATCCAGATTCATACGAGAAAGACTTGATCACTGGGAGAGTCCTTGATCTGGGTCTATAATTACCATCCTCCTTATCGCCAGAAGAGAAGTCAGAATTGGAGGGAGTTTGCCTTCGCCGCTCGTGGCGCAAATTCCTTTTTAGATATTCAATTTCCAACTACATGGCTCTGGTATCTTTCTCATGAGAAAGGTGGCTCCCACTTCGAGATTTGCTCCTGCTAGTATGGGTGGTATGCACATTAACCTCTTGGTCCCTTCTCTGCTCAAGATTAACAAAATGATCTTGACATTGGAATCCCATGGATTCCTCCAGATTTGGACTTGAACCTACCATAGTTAGACGTTAAACTCACTAAAAACCAAGAATTTTCTACAGACGGCGTCAATTTTAAGGTCACAGTTTAAGTCCCTAGCCTAAATGATGGATGAACTTAAGCCCAAAAAGCTCAATACAATGAATTTGTAGAGAGTGAGTTGGAAAACTGGGATTTAATGAATCAGACAACAATTAAAGTGGATTCAGATGAAAAGAAAATGAAGATAGACTAATTTAATCTAAAGAAAATCGTCATCGGCACAGTCCGAAGAAATCAGTTTTTATATATTTCTCTCAAGTGTGATTACAAGTTCAACTCTTGATTGCTACAGTGTTTTTCTCTTAATTTCTATATCCCTCTCTTCAGGGTCTTCTTTATATACTATCCTCCTTCTTCATCCCTACCCTCCACGTGTAGACTAGATTGCTAGTGTTGATCCTTATCCCATCAGCACATTCTTGAAGTCTTTAGGGAATAGCTGTAAGGCTGAAAGATACTGTTCAGGTATCACCTCTTCATTAATGGGGCTAAAAAGTTAGTTGTAGAGCATTTAATGCGGTGGTAGCAGCTTTCTTTTGAAATATTTCATGACCTCCTTTTGTCCTGTTTCTTCTGGATACTTATCCTCATTAGTGGAATCGTCCAGAACGTTGCTCTTGGTGTTAGACCACATCTTCTGGCCTTAGCTTTGCTCAGCCAAGGAAGTATTCCTCTTCAGACCGCCTTCTTAGTTGATCGTGATCAGACTTCACCTCTTTACTTACCAACACAGATTCTTAGGAAGATGTTTACCCATCCTCGAACTACCTAATGTTCTCGGATTGGGCCTCTGGCCGAATATATTCATAGATATGTACTTCTGGGCCTATCCCCATTACAAGTAGTTTATTTGTAACCTTTTTTTAATGGGGGATTTTCTAACGGGATTGGATCCCAAAAGTGATTCTTTACTTTGTTACCAATATGCGTATGCTCAGTAACTACTTTATGATTATTTTCAAATTTGGTAGTTAATAAGCAATGATTGAAATAATGTTTTGCATTATCACTTATACCAAAAATCAATTGTTGTCTTAGCATAATGTTTAGAGCAATCATCATGAAGTGGAGGCCAAAAGTTAAAATTCTATCCTTATTATAAAAAAGAAAAATAAAAAACATAACTTATAACTTGTGAGGGAGGTACATAACTTATAACTTGATTGACTAATTCATTGTATAAATACTATTTAGGGATCCAAACAAGCTTTTTAGAATCTCAAATCTATGTCTATATTTTTATATATCTAAAAGTTGAAGCGTAACATTTATTGTTACTACACTCCAGTTAAGCCGCATCAGCGTCCACATCATTATCATTTTTCTTTCCAATTTTTTTATAATATTTTTTAGCATTCACTTCTTTTTTATAATATTTACACTTTCTCCAACCTTTTTCCTTCCTTTACCTTTTATCTTCCCATTACCTTTTACCATCTACCTTAATATCACTATTTATCTTTCCCGTCATCTTCCTTCATTTTGTCTCTTCTTATACACTCCCTCTTACTATAAATTTGTCATTTTCTCTTTCATTTTTTACATAGTTTTCCCTCACGAAAAGGTTATCTCTCTCTCTCTCTCTCTCAATTTTTTGGTAGATTTTATTTTTCTTGCATCTTTGTTTTAGGTTGATAAATTTTTTGTGTTTTTTAAACTCTAATTTAGATTGATACGACTTAGTTTTATGTTTTAAATTATTATTATTATTATTATTATTTGTTCTTTTTAATTGTTAAATGTTATCATATTTCATTATAAAGAATTAAAGACAGTAGATAAGAATATAATATTATTCTATTACATAACAGGATTTGGATAATTTTATTTTATTGTTGTATTTTTTAATTTTACTTTTTTTTCTTCTCATCTTATTTTTTTTCAATATTGAAATTCAACCACATCCTCCTTATCATTAAATTATTTATATTTTCTCTTCCTTTTTGTTTTAAAAAATAAAAAAAATATTTTACTTAAATTCAAATTAAAAAAATTGTCCTTATCAAATTGTACTCATTTTTTTTTAACATTTACACTTTCTCTAACTTTTCTCTTTTCCTTTACATTTTCATCTCCCTAAACCTTCTATCTTAATATCATTCTTCCTTTTTTCCCTTATTTTCCTTTATTTTGTTTCTTTTTAATATCATCCTCTTAGTATAAATTTGTAATTCACTCTTCCATTCTTTGCATAAGCTTCCCTCACAAAAAAAAAGGGGTTATTTCCCTCTCTTTCTCACTTAATTTTTTGGTGGATTTTTTTTTTTTTTTTTTTTTTTTTTAATTTTCTTGCATCTCTACTTTAGCTTGATAAAGTTTTGTGTTTTTTAGAACTCTATTTTAGGTTGATGCAATTTAGTTTTGTGTTTTACAGTTTTTTTTTTTTTTTTTTTTTTGTTCACTTTGATTGTTAGATGTTATCCTATTGCATTATAAAGAATTAAAGATAGTATATAAGACTATAATATTATTATATTAAGGGTTTGTTTGGGATCTACTTATTTTGCTGAAACTGAAAATTTTTTGCTGAAAATACTGTAGATAAATGTAAAAGTTAGCTAAAATTGTACAGCATGACTCATTAATAGTACCAAAAAGTGCAGTGGTGCCCATGAATAGTAGCAAAAATAAGCTGAATAGTAAAATAAGCTGGTTTTTTAAGCTAGAGCCAAACGCACACTAAATAGAGTGATTTGGATAAGTTAGTGTTTATTGTTATATATTTTATTTTTACTTTTTTTTTCTTCTCTTATGTTAGGTTCTAAGGTCTTAGGATTTTATGTATTTAGAACTCTAATTTGTAATGTTGGCAAACCATGATCAAAACATTGTATTTAGTCTTGTTTAAGCTTGCTCAAAGTTGGTTTATTATTGTACAGTTGGAATCGAGTGGCTGCAGAAGTACTTGGGACTTTTGGCCTGGCTCGATCGATCGAAGAATAGACTCGATCGATCGAAAATCGCACAGGTTGGTTATTCTGCAGAATTTCCAACTCAGCCCTACCTTATTAAACGTTTAGGGTTTTGTGTTTTTACCCTAGGTATATAAACTAAACCCTAGCCACGTTTTTGAAGGTTGTCCATATTGCTTTGTTGCTCATACATTGCTGTTTTGTGTGAATCTCTTGTGAGATCTTTGAGAAGCTTTCCTTTACACAAAACTTAGGGTTTTCAAGGTAGAGATGATTTCAACATCTTGAAGATCATTACCGTTGCAACCATTGGAACTTAAAAGAAAAGCAAGCGGGGAGCTTGTAGCTGATCGAGGAATTCAAAAAAGAAGTAGTCCGTGGATTCGGAGCCTGCGCGTGGTCGTGTCAAGAAGTTCTACTGGTGGGTAGCATTAGGAAGTCGAGCGGGGAGCTTGTAGTCCTTTTGTAAGAACTTCAATTCTTTCATAGTGAATTCTGTTATGTCTTGAGGATCGGTGGGTCAAATCCTCCCCAGGTTTTTACCGTGTGGTTTCTTGGGTGATCATATCTTGTGTTCATTTATTTTTCGCTGCTTTATATCTTGATATGATTATTTGATTGTTTTAACCTAGTATTGCATAATTTGACTAAGTAACAACTTGACTAATTAATCTAGGCTACGCAATCTGGTTGTTTAAGGGGTCTAAATTTCCATCATCTTATTATTTTATTCAACATTTAAATTCAGCCAAATTCTCCACATATATCATTAAATTATTTATATTCCCTCTCCTTTTTTATTTTAAAAAATTAAACATATCATATTTTGCTTAAATTCAATAAATAAAACTGTTCTCATAAAGTGTAGTAATGCTAGGGAAACACTCATTCTCACACTCAATGCATCAAAGGAAAAATGGAACCCAAAAGAAATGCCAATTTAGAAACACTAAATTAAAAATAAAAAAAAATTTAATGGGGATATCTAACCAAATGTAACATAAAGAAACTAATAACGCATATTTAAGGCGAAACTACACTGTTGGTCCCTGAAGTTTATCTTATGAGTGCAATTGGTCTCTCAAGTTTCAAGTGTGCGCTATTGGTCCCTTAAGTTTTAAAAATAAATAGTATTAATCCTTCTGTTAGATGCCGTTAGTAATATTGCTTAGGTGGCTAACAGAAAAGTGATTAGTCATGTTTTTAATGATGTGGCATTTTTTTAATGAAAAAAATTGACAAGAATGATCTTACGCGGAAGAAACAAACTGGCCCTGATTCCAAAATTAATACAGGTTCCAAATCAAAACCCCATTTAGCCATTTCCCCATCTGATTCTGAGATGCACGAGAGAGAGAAGGTGGCCTAGCCCTAGATGCTGCTGCGATGCCGTCTCCCTCCGCTGAAAATGGTGACCTACTGCCTCACGCTTCCTTCAAGCAACAGCCACGACCACGATGGCCTCCTCCTTCATGCCGCTTGCACAGCCTTGCCAGTCCTTCCTCCTCATATCTTCGGCCAACCCATCTTAGTTATTACGCTTTTTCCTCTCTGCAACCCAGTTAAGCGCAATATGTATGGCCAGGGGCGAAGCCACATAGTGGCTTGGGGGGGCCCCGGCCCCTGCAAAAAAAAAAAAAAAAAAAATTCCATTAGAGTAGGTAGAAAAAAAAATTGGGCCCCCCCAATATTGGACAGCTGGCCCCCCCCCCCCCCCCCCCCAATGCCCAATTCTCAACTATTTTCCCAAGCCCAGCTCAAATATTTTCCCAAGCCCAGCTTTAGTTTTAGGCTTTATCACTTTATGTACTCCAAATAAAACAAACTGGCCCGCTCAAGTCCAAACACTAAAAACAAAATTTCACTTTCTCTTCATCTCAAAAAATTCACTCATTGACTCACGGAATCCCTTTCTTTACTTCTTATTCTTTTGTTTGGTCTTCTTTGATACACTTTCATTTGCACTGGTATCGTTGCCTACCTACCAGCCCCCAAAACTCCAGTCTTCTGTACTCACAATCCAAAAAATAAATAAAAAATAATAATAATAATCCTGACCAATTTTTTCTTTCTTCATCAGCTTTAGTTTTGGAACTTGGTGACTAGTGAGTTTTCTTCTCTTTCTTAAGCATTAGACATTCATATCTTTTTAGTGTCTTTTTTTGATTTTCTCAACTATCTACACCTAAATATTCACATGCTTTTTATATTTTCATAGATTTTTAGAGAAATACATGATTAAAGGCATGGGGAGATTGTTTGTGATGAGTCTTGAAGGAAAGATCTAAAGTTGGAGGCAGTCAGGCAGAGGCAGTAGGCATTGCCACATGGGTGACCCATCTTTGCACTTTGTGAAGACAAAGTTTCTAAGGTAAAATTGTTTTGATTTATTACCTATTTTTGATTAGTTAGATATCATGTGGCTGTGGATGTGGTTGTGGGTGTTGTTAAATTGTTTGGTTTATGTTGTGTACCAATACTTGTGTGTTTAATTTTTGTTTTTGTTTGAGGGGTTATTATTCATTAAAGTCGTATTAAAAATGGGTTGTATGTTTAAATTATAGTGGAAATTTTTTTTTTCTTGAGTATGAATAATATCCATATAACTAAGTAAAAATTTCTAATTAAAATTTTATTTTTTAAACTTCTTTTTAGGTTAATTTTTGAGTCATATTCTTAAAGCTAAAAGAATTATGAGCAAATGAAAAATAATTGATGTATTTTTTAAGAAAAAAGATGTTAGCGATTCAGAAATTAGGACACCTGTGGCTGTAGAAACAAATGTTGATACTTCAATGCCTAATAAACACCCTGACCCCTCCAAATGTTCAAAAATTCAATCTGAAGAGATAGACCGTGATCCAGGATCACGTAAACAAATACGTGAATTTCCTATCAACAAACAAGATGAAATCCGACGAGCTTATCTCAAAGAAGGTCCATATCAACCTAAAAATATAGACTATCCATACAACGATGAAACTCATCGTCGTCGATTTCAACCCATGGTTCGAATCGGCCCCCCATGTAAAAATTTCTGGCTACGCCCCTGTGTATGGCCATGTATGAATTTTTTGATTCCTAAATAAAAATGTTTGAATTTTTTGTTTGTGTTCATGTCAGGTTGGACACTTTTGTGGCAAGTTCATACAAGTTGGTCATTGCTTTAGCTTATGTGAGTATTAATTAGCTTAAAGTGAGCAGTAGTATTAAAACAATGATGGTTTAAGATTAATAGAATAATGTGAATGTTAGCAGATGGACAGAACATCTATTCTCGAATACACCATTGATTACACAAAAGAGCTCCTCGAAATAATCAATAAATTGCAAGAACAAGAAACAGAAGAGGCTAAAAATTAACTTAACCTAATGGGCATCTGCAAGGAGCTAAAGCCAAATGAAGTTTGGTGAGAAATTCCCCCAAGGTAATATGTCTTGTGACTCTTGTCTTACTTTGTTAACCTTTAAGACCAATATATTACTCAATTCTTGAATTGAATTTTAATTATGCTTCCATGACTTTACAGCTTGATGTGGAGAGGAAGGACATGGATACCAGGATTGGTATATGTCGTGCAGCTAAGCCAGGATTGTTGCTATCAGGCTATGGAGGAAGAGGTCTGTAGAAGAATTCTGGAGTAGTTTACAAGGCCTGAAGATATGGATTTTTAAAGTTGTTCTTCTTAGGAATTTTACAAGTGAGAAGGTTTAATAATAATGTCTTATAAATAAAGTGTTGCTCATTTATCTGGTTCATCTCAAATCAGTTATGTATTGTCTACTGGATTATTATTTTTTTCAATAAATAAATCAATAACAAAGTAATTTTGTTATACAATGTAAAAATATTCTTATTGTCAATTGGAGGATGGAAAAGTGTGAGGCGACAAACTGAAATACTTAAATCATGCAATGTTATTGACATGGAGTTGGGGATGGAGTAGCTTCACTGGTAGTCTGGTACCATTGTCTCCACCTGCATTTAATCTATCAAAGCTAATGGAAAATTTTTCACATCCATGTTATTGAACCTAGCTTAATGTTAATTAGGGTGACGTCAACTTATGCAAAAGCATAGCACAATGGCTACACATAAGATTCAGTACTAAAGTCTCCAAAAGGTCCACTACTTTGCCTTTTTTAGAGTGTTATTAAATATTCAAGTACGAGCAATGTAGTCAGTCAAGTGTTAAAATCTCTTGTGAGATTAGAAAAAATTTGTAATGGCTAATAGTAGTTATATGATGGATAAAGTTTGCTTCAAACTGGTTGAGTTATCTTTTCCAACTACATTATGATTTGTAAAATTATCCATGTGTATTATTTAAAGAAGTCATATGACTCATTTAAACAGTTACGTGACTAAAACAACACATAAAATGATCACATTATTGGAGCAAGATAGCTCAAAACCAGACTGTAACCAAACTCTTTCCTAATAACTCGTGCAATGTGCAGAAAAGTTAAAAAAGTGATTTTTATTTTATTTTTTTTTATTTTTACAAATATTTATTTTGAAATTATGGTAGTTATTAAAAGATATTTAATATAATTGTGTTTGTAAATGAAAATTTATATTATAATGTTAGACATTTATTACGATTGTGTTTTATATGAAAGTCTATATTCCACTATTTAAAGAAAATATGATTTGATAAAGTTTATGTGACAAAACACAAAATACGGTGAGATCAACCAAAATTTAAACATTTTATTATAGATTAATTTTTATAAAACTTCTTTTCTAATAATTTTTCAAATTTTTTTTATCATTACTAAGTGTAGGACCCATTACTTTCTCAGCTCCCATGGAAGCGAACTTCAAGGTTAAGGTTTATGGGCCAAAATGGCCCAATAGCACATTTTTGCAAAATATATAAGAATGTATCACTGTTTTAAAAATATATAGCAATGTAACACTTTTTTGAAAATTGAGTTTTAGAAAACCGAGTTCCACTTGAGATTTAAGGTGAACTGGAATTTTCCAAATAAAAAATGCCTTCAAGTTCTTCTTTAGAGCATCTTTATCAGCTGTGTCATATGTGCCAAATGCTAAATATTTGGCACATTTGGCACACCAAACATCATTTAACCCCATTTATCAGATGTGCCATATCTCATTTTTTTTGCAACATGCTACAGTAACATCATAAATTTGCCATGGTACGGAACGGTGTGGCAAATGAATTTATTCTTTTTTTATTCTTCTTTCTCTCTCATTCTTTCATCTTCTCCTTCAGCTCTCACCGCCTCTATCTCCACTCTCTCTTCACCGATTCCCTCACCGGTTCCCTTCACCGATTCCCACCGACCCAACAACTCTAAGAAACCCAGTGACCATCGACCACAATCAAAACCCACAAACCCAGCAAAACAATGGAATCAGCAAAAACCACAAATCTAGCAAAACAATGGCGTCAACAAAACCCACAAAAACCATCAACCCACAAACCCAGAACCAGCAACCACATACCACATGCATCAAAAAATTCACAAACATTTCAAACCCACAAAATCTTCATCACATCTCCTCTGTGGCTTTCTGACAATCTGCCACCGACCACCCCATAACAGACCCAAACCAACAATCCAAACCAAAACCTACAAAACTCCAACACACCCACAAAAAACCCATATCCTCTATCACCGATCCAAATCAAAACCGGCCCACTACAAAACCCACAACCATGGGGCCACCACAAAGGTGAAATCAGTGAACCTACCACCACAATGCCACCAGACAGACGAAGAGAGAATTAGAGGTTATGGACTGAAAGGTCAGAGGAAAAGAGAGAAGTTATAGATCAGAGAGAGGCGAGAGGTTTAGAGAAAGAGAGCGAGAGGTTCAGAGAAAGAGAGAGAGAGAGGCGAGAGGTTCAGAGAGAGAGAGAGACAAGCGAGAGAAGTGAAGAAAAAGAAAACATTTGATGGGTTTAGATTTGTTGTGTTTTTTTTTTTTTTTTTTTTTTTGAGTGAGTAATTAATATATTATTTTAATGAGTAGTAAATATTATTTTAATGTATAGAATTGAAGTATAGAACATCTGATAAATGGTATGTTATAAAATAATGTGACAAAATAATAAAGTAAGATTTTAGTGTGGCAAAATGACATAATTTTTGCCATATCTGATGCGGATGCTCTTATAGAACTCAGTTTAGGGAAGACGAGTACCTTGCTTTTCTACTTTTTGTTTTGTTTTGTTTTGTTTTGTTTTATCCCTCTCTTTCTTTCTTCTTCTATCAATCACAGACTCACAATCCTCTCTGTTCTCAAAGCTCTTCACCAGCGTGGGTCTATCGGCGTGGGGTCGTGGACGTTTGGCAGATCGGCGTGCGTGGTGTGGTGGGGATGTGGCATATCGGCGACTCATTGTGGCGTTGGTTGCTGGGTTTGGTACGGTGGTGGGTTGTGGTTTGGAATGTGACAGATCGGTGTTTCTTGGTGGTGTTGGTTGCTGGGTTTGGTTCGGTGGTTACTGGGCTTAGTTCCGACGTTTGCCTTAAGTTTTGGTGGTTGTTGGGCTTTTGTTCCAGCGGTTTGTTTGAGTTTTGGTTGCTGGGGTTTTGGATTTTTTTCACCGTGGTGGTGGCGAAGGGGGTTTGGGTTTGAGTTTGGTTTTAAATCAGCGGCTGTGGTGGTGGGTGGTACAATTGGGTTGCTCACCGGTGTTGGGTGGTGCTATTGGGTTGCTCAATCCGTTCTGCCATTTCAAAGTTCTGCCATTTTCAATCCGTTGCAACCCATTTCTATTCAGTTCTGCATAAGGTACACGCACCTATACTTTGTTTCCTTCTTCTTCTTTTTTTTTTTTTTTAACCAAACTCAAATTTAGAGAGCTCGGGATATACCCTGCAAGCAACTCGATTCTACCAAATGAATTCCATGTCAACGGTGCTACCGTGGCATTTTTTATAAAATTCGAGTTAAATGGAAACTCGAGCTTATAGAACTCGAGTTTCAAAAAAAGGTAATATTATTTCCGAAACAATGTACATCCCCATATATTTTGCAAAAAGGTGTTATTAGGCCATTTTGGCCAAGGTTTAAGGGATATAGCTTGTCCAAAAAAAAAAAAAATCATTGCCAAAGGAACAATAGTGTCTCTTACTATCTACTTCTTTCTTTTGATTCGTTTTGCTTTACTCAAAGTATTTAGGACCTTCAACCTTTCAGCTGTTAAAGTGCCTAATACAGTCTCTACTTTATCTACTTTAGTTTCGGTTTACAAAAGTCTTTGGGCTTCTCGTTCCCGACGACAATGTCGAACCAAGGAGAAGGTCCGGCGATTGGGATTGATCTGGGAACAACGTACTCGTGCGTGGCAGTGTGGCAACATGAACGAGTAGAGATAATAGTGAATGATCAGGGTAACAGGACCACTCCCTCCTACGTTGCTTTCACTCCTACGGAGCGCTTGGTTGGTGATGCCGCCAAGAACCAGGTCGCCAGGAACCCCGCCAACTCTGTATTCGGTAATCTTGATCAAAGTTTTTTTATTTTTTATTTATTTTTTAAATGTTATTCTTAAGCACTTCTTGTTCTACTCCCATTAATAATAAGGTTACTCGTAAATAGAACTTTGATGATCACATCCATTCTTAGCTCATGGCATTGACTAATAATTCCAAATAAAATGAATTTTATTTTTATTTTTATTAAATTGTGATTGGGTCAAATTGTACTAGCTAAAAGCTGCAAATTAATTGTTAATTTTTTTTCTTTTCTTATTTCTATTTTACTCGGCCTATATGAGCTAGAAAATGTTCTCTTTCGTTCCTTAAATTCACAAATAAATATAAATTCACAAGAAATGAAAATTTTATTTTCTGCTCTTTATGCTTTATTGTTGTCAAATCATTTTTTAATTCCTTAAAATGGTATTGTCATGTAGATGTGAAGCGGTTGATTGGTAGAAGATTTAGCGATCCCTTAGTTCAGGAAGATATCAAGCTTTGGCCTTTCAATGTCATTTGTGGTATTGATGACAAGCCTATGATTGTTGTCAACTATAAGGGCGAAGAGAAGCACTTTTCTGCAGAGGAAATCTCATCTATGGTCCTTAGAATGATGCGTGAGATTGCTGAAGCCTACCTGGGAACAACTGTGAAGAATGCGGTTGTTACTGTCCCCGCCTACTTCAATGACTCCCAGCGTAAGGCTACAAAGGATGCTGGAGGCATTGCAGGCCTGAATGTCCTGCGTATAATCAATGAACCAACTGCTGTAG
The DNA here is from genome assembly GCA_019022515.1 of Quercus aquifolioides. Lineage (NCBI taxonomy): Eukaryota > Viridiplantae > Streptophyta > Magnoliopsida > Fagales > Fagaceae > Quercus > Quercus aquifolioides. The sequence continues at coordinate 7,423,012 of CM032329.1, forward strand.
CTATTGCTTATGGTCTAGATAAGATTGCAGATAGCATTGGCAAGAGTAATGTCCTTATTTTTGATTTGGGTGGTGGCACTGCAGATGTCTCGCTACTTACCATTGAAAAGGGTGTCTTTGAAGTGAAGGCCGTAGCTGGAGACACTCACCTTGGAGGTGAGGACTTTGATAACCGAATGGTAGAGCACTTTGTTGAAATATTTAAGAGGCTTCACAAGGTGGATATTAGTGGCAATTCCAGAGCTCTTAGGAGGTTGAGAACTGCTTGTGAGAAAGCAAAGAGGATTCTTTCTTCTGCAATTGATACTACCATTGAAGTCGACTCTTTATATAATGGTATTGATTTCTTTTCAACTATTACCCGTGCCAAATTTGCAGAACTTAATATGGATTTATTCAGGAAGTGCATCGCTATTGTGGAGAAGTGCTTGACTGATGCTAATATGGATAAGAGCTGCGTCCATGTTGTTGTTCTTTCGGGTGGTTCTTCTCGAATTCCCAAGGTGCTGCAGTTGTTGCAAGACTTTTTTGATGGGAAGGAGCTTTGCAAGAGCATTAATCCGGATGAGGCTGTAGCTTATGGAGCAGCTGTTCAAGCTGCAATCTTGTCTGGTATGAGAAATGACAAACTCCAAAACATCGTGCTCTTAGATGTAACCCCTCTGTCCCTTGGTATAAAGGCTAATAGAACGGAGATGAGTATTATGATTCCAAGGAATACTGCCACTCCCACTGAGAAGGAGAGGAACTACACCACTGCAGCTGACAACCAAACTTCTTTATTGTTCTCTGTTTACGAGGGTGAAAGAGCAAGAGCTTGTGATAACAACCTGTTGGGAAAATTTAGGCTTTCTGATATTCCCCCAGCACCCAGGGGTGTTGCCAGAATAAAAGTTTGCTTTAATATTGACACTAATGGTATCTTGAACGTTTCTGCTAAGGAGATGACCACTGGTGTAATGAAGAATATCACCATCACAAATGATGAGTCAAGACTGCCCATTGAAGAGATTGATAGGATGGTCCAGGATGCAGAGACATACAAGGCCGAAGATGACGAACACAGGAAAAAGGTCAAGGCTAAGGATGCTTTGGAGAACTATACCTACAACATGAGGAATACTATCAATGATGAGAAGATTGGTGCCAAGCTTTCCCGTAAAGGTAAGAAAAAAATTAAAGCTGCTATTCAACAGGTGGTTGAATGGTTAGATGGCCTCCAGCTCGTGGATTCGGAAGAGTATGCGGACAAGCTGGAAACGCTCGAGAGCATCTGCAATCCCATCATTGAGAGAATTTATAGATAAAAACAAAAATAAATTGAGCAGCACCTCTGAACGGTGCAACATATGTAAGGGTGCAAACTATGTTACTTGTGTGACTATTTTGACTATTTTTCCAAACCTTTAACTCAAATATTTTTACTAGTAATTTGTCCTTGGTTGGAAAGTTATCACTTAATCTTTATTTATGGTTTGTCATTTTTATTAGTAATCTGTCTAGCTTGGATATGGATTTATCTATATCTATACTCTATATAAAAAAAAATAAAGGAGAGTTGAGATGCTTGTTTGACAAAACGCCCTCTCAAGTGTTAAAACGGCAAGCCCAGCAAAAAAAGTTTGAAGCCCAGCAGATTGTTTGAAACTCTAAAACCATCAACATTAGATGGAAATTACTTAATTGTCCCTAACTTTATTTGTGAGCTAAATAAAAATGGGGCCCTTTTTAGTCTTTGTGTTGACAACTTTATGGGGCTGCCAAACATGTACACGCTCAGACTTGAATTACTTTGTCTGTGTGAGCTGAAAAAAAATTCGAGCCCTTTTGGTCTTTTCCTCTTCAAATCTGGACTCTTCTTGCCTTTATTATCATCTATATCCCAGCCACTTTATGACTTTATCTTCAATCTTTTGATAAACACAATCACAACAGATGGTGAGAGGGATAGAGATAAGAAAAAGAAAGAAAAAATTAGTAGAGGCAGACAGGCAGTCCCTACTTCGGCAACCTCTCTTAGTCATTGTTCTCAATTGTTTGTTATGTTGTAGTCTCTTCAGTATTTGGATGCAATCAAATTGGAGTAATTTCAAGTTCTCAGGAAGCGTGTAAGTACCTTTGAATTTTACAAAATATTTAATGATTGTTTATTTTATATATTGGCTATTAACATTCCTTGCTCAGTTTGTTCGTTGACTATTATTTAAATTTGTATAAAAATTTGCAATTTGAATGATAGTTGGTATGAAAGATTTCTTTTCAGTAGTCGATTTTGGTTTCGAGATTATAAAATCAAAATTAACATTTTTAATGGTTGTGTTGTGAGATGAATTTTATATTTGATAGTATAATGAGTTGTTGTGTCTCACGAGTAATTAGACCATTTTATATAGATGAAATACTTATTTAGCATTTGGGTTTTAAAGATTATGGCTGACGATAGAAGTAAGAAACCGACGAGTAGTCCGAATAAGAGACAACGGTACAGTGCGCAGTCAACTGACTGTAACGAAAATATCTTGAAAAATAAAAAAGAAGTGTGTGCAGAAAAGAGGAGTGATGCAAAGAACAAAAGGAATTGGTATGCAACACTTTCAAGAGAAAAGAAACAACAGCTATTAAGTAAGAAAAGGGAGGCATATGCAAAGAAGAGGAAGCTTATGATTGATTGTGAGAATTCTTCATCACATTTTAGCAATAGGCATCAAAATATTGTCATCAATGATGGCGATCATAGTAAACGGTAAGATAGTTGGGAATGAGTTTTATAAAAGGAAATTAGTAAAATTCAGGACTAGTTCATTTTTTTTTTTTGTGTATATACTGAAATAAAAACAAAATCTCCCTTTTGGCAGTGGTAGCGGCAAGATGTACGAATCATTAGGAGTGATTTCTTCTTGTTTTATCTCTGTCTTTCTATCTATCTCTATCTTTTAAATCACTGCCACTTGCAGCCTTCAATCTACATTTCTTCCTCTATAAAGCAATTTTTGGTACTCCATCTTCAATAACAGCAAACTCTGTGAAGGTACTCATTAGGCCAACCTCTTGTGGAGACTCAAATGAGGGATGCACTAGAAATGTTGTTTATCAAGAAGTATTAAAACTGGCAAAATTGCATTAATATTTGGAGATTTGATTATGGAGGTTTGGCTTTTGCATTGGATTTCATTTGTAATTTATGATATCTCTATAGTTCTTTTCAAATATTTGAAGTTTAATCTTATTTTCATATTTGATCTGGTTTCAGGTTGAGATTGAAGCTACAAGTTCAAAGGAAATAGAGTCTATATTCTTTATGTCCTGTTTCATTTTTGTAAGTTAAATTTCCATAATACTGTGTAATATTGCATGCTTTTTACTTGACCACTTATATATTTTTGTTCAATTTAGCTGACATTTATTTATGTTTTATTCATAATCTTATTCTTGTTGCTTATCTTTTCTCTACAATCCAATATGACTTTACTTTTGCAGACCAACAAAAAGATAAGTAAAACAAAGAGAACTGAGTCTACTCCTTTAGGCTCTAGGCATAGGTGTTGATTAATCTCCTTTTTTACCCACATTTTGAATTCCCTGCCTCCTATTTACTGATTGTCTCTAGATTCTTTATTTGACATCTAAATCAATCTCTTCCTCCCATAAATTGCAGTATTATAGTTCTTATACCTTGTCTTCATTGGACTTGAGTTTGTATGGCTGTCTTGGGAATACTAAATAAAAGATTAGCCATTCGTCCCTCTTTAATATCCATCCATTTTGAGGTGAGCTTTCAATTTATTTATTAACACTCTCTTAATATTCTATTTTGACTCCCTCTATAATTTTGAGTTTTTGAGTTTTTTTATTTTTATTTTCTATTTCATGGATTTGAGTATATGGAATTTATGAATCTTCAAATTTTATATTGAAGATGGAGTACCAAAAATTGCTTCATAGAGGAAGAAATGTAGATTGAAGGCTGCAAGTGGCAGTGATTTAAAAGATAGAGATAGATAGAAAGACAGAGATAAAACAAGAAGAAATCACTCCTAATGATTCGTACATCTTGCCGCTACCACTGCCAAAAGGGAGATTTTGTTTTTATTTCAGTATTTCGGTCAACAAAGGGGCAGGTAATTTCTCTCTATGAACTTCTAATTTAATTCATTCCTTACAAATCTACATTCATGAATTTCCACTATTTTGAATTTCTATATCTTCTCAAGAGAGCATCATTTACTGCCTCAGTGTTTAATATATTCACTTCTATTATTGAAGCTGGAATTATGGCACTGCCTGCCACCATGAGGGTGCTGGGTCTTGGGCTTGGAATTGGTATGATAGTGTTTGTGGCTATACTGACAGAGGGTTTGTTGGTAATATTTTATTTCTACTTCTTTCAGACCATAAGAGAAATTTATTCTACTTTTACTCTTTTTTAACTCTTAACGTATAGTATGGACTTTATTCAAAAAGATCAAGAATCAATTAACTTAAAAAGTTTCCATTTTGATAGCATATAAAGGTAAAGAAGATGTCTTTACAGATAGAAGGATTATTGGCTTAAAAAATTGGCATGAATTGATGAATGCTATCTTGCATTCTCTATTAGCAAATGAGGTAGACTTGTTTATGCTGCCTAATATAATTTCTAACCTGGTTTTTCTTTTTCTTTTTCTTTTTGTGGGCATCATTTATTCTTTTAAAATATAGTAGTTTAAGCCAATGAACACTATAGCTCAAGAGCTACTTCTCCCTTTAAGAAAGGGCATCTCTATCTTATCAATAAAAAAAAAAAAATTAATTACTATTCCAATAATGACGTAGTTTAAACAATTCTAATCATATCATAAAATATTTATTTGGAGTTAGATTAGATTAAGAAGCCATATGAATTGATTAAGTCCGTTTGGGAACCGCCTATTTTGTTGAAATTGAAAACTTTTTACTGAAATGATGTAAAAAAAAAACTATAAGCTGATTTTTGGAGCAATGAGACCCATTTAATGGTGAAATGGGACCTACTTTAGGAGCAAAAATAAGGGTGAGTTTGGTTCAACTTTTTAAAATTAGGTTTTTTGAAAAGGTTGGGTTTTTAAAAAGTGTGGTATGAAAAAGTGATTTTTGAAAAAGCTGAGTATTTGATAAAAGCTATTAAAAAATGCTTTTTGAAAAAACTGAGTGTTTCGCTAGCATTTATAAAAGTGGCAATTTGAGTGGTATTGATACCCGTTTTCGCGACACATTTCGTACAAGCCCGATTCAACTAAGCCCGACTTCTTTGTGGGCTCAATTTATGTATTATATTTTGTTTATTCTTTTAAGCATGGCCCAAGCCCATGCGACATATCGGGGAAATTGAGGAAGTGTGGTTTGGAGGGTATGGGTTGTTTCCTTTCGGACCTTTTGCATGAGCCCAGCCCATGCGTGCTACCAAGTGGGCAAGGGACACTGGTAGCACCTCAGGCTCATGGAGGAGGTCTTGTATCCAAAATTTCCACCCCAAAACAGCTTTTATGCTTTGTGTGACTGTGGCCCAAAGTTTCTGTCCGAACCTTGTTTTTCCTTTAAAAATGGTTGGCTCTCATTGGCCAACTTCAGCTGCTAGCTCTCATCTAGTTAAGCTTCCCAATAGTCTGAAACAACTGAAAATGAAGAGCCAATGAGGGTTTAGTCAAGCTTTCCCTTAATGATGATAAAAGTAATCCTTCCTTTTATCCAAACAAAAGCAAACCTGAAAATCACTCATTGTTTAACACCTTAGGGTCCAAAGCCTTTTCTATTGACCAAAAATCAGTTACTTAGAGCACCCCAAACTCAATATAAATTCCACAATCAGATTCAAAAGAGAGGAAGACGTTTTACTCTAAGAGCAACACCCCAAGCTCAATACAAGAGTCTTTCTTCAACTAAAAAAACAACCAACCACGTTCTACCTAGAGACCTGAAATTTCAGAGCAAAAACTTATTCAACCAGTCAATAATCTCACAATTTCGAAGCTTGGGGGTGGAAATATGGGTACAGGGGAACCTTCCCCCTCTTCCTCACGACCTCCCTCAATTTCCTCTTCTGTGTGACTGCAGGTCGAAGTTTCAGACCTGTTGAGCCACGTTTTACTCACAGACCTGAAACTTCAGAGCAAAACCCCAGTCAACCAGTCAATAATCTCACAATTCCGAAGCTTGGGGGTGGAAATATGGGTACAGGGGAACCTTCCCTCTCTTCCTCACGACCTCCCTCAATTTCCTCTTCTGTGTGACTGCGGGTCGAAGTTTCAGACTTGTTATGTTTTTATACTTTTTTCTGCACTTTTGTTGTTAGCATTTTGATTCTCTCTTGTCAAAACACCATTAGCCTTTGTTTTTTATACATTGTGAATTTTGGGCTTGATTCTCCATAAACAAACACTTCTAAAGAACCCAAGGGGAGATTTGGGCCATTCTCGCATTTTTGGCCCTTGTCGCAAAAACGTCCCCGACAAGTGGTAAATTACCAAAAATGACAATGTACATATAAAGTATTGTGAAAGTATTGTGAAAACACTTTCTAAAAAATTATTCTAAAAAGTACTTTCAAAGTTTCTAAATTTTTTTTTTTTTTTTCACTAATATTAACTAATAATAACCTACCGCTTAAAATTTATTGTGAAAATATTGTGATGATATTTTTCAATTTTAATTTCTAATTCTTTATTTTATTTTTTTCTTATTTCTTTACTTTTTTTTTCATCCATATTTCCTTTTTTTTTTCCTCTTTTTTTCTCCTCCACACACGTACCATTCTCTTTTCTTTATCTTTTTTTTTTCCTCTGTTTTTCCCCTCCACACACGTAGCATTCTTTTTTCTTTTTTTTCCTTCTGTCCCCCTTTTTCCCTACCACTTCCTCCAGAACATTCTAGTTTCATTTCGAAGAGTTTTTTCATTATTTATTTTTCTTCTTCCTTTCTCTCTTTTCTCTTACCACTTCGTCTACAAGTTTCTTTCACTCTATCCTATCAAAACAGAAACTTTAAGGTCACACACCACACCATTTGATTCTCATCAAATGAAGATAGAGGGGGAAATCGCCAAAGGAGGAATGGGTCAAATCGGTGCTTGATCTTTGCCTTCACCGCTGCTTGTCTTCCTCAACACACCTTCGTCGTCTGTTGATCTGCTCTCCCTTCACCGCCGCCCGTCTTCCTCCCTACTATTGCTTGATCTCTTCCCCATTGCCAACGACATGCGGTAGAAATGGGTCAGATCGGTTTTTTTTTTTTTTTGTTCCGATTTCTTTATTGGGTTTCTTTGTAAAATTGTGTTATAAACAAAGGGATAAAATTGGGTTTTTAAGAAATTTGTGCAACAGTAACATGAAACGCATCAGCGTTTTTTTGCAATGGAGCTCAAGGCTGCTGTCGCAAATTGGGTTTTTCCTTCACAAATGAAAACATAGCTTTTTTAGAAAAAGCAACTTTAATGTTCTTAGCAAACGTACATTTTATTTATTTGGTTTCAAAAAGCGCGTTTCAGCTTCTAAAAGCTGAAACAAACGGGCACTAAGTTAACTTTTTCTCAAACCTCAAATGCAACCAAAAAGGGTTAGCTCTGTCTCTGTTCATGGAGAGGATAAATTGCCCCATTTACGTAGAGTTTGTGAAATGTAATTCTGATTCAAGATATGAATTTTTTTTTTCCTTTTGAGAGAAATAGCGGTGAGGAAAGGATCCTGTATCAATCGAGACGCCAACACTGGGATTTCTATATGGAAATTCGAGGTGAGGATCATAAGCTTGTCTTGCCATACAAGAGAACAGCAATGCAACCTTAAAAATATCCCCTCCCTACGTTTTCGTATACAAGTACAACTCCACTTGAATATCCAGTAGTAATTACTAATTAATATTAGTTGTTAATAAAAGTAAACTGTGCCTCAAACGACAGTTTGTCATGTACCATTTTGTGAAAATAAAATATGCAATTTTCCCCCTCCTGAAGAACAGAGGTATCGATGTAGGCAGGTACTGTTAGGTTTTAATTTGGTAAATTCCTGGAGACAAATTAAGGGTGGTATTTCAATGTATGTAAGTTAGAGTTAAAGAGTGTAAAAGTCTTTTACAATGTTTTTTTTGTTTGTTTGTTTGTTTAAGAATTTGAAGACAAGCAAGCTCACTCAGGTAAGTTCTAGATTGCTCGACTGCTTGAGTGATCATTATTCGAGAGACAGAAATTTCATGTGACACTAATGGTCGCTCAAGCAAGTTTCTCTGGTTTTGTTTTCTTAGTACAAAACAAGGAATTTGTCTTGAGGGCCAATATATGAATAAAACAATTTTGATCTTTAAGAATTAGAGATATACAAAAATTCAAAAAACAAGTGATACATAAAAATCTAAACTAATATATATTCACCATTAGCAAATATAAACAAATGAAAGCCACAAATAACTATTTCTTAATACATTTCAACTAAATCATATGATATATTAAAATGGAACTCAATGTTTTTCCCTTCAAAATCATTTATGATTATTTTTGTACAAATTTTGCAACAATTCCCTTTTTATTTTTTTTTCCCTTTTAAGTAAAGAATAAAAAAATCCGCTAGAATATCATCTTCCATTTTGTTATGAAATCTAGTTTTGATTATATTCACAATTGAAAATAATCATTCCATAGTTGCAAATAAAAATCGGACAAGTAACTATAGCCATTCTATTTTTAATTGGTAGTTGGTTTTCTAGTCCATACTCACCACTTTTAATGCCCAATCACATAACATTTTCTATGGAAAGCCAATAATTTAACCCCTACTGATTGAGTTCAAATTATACTAGAGGACAATACCCAAAAACTGCACCATACTAAAATTTGTACATTTATATAACATTTCATAAGCAAGACATATTCACTATTTTCTTTGAACATAATGTTCATGAAATGAGTAATATTAACTTCAATATGCTTATCATTCTCCAAAAAAAAAAAAAAAAAAAGCTTAAATAATATACATAAGGTTTCGAAAGTTTATGAACATACCTTTGTTTGAAGCATGATTATATGCACATCTCCAATCAGAGTGTCATCAGGTAATTAAATCCATATTAATTAACCAATTTGAAAACTTAGGTGATTAAATCCGTATTAATTACCTTAAGTTGAAAACTTTGGAAATCAAATCCCTATTAATTAACAAGTTGAAATAAAATACATATTGATTATGTGTGAAATCAAATCCATATTGATTAAGGTTGAAAATCAAATTCGTTATAATTAAGTTGAAATCAAATCCATATTGACATTGGCACAATTAAAATATATTTAATATTTTTTGAAGTCTAATTGTTGAAGTATATTATGCTCAAAAATTCAGGGACGGATCCGAGATTTTAAGCTAGTGGGGGCCGGCGTATAAAGAAAAAAAAATCCAAATAGGCATCCATATAGTATTAAAAAATTATAAATACTCAAAATCATTGCTTCTAAATACATTAAGATGCAATTATTTACCAAAAAAGACAAACAAAAACAAAATAATGTATTTTTTTAATACTAGGCTGTCTAGGATTTTTTTTTTTTTTTTTTGAAGTTAGAGCATTCACATTGATTGTGCTAAAAATTTTAGCTTTTAGTACCTCAAAAAGTTACTTTATCTATTTTAAGACCTCATTTTACAATACACCCAATATCAAATGTTCTATTTTTTTTATAACTTCATTTAAAATAATATAAAATTTTCATTAAAATAATAAAGGAAGCGAGAGAATTTAAGTTTTTTAATTGAAGAAAGAGATATAATCTTAATAAAATATTGTATTTTATTTTTAACAACTTGCTACAATCACTACCAATTTACTGTAGTTGCAAAAAATTTAGCTTTAACTTCTCCAATAACAAATAAATTTTTGATTCTTTGGTGGTAAAATAGTTTTTTTTTTTTGGCTAAAATATAATCACCATTGTGAATATTTTTATTGTTTTTGTTAAGTTTTTTGGTTAGATAATTGCTATTTGGATGAGCCTAGTTAGGCTTACTGTGGAGAAAGGGGACCTAAAGTTTTGGAAGGGGCCTAACTATAAAAATGAAAAATATTATAGCTAAAAAAAAAATTTGGACCCAAAGATTGCCCGGGCCCCCACCTAGGTCTGTCCCTAACTCAAAATGGTGAAATTCCATTTTTAATAGTAGCTTGTAAGGACCAGATTTGAACTCCTAGTCCACTACGTTGATGGACATAGGCCCAAAAAGCCCAAAACAATAAATTTATAGAGAATGGATTGAAAAACTGAGTTTTAGTTAGTCAAACGAACACTAGAATGAGTTTAGATAATAAGAGAATGAAAAGAAAAAGGTTTGTATTGAAGAAAAATCGTCCTCGGCAATATCCGAGAAGGTTTGCTCTTATATATTATTCTCAAGTTCGGTTACAAATTTGGTTCCTGAATGCTACAGTGTTTTACTCTTGAATTCCCGATCCCCTGTTCTTGTTACCACCTTCTTCTTTTATACTATCTTTCATTTTCATTCTCATCTTACACGTGCATGCTAGAGGGTTGGTGTTGATACTTGTCCCATCAGCCCCTCCCTTAAGTCACCATATAGTAGCTGTAAGGCTAAAACAATACTGTTCAGGTATCACCTCCATATTAATGCGGCCAGAGAGTTAGCTGTAGTACATTTAATGCAGATGTAGCAGCTTTCTCCTTAAATATTTTAGGGCACTTTCCTGTCCGATATCTCCACAATACTTATCAACTCCAACGAGACTTCTTGGAGCATCACCCTGAGCGATAGACAACCCCTTCGGACCTTGGCATCAATCAGGCGAGGATATATTTATCCTTGGCCTACCCTCTTGAGCCATTATGGTCAAAGCTAACCTCTATTTACTAACACAGTCTTTTCTAATAAAAATTTCTTCTTCTCAAACAACCTCTTGTCCTCGGATTAGGCCACAGACCTGTAACACAAACAAATGATGGACTTCCGGGCCCAATACCCCTACAATAACCCCTCAATATTCTTTTTTCTGGCTCCTCGGGAAGAAAGGAGAATTTCGACGTCACCAGATTTGCTCTGTGCTCATTTCGTCCCACCTCTGCTCACAAATACACCTTTTTAACTGCCCAAGACACGCTTCCATCGCTTCGGTTTACGAAACGTGCTCCTCATTAAATTTTTACGGCCTTATGTCCCCCACGTTCTATGGTGCGATACAAATCCAACGGCTAATGTTTTTGTTGGGTACCGAGCGGGAATTTTCCCGCTTTTTGCTTCCTCCTCGATATAAATACCTTTTAAATCAACCTCTCATCTCACTTTAGCATTCACTCCGTTCTAGCGCACATACCTTAAACTTGTACACCTTTTCAACTCACCTGTGCCCTTATAAATACCAAAGGCTTGTCCAAGGACACTCTTACTCTTTCTGTAAGTCTTCTTAAACTTTTCCTCTTTAGTTTTCTATACGTTCTTCTTTTCTATGCACTCTCTTTCTTTTCCTCCTCGGCTCCACTTTCCCTTCTCGATCCCTTTAATTCCTCCAACCCCTTCTAGAAATGGGTAGGTTTAAGAGTTTAGTAGATTCCGAGGAGGGAATGGCTAATTTTAGAGCTAAGTATAAGATCCCTCCAGAGGTGGTTACTAAGTACTGTAAAGAGGGACAATGGCACACAGATAGGCAAGAGGAAGAAGTAGTTATCCCAATGATTGCCTTCATAGAAGGAGGGATGAGAATCCCTATGGGTACCGTTTCCCGAGATTACCTTAGGGCCCATAGGTTAGCTCCTACTCAATGTGCCCTTAATATGTTCAGAATACTAGGGTGTGTAGATGCCTTTAACGAAAAAATGGGCTTAGAGTTGACTCACCACGATGTCAACTGGATCTACAATCTCCACCACCTTATTGGGGAGGGGTATTATCTTAAGTCTAGATACCCTTAGGTCAGACTCATCCAATGCCTCCCTGACTCCAATAAAGGCTTAAATAAAGATTTCTTGATTCTATTTGGGGAATGGCACGATGGCCTCCCTTGTCCGACGAAGGAGGGCAAACCAGGTGAGGCTTTAGGTTTATACTCACAATTTTAGAGTTATTCCATTTTTCTTTTTCTTTGATTTTTGTCTATATCTAAGTCTCTTCTGACTTGCATTTCGCTAATGTTATCTTTCTAACTTTTTTGATGGTTTTGTAGACCCACAATCTGTCGTGCCCAACTTCGGTCTCATGAACTGGGAGAGCCTAGATAAGATCTTGCAAGCCGAGGTGTTTATTCACTCTGACGGTCAACTCAGAGCAACCCACTTAATATTGGGCTATACCCCAATCACTAAGACCTTTCTAGTGCCTAAGTGCATCATTAAGGAAAACGATCCGCGCTTACAAAAGATCAACGTAGCTGCGCCAGGTTTCCTTCTTCCTGGTCCAAAACCAGAGGGCATCCAAGTCACAACTCCCATTCTTGAAGGGATACCAAAAGTAGAAACCTCGGCACTACAACAAACAACAGGAGCAGCTACTTCATCTCACCCCATCAACACCAAAGGAGAAGAGGTAGTTGAAGTAGCGGATTTCGAGGATGAGTTTGAAGTTTTCAACCAAGCCCTGTCCCCGGAAGTTTCGAATTCTGATCTCGGCCCACCATTTTCACCAATAATTGACAAGATGGGGATACAACGCAAACCCAAGTCCAGTTTGCTGGATCTGATTGAGTCCCAATTGGGAAGGGATGCACTCAGGAAGACCGCCCAGACAAAGCCTCTCGCTCCCCCACCGACCCTGCCCTTCCAACCTGGACCTGCCGATCACAAAAGAAAAAGGGAATCCAAGGGCAAAGAGGTGGTAGAGGCTGGAAAAACCCACCCCTTTTAGGAGGACGAGGCCTAAAGAATGGCCAAACAAGCGAAGGTGGGGCAGAGAGGTAGTGAGAGAAGGAGTGACCCTCTGCTCGTGCTCGTAGCCTGGCTTCCTGCCCCAATGTTTGATGGGGCCCCCTACTAGATGATGCATCTATCAGGGATTTCCAGGGCAGAAAGGTCGGCTTTGTGGTCGACGCAATGGAGCAAGCTCTGTTGCTTCCCGGAGACATGGCCGAGCTGCGATCCATGAGGAGGCATAAGGTCTTCCTCTGCCTTAAAAGATATTTGGCTATGGTATGATCCTACTTAACCTCTTTCTCTTCTTTCACTTTACTTATTTTCCTTTTCTAACCTTCGTCTCTTTCTTTGGCAGACTGTCTAAGCTTCCTTTCGAGCCGAGGAGATGACCAATTACTGTCATCGGCAAATGAAGGAGGAAGAAGGGAGGCGTATTGCTGTGGTGGATGCTTTCAACGTGGCCAAAAAGAGTAATCAAGAGCTCAAGAAAAAGTTGCAGGAGGAGGAGAAAGAAAGAAAATATGCAGCAACTGCCCTTGAAAATGCTGAGAAACAGGCTGAGAGCCAGAGGCTGCTGCTGCGCAACGCTGAGGACCAGCTGGCCTCCTCCAAGACCCAAATCGCCGCGCTAAAAAAGAAACTGGAGGAGGTTGAGAAGGCCAAGGCTTCAGCCGAGACGGCCAAGGATGAGATAGAGAAAGCTAAGGATGAAGCTGAGCAGCATGGGTATGAAGTTGGGGTGGCCGAGACCGAGGACGCCCTTAGGGTCGAGGTCCCAGCTGTATGTAGGACTTACTGTGCCCTAACATGGGGTGAAGCCCTCAACCAAGCCGGGGTTGAGGCTTCCTCCGTGCTTAGGAAAGCAGAAAGTATCTACTACCCCCCAGCCATACGCCCTTCAAGCTCTTCAGACTTTAAGGCCGACCCAGTTTCCTCGAAGGCAGGCGAAGCTCAAGACAACCCACTCAAGGCTCCTCTTGCAGCCAACACTGCTACAGAAAGGGTAGAACAGGCTGAGGACACCTCAAAGACAGGGGAGGCCAATAGAGAAGCAGTCCAAGGCTCTGACCTACCTCCTCCTGCTCCAAGGGATACCTCCAAGGAAAAAGAAACTTCTCAAAGTATGGAGCTGGTATTGGCAACCCTTACCATACCCTCGAAAGAGGATCCCAAGGATAAGGCCGAAGTGTCCACCACGGCAGCAATTACACAACCTCTCAAGGATCCAAAAGATAAACTTGTAATAAAAATGAAGAAATAGATTGTCTTCTTCTTTTTATTTATTTATTTATTTATTTAGTTTCCTAGTTCTGTATTTGTACCAAGCTTTTGTAATCCATTTGCCTTTGTTAGAGGCTCAATGTTAATGAGACTCAAAAATTTTCTTCTTTATAACTTTGGTGTTAATGTTGTTTCCAATTTATCTTTTGCTTGCTTCAACACTTTGAGAAAAACCGTGATAAATGACCATATCTTGAACTACTGATTCGTCTAAGTGATAGCACAAATTTCACGCACAACATGGTTAGTATCAAAACAAACGAAAACTACTACGTTTATCACTTTGGCAAAGAATAATTCTAATTCTGGGAATCTTTACAGTATTGTGACATGCACATAGGTTTTAAAGAGACAATCCATTTTCACACAGACATAGGTATGCCCATAAATGCTTTAAGTGATGTGAGACTCTTGCTACAGTGAAAATCATTGTTGTTTGGAGTGATTATACTTGGCACCAAAGTAGTCAATTAAGGAAACTAATTTACCTTAAACATGTATTTCACAAAGTCCACAATAGTCAAGGCCTTGCCCTAACACTCAGTAATTTAAGGGAACGTATATGGTCCGAGGAGCCAGACGTAGCTTAAGTTCTGTTTAATACTTGGAATGGTAATTAAAAGTTATCAATTTTCCCAAGATATGTGGTACGAGGATTCAGGCATTACCAAGGTTCTGTTTGATACTTAGATAGATGTTTAGGAGTATTAATTTTCCCAAAGTATGTGGTTCGAGGAACTAGGCATAGCTTAGGTTCTGTTTAATACTGGGAATGATAATTAAAAGTTATCAATTTTCCCAAGGTATGTGGTTCGAGGAACCAAACATTACCAAGGTTCTGTTTGATACTTAGATAGATGTCTGGGAGCATTAATTTTCCTAAAGTATGTGGTCCAAGGAACCAAGCATAGCTTATGTTCTGTTTAATACTTGAAATGATAATTAAAAGTTACCAATTTTCCCAAGGTATGTGGTCTGGGATTCAGGCATTACCAAGGTTCTGTTTGATACATAAATAGATGTCTAGGAGCATTAATTTCCCCAAAGTTTGTGGTCCAAGGAACCAGGCATAGCTTAGGTTCTGTTTAATACTTGGAATGATAATTAAAAGTTATCAATTTTCCCAATGTATGTTGTCTGAGGATCCAGGCATTAACAAGGTTCTATTTGATACTTAGATAGATGGTGAAAAACATATGACACATAATATAACAAACCCACACTGGGTATAGGAAGCCTTTATTAATAATAATACCTCCTAAGGTTATTTACATTCCAAGGACGTGGTACAACCTTTTCCTCTAGATCTTCTAGATAGTACGCACCTATTCTGGCCACCAATGTGATACGATATGACCCTTCCTAGTTGGGTGTGAACTTTCCCCACGTTGGGTTCTTTGCAGTCCCTAAAACCTTTTTTAAGACCAAGTCTCCAACTGTCAATGGTCTTAGCTTTACGTTGGCATCGTATCCATGCTTGAGCTTGTGTTGATAGTAGGCTAATTGGACCATGGCACTTTCCCTTCGCTCTTCAACTAAGTCTAAGCTCCTCCCCAACAGTTCATCGTTGCTGCTCGAAGTGAAGGAACTTGTTCTCAGCGTAGGGAATCCGGTTTCTAGAGGAATAACAGGATCGGCCCCATAAGTCATGGAAAATTGCGTTTCTCCTGTGGACCTACGAGGTGTAGTCCGGTAAGTCCATAAGACATGTGACAGCTCTTCTACCTATTTCCCCCTTTGCATCATCTAGCCTCTTTTTAAGTCCACTCGCGATGACCTTATTAACGGCTTCAACCTGTCCATTCCCCTGTGGATATGCCGGAGTGGAATTCCTGTTCTTTATTCCCAGGTCGCAGCAGTATCTCCTAAAGGCTTTACTGTTAAATTGGAGTTCGTTGTCCGAAATGAGGGTACGAGGGACTCCAAACCTAGTGACAATGTTTTTCCAAATGAATCGTTTGGCATCCACGTCCTTGATGTTTGCTAGTGGTTCAGCTTCAACCCATTTTGTGAAGTAGTCTGTGTCGACCAACAAATACCTCTTGTTCCTTGCTGCCTTAGGGAAATGGCCTACAATATCCAAGCCTCATTGAGCAAAAGGCCAAGGACTGGAGAGAGAAATAAGGACTCCCCTAGGTTGGTGAATGTTTGGGGCAAACCTCTAGCACTAGTCACACCTCTTTGCATAGTCCTGTGCTTCTTTCTGCATCTTCGGCCACTAGTAGCCTTGCGTAAGGGCCCTATGTGATAAAGATTTGCCCCCCGTATGACTTCCGCAAATTCCTTCATGCAATTCTTCCGGAATTAGCTCAACCACTTCAGGGTGTACACATAGCATATACGGGTCAGAAAAGGATCTCTTATACAACTTCTAGTCCTCGAACTGGAGAGAGAAATAAGGACTCATCTAGGTTGGTGAATGTTTGGGGCAAACCTCTAGCACTGGTCACACCTCTTTGCATAGTCCTGTGCTTCTTTCTGCATCTTTGGCCACTAGTAGCCTTGCGTAAGGGCCATATGTGATAAAGATTTGCCCCTTGTATGGCTTCCGCAAATTCCTTCATGCAATTGTTCCAGAATTAGCTCAACCACTTCAGGGTGTACACATAGCATATACGGGTCAGAAAAGGATCTCTTATATAACTTCTAGTCCTCGGACAGCCAGAACTGAGGAGCCTTTCTCCGTACTTTGTCAGCCTCGGACTTGTCCTCTGGTAAAACATCTTCCTTGAGGAACGATACAATAGAGTCCATCCAGTTGGGACCCGCCCTTATTTGATGAACATGAACTACAGTTCTTCCTACCTTGGTAGGTTTACATAAGTCCTCTACGAGGATTACCCGAGGTAAACTTTGTACTGAGGAGGTTGCTAATGTGGCAAGAGAGTCTGCATGTGTATTTTTACTTTTAGGGACTTGTGATAAATTAACAGACTCAAGCCTAGACTGTAAATGTCTAACCTGGTTTAAGTATTCTTGCATTCTAGGATCTCTGGCTTCCAACTCTCCTTGGACTTAGCCAACAACCAACCTTGAATCAGAGAACAACTCCACTGCCTTTCCACCCATTTTTTGCACCACAATCATCCCTTCTAGCAGAGTTTCATATTCAGCTTCATTGTTTGTAGCTGAGAAGCCCAACCTTAAGGATTTCTTAATCGTGATCATCTCTGGAGATATCAGGACTAGCCCCACACCAGATCCCTTATGATTCACTACACCATCAACGTAGATCTTATAGGACAAAGGTTCTTGTACGGAGATTACCCCAATTGATTTTTCATTCATATTTTGCTCCTCAACCCTTTCTTTTACTGGGGTTTCAGTAAACTCAGCTACTAGGTCGGCAAGGACATGACCCTTTACAGAGGTGCGAGGTATGTATTTAATATCAAAAGCCCATAGAATCGTGCCCCACTTTGCAATTCTCCCTGTGTAATCAGCACTCCGAATTAGAGATCTGAGTGGGAGTTGGGTTAGGACAACAACTGTGTGTGACTGAAAATAGTGGGGAAGCTTGCATGTAGCATGCACCACGGCCAGAATGGCCTTTTCTAATGGTAAGTAACGAACCTCAGCCTTATGTAGGGACTTGCTCAAATAATAAACCAGCCTTTGTACGCCACTATCATCCTGTATTAGTACCAAACTCATCGTGTGGGAGGCCACTGCGATGTAGGCAAACAAAACCTCATCCACCTCAGGCCTAGACATGATGGGTGGCCGAGACAAATACTCTTTCAACTGCTGGAAAGCTAGGACGCACTCCTCGGTCCATTCAAATCCCTTCCACTTATTCAATAATTGGAAGAAAGGCCTGCATCTATCCGCTGACCGAGAGATGAATCGGTTTAGAGCAGCGGTCATCCCCGTAAGCCTCTGAACCTCTTTGGGATTCCGAGGTGGATGCAGATTGTTATTTGCTTTAATTTGGTTAGGGTTGACTTCAATTCCACGGTGCGTGACCATGTAACCCAAGAACTTCCCTGATCCGATACCAAAAGAACACTTGGAGGCATTAAGCTGTAGCTTGTATCTCCTTAAGATATCAAAAATATTTCTGAGGTCATTAACATGATCGGACACTATCTTGCTCTTTACCACCATATCATCGATATAAATTTTGATGTTTTTTCTTAACTGAGGCTCAAATATCCTGGTCATCATCCTCTGATAAGTAGCCCCTGCATTCTTCAAACCAAAGGGCATCACCTTATAATGATAATTTCTAGTAGGAGTGACAAAAGCTGTCTTTTCTTGGTCGTCCAAGGCCAAAGGTATCTGATGGTACCCTTGAAAGGCATCTAGGAAGCTCATCCGAGGATGACCCATAGTTGCGTCCACCAGCTGGTCAATTCGAGGCATAGGGAAAAGGTCCTTTAGGCAGGCTTTGTTCAAGTCCGTAAAATATACATATACGCGCTACTTCCCGGTCTTCTTTTTTACCACCACTATGTTAGCCAACCATTCGGGGTAAAAGACTTCTTTAATAGCTCCAGCCTGCTTAAGTTTCATGACCTCGTCTTTGACAGCATCAGAATGGTCCTTGGATGAACGCCGAGGCGGTTACTTCTTGGGGGTGACAGATGAATTGACATTCAGATGATGGCAAATGAAGCTCGGATCCACCCCCGGAGCCTCGTAGGCATTCCAGGCGAATACATCAATGTTTCCCTTAAGAAATTCTGCCAACTCCCCTTTCTTCTGAGGTGGTAGTTGAGTTCCAATCTAGAAAAACTTCTCTGGATCATCCCCTATGGCAAATCTCTCTAAATCTTCACATTTAGCTTCCTTGGCTTGCCCCTTAGCATGTAATTCCGTAGACTTTGATTGCTATAAACTTTCCTTAACTAAGGCCGAGGACTCAGCTGCCGGCTGATGCAAAATTGCAGACACAAGGCATTGCCTAGCCATGGATTGGTTCCCTACCAACTCCTCAATTCGATCTCCTGACGGATATTTCACTTCTGATGCAGAGTTGAAGAAACAGCCCCTAGGGCGTGAAGCCAGGGTCTGGCAACTATGACCATGTAGGGAGAGAAGGCATCGACCACAATGAAGTCCACTTCAACCACTTCTAAGCCTGTCTGCACGGGCAACCTAATCTGACCTTTGGAATAAAAAATTTTCCATTAAAACTTACCAAAGGTGAATCATAGGTTGTCAGGTCCTCAGGCTTTAAGTTCAGCCCTTGTACAGATCAGGATACATAATCTCTGCACCACTGCCCTGATCCACCAATACCTTTTTCACATCATACCCTCATATTCTGAGGGTTACTACCAAAGCGTCGTCATGTGGCTAGATGGTTCCTGCCTTGTCTTCATCCGAGAAACTCAACGCCAGTCGAATTTCTAATTTAGCCCTCTTCGGCCTCGAATTCGCGTCCTCGGCTGGTAGCCGAGCTACATATATCACCTTGGAGGGCTGAGATCCAATCCTCCCAAGTGCAGCAAAGATGACAGTGATTGTGCCTATTGGGGGTCTTGAAGAAACACTCCCTTGAGTCCCAGACCTTGACTGGTCTCCTTGCCTGTTGGGGCGGTACAAGAGATGCTGTAACCTCCCCTCTTTGACCAGTTGTTCCGGATGATTCCACAATGTTCGCAGTCTTCGGTGGTATGTCCCCGCTCCTGGTGGTACTCGCAATGAAGGCTTTGATTGCGCCTAAAAAGGTCTTCACTCATCTTGTTCGACCATTTGAAGTATGACTCATTCTTGATCTTCTCTAAAACTTGATGCATCGGCTCTCTAAACACAGTGTTTACCATTTGAGGAGCTATAGGCGAAAATTGCCCAGCAAAGTCTCTTCGAGGTATGTTATTGTTGTAGCCGTCCGACCTGAAATCCCTCATTTCTTGAGGGATAACCTTGCCCTTTCCCCTGTCTTGCTGTTGGTCCTCCTCAACCCTCTTGTACTTGTCAATCCGATCCATGAGTTGACGTATACTGGTAACAGGTTTCCTAGTTAAAGACTTCCTTAAGCCATGCTCGGCAGGTAGGCCGAGCTTGAAAGTGCTAATGGCTACATCGTCAAAATCACCATCTATCTCGTTGAACATCTCCTAGTATCTGTCCGAATACGTCTTTAGGGTTTCTCCTTCTCTCATGGACAAAGACAACAAAGAAGCTAAAGGCCGAGGAACCCTGCTACACGTGATAAAGCGGGATCCAAATGCTTGAGTAAGTTCTTTGAAAGAATCAATAGAACCTGCCTTCAAACTATCAAACCACCTCATTGCCACAGACCCCAAACTAGATAGGAATACCTTGCACATCAAAGGCTCGTTCTTGGAGTGTACGACCATCCTTTGATTGAAGTGACTAACGTGCTCCATAGGGTCCGTTCTTCCGTTGTACATGGTGAACGTAGGTTGGGAAAACCGCTGAGGAAGTCTCCCTCCCTCAATCCAGCGCGTGAAAGGTGACCTGGAAATCTGGTTAAGTGCTCTACTCATAGCGTCGTTTCCCAGGCCAACCGAGGACGAATTTCTATTTCTAATTTCATGATGATAGTCCTCATCATACGAGAAAGACTCACTAGGGGGAGTCCTTGATCTGCGCTTATAGCTACCATCCTCCTCACCATTAGAAGAGAAGTTAGGATTGGATGGAGCTCGCCTTCGCCATTCATGACGCAAGCTTTTCTTCAGGTGATCAATCTCCTTCTGCATGTTTCTGGCATTCTCCTCCTGAGAGACGTGGTTTTTACCTCGAGCCTGGCTTTTACTGGTATGGGTAGTATGTACACTTCCCTCTCGGTCTCTTTGTCGTTCAAGATCGCGGGGGTGGTCTTGATGCTGAGACCCCATAGACTCTGTCTGGTGTGGACCTGAACCTACCATGGTTCAAAGTTGGATTCACTATAACACTAGTAGTTCCCAGAGACGACACCAATTGTAAGGACCAGCTTTGAACTCCTAGCCCACTACATGGATGAACTTAGGCTCAAAAGGCCCAAAACAATAAATTTATAGAGAATGGGTTGGAAAACTGGGTTTTAGTTAATCAAACGAACACTAGAATGGGTTCAGATGATAAGAGAATGAAAAAAAAAAGGTTTGTATTGAAGAAAAATCGTCATCGGCAAGATCTGAGGAGGTCTGTTCTTATATATTATTCTTAAGTTTGGTTACAAATTTGGTTCCTGAATGCTACAGTGTTCTACTCTTGAATTCCCGATCCCCTGTTCTTGTTGCCACCTTCTTCTTTTATACTATCTTTCCTTTTCATTTCCACCTTACACATGCATGCTAGAGGGTTGGTGTTGATACTTGTCCCATCAGCCCCTCCTCTAAGTCACCATACAGTAGTTGTAAGGCTGAAACAACACTGTTCAGGTATCACCTTCACATTAATGCGGCCAGAGAGTTAGCTGCAGTACATTTAATGCGGAGGTAGCAGTTTTCTCCTTAGATATTTTAGGGCACTTTCTTGTCCGACATCTCCACGATACTTATCAACTCCAACAAGACTTCTTGGAACATCACCCTGAGCGATTGACAGCCCCTTCGGACCTCGGCATCAATCAGCCGAGGATATATTTATCCTCGGCCCACCCTCTTGAGCCTTTATAGTCAAAGCTAACCTCTATTTACTAACACAGTCTTTTCTAATAAAGATTTCTTCTCCTCGGGCAACCCCTTGTCCTCTGATTGGGCCACAGACCCGTAACACAAACAAATGATGGACTCCCGGGCCCAATACCCTACGTAGCTTTTCATAATTTTCTAAATTCTTGCAAATAAAAGTTATTTATTAACAAAAAAATATAATCAATTCTAAAAGGTCTTGAATACTTAATTCAATCAAGGGAATAGAATGAAATGATTATAAGGGAATGGAATGGAATTGAATGTATTTAAGCAAGGGAAATGAATGGAATGAAATTGAAATCAGTAACCTTGATTGAATGTTTTAAAATAAATGAATGAAAATGAATGGAATGTAAGTAATCTTATTTGGGAGTAACATAGAGGGAATGAAATAGAATCATTTTATGACAATATTACTATTAGACCCCTATTTTAAAATAAATGGTTAAATATGTAAGGGTATTTTGGGAGTTTTAGTAAAAAATTCATTAAATCTAATCTCATTCCCTCCCATTCCTCCCAATTTCGAGAGGAATGAAAATTTGAGGTTTTAAGTATATAGAGAGGAATGAGTGTTCCCTTCTACTCATTCCATTCCCTCCTACTTAAGCTCCTAAGCAGGGAAAGGAAATAATATTCTAAAATTATTCTTTCATTCTTTTCCATTCCATTCTCTCATCTCAGACGAGGGCTAAGTGAATTTTTCATTAAAAAGGGTTTTCATTGGTTTTTCACTTCATTATCAATGTGTGTGCCTATTTATTTCTTTATGATTATTTTCAAATTTGGTAGTTGATAACCATGGTTGAAATAATGTGTGCTACTTATTTGAAATAAGAGATTTAGGGTTCAATCTCTGCCTGCACCAAAAACTAATTGATGTCTCGGTCTGATGGTAAATAGCTATCATCAGGAGCGAACGTCATAGGTTGAAACTCTCTCTCTCAAAAAAAAAAAAAAAAAAAAAAATATATATATATATATATATATATATATAACTTGATCGATTGAACTAACAATGAAAAGTGCAATAAAAAAAAAGGAAAAAAAAAAAAAAAAAAAGGCAGACAAAAGAAAACAATACTAATTGATATTTAATATGTTTGTAAATGAGAAAATTTATATTATAGTATTATTAAACATTTATTATGATTGTATTTGTGTATGAAAGTATTTATTCTATTATTTTTAGAAAATATGATTTGGTAAAATTTTAATGTAGGATTTAAATATATGATAAAATGTAAAATTAAATTAAAATATATTATAGAATAATGAGGTGTAAAATTAGGAGATCTCAAAAATTCATGTGATAAAATATTGTATTATTGTGAAGTCAAACAAAAGTTAAACGTCTTCGGCCTTATAGTATTTATAGATTATTTTTTCTATTTAAATTTCTTTTATAATCATTTGTCAAAATGTTTTTTTATCATTAATTTATATTTTTTGAAAAATCAAGAACCATAGTTTTTTTTAATAAAAAAATTATTGCTTGGAATTAAATCGGTAGGGTTAATTTTGGAAATTAAAAAAAGGGAACATCTATATTTTATTTTTATTTTTTTATAAGGGAACATCTGTATTTTTGAGAGAGTTTTAACCTATGGTGTCCGCTCCTGATGATAACTCTTATCATTAGAGTAAGACATCAATTGGTTTTTGGTATAGGCGATGATTGAATCCACAGATCTCTTATTTAACTATCAGAAATTTTACTAGTTGAGCTAACTGAAACCCACAGGAATACCTTTATTGTTTGTGGCATAAAAGATTTCAAAATTCAATTGGTATAAGAATTTTTTCCAAAAAATTATCAATTGCATTATCTTTTTTTTTTTTTTTTTTTTTGAGAAACAAACACATACAGAAATGAGAGGGAAATATGTTCTAACACAAAGGCATACCACAAATCCACTCAAAAATCATAATAAATTTTAAAAGAGGGTAGGGTAAGTTATCTAGAAAGTGGAAACATCAAACACGGAGTCAGTTACTGAAATATATTTGGGTACAAAAAGAGAGAGCCTCCATTGCATCATCGTTTTGGTTTACAACAGAAAGCCTCCACCTTCCTCACCCCCCAGAAGGATATTGGACCTTCTTCAACATTTTCATTGTCGAAGTGTAGTCTCATAGTATTCATTCATCTACTTCGTTTTGGTTTACTAAAGTCTTTGAACTTCTTTGTCCTCAGGGGCCAAAAAAAAAAGAGAGTCGTTGAAGTTCTGTTCTGAAAAAGAGGTCTTGGAACTTGTTGTAACAATGGCCAACAAGCAAGGAGAGGGCCCAGCGATTGGGATCGATCTGGGTACAACGAATTCATGTGTGGTAGTGTGGCAAAATGAAAGAGTAGACCACTCCCTCCTATGTTGCTTTCACTCCTATGGAGCGCTTGGTAGGTGTTGCCGCCAAGAACCAGGTGGCTAGGAACCCCACCAACTCTGCATTTGGTAATCTTCAATGAACTTTTTTTCCTTTCAAACAAAAAAAGGGATTAATAAAAAGTTTCATTTTTTTTGAAGTTTTTATTTTTATTTTATTTTATTTTTTACATAAAATCTTAACTTTCACTTTCCAATATCAATATATGTTATTTGCCGGTTGACATATTTTATGGGTATTGTTTTGGAATAAAGATTTATTTGTTTTTTCACTTAAAATCTTAATAAATTATACTCTCACTAACAACTTCACATTCACCCACATAACTGCTAACAATTTCATAAAATGAGTTTTTTTTTTAAAAAAAAAAAAAAATTATAATTTAATAGTTACAACTGGGAAAGGAAATTTTGAATCTTAGATGTTATAAACACATCATAAAATACCAACTAGTTGAATATCTGTTCTTATTATTTGCACTTGCGTAGAGCGAATGTGAAGACACCGGTATGTTTATTTTATTTATTTATTATTTTTTTAGAACCCTGACGATATGGATTGTTGGGTAACAAGTTTTGTGGAAAGAAAAATTTATTTGGATGTACGTCAGGATGTTTGTAATCATTGTTAAATTTTGTTCCTAATGCTCTTCACTTTAATTCCTTTAAAATTTTTCATAAAGGGGAAAAAAAAAATACACGTTTTTTTTTAGAGTTACAACTAATGACATCTGCTCCTAATGATAGTTTTTTATCATTAAACCAAAATACCAATCGGTTTTTGATGTAGACGGGGATTGAATCTCAAATCTCTTATTTAACTATCAGACCAATTGAGCTAACTAGAACTCACAAAAAATAAATCACTTTAAAAATGTTTAATTCTAGCATTCATCTATATAAAAAAAAAAAAATTATAAATAAATACTAGCATTCAAATATTCTGACTTTTTTTTTAAAGGATTTAAATATCATAACGTCATCTATTGAATTCTATTCAGGGTTCAATGTCGGAGAATAAGAATTCACAACTTCAATAATAAAAATCATTTAAAAAACCAAAAACTTTTTTTCCATTTTTGCATCAATTATGAATTATTTGCTTTAGTAATTGTTATTATCAAAATTTTAATTAAAGTTATGTTTATAAATTTCAAACTTGTTTTATCTGCTCTAATCAAATTTAAAATTTTAACGTGAGATCACAATGTTATCAAAAGCAGCTTCAAGTATATGTTGCAATGTGTGTGTGTGAAGTTGTGGTGTGTTTTTTGTGTTAGAACCCTTTTCCTTCTTTATTTTGTGTGTGTGTTTGTTTCTAAAAAAAAAGAATGGGTAATTGTCCCACATTGCTTAAGAGAGTGTGTTGTGTGCAGTATAACTTACCACACCCTCCCTTAAAAGTTACCGTGACATTTGAGTGAAGTTGTAGTGTGCCTTTGTGTTAGAATCCTTTCCCTCTTTCTTGTGTCTATGTGTGTGTGTTTGTTTGTCAAAAAAAAGAATGAGTAATTGTTCCACATTGAAAGAAAAGAAAAGAAAAGAGTATATGTTGCAATGGTTGATATATATATATATATATATATATATATATATATATATAAAGTTTGGGGTAATTTTAATTTTTCTCCCCTAAAGTTTCAATATTTTGATTTGCTGTCCTAACTTCAGGTATCATCATTTGGATTTGCTTTCCATCAATGTGTGAAGCCTTATAAAAAAACTCCTTCCCTGAGGAAAGGGCTCGTAATGATCTTCGGTTAGCTGTTAAGTTCGAAATCAATTAAAACAATTTCAAAGATAGAGGGTGTATGACAGTTCCAAACATAGAGGGTTCAAATCAATACAATTTCAAACATAGGTGTAAGATACAAACATAGAGGGCAATATTGCGGCCCCAATCTTATACGCTTAAGACAACTAGGCACAACACAAAGTTGGAAGGGAATGACTACTCATGATACTTAATGTAATGAGAGCATATTGAAATTTTGAAACTTTAGGGAGCAAAATCAAAATAACCCCAAACTTGAGTGTAATTTACAATTTAATCTTGATTTTTTCCTTTGTTCTCTCTCTTTTATACTATCTTATTAGGATCATGAGCTACTGAATGTTCGCTTCAATTTCTTAAATTCACGAATAAAAAGTATACCAGTAAAAAAAAAAAAAAAAACTCAATGTATAATGCTTGTTGTGCATTAAGATTGTATTATTCATCTACTATTTGACGCATTTGTTTCTTAAAAGGGAAATTATTTTGTAGATGCAAAGCGGTTGATCGGTAGGAGATTCAGTGATCCTTTGGTTCAAAATGATATCAACCTTTGGCCATTTAAGGTCATTGAAGTTCTTGGTGATAAGCCTATGATTGTGGTCAACTATAAATGCGAAGAGAAGCACTTTGCTGCTGAGGAAATCTCGTCTATGGTCCTAATAAAGATGCGTGAAATAGCTGAGGCCTACCTAGACAAAACTGTGAAGAATGCGGTTGTTAGTGTCCCTGCCTACTTCAATGACTCCCAGCGTAGGGCTACAAAGGATGCCGGAAGCATTGCAGGCCTAAATGTCCTGCGTATAATCAATGAACCAACTGCTGCAGCCCTTGCTTACAGTCTAGACAAGATTGCAAATAGCATTGGCAAGAGTAATGTGTTGATTTTTGATTTGGGTGGTGGCAGGGGCGTAGCCAGGAATTTATACATGGGGGGCCGACCACTTGTGCATGGAGGTGTTGACCTACATGGACCCACCACTTTTTCCTCACCACTCACAACTCGCCGCATGGTGAGTTGTGGCAAAAATTGTGTAAGTTTTTGTGGTTCTAGCATTTTTCAATAACTTAAGCTCAACCCTATTTTCTTGTCTATCTCCCTCCTACTACACACATTGACTAAAATGATTGCTAGGTTTCTTTAACGGCTTCTAGGGTTGGATTGGAAGTCTTTGATACCAAGTTGGAGTTGAGTTGTAAAGTGTGGAAGATTAGAAATAGGTGACAAGTAAGTAAGAGAGAGAGAGAGAGAGAGAGAGAGAGAGAGAGAGAGAGAGAGTAGTTTTGATATATAACCTATGCAGTTTGAGTCTTTTTTTCTTCTTGGGTACTAATTCTGCATTTGGCTAATTATGACATTGTCAACATTCAACAAACATATTAATTTCATCATTTCTCAATACTCAATTAAGTCAGAGATATCTAAAAAAAAAGTAGCACAAAAATATAATCCAATGCGCAAATGAATGGTGAGGAAGAATTCAACGGAGAAAAGGAGACTGAGATAGGAGGAAGTAATATTGTGAGACAACGCCTAATTACCTATAAGCTTGCCATTAATAAAAACATGCAACACATCATGCATGCTATCAATTGTCAGTGTTGGTCTAACTTCCTTTTCCTCCCACAGGTGTCTTAATTTCTGAATTGCTAACATCTTTTTTATTAAAGAATGCATCAATTGTTTTTCGTTTGCTCATAATTCTTTTAGCTTTAAGAATATGACTAAAAAATTAACCTGAAAAGAACTTTAAAAAATAAAATTTTAATTAGAAATTTTTACTTAGTTATATGAATGTTATTCATACTCAAGAAAAAACAAAATTTCCACTATAATTTAAACAGTCAACCCATTTTTAATACGACTTTAATTAATAATAACCCCTCAAACAAAAACAAAAATTAAACACACAAGTATTGGTACACAACATAAACCAAACAATTTAACAACACCCACAGCCACATCCACAGTAACATGATATCTAACTAATCAAAACAATTTTACCTTAGAAACTTTGTCTTCACAAAGTGCAAAGATGGGTCACCCAGGTGGCAATGCCTACTGCCTCTGCCTCCAAAAGATCTTCCCTTCAAGACTCATCACAAACAATCTCCCTATGCCTTCAATCACGTATTTCTCTAAAAATTTATAAAAATATAAAGAGCATGTGAATATTTAGGTGTAGATAGTTGAGAAAAAAAAAAAAAAAAAAAAAGACACTAAAAAGAGATGAATCATGAATGTCTAATGCTTAAGAAAGAGAAGAAAACTCACCAGGTGGTCACCAAGTTCCAAAACTAAAGCTGAATCAGTTGATGAAGAAAGAAAAAATTAGTCAGAAATTTTTTTTTTCCCGGACTGTGAGGACAGAACAAAGGACTGGAGTGTTGGGGGCTGGTAGGCAATGGTACCAGTGCTGAAAGTGTATCAAAGAAGACAAAACAACCAAGTTCCAAAACTAAAGCTGAATCAGCTGAT
Organism: Quercus aquifolioides; assembly: GCA_019022515.1. Classification (NCBI taxonomy): domain Eukaryota; kingdom Viridiplantae; phylum Streptophyta; class Magnoliopsida; order Fagales; family Fagaceae; genus Quercus; species Quercus aquifolioides. The sequence goes on from CM032329.1 coordinate 7,451,369, forward strand.
GAAGAACGAAAAAATTGGTCAGAAATTTTTTTTTTCTTTGGACTGTGAGGACAGAACAGAGGACTGGAGTTTTGGGGGCTGGTAGGCTGCTGTACCAATGCTGAAAGTGTATCAAAGAAGCCAAAATAAAAGAATAAAAAGTAAAAATGGCAAGGGATTCCGTGGGTCAGGATGGGCTTTTTGAGATGAAGGGAAAGTGTATTTTTGTTGATATTTGGATTTAAGAGTATTTAAATGTTGGACTTATGAGTATTTCCGTGGGCCAGCAGATTTTTGTTTTATTTAGAGTTACCTAAAACTAAAGCTGGGGATGGGAGTGGGCTGGGAGAATAGGTGAGAAATGGGTAGGGGGGCCGGCTGTCTAATGTTGGGGGGGCCCATTTATTTTTTCTTCATAGTCTAATGGGAAATTTTTTTTTTTTTTTTTTTTTGCAGGGGCCACGGCCCCCCCAAGCCACTATGTGGCTTCGCCCCTGGGTGGTGGCACTACAGATGTCTCACTACTTACCATTGACAAGGGTATCTTTGAAGTGAAGGCTGTTATTGGAGACACTCACCTTGGAAGTAAGGACTTTGATAACCGAATGGTGAATCACTTTGTTGAAATATTTAAGAGGCAACACAAGGTGGACATTAGTGGGAATTCCAAAGCTCTTAAGAGGTTAAGAACTGCTTGTGAGAAAGCAAAGAGGATTCTTTCTTTCGCAATTGAGACTTGCATTGAAGTCGATTCTTTATATAATGGTATTGATTTTTTTTCAAATATTACCCTTGCCAAATTTGCAGAATTCAATATAGATTTATTCAGGAAGTGCATCAATATTGTGGAGAAGTGTTTGACTGATGCTAAGATGGATAAGAGCTGCGTCCATGATGTTATTCTTTCAGGTGGTTCTTCCCGAATTCCCAAGGTGCAGCAGTTGTTGCAAGACTTCTTTGATGGGAAGGAACTTTGCAAGAGCATTAATCCCGATGAGGCTGTAGCTTATGGAGCAGCTGTTCAAGCTTCAATCTTAACTGGTATGAGAAATGAGAAACTTCAAGACATCGTGCTCTTGGATGTCACCCCTCTCTCCCTTGGTGTATCAGTTTGCGGAACAGAGATGTCTGTTTTGATTCCAAGAAATACTGCTATTCCCACCAGGAAAGAGGGGTTCTTCACCACCACGGTTGACAATCAAACTTCTGTACCTGAGTTTGTTTACGAGGGTGAAAGAGCTAGAGTTGAGAACAACAACTTCTTGGGAGGATTTATACTTTCTGGCATTCCTCCAGCACCCAGGGGTGTTGCTCGGATAAAAGTTTGTTTTGAAATTGATGCTAATGGCATCTTAAATGTTTCTGCTGAGGAAATGATCAAGGTAATAGGACTACTCCTTCCTATGTTGCTTTCACTCCTGCCCAAAGCTTGGTCGGTGATGCTGCCATGAACCCCACCAACTCTGTCTTCGGTACATCTTCAAATAACTTTTTTTTTTTTTTTTAGATGAATATATATATTTTTAATTCTAAAAAAACTTGGTTTTTTTACTTGCCAACATCAATGTGTATTCTTGGTATACATTGCGTTTGTCTAAGCCTGTCTTCTTGGCTCTTGCTTTTACATGGATTATTATTTTGGCGAATGTTAGAACTACTTATTTCGGTCTGTATTTAATCACAGATAAAGTTTTATGTTCTAAATTCTCATTCACCAAAAACACAATTTATTGCTCGTGTATGATATACTCCTTAAAAGAAAAAGAAAATGAAAAAACTTATTTTCAGGAATTTTCCTGTTTCCCTTCTTTTGTTTTCTTTTTTCTTTTTTTCTTTTTAAAATAATTGTGCACTCACATGTTAGCCATAAAGATGTTCCTCCCTACAATAGTTCAGCAGAAAATAAAAATTTCTCCACTTAAATCACTTTAATAATGTTAATTGCATTCACAATTTCAATAGTAAAAATTATTTAACGAACTCATAACTTTTTCCGTTATATGCATCTCTCAGTGAATTAATGTAATTATCAAGTCTCCGTTTAAAATTTTAAAACTTTGTATCTATGTATCATCAGCTCTAATCAAATTTAAGATTTTAACGTGAAATCACAATGTTATCAAGAGCAGCTAGTTGATTTTTTTTTTCTCTCTTCCAAAAATATTTTATTAGTTATATTATATGAGCTACAAAATGTCCTCTTTCATTCCTTTAATTCACAAATAAAATATAATTGTCAACAAAAAAAAAAAAAAAAAAAAATTAGTAATATCTAATTTCTGCTTCGTGGGCTTTATTGTTGTCTTATAATTTTTTTTCATTTTCTATTTGAACTATTTCTAAAAAGGTATTATATTGCAGATGCAAAGCGGTTGATTGGTAGGAGATTCTCTGATCCCTTGGTTCAGAGTGATATCAACCTTTGGCCATTTAAGGTTATTGAAGGTCCTAGTGATAAGCCTATGATCGTGGTCAACTATAAGGGCAAAGAGAAGCATTTTTCTGCTGAGGAAATCTCATCCATGGTCCTTAGGAAGATGCGTGAGATGGCCGAAGCCTACCTGGGCACAACTGTGAAGAATGCGGTTGTTACTGTCCCTGCTTACTTCAATGATTTCCAGCGTAAGGCCACAATGGATGCTGGAGGCAATGCAGGCTTGAATGTCCTACGTATAATCAATGAACCAACTGCCACAGCCATTGCATATGGTCTTGAGAAGTCTGGCTGCGTTGGCAAGAAAAATGTGTTGATTTTTGATTTGGGTGGTGGTACTGCAGATGTCTCACTACTTACTATTGAGAATGGTGTCTTTGAAGTGAAGGCAGTTGCTGGAGACACTCACCTTGGAGGTGAGGACTTTGATAACAGAATGGTAAAACACTTTGTTGCAACATTTAAGAGGAAACACAAGGTGGACATTAGTGATAGCCCCAAAGCTCTTAGGAGGCTAAGAACTACTTGTGAGAAATCAAAGCGGATTCTTTCTTCTGCAATTGAGACTGACATTGAAGTTGATTCTTTGTATATGTTAACGTATATAGTGTTATGGGCTTTAGGCCCAACTAGATTACTTGTATTACACTCTTACTTGTACTGCACTAATATGCCTCCTATATAAAGACACTCATGTATATTATTTCATTGAGAAATACAATACAATTATTCATTCAGTATTTCTAACATGGTATCAGAGCTACTGTTCTGACCTTTTCTTAGTAGTCTTGTCTTTATTGGTGTTACTCCATTCTTAACATTGCTTCCGCCATCTTAACAGCCTCCGCAGCCTTTCGCTGTTGAACCTCCGACGTCTTCTTCCAGCCGTCGTCCTTGGGTTTCAGACCTGCAGCCGCCGTCGTTGAGGAGTTTCACACTGCAAAGACCACTGCCCTTTGAGTCACCGCCGCGAATATTGCTCCGATTAATTTTATGCAGGTACCACTGAGATTGTCTTGCGCAGATCTACAAAATCATGGAAGCCTCGAAGCCATTGGAGACCGCACGTGCCTCCATGCGCCGCTCAAAGGCTCTGTTACGCAGCCCACGAGCCTCCACGCGCCACTGCACAGATGAGTTGCCTTTCCACGCGCCGCATCATCAAGTCACGCGCCGTCACGTGCTGTCACGCGCCTCAACCCCTACTGCTGGTGCCTTTGCTGATGTCATTTTGCCACGTTAGCCCTAGTTGCGTCATCGCTGACGTCACTTCCTTACGTCAGCTGCTGACGTCATCATTTGACTTCTGTTGGTTTGACCGTTGACTTTCAGCAGGGTTGACCGTTGACTTTTTCCCATAGTTGACCTTTTGCAGTCCAGGTGCTTCTTACGCAGTTTTTCGCGTAGATTTCATTTTTGCAGTCCATTTTTGCATATTTTGCTTCTAAATGAAGAATAAGGACAAGTCTTATTCCTTTTGCAACAATCATCGCCAACAATCCAACAAACATTTTTGCAATTTTTGCAAACGTTTTGGCCACAATATTGAGACTTGCTATCATCGCAACAAATCAGCTGTGTCCATTTCTGCTGCTACTATTGCTAACGCTGAGAGTGTCCAACGAATGGCTCCTGTCTCTACACAGTCTAAGTATTCTGGATCCACTTTCTTCATTTCCAGAGATGACCTTATAAATATCATCGCCAATGTCATTCGTATAGTTGGTAATGCATCTTATTCCTCTTCTCTCTCAGCTTTATCTGGTATGTCTCCTACCTCTTGGCTTATGGATTCTGCTTGTTGTAATCACATGACACCTCACTCGTCCTTATTTTCTGCCCTTACACCTGCACCACACCCTCTTAATATTCGTACAGCAAATGGTTCCACAATGTCTGGTCATAATATAGGTTCAGTTTCAACCTCCAACCTCTCGGTTCCTGGAGTCTTTAATGTTCCAGACCTTTCTTATAATTTATTTTCTGTGGAACAATTAGCTGAGTTGGGTTATCGCATTACCTTTGATTATTCTGGGTGCATTGTGCAGGATCCTAGGATGGGACAGGAGCTTGGGACCGGTCCCAAAGTTAGGTGTATGTTTCCCGTGGATAACCTTCGTCTTCCACTTGTTGCTCCTGTTTCTGTTGCTGCAGCTGTTGCAGTTTCTTCCACTCCTTCCCTTGCACTTTGGCATGCTCGTCTTGGTCACGCATCTTCCTCTCGGGTACAACAATTGGCTTCTACAGGTTTGTTAGGTTCAATGTCTACAAAAAATTTTGATTGTATTTCATATCAGTTAGGAAAACAACCAGTTTTGCCTTTCAATACTAGTGAATCAATATCCATTGATATCTTTGACCTTATTCATTCCGATGTTTGGGGGCCTTCCTCTATCTCTAGTATTAGTGGGTCTAGATATTTTGTTGTCTTTGTTGATGATTACTCTTGCTATAGCTGGATTTTTAATATGAAACATCGTTCTGAATTATTGGAAGTATATTCTAATTTTGCAAAAATGGTTGAAACTCAGTTTTCCAGACGCATCAAAATTTTTCGATCTGATAATGCTCTTGAATACACTCAATATGCTTTCCAAGCTGTTTTGCATTCCTATGGCACTGCTCATCAACTAACTTGTCCAGGTACCTCTCAGCAAAATGGTAGAGCTGAACGAAAACTTCGTCATATTCTTGACACTGTTCGTGCTCTCCTTCTCTCTGCCAAAGTTCCTGCTCCTTTTTGGGGTGAAGCTGCTCTTCATGATGTTCATACTATTAATCGCATTCCGAGTCCTGTTATCCAAAATCAAACTCCATATAAGCGCCTTTTTGGGTCACCTCCAGATTATCACCACCTCCGCTCCTTCGGTTCTACTTGTTTCGTTCTTCTTCAGCCACATGAGTATAACAAACTTGAGCCTCGGTCAAGGCTTTGTTGTTTTCTTGGCTATGACGAAACTCAAAAGGGGTATAGGTGTTATGATCCTGTCTCTCATCGTCTTTGTATCTCCCGCAATGTTGTCTTTTGGGAACATCGCCTCTTTGTCGAGCTCTCTTATTTCAGTGCTTCCCTGTCTTCCTCCTCTGTCTTAGATCTTTTTCCAGATGAGGCACATATTCCTTCTGTAGCTACTCCTGATCTTCCTGTAGTTGCTCCTGATTCTGTTGCTATAGACTTCTCTGTCCAACCACCAGATATCATTGATCCCTTTCCTAGTTCACCCTTTAATGAACAGGTGGAAGATGAACAGGTTGAAGACGAGCTACCCAACCCCAATCCTGAGCTTGGGTCTCCTGCTCCTGCTCCGCTTGAAGATCTTTCACAAGACATTCCACCTCGTTACTCAACTCGGGTAAGATCTATCCCTGCACATTTACTTGACTATCATTGTTACACTGCCCTTGCTACACTACACGAGCCTTACACCTATCGTGAGGCTTCCACTGACCCTTTATGACAGATTGCAATGAAAAAAGAACTTGATGCATTATCTAAAAACCATAATTGGGATTTGGTGACACTTCCTCCTGGGAAATATGTGGTTGGTTGTAAGTGGATCTACAAGATTAAGACTCGCTCTGATGGGTCCATTGAGCGCTACAAAGCTCGTCTTGTTGCAAAAAGTTTTACACAAGAATATGGGATTGATTATGAAGAGACATTTGCTCCGATTGCTCGTATCTCATCTGTTCGTGCCCTCTTAGCTGCTGCTGCTGCCAGTAAATGGGACCTTTTTCAGATGGATGTCAAAAATGCATTCCTTAATGGGGATTTAAATGAAGAAGTGTATATGCAACCTCCTCCTGGTCTCTCTATTGACTTAAACAAGGTTTGTCACATTTGACGTGCACTTTATGGCTTTAAACAAGCTCCACGAGCTTGGTTTGCCAAATTCAGCTCTACCATCTCTCGCTTGGGTTACATGGCCAGTCATTATGATTCTGCCTTATTTCTTCGTCGCACTGACAAATGCACTATTTTACTTCTCCTATATGTGGATGATATGATCATAACTGGGGATGACCTCAGTGGCATTCAAGAACTCAAGGCTTTTCTCAGTCAGCAGTTTGAGATGAAAGATCTTGGACATCTCAGCTACTTCTTGGGTCTTGAAATCACTCATTCTACAGATGGATTTTATATTACTCAAGCCAAGTATGCCTCTAAACTCTTGTCTCGAGCTGGACCCACTGATAGCAAGACTGTTGACACTCCAGTTGAGCTTAATGTGCATCTGACTCGCTCAGGGGGGAAACTATTATCTAATCCCTCTCTTTACAGACGCTTGGTTGGCAGCTTAGTTTATCTCACTGTCACTTGTCTAGACATTTCCTATGTTGTTCACCAGGTGAGCCAGTATCTGTCTGCTCCACGATCGACTCACTATGCTGCTGTTCTGCGCATTCTTCGATACCTAAAGGGCACTCTCTTTCATGGTCTTTTCTACTCTGTTCAGTCTCCTCTTATTCTCTGTGCATTTTCTAATGCTGATTGGGCAGGAGATCCCACTGATCGTAGGTCCACCACTGGTTATTGCTTTCTTCTTGGTTATTCTCTAATTTCTTGGCGAAGCAAGAAACAAACTCATGTGGCCCGCTCCAGTACTAAAGCAAAATATCGTGCCCTTGCTGATACCACATCTGAGCTTCTTTGGCTATGATGGCGTCTTAAAGACTTAGGTGTGTCTACATTTTCTGCTACTCCTCTTTGTTGTGACAACCAGAGTGCTATTCATATTGCTTACAATGATGTCTTCCATGAACGGACTAAACGCATCGAGATTGATTGTCATTTTATCCGTTATCATCTTGTCCATGGTGCTCTCAAGCTGATCTCAGTCTCCTCTAAAGATTAACTTGCAGATATATATCTTCACCAAGTCACATCCTAATGGACGCCTTCGTACTTTGGTTGACAACCTCAAGTTGGTCTCACATCCACCTTGAGTTTGAGGGGGGCTATTAACGTATATAGTGTTATGGGCTTTAGGCCAAACTAGATTACTTGTATAACACACATTCTTGTACTACACTCTTAGTTGTACTGCACTCATATGCCTCCTATATAAAGGCACTCATGTATATTCTTTCATTGAGAAATACAATACAATTATTCATTCAGTATTTCTAACAGTATAAAGGTATTGATTTCACTTCAACTATTACCCGTGCCAAATTTGAGAAACTCAACATGGATTTGTTCAAGAAGTGTATTGATATTGTGAAGAAGTGCTTGACCGACTCTAAGATGGACCAGAATTGTGTCCATGATGTCGTTGTTTTGGGTGGTTCTTCCAGAATTCCTAAGGTGCAGCAGTTTTTGCGGGACTTCTTCAAAGGGAAGGAGCTTTGTAAGGGCATTAATCCAGTGGCGATGCCACGTTGGTCTCAGGGTGTTCCTGGGAACACCCTGAACTGAAAAAAAAAAAAAATTATATATAATAATTAAATATTTTTATTTGTTTATCCTTAAAAAAAATTTAAGAACACCCTAAAAAAATATTTTATTTTATTTGTTCTGCTTTCAAGCAAAAAAAAAAAAAAAAAAAACCCAAAAAAAATTATTTGAACTAAAATCTGAAAAAAATTAAACACAACACTGTACAATCCCAGCCAAGAGGATGCTTGCCAAGATGGCACCCACAACAAACATAAAACAAATCCTATTGCCAAAAAAAAAAAAAAAAAAAGCTTGAAGGCCCAAACGTGGTGAAACGTCCAGCCCACTGCCCAGAGAAAACTTAAGTTTTAACAAATCTAAAGAAGAGTCTAGAGAGGCAGAAACGCAGAAATCCAAGTACCTCAAAAGTCAAAACTCAAAACCCATTCAGCCATTCTTCAGTTCTGCAAAATCAAAACCCAAACGCAGCAGCGGAAAAAAAAAAAGAAGATGAGATCGGAGGAAGCTTGGTCTAGTCTCTTCATCTCAGTCTCTCTCTCTGTCTCAGTCTCTCATTATAAGTAATATTTACCCTTTTTTGGCTTTATGCCTTTATCCGGTGTTGGTGTTTTTTTTATCATTATTATTTTTTGAGAATATCCGGTGTTGGTGTTGGTGTAACTCAGTAACTGTGTAAGGTGTTGGTGTTGGTGAGATTATTAATTGCCTTTTAGTGCTGATGTTGGTGTCTTTTGGTGAGATACAATAAATTGGCTTTATTTAATTGGTTCTAGTCTTGTGATTGGAGGCCATGGCCCATGGGGCATCGGGCTTTGTCTGTTGAATTGGGGGTAGATGGAGGCATGGGGCCGGGGTAGTGCAAGTGTGCTGTGTGCTAGTGCTAGTTAAAGTGTGCAATTAATAATTAATAAATATGGCTGTGTGCTTTGTGTTAGTTGATTAGTTTAACTAATGGTCAAAAAATATGTAATAAATCACTCTTTTTTAGACTTGGACTTAAGCTATACGGCCTATATATTTTTGTGCTGCAAAATTTATTGACTTTTTTTTTTTGTTAAGTAATAGTGTGATATTCCAAGTAGGGAAGTATCAAACAACCATAGTAATTAGTTGAACTAATTAATTTTTTTTTGTTTGGGATATTAATTAACCAATAATTAATTGGGGAAAACAACTAATAAAAAATAATTAATAATTTAATTAATCAATACATTATATAAGACAAACAAATTAAATTATATTAGGTTAAACAACAATTAATAATTTTATAATTAATAAAACAACAATATAACAAATTATAGTTTATAAAAGACAAACAAATTAATGAAACAACTAAACAACAATACATTTGGGAAAAATTTCTAAAGCCGCCACTGGAAAAAATTATGCTTCTTAAGGAACACCTGGGAAAATTTTTGGAGTCGCCACTGCATTAATCCTGATGAGGCTGTGGCTTATGGTGCCGCTGTTCCAGCTGCTATCTTGACTGGTAAAGATACTGAGAAACTTCAAGATATCGTGCTCTTAGATGTTACCTCTTTGTCTCTTGGCATATTAACTGGTCCTACGAAAGATATGTTTGTTTTGCTTCCAAGGAATTCTGCCATTCCTGCCAAAAAGGAGAGAAACTTCACCACCATACGTGACAACCAAACTTCTACCACCATCTCAGTTTACGAGGGTGAGAGAGCAAGAGCTGCGGATAACAACTTCTTGGGGAAATTTGTGTTTTGTGGTATTCCTCCAGCACCCAGGGGTGTAGCTAAGGTAAAAGTTTTTTTTTGTGGTATCTTGAATGTTTCTGCTGCTAAGGAGATTACCACTGGTTCGATGAGTAAGATCACCATCACTAAAGATAAGTTAAGTCTGTCCAGTGAAGAGATTGAGAGGATGGTGAAGGATGCGGAGACGTACAAGGCTAAAGATGATGAACACAGGAAGAAGTCCAATGCTAGGAAAGCTTTGGTGGACTATGCTTGCAAGGTGAGGAATACTATCAATGATGAGAAGATTGGTGCCAAGCTTGACCCTGAATGTAAGAAAAAGATTAGAGATGCTATTGAACAGGTATTTCAGTGGTTAGATGACCATGAGCTCGTGGATTCAGGACTGTATGAAGACAAGCTAAAATGGCTCCAGAGCGTTTGCAATCCCATCAGTATTTGAGTTAGCCCCCAAAAAGTTGATATTCTAGTGTTTTACTACATTTGTGTTCGTTCTAGTGTTTTCTTGTTAGTTATTTGGTCTTTGTTAGGCAATTGTTGGGAATTTTGAAGACATTTCCACTGATAAGGATTTAGCTTCAACCCGTAGCTTGGTGTAGTCGTTGAATTCTGTTTCAGTATACTTATCTAATTTAATTATTATTATTATTATTGTTTAAAAAATAAACCTAATTTTATAAGGATTTATTTGGTATTGGGTTGCTTTATAGTCAAAAAAAAAAAATGTGTGGGCTTTAATTAATTTAAACAAACATAGTTTATCAATAATTGTTACTTTAAAAATCAAATTGAATATGTATTTGACTAATCATGTGAAAAACTGTGGATTTTTGATAACTTGTATGGCAACTTAAAAAAAAAAAAAAAAATCAACTAAAAGTAAAAAGGACTTCATTTTATATTATGGGTCATTCTACAATACCCACCTCTTTTTTAAGGGGGTACGGTACCGCCCAAATCTTAGCCGTGCATTTTAAAATTTGCAATCCTGACCGTTTATTTAACTTATTAGGTGAACTTGTCACCGGTAGAATAGGTAGTGTATAAAATGAAAAAGATAACCAAAAGAAAAAGAAACAGAGAACGAAAGAGGCTGAACGAGAGAGAGACTTGGCAAGCTTTGTGTCACTGCCACCGCCGCCTCCACCACCACCGCTGCGCACCATCCGTCAACGTCAGATCGTCCGCTACTGCCACCGGTGAGAATTTTTGTGGGAGAAGCTGTTTATATATATATATATATATATATATATATATATATATATTTGATTTGGTTATTACTTTTAGGTTAGATTTGATTTAGGTATTTTAGTATTGAGAAGATAGATCTTGTGTAAGAATTGTTTTCCTTTTCTTCCTGATTTTGGATTAATTTGTTTGGCTATTTTGGGTTATATGATTGCTAGTTATCTGTGATGATTTGGGGCCAAAGATACAAGCTCGGAAATTATATCAACCAAAACAGGATGTCCCCCCAAAGTCTTCTCAAATTAATAAGTAAAATAAAACAAAATTAATATAATGTATGATTAAAAATACAAAAATATTGACCATTTGAAACTTTTTTCATGCATGTTTAAGCATTTTGTGATGTCATCTTTTCCCCTTACCATGATAATCATGCCTAGGAGGGTTGAATTTGCCTACTTTGGATGGTGTGTTTGTGTTGTTATTGTGGTATGTAATGCAGAGTTCTACTATGTCAGCTGCTGGTTTAGAGTCTTTGGGGCTCCTACTGTATACTTATCTTACTTTGAATAAATTCTTTACTGTATTATCCAAAAAAAATATCTTTATTGATTCATAAAATAATAATAATAATAATAATAATTATTATTATTATTATTATTATTCAAGTTTTAAGTATTGGTCATTTGGAAGGTTTGGATAATTTATAATTATTTTAATGACACAGTTCAGTGAGTTATTTAAATGTGAAAATATGCATGCTTGGAAGTCACCAACTTCAAAATGTGGCAAATGCCACTTATTCAACACTCTGCCTTCATAATCAAGGTTTCTTTGATTATGTTCTCCACTGAAGGGAAGCATTTTGTGTATTCCATTGATTTCAGGTTTATACTTCTATTACAACATGTTTTGTTTTGTCATTTTATTACTAGTAATAAGAGTATTGTGCATGAAATTGTTAGGTTGTAAGAGATCTGGCACAAGGTAAGCTTGAAGAAAGAGTAGATTGCATTACATGTTCATGTCCTTTATAATTTATGGGTGTCACCCTTAGTTTCTCAACTTTTTTAGGTAGTTATGAATGTTTATAAAGTTTCATAGTTGCTCTAGTTTACTTCTTAGAGGAGCTACCACATTGTAGTTCTAATAGAGAATAATACTCTCCATCTTGACCCAGAGAAATTAAATCATTATGTGACCCTTGTTCATAGACAGATCAGAGCCCTTGATTAGAGGGTTTATTTGACATTGGAATGAGCATTTTCTGTATTTGTTCGTATATGTACTCTAATTATGTTTACAGAGCATATTTCCATATGTTGGCTTTATTTTTGTGTATTATTGTAAGCTTTGTTTTCTGCACTTTTGGAATTGCACTGGATAAAGAAAAATGACATCTATAATTGGTGGAATTTAGTACCATGTTTACTTAAAAGCAACCATGTGCAAGCATGTCCATATGTGTAAAAATTGAATCCCAAGACTACCAACTCCACATAATGTTTTCACTAGATATTATTCATAATCCAGTTCAACCCCCAAAGATTGAAATAAATTGATGCCCATTGTTAATTTAGTTGAAGTTAAGGTTTTTACTACTTTAGATATTTCCTTTCATAATTTGAATTGCTTATATATACAGGATATGGTTAGATATGCTAACAACCAGCTGTAAAATATGGTTAAAAGTGTGAAATTTTTTATCACGGTGTTGTCCAAGATGTACTTCCTCCTTTAATGGATCTTGTAAATCATGGAAACTCTAGTTGTGGAGCCCCAAGCAATTGATTATGTAAAGAACCAACTGCCAAACGTGTCAATGGAGTCACTGTGTATGTTTATTTTGCGCAAAGTGATATGATTATTCTTGGAAGCTATTAGGGAACATTTGATGTAATTTATGGATGGGTTTATTAAATAAGTTAAATTTTTTGCTTATTATGTTGTGTATTGCTTCTGTAAATGAATCCAAACACTTATAACATCTAGAATGCATATGCACATACAAATGAAGTCCATGCAACAAGATCAAGCTCTAAAACAGAGCTAAAACACTGATATGCACCCACAATCATTTATATTATTACTCAACTTTCAAATGGTAAGAAACCTCTCAAAGGTTAATTATATCCCTTTTTTTAGCATGTTGTTGTTTACTTGATTTTTTATTTTTATTTTTTATATATAATAAACTTATTACATATGATTTTGAACTTGATATTGTCAATTTGAGCTAGATAAGCTAAAGTTCTTGAGTAATTGTAGTTATTTAAATAATAACTAAATATCTAAGGCTCTATGCAAAGAGATATGCTCTTACGAACATCTTTTTTTTTTTTTTAAAGCACTAATAGTTATACCATTTCAATGCAGATATTTCAGTTGCCATTGGAGTTGCAGAATGGACTATAAGAAATTCCTACAAGTTAGAAGTTGCCCTCTTGAGAATTTAAGAATGAAATCCAAACATGCAGATGCTTTTGGTTGTCTCTTTTTTAATTGTTACCATGATGGTATTTAGATATAGATGTGAATGAAACACATTGTAGCGGATATTTTTTTTTAAATGAATTTTCCCTTTTTAAATGGATTTCTTTGTAGTTGTTTTGCTTCTTTGAGATACTTTGCAACAAGAGACTTGCTTGTAGTACATGAAAGTGAGTTACATATCAAATCAAGTTATAGATATTATGAGATAAAAATTTTCATTTATAGCTCCAAGTGCAAGTAGTTGGTCTGATTTCTTTGGATCATCTATGGTATATACAAACAGAACTAGTGAATTCTTTATCTTTTCATATGTGAATATGGAAAAGTGATTTCTTAGTAAACAAATTGCATCATATACAAACGGATAATCTAGGGTGAATAGAAAAAGATACCAGCAAGGGTTATGTTTTAAAGTGTTAATTATTTTTTAAAATTATATTAACGGTAAGGGATCAACGCAAAGGCTCAAACCACGGTATCCTGGTTAAAACACGCTTGTTTTACCACTAAGTTATTGCTTCTAAAATGTTTAAAAATACATTTACATGTAGATAATTCTATGCATGAATGTTAATTATCTTAGGCTTACCACTAAGTTAAGATACAAAGATCTCACAATTAAATTTGAATTAATATTTTATTAAGCACCAATCAAAATTAACTTAGGATAATCTTATGCATGAATGTACATCATAAATCTGGGATTCATGTTTGCAAGGTAGGCCACACTTTGCAGTTTTCAACCATCTTTCTTTTATATATGTCAATGTGATCTATTTCAAATGTTCAACCTTAATAATAGAAAATAAGTGGTTACAAGGTCATTTTAATCATTTTTTTGGGTTTTAGGGTCATTTCGGTCATTTTTCAAGATTCTAAGGGTATTTCGGTCATTTTTTATGCTTCAAGTGCATTATAGTTGTTTTTTAGGTTCTGAGGGTATTTCAATCACTTTTTGGTTATAAGGTCATTTTAGTCATTTTTTAGATTTTAGGGTCATTTCAGTCATTTTCTAGGTTCTAAGGGTATTTTGGTCATTTTAATGGTTCTATGGGTATCTCTGCCATTTTTACGTGTATTACAGTCATTTTTTAGGTTCTAAGGATACTTCAATCACTTTTTAGGTTACAAAGTAATTTCGATCATTTTAGGTTTTAAGGTCATTTAGGTTTTTAGGTTCTAAGGGCATCTCGGACATTTTTTAGGTTTTAGGGTCATTTCAGTCATTTTATAAGTTCTAAGGGTATTTTGGTCATCTTTTTTATTTTAAGGGTATCCTAGTAATTTGTGAGAGTTTCAGAGTACTTTGGTCACATGTGATGTTGGAATTGCCCAATGGACCATCAAATGTGAGGGGAAAGGGAAAAAAAAAGAACTGTTGAATGTGATAAAAGTACGGTTACATGTAATGTTAGCACTACCTAATGTAATGATGAAACTATCACTTGTAAGAAAAGAAATAAGGGTACAACTGAATGAGGTAAAAGTACAGTCGTGATGTTGGTACTACCTAATGTGACAATGAAACCGTCAAATGGGAGAGAAAAAAATTAAAGTACCACAAAATGTTAGAAAAGTACGGTTAAATGTGATATTAGTACTGCCTAATGTGATAATAGAATCATCAAATGTGAGAAAAAAAATAAGGGAACCACCGAATGTGACAAAAGTACAGTCATATGTAATGTTAGTGCTGCACAATGTGAGGATGAAACCGGGTACAACTGAATGAGGTAAAAGTACAGTCATATGTGATGTTGGTACTGCCTAATGTGACAATAGAACCGTCAAATGTGAGAGAAAAAAATTAAAGTACCACCAAATGTTAGAAAAGTACGGTAAAATGTGATATTATTACTGCCTAATGTGATAATAGAATCATCAAATGTGAGAAAAGAAATAAGGGAACCACCGAATGTGACAAAAGTACAGTCACATGTGATATTAGTACTGCACAATGTGAAGATGAAACCGTCAGATGTGAGAAAAAAGTAAGGGAACCACCAGATGTGAGAAAAGAATTGTCACATGTGATGTTAGAACTGCACAATGTGAGGATGAAACTGTTAAGTGTGAAAAAAAAGTAAAGGAACCACCCAATGTGACAAAAGAACTGTCATATGTGATGTTGGAACCGCACAATGTGAGAATGGAACCGTCAAGTGTGAGAAAAAGGTAAAGGAACCACTCAATATGACAAAAGAACTGTCATATGTGATGTTAGAACTGCACAATGTGAGGATGGATCCGTTAAATGTGAGGAAAAAAAAAAAAGTAAGGGAACCACCAAATGTGAGAAAAAAACTGTCACATGTGATGTTGGAAATGCACAATGTGAGGATGGAACCGTCAAATGTGAGAAAAAAGTAAGGGATCCATCAAATGTGAGAAAAGAACTGACACATCTGATGTTGAAACTGCACAATGTGAGGATGGAACCATCAAGTGTGAGAAAAAAAGTAAGAGAACCACCCAATGTGAGAAAAGAACTGTCATATGTGATGTTGGAACCGCACAATTTGAGGATGGAACCATCAGATGTGAGAAAAAAAAAACTAAGGGAACCACTAAATGTGAGAAAAGAACTGTCACATGTGATGTTGGAACCGCACAATGTGAGAATAGAACCGTCAAATGTGAGAAAAAGGTAAGGGAACCACCAAATGTGAGAAAAGAACTGTCACATGTGATGTTGGAACTGCACAATGTGAAAATGGAACCGTCAAATGTGAGAAAAAAGTAACCTGTTGTAGCAGGTTATCTACTAATGGGTACCGTACCCCCCCTTTTTTTGGGAGGTACCGTAGAATTACTCTTATATTATATATAAATATTGATGTATATATAGATATAAATATAGATTAGAAAGTAATTTTTTTTTTTTTACCAATTTTTAGTGGCTTGTTTCCTTGAAATCGTAGAAAGTTTTTTTTTTTTTTTTTTTTCTCCGTAAGCAAAATTTCCTGTCTTCTAAACGGAAAGGAAAACAAGGCGAAATGGTGTTGAAGCTCAATCTCAGGAAAGCTTACAATCATGTCCCTAGTGTTAAAAGCCATTATATTTAAATATGAGATTTGCTGCCCAGTGGTAATTAAAGTTCTGTTTATAAATTTCAAGCTTGTATTCAAATTGAAAATTTTAACGTGAGATCAAAACGAGTAAAATCAAGGGACAAGCCGCACAACACAACCCAAAACTAGTGTAAACTAAAAATCTTCCTAAATCTTGCGGAACCAACAAAAAAGATTATAGATTTCATCAAACACCAATTTCGAACTCTCTTATAAAAGCTTTTTGGCTTCAAATTCAATGAGGTAAACTTAAAACTGATTTTGGCACCACCTTTGGGCTTTTTTAAAATAAAAAGAATCAGTTAACTCAACTGGTGGTAAAATCTCTGATGATTGAATAAGAGATCTGAGATTTAATCCTTGCCTACACTAAAAACCAATTAGTATCTTGGTTTGATGATAAAAAAATTATTATCAGAAGTGAACGTCATAAATTGAAACCCTCTCTTAAAAAAAAAAAAAAAAAAAAAAAGCTTCAAGACTTTAATTCCTTTACAGGTTCAGACTATGGAGACTTATAAGGAGGCTCGGTAGACATCTCAGCTTTGGGCCTGTAGTTGAAGATGGTCACATTGTTAGGCCTAATTGGAGGTCCGAAATGTTATGGGCTTTTGCAAATCCATAAATATAGGGATACAAAATTTTTTGGCATTGCAATTATTATATAATTGGTGCATAATAAAAAGGAAATCAAGGTAAATTTATATGTAAGTGGTGTTATTCCTATCACAATTTATTACTTTTAATATATTGTTAAAAATGTTATGAAAAAAAAGTTGTCCTTAGTATTGCTAGAAATAACATAATGCAAATCATTAACCATTACAAACTGTACAATACATGCAAAAGTTGGACAAACCAATTTATATATGATATTGATATATAAAATGTCAAATTAGAGAATTTATAGAAAAGAATGTATCTAATTTAATTATAATTTTTTAAAAAATAAACCAGATTTATTTGGTATTGGGTTGCTTTAAAAAAAAAAAAGTGTGGATTTTAATTAGTTTAAACAAACATAGTCTAGTACTATTTGTAATTCTAAAATTCAAATTAAATGTATATTTGACTAATGATGTGAAAAGAAAAAGGATTTTAAAAACTTATATGGTAACTTTAAAATTATTTAACAAAAATAAAAAGATTTAACATTACATACTTACATTATATAAAAATATATAAAAAGTTCCTCCAAAAAAAAACATTATATAAAAATTTATGTAAGTATAGTCGAGTACTTTGTACTCTATAGTAGTCTATCCTCCTCTATGATGCTTCTTCCATTCTCCTGGGGGTGGGGGTATTGGACAAGGAGATTCCACTTGGATGCATTCTCAAAGGACTTGTATCCAGTAAAAGAGAATCTTTTTTTTTTTTTTTTTTTTTTTTTTTGTTGAAAATAAATTCCTCTTCTATTATTTATTTTTTTTTATAAAATATAATATCTCAAATTTAAATATTATTGATATATGAATTGAAAAGGAAATTACAAATACATAGCAAAGACCATTACAAGTTAAATTAATTATGCATTGTTAGAGCATTCATAATGGTAAATGTAAAATTTTAAGTTTATAACATCTCAAAAATTTACTTTTATCTATTTTATCACACCATTTCATAACTCTCACTATATCAATTCTCTTATTTTTCACATCTACGCCAAACATTGTTTATTTATTTATTAATTTCTTTCTCACTTCCTCCCTCTTCCTCTTTGCCACAAAAACCCAACAAACCTACCCACACAACAAGCCACAAAAACCCAGCAAACCCACACAATCAGCCATAAAAACCTAACACCACTAGCCATTGCCACCACTACTACTAGGCTCAAAACGACATTCAACCCAACAAAACTCACAACCGGCCACAAAACTCATCATCACTACAAAAGAGAGAGAGAAGAGAGAAAAAAAAAAGATTTGAGTCTGAGGAGAAGAGAGAAAAAATAAAATGATAGAAGAAAGAGAGAGAACAGGCTGAAGAGCTAAAGAGAGAAAGATATAGAAGAAGAGAGAGAATTGGGATTAAAAAAAATTTATAACTTTATAGCTATAGTAAGCTATCATTTTTTATAGTTTACTATAGTTTGGATGCAAATTTTTTTAACTTTAGCACCATCAATGCAGCATGCATTTTGTTGTTTATGGTGCTAAAAATAGCTTTTTAGCAATTTATATTATTCTTCAAATTTTTACGTTTAAATGTAATTTTTTTTTTAAACTCATTTAAATGTAAATTAAAATGTTTGTTGTGTGAGTGTTTTTCTTAACAGCAATGTTTGTTGTGTAATCATCATAGAAATTATAGAAATTAAGAAGAAAAAGAATTAAAATTAATACATCACCTATACGTAAATGTAAACATTTTAAATGTAGGACCTGTTTATATTTAAGACCTCTTTTTTTTCTTTTTCTTTTTCTTTTTCCATCTTAAGTGGAAAGGAGGAACTTTTCAAAAAAAAAAAAAAAAGTGGAAAGGAGGAAACTTCGAGGTTAAGGGATATAGCTTGTGAAGGAAAAAAAAAGGGTTAAGGAGATTGTACCATCTTTAAGCTTTCATCGTCAAAAGTGTCTCATACATACTACTTTCTTCTATTTCTTTTTGCTTTTTCTAAAAGCACCCACCCATGTGCATGTTAAGTATTTAGGGCCTTCAACCTTTCAGTTCTAAAGTGTCTCATAGTCTACTTTCATCTACTGTAGTTTCGATTAACAAAAGTATTTCGGCTTCTATTCTCAACAACAATGTCTGACCATGGAGAGGGTCCGGCCATAGGGATTGATCTGGGAACAACGTACTCGTGTGTGGCAGTGTGGCAAAATGAAAGAGTAGAGATAATAGTTAATGATCAGGGAAAGAGGACGACGCCATCTTATGTTGCTTTCACTCACATCGAGCACTTGGTCGGTGATGCGGCGAAGAACCAGGCCGGCAGGAACCCTACCAACTCCATCTTCGGTAATCTCCAAAGTATTTTTTTTAGTGTTATTCTTAAGCACTAGTGTTATACTCCCCATTAATAATAATGTTATTCGTGAAAATAACTTTGATCACATATATTGTTAGCTCATTGCATGAAAATAATAATTCCACATATGACATTTTAAAAAAAAAATCCACATATAAAAATTTTTATTTTATTTTATTTGCTAAATTGTGATTGGGTCAAAATTGAAAAAAATATAGTCTTTCTGACTTTTCTTCAAAAAAAAAAAAAAAAAAAAATTGTCTACATCAAATTGACAACTATTTTACGTCACATAATAACTCATAATTTGTCATAAAAGGGCCCTCCTAGCCTGGTGACATTTGTCACAAAGGACTAAGGGAGTGAATTTGTACCTCAAATTTTTTGAATTATTGCTTGGTGGTAGTTGTCACATTTAGTAGTGGTTTAAGGGGGATAAGATTAAAAGTCAATATTAAAAACGAAGTTAAACAAAAAAATATCAATCAATAATAATAGTAAATAATTAAACAATTGTGTATATATTTCATATCATTAAAATAAAGAAATAAAAAAAAACTAATTTACAGTTACTAAAAATCAAAATAAGAGATTTATCAGATATCAAAATAAATAAATAAATAAGTAAGAGATTTATCTAAATATACAAAATTCAGACATCTAATTAATTTGATCCCTTAGAATAAATTGTGAAAACAAATCAATCTAAAAGTTTTAAGAGTATAATTGCATTTTTTTTTTTTTTTTGTACTCTTGTTAGTGCGTAAGAGATTTATCAAAGATCAAAATAAAAAAATAAGTAAGAGATTTATCTAAATATACAAAATTCAGACATCTAATTTGACCCGTTAGAATAAATTGAGAGAACAATTTTTTATTTTATTCTTCAAAGTGTTTAAAATTTGGGTTTATAACCAGAGTTTAAAACATTGAAAAGAGAGAGAGAGGATGCTTTAGCCTTTAGGGATTAAGTCCAGTACTATAAGAGCATTAAGTTTTTAAAAATATATTAATTTATGTAATTATGGGGCCCAATAATTGAATTTCCATGAGAAAAGAAAAAAAAAATGTTAAATTACTACAAATTTTACTACAAAATGCTAATAATTTCATATGGTAAGAATGTGATTAGTACCACTTGAAAAAGTAATAAATAATTATATAAATTGATTTTTTTTTTAGTGATGGTGATATATCATCTTATAAGACTAATGTCGTAAAATTTGCAATATATGTAAATTACTCAACAAGAAAAGAGACATAAATAGTGAAATCAGCGAAAATAATGAAAAAGAAAAGAAATTAGTAAAATGGGTGAAAACCTAGACAAGATAAAAGCCATTTTAAAAGAATAGTGAAGTAGGTGAAAAAGTTATATACTTTGATATGTGAGGGAAGTATTTGATATGTGAGGGAAGTATTCACCCCCACCACCCCCGCCCCCCCCCCCCCCCCCCCCCCCCCCCCCCCCCCCCCCCCCTTGCCCATTTTATGTTGGTATCAATGTCTGTTTCTCTAGAGTGGAAGTCGTTTATTTTCTATTTTTCACCATGTTAATTAGGGATGCAAACTACTTAAGGACAGAAGAAACTAAAAGAAACTAAAGGAGTGGCAATTGGCCCCTCTCACCCCTGGTCTCATTCTAATATATTAAATTATTTTTTATAGTTAGAAATAATATCAAACTATATTAGTTTAAATTAATTAAAATTCACCATCATTTTTTATAAGTAAACAAATGGTACAACAAATTTTGATTAAATTAGGTTTGATTTTTTTATTTATTTTTATTTTATAAATTATCTAATTAAATTTTATTTATTAGTACTTATTGAATTAATATGTATCATATATAAATAAACTTTCCCCTGGAGCATAGAGATAACTAGGACCCTAATACTAAACAAATTCTAATTTTAGGTTTAATAATTTCTAATTAAATTAGGAAAGATCCTTTTCACAAATTCTCTAATTTAACTTTTTTTTATATTAAAAGTACTTATTAAATTTATTTTCAAGAATGTAGTACTTATTAATTGAATGTCTCATATATAATTATCAAACTTTTCTGTGCATTAATTGATCAAATTAGTGAATAATTTAAGGCAAAAATGGAACTTATTTTCCAGTCGCTTCTAGTTATTCCTTTTACAAAATTAGTTTGCACTAAAATATTAGCCAAAAGATGCATGGTTATTCGACTTAATCATTGTAATATGTTTGGATGAGCTTATTATTATTTGCCTTTTATTTTATTTGAAATTAAATTACATAAAAATATATCTATACTTTTGTTTTAATTTTAATAAAAATATAACTTTACTTTTTCTTCGAATGATAAATATATTACTTGCTTTACCTAATTAAATAAGTTTAAAAAAACCCAGGAAAAAAGAGAACTAACCCGAATATCACAATGTTTTATAGCATTCATATTCACCATTTTATAGGTGACAATCTCATCCAAATTCTACCACGCATGGTGTTAAAAGCTATCAAGTACGGACAGTTTTAGCTTTATTAATTGTAGTTAATATGATCTTAATTAAAGTTCTCTGTTACAAATTTCAGGCATATAGTATCGATTTAAATTAAAAATTTTCAAGGTCATCAGCAAGAGTTTAAATTGAAAACTTTTTGCTGAAAGTACTGTAGATAAAGATAAAAGTTAGTTGAAATAGTACAGTGAGACCTATAAATAGTACCAAAAGTGCAGTGGCGCCCATGAATAATAATAAAAATAAGATAAATAGTAAAATAACGTGCACTTAGCAGCCGATATTTGATGTTTTCTTATTCTACTTAAATATATATATACCTATGGACAAGAAATGAATAATTTATTTCTGCTCCTTATGCTTTATTGTTGTCAAATCATTTTTTATTCCTTAAAATGGTATTGTCATGTAGATGCCAAGCGATTGATTGGTAGGAGATTCAACGATCCCTTGGTTCAAAGTGATATCAATCTTTGGCCATTCAAGATTATTGAAGGTCCTGGTGATAAGCCTATGATCATTGTCGATTATAAGGGCGAAGAGAAGCACTTTTCTGCTGAGGAAATCTCATCTATGGTCCTTAGAATGATGCGTGAGATTGCGGAAGCCTACCTGGGCACAACTGTGAAGAATGCAGTTGTTACTGTCCCTGCCAACTTCAATGACTCACAACGTAAGGCAACAAGGGATGCTGGTGGAATTGCAGGCCTGAATGTCCTGCGTATAATTAATGAACCAACTGCTGCCGCCATTGCTTACGGTCTTGATAGGATGGCAAGTAGCATTGGCAAAAGAAATGTAATGATTTTTGATTTGGGTGGTGGCACTACAGATGTCTCACTAATTAGCATTG
Source organism: Quercus aquifolioides (assembly GCA_019022515.1). Classification (NCBI taxonomy): domain Eukaryota; kingdom Viridiplantae; phylum Streptophyta; class Magnoliopsida; order Fagales; family Fagaceae; genus Quercus; species Quercus aquifolioides. The sequence goes on from CM032329.1 coordinate 7,473,987, forward strand.
AGAAGGGTGTCTTTGAAGTAAAGGCTGTTGCTGGAGACACTCACCTTGGAGGTGAGGACTTTGATAACAGAATGGTAAAACACTTCGTTAATATATTTAAGAGGCAGCACAAGGTGGACATTAGTGTAAACTCCAAAGCTCTTAGGAGGTTAAGAACCGCTTGTGAGAAAGCAAAAATAATTCTTTCTTCTGCAATGGAGACTACTATTGAAGTTGATTATTTACATAATGGTATTGATTTCTCTTCAACTATTACCCGTGCCAAATTTGCGGAACTCAATATGGATTTGTTCAGGAAGTGTATCCATATCGTGGAGAAGTGTTTGACTGATGCTAAGATGGTCAAGAGCTGTGTCCATGATGTTGTTGTTACAGGTGGTTCTTCCAGAATTCCCAAGGTGCAGCAGTTGTTGCGGGTCTTCTTTAATGGAAAGGAGCTTTGTAAGAGCATTAATCCAGATGAGGCTGTGGCTTATGGAGCTGCTGTTCAAGCTGCAATCTTGACCGGAATGGGTATTGAGAAACTTCAAGACATCATGCTCTTAGATGTCACTCCTCTGTCCCTCGGTATAGAGGTTCGTGGATCAGATATGTCTATTGTGATTCCAAAGAATACCGCCATTCCCACCAAGAAGGAGGAGATATACTACACCATGAGGGACAACCAAACTTCTATGTTTTTCTCTGTTTACGAGGGTGAGAGAGCTAGAACTATTGACAACAACTTATTGGGACAATTTTGGCTTTCTGGCATTCCTTTAGCACCTAGGGGTGTTACTAAGGCAAAAGTTTGTTTTGATATTGACACTAATGGTATCTTGAATGTTTCTGCTAAGGAGATAACCACTGGTGTGATGAGTAAGATCACTATCACTAATGATAAGGCAAGACTGTCCAGTGAAGAGATTGACAGGATGGTCCAGGATGCAGAGATATACAAGGCTGAAGATGATGAACACAGGAAGAAGGTTGAGGCTAAGGTTACTTTGGAGAACTATGCCTACGATATGAGGAACACTATCAATGATGAGAAGATTGGTGCCAAGCTTGGCCTTGTACGTAAGAAAAAGATTAATGATGCTATTGAACAGGTGATTCAGTGGTTAGATGGCCTCCAGCTCGTGGATTCAGAAGAGTATAAGGACAAGCTGGAAACGCTTGAGAGCATCTGCAACCCCATCATTCAGAGGATTTGTGGACAAAATCAAAAACTTTGAGCAGCACCTCTAAAAAATACAACATATATAAGGGTGCAAACCATGTCACCAGTGGTACTATTTCGATTTTATTTCTCCAACCCTTTTTAAGTCTTATATTTTTCTTGCTAGTAATTTTTGGATTTGTCATTTTATGCCAACTGATAAGGTTTAGCTTCAACCTTATCAGTTGATTTATCCTTGTAAAAGCCACAGTTTGTTTGCATTTTAGAGTCTTAGATTAGATTGGTAAGCAATATGAATTGATAAAGGGTTAGCCTGGACTCTGTTACGTAACCTTTCTAAATGTAACCTGACCCCTGAATTTATATAAAGAAAAAAAAAATCCAGATTCAAGATAAGAGAATTTTTATTTTTTGTTTGTGAGAGAAATAGTGGACAGCAAAGGATTCTGAATCAATCCAGATACCAATACTGGGATTTCTATATTCTACTGGAAAGTCGAAGTGAGGATCTTAGGCTTGTCTTGCCATAAAAGATAAAAGAGGAAGGTAACCTTAAAATTAATTTCCCATCCCCACGTTTTCCTTTACAACTCCACTTGATATAAGTTAATAAAAGCAAACTGTGCCTACAATGACAGTTCGTCATGTACCATTTTGTGAAAATAAAAGATGCAACTTATTACATTTAACATAATCAACAACACGCTATACATTGAAACTCTTAAAAAAAAAAAAACATATTGTTAGAAAGGTTATTGAAATAGTTATCCTTACTATTAAAAATAATAGACCTAGTCATTAACTCGTGTAACATATGAAAAAGTTAGACAAAAAAATTATATATAATTTTTTTTAATTAATAAGTACATAACTAAAAGGTGAAATTAGAGAATTTATAGAAAAGAACATATCTAATTTAATTATTTTTAAAAAAAAAATGAATTAAAAAGGATATATATTGTTTTGACCAGATTAATTTATTTAAAAAATGTGTGGTTTTAATTAGTTTAAAGAAGCATAGTATAGCATTATAAATTCATAACTATTAAAAATACATGTTTGACTAATCATGTGAAAAGCTTATAACGGTTGATTTTCAAAAACTTATATGGTAACTTTAAAAAATATCCACAAAAATAAAAAAGATTTCGTATTATATTATATATAAATATTGATATTAATATAGATATAGATTAGAAAGTAAATGTTTTGAATTTTTTAAACCATTTTTTGGTGGTCACAACTTGAAATCCTATAAAGTTTATTTTTTATTTTTTCTTTCCTTCCGCAAGCAAAATTACATTTTTATTTTTTATTTTTTTTTAAGAAATAAACATACACACAAAAAGGGGAAGGAATATGGATCTTACACAAAGAAACATCACAAACTCCCTATCCCATGTGTGTGTTTGTTTCTCAAAAAATATATGAGAAATTGTTTCATATTATTTAAGAAAGTGTATGATGTGTAGTATAATTTGTCATATGCTCCTTTAAAATTACATGTTTTCTAAATAGAAAGGAAAACAAAGAGAAATTGGATCTAAATTAGTAAGGCTTATAATCACGTCGAGTTTGACCTGATCAACCTGATTTTAGAGTATGTCCTAACTGCTTTATTCTTCATCCTCTTCAATATATAGATTGCTAGTAAGCCTCATTCGTTCCTCTAGGGGAATTCGATAAAGGGTATTTCTATACATGGAGTAACAGACAATCGGAGGAAGAATTTGTCACTAAGAAACTTGATCGAGTTTTAATTAACCAAGAATGGGGTTCCTGCTTTGGTCATAGTGTAGTTGAGTTTCTTCCTCCAGGCATTTCAGATCATTTAGCTATTTTGGTTTCCATGGGTGGTAGTAAAGACTATGGGCCCAAACCTTTTAAAATTTTCAACTATTGGTGTGACCATAAAGATTTTCTTAGGTGGGTTGAGGAAGCTTGGGATATTGAGGTAAGTGGTACTCCTATGTTCAAACTATACCAGAAGTTAAAGGCAACTAAGGTAAAGCTGAAAACAATAAATAAAGATCTTTTTGGGGGGATCACTCAAAGAGTTGAGATGGCAAGAGGAAAGCTTGAGAATTTTCAAAGGAAAATGTTGAATTCTGGTAGTTGCTTGCAATCCAAAAGGGTAGATGATGAATTACTCCATGAGTACATTTCAATTAGTAGTGCAGAAGAGGCTTTTTTCAAGCAAAACTCTAGGAATAAATGGCTTAACTTGGGGGATAATAATTCTTCCTATTTTCACTGCCTTATTAAGACTAGGCAAGAAAGAAATGCCATTAAATGCTTGCTGGATGGTGATGGGAATCGAGTAGAAGAAGTTGACCAAATCAAGGATCTCGTGGTTGTTTTTTATTAGAAGCTGTTGGGATCCTCAAATGATGTGGAGGAAGCTGCCATGATTCAAACCATCTCTTCTTTATTCCAAGATCAAATTCCCGAGGATACAAAGTCAATCTTGCAGAGAGAGGTCACAAAGAGTGAGATTAAAAAAAGTTTTATTCTCCATGGGAAGCGAGAGAGCACCTGGACCAGATGGCTTTACTGTGGAATTTTTTAAGCAAGCATGGCATATTGTAAAATCAGATTTTGTTGCAGCCATTGCATCTCTCTTCAGATCAGGGAAGCTTTTTACTGAGGTAAATTCTACACTAATTACTCTAGTACCGAAGATCCCAAATCCATCAACAGTCGCTGATTTTAGACCCATTGCTTGCTGTATTGTGGTGTACAAATGCATCACCAAAGTCCTTGCCAATAGGCTTCAAGCTTGCTTAAATTTTCTAGTAAACTCTAATCAGACAGCTTTCATTAAAGGTAGAAATATCTCAGAAAATGTTCTACTTGCCCATGAATTAGTTAAAGGCTATCACAAAGATTATGGTCTAGGTAGATTTGCTATTAAAGCAGACCTAAGGAGAGCTTATGACTCTATAAATTGGAATTTTATTATTATGTGCTTGATAGTTGTTGGTTGTCTAGTGAAGTTTGTAATATGGATAAGGGAGTGCATCACCAATCCAAGGTTTTCTATATCTTTAAATGGAAGCATGGTTGGCTACTTCAAAGGAGGTAAAGGACTTAGGCAAGGTGATCCTATTTCTCCCTATCTCTTTGTTATTGCCATGGAAGCTTTCACAAGGATCATGCAAAGGAAGATTCAAGAACCTACTCAGTTTAAGTTCCATCCTTATTGCAAAGCCTTGAAGATTACCCACTTGAGTTTTGCTGATGACCTCCTCATATTTACTGCTGCTAATCTTCCCACAATAAATCTAGTAAAAGAGGGCCTTGAAGAATTTAAAGTAGCCTCTAGTTTGGATATAAATCCAAGTAAGAGTGAAGTTTTCTTCTCAGCTGTGCCTTAAGATGTAAAATGGAAAATTCTGGATGTGTTGCAATTTAAGGAGGGTACTCTTCCAGTTAGATACTTGGGATTACCTCTTTTCTCTGGCAAATTAAGGTTGAAGGACTGTCAGCCACTAATTGATAAAATTCAAAGGCAGAATCAAATCATGGTCATCAAGGAAACTATCTTTTGCTGGCAGGTTACAACTTCTTCAATCTGTTCTATATAGTATTCAATGATTTTGGTCAAGTGACTTTATCCTCCCTAAGAAGGTCATCAAGACTCTAGAGCATAATTTTAATCATTTCTTATGGCAAGGGCAGGGTACTGGTAAAGGGAAAAAGTTTGTTTACCCAAAAGAGAAGGAGGGCTGGGATTGCAAAGAGTTGCTAGAATGAAACATATTTGGAGCTTGTTTACTAAGGTTGGATCTCTTTGGGTGGCTCGTCCTGCAAATCTTCTCAAAGGTAAGTGTTTTTGGACTCTAAAAATTCCTCAAGAATGTACCTAGAGTTGGAGAGCAATTCTTAAATTGAGGGATGAAATAAGGAAGTTTATCAGGTTTGAGGTAGGGGATGGGAAATCTATATTTCTTTGGCATGACCTTTGGCATCCTGCTGGGGTATTGATTCAAAGATTTGATTCTCGTGTCATTTATGATGTTACAAGTAATCCTAAAGCTAAAGTGGATTCTGTGCTGAAAGATAAGACATGAATTTAGAGGCCTGCTAGATCTGATGCTCTTCTAACTATTCAGTGTCAACTATTCTTTGTTGAGCTTCAAGATGAGGATAAAGTCCTTTGGCAAGCTACTAAATCTAGGAAGTTTTCTTGTGCTGCAACATATGCTGAGATTAGAGATAAATCTAGTGAAGTTGAGTGGTGGAAGCTGGTTTGGTTCCATTTAACTATCCTGAAGCATTCGTTTATTGGTTGGTTAGCTATAATCAACAAGTTGTCCACGCGAGATAGAATGGCCAAGTGGGGGTACTTGGGTGATAGCTTATGTGTTTTTTGTAGAAATTGCTTTGAAAGTAGAGATCATATCTTATTTGAATGTTCTTTCACTAGAAGAATTTGGGATCACATGATGAAGTTGTGTCTAGTTTCAAATTCTCAATTTGTGTGGGAGGACTTGATTGCTTGGGGGGTTAGAGAGTTAAAAGGGAAGGGGCTGAGAGTAAAAACATGCAAACTTGTTTGGTGGGCAACAGTCTACCGTATTTGGCTGCAAAGAAATGCCATAGTTCACGAAGAAAGAATCTGGACAAAAGAACAGCTAAAGAGAAGCATCATTAAGGATGTCAAAGCTAGGTTGGGGTTTAAAACCAAGTTCAAGAAGTCATTTTTGAATGCTACCATCTGTTGTAATTGGAGGATTGATCCAAGTAGTATTTTAATTTGATCCTTGAAAGCTTGTGCTGCTGTGTTTTGCTAAAGTGCTAGTCTAGGTGCTACTGTGCTAAAGGTATTGGTTGTGATGCCTTATAGATGCTTTTGTTTAGATTGTTAGGGTAGTAGTTAGTGTGTTTTGCTTTGCCATCTGTTTTGGCTTGCTTTGGTTTTATGCTTAGTTTGTTTTGGTTGCTGTAGTAGGGAGGTTTCCCTTTGCTAGTTTATTTTGGGTCTTCCTTTGTAATTTGTGTTTGTTTCTATAAATAAAAGCTGAATTACACACAAAAAAAGAAAAAGAAAAAAGAAAAGATAAGGTGGTCCCAAAACCAACAGAGGAGGTCCACATCTTAATCTTATCTTTTTTTTTTCTTTTTTTTTCTTTTTTTTTTGATAATAAAATCTTCTTCTACTATTTATTTTTTACTATACATACAATTTCAAATTAAAATCTTATTAATATATAAATTTAAAATGACATTACTAATACGTAACAAAAACCATTATAGCTTAAATAAATTATGCATTAAAATGTTAGCAATTTATATTATTCTTCAAATTTTTATGTTAAATGTAAATTAAAATTTTTATTGTGTGTGAATTTTTCCAACAGTGACATAAAAATTAATAAAAAAATTAATAGAAAAACATAGGGTAAATTGAACTTATCTCTCCTAAGATCTTTCGTTATTACACTCAGTATTCCTCTAGTGCAGAATAAGAAACTCATCTCCCTAAAATACAAATTATTTACATAGATCTCCCTTGAATGATTGAAAAAATAAAAATAAAGAACCTTTAAAAAATCTTGAATTTTCTATATTATTATCCACTTAGAGTACTAGCATCAAGTATGCTAAATGCTAAATTTTACTAGCATCAAGTATGCTAAATGCTAAATTTTTAGCATTTAGCACACCAAACACAAAAAACCCACCTATATCTTTCAAGTGCTAAAAAATTTGGTATTGATCTACAATACTGCTCTAGTAATAGAATGCTACGGCAAAAATTGCAATATATATATATATATATATATTATTATTATACTTCTCTCTCTCTCTCTCTCTCTCTCTCGTGGTTGCGGTAGTTTTTTTTTTTTTGAGTTGCTGTAGTGGGTTGATTTTGGCGGGTTGCGGTGGTTGTTGGCTGATTTTGGTGGTTGTGTTTACGACAATTGACGATGGTTTGGTAGATTTTGGGTGGTGGTGGGTTTGTAGTAGTGGTGGGGGTAGGCTAGGATGTGTTATATGAGTTTTGTATTTATTGTTTTTTAAAATATTATATGAATTTTTTTAATTAATGTATTATATATATTATTTTAATGTGTTGAAGGGAATAATAGAAGATCTGATGTATGGTGTAATGTTAAAATGCCATGTTAAATAAAATAAAAATATTTTGGTGCATTAAAATGACATTTGACATTCATAAAAAAAAAAAAAAAGGGACATTTGACATAGCATAGTTAATCTTATACACTTAAACTATCATTCACATATATTTAAGAAGAAATTTGGAATTTTTTTTAAAGCCTATTTTTTTTGTAATTTTTTAAAACATCTTTCCATCATCTAGAAAAGATTAGTGTAAATAATTTATATTTTAAAAAACGTGAGTATCTTATTTCAAAATTAAGAGAGAGAGAGAGAGAGAGAGAAATTGAAGTCAATGCAATTAGGATTCAGATCCTCTAGATTTCTTAGGATACTCTACCAAATAGATTTTCTTAAATCTTAACCATTCTTTAATGATTTAATGGTCTGGATTTTGTTATGTTGTCATTCTACTAACAATAATCTTAATTGTTTTATTTGCAACATTATTTTATTATTTTAAGAATACTGTTAGTGGAATACTGATATGGCAAAATTTAGACCTTTAAATCATAAAATAGTAGTTAGGATTTAAGAAAATCTATTGTTAGAGTACCTTAGGAAATCTAGAGGATCTGAATCCATGCAATTAATACATCATCTATATATACTAGCCTCATCACATGTGCTTCACGCGTGCAATAGATGATTTTTTTTTAGTGTCATAATTTTACATTCATTTCAATTTAACGTTTACACATTTTCTCATTAATATTACTTATATTTAGAATTTATAAGTGGATAAAACAATTTAAAAATCAATAGAAGAGTGACCCTATCTTTTAGTCAATGTTTTAGAGGGAATTAGAGTTATATTTTTATCGAATTGTCCTTTAGTTTTGTTTTGTTTTTTGTTTTTTTGTTTTTTTTTTGTTGTTTTTTTGATAGGAAAGGCTGTCATACTATTATTAACTTTGGAAAGCAATGATTACATCTTGGGTAAGAGCTTGCTCTAAGAAACAAGGCACCTCTTCAACCCAAACAGAAAAATTAGCAATGCCTAAAGCATGTATTGCTAGTAAATGAGCCGGCCTATTGCTTCTACGACCCACGTGAGAGAAGTCCACATAGCGAAAAGTGTGAGAAGCAGCCAAAGAACCATACACCAGAGCAGCAACAGAGGAAGGCGGTGGGGACAGATCCAACAAAGCTTGTATCAGAGTATGGGAGTCACTCTCCAATGTAAACTCCTGTATTGACAAGTCCTTCGCAAATTGCAACCCACACTCTATAGCTTTTGCCTCAGCTTCAATGGCCCCTAGAGGAGCCATAATACGTTTACTACAGGCTCCAATCAGCGATTCTTCCGCATCTCGAATCAGCACCCCAACACTAGCTGCCTCTTGAGCCTTAAACACCGCACCATCCACATTTATTTTGTGCCTTTAGTTTTGTTTTTACTTAAACATAGTGATGTAGGGATATTTTTGAACCAATAAAAAATACTCCCTCTGTCCCAATTTGTTTGTCATGTTTGAAAAGTCAAACTTTTTAAGGGAACATCATTTATTGTTTTGTCTGCCTTATAAAAATGTATAAGTTTACAAAATTACCCTTAAATAAATTTATCAGCCTTTAAAAAAAAAAGATTTATTCTTAATGAGGCAATTAATAAGATGCCCCAATTAGATTTATTTTTTAAAATATTTGTTAGTTTTCTTTTCAAATAGTTTTGAAAATAAAGTAAGGGTATAATAGGAATATTAGTAAATTAATGATTTTTATTTTTAAAGACATGACAATATTTTGGAACATCTCAAAATGAAATAAAGGACAAATAAACTGGGACGGATCGAGTAAGAAATAGGGACATTTTTAAACCAAAAAAATAAAAATCCTAAATAAGATAAGCTCCTTAAATGGTACTAGTATAGATATAAATGCACCTTAATTGTAGGACCCATTACATTTTAGACTTCCTTTTTCCTTTTTTTTCTTCTTTTTAGGAGTTTTTTTTTTTTTTTTTTTTTTTTTTTTGAGAAACCATATATATATATATATATATATATATATATAGTACTTTGATTAAAAAGAAAAAAAAAAAAAAAAAAGAAGAAAGAAAAGAAAAGAAAGAGAGGCATATATATAGTACCATCTTTAACCTTTCATTGCCAAAGTGGCTCATACACTCAGAGTCTACTTTCTTCTACTTATTAGTTTCGGTTTACAAAAGTCTTTGAGCTTCTTGTCCCGACGACAATGGCCAACCATAGAGAGGGCCTGGCGATTGGGATAGATCTTGGTACAACGTATTCGTGCGTGGCAGTGTGGCAAAATGAAAGAGTAGAGATAATAGTGAATGATCAAGGTAACAGGACCACTCCCTCCTTTGTTGCTTTCACTCCGGCGGAGCGCTTGGTCGGTGATGCAACCAAGAACCAGGTTGCCAGGAACGCCACCAACTCTGTCTTTGGTAATCTCTTGACTCTTTACAATGAACTCCCCCCTCTCCCCTTTTTATAAAATAGATGAATAAAAAGATTTTCTTTTTATGAAGAAAGAAAAAAAGTATTTTTTTAATTCTTAAAAACATGTTTTTCACTTACCAATATCAAACTATGTTCTTGAAAGCCTTTGAGTCTGGGATCCGGATCCTCTCCATTTCCCTTTGAAATGGAGAGGCTCCAGTTAAAGGACAAGATTTCGTCCAAAATTATCAAGGGCCAAAAACTGGACACGTCATTTAAAAGGTTAACACCACACTTAACTCAAGTTAAAACTCTTAAACTGGACTGTGGTTAACAAAAGGGTTTCAACAAACCCATCTTATTCTTATCTGAGATTCAAATATATCAAAATCACTCTTTTGCTCTCTCTCAATCTCTCTTCTCCATCGCCGTCTAGCTCAACCTTGCCGTCGCCGCTGCCACAATCACCAACGTATGCCAAGCCACCGTTGTTTCTTCGACCACGTCTCACACCAGCCTAACATCACCGAACCTACTGCTCGGTAAATTTTCTCAATCTTATTTCTTCTTTATAAGCTCTGTTTGGTTGCTTGGAAAACAAAGGAAAATAAATTAGTATATTGCTATTTTTTTTTTTTTTTTGATTTCGTCATGTTGAGTTTGGTTTCTATTCTCTGAGTGTTTTTTTTTTTTTTTTCTTCTTTCTGGGTTTTGAGCTTTGGGATTGTTTGAAAACAAAACATTTGGTGGGTGTTTAAGCTTTGCAGGAGGGTTTATGGTTTTTTTTTATCTGAATCTGTTCCAAAAGGTATGAGATTTTTGGGTTGTTTTGATACCGCACCCAAGTTTCTTGAGACTAAGATGAAAAATCTGAAAAGCAAAAACAACAAGCAAAGCTAATACTGGAAAGGGGTGGGAGGAAATAGAATTAATGATCAAAATACAAGCTTGCTGTTTTACTTAATCATAATTGTTCATTATATTAATTTTTAATTGTTCACTCTATTATGAAAGGTTTTGGGGAACGTATTGTGACTGTTTCTTTGTTTCCTTGTCATGCTTCTGATTGCAGAATTAGGTGTGTGTAAATTTTCCTTTGTAGGAATGAAATGCACATGGCTGGATTTATGTTTACCGGTTGTTGGCTATTGATATACACTGGCTTTTTAGGGTGAGGCAGATGAATTTTTGATTTTCAAAAATCTGAGTTGTTGGGATTCTTGAGAACCTTTTTGTGGTTGGTATTTGAAGCTCTTATAAGAAAAATAATTGAATTTCCTGGCTGTTTTTTGTGCCTCTCTTTTTGTAAATTGGTTCCTGTATTGGCATTTTGGTTATCCATTTAGAAAGTCTGCAGAATTTTTTGGACAGGTTCTATTATTGGTTTCTCGATAATCCTGAAGGATTGAGATTTGTTAATATTGCTTGTAGGTTTCATTGATCCTAATCATCAGTAATTTGGAAGGACCTTTGGAGCTATGATACATCCCAAAGTTTTGATACCAAAAGAACTTACATAACAAAGAAGCATCATACATTTGTACCAAGAGATGGGGCAAGTTGTTTAACACAAGGCAAGTTGAAGTGATCAAGCTAAGATTGAAAATTGTAGACTTTGGATGGAATGTATAATCAAGAAGCAAGAGGTGGAATGTATAGTCAAGCAATAAGCACACCAATTGTAGAAGTTTCATGTTATTATAATCATATAATCAAAGTGTTTATTTTAATGGAATTCTTGTTATGTGATCAAAGTGTACATTTTAATAAAATTTGTTCATTTTTTTAATTAAATTCTCTTATTGTCTACTATGTTGGATTGAATTTTGATTGTAATGCCAAGTAACTCATAAGGGTGCAACCCAAGTACATAGATTAGCTGAGCAATGTAAAAGAAAGTGGGAAACTAATCCACTCCTAATAGCATAACAATTATGCAGAAAACAACTTCTGCAGAAAGTTGGTTCTGGAGTACTGAGGCCCGCTTGACATATTTATATCCCAATCTACAATAGATTTATGCAACTAGGCTGGTAAACAGGGATACCCAAAATCACATTTATAATGAGCTTCGAATGAACTTCAGTATATAAACAAATTAAAAAGAATTTTAAAAATCTATACTGAACAAAATAAATTCTCACTTTCTAGCAATAAATCCCCAAACCAAAGGAAATTACTGAATTATGTTCTTAGTTCAATGAAATACTGAATTATTAAATAAATAAATAAATTCTAATTGCTTTTTGCCCAAACCAAAGGAAATTACATCAGAGTATATATTCACACAGTATATGAAAATATTCGAAGGACTAATAAAATTTGTTCATTTTTTATTATATTCTTTTCTTGTCTACTCTGTTGGATCAAATTTCATGCGACATCAAAATTGATCAATTTGAAGCAATTGCTCAAGTTGTCCTAAAAGCTAAGAATACATCAAATCTAAATTTTTACTAAAACTGAAAATTAGCCTTGCTAGCTTCAAAATACGTTTTCTTCAATCAGTCATGGAATATTCAAAACCTTTTCTTGATAACAAGTGTGTAAAATTTGGTACATGAAGCTTTACATATATCTTGCGCTTGACTTCTTGAACAACTATAACCTTCTCTACAGACTTTTGTACAGATACCCTTCTCTTCAAACTTTTTAATAGATGGCTGCTAACTGCTTCAACTCATTTTCTATAAAAATAAAAATCAAATGCATTATGACAAAAATACATACCATCAAATGAAAGTTCTACACATAACAGCAAATACACTATAACAAACTATAAGTGATTCACATACTCAACCATGATAAATAGCTATGATACATAAAGCATATGATATAATGTAGGAGTAAATTCAAGCATGCCAAGATGCAAAACTGATGTGATAAAAAATTAAATGATAATTCTACAAAGCACTACTGATAACAAGTAATGTTAGGGACAAATTTCAGCAAGATACTTAAAAGTATTGTTAATGCACAAAGAAGTTCAAAGAAGCATGTTTTGCATTAAACCAATCATCAAGCATTATTGTTAACCAAGTTCTTAAATTTAGAATTAGTGCCAAGAACTGCAGCAACCATTCTTGAGGTAAAATTGATAAAGGTATGGGAAGGGTGGAATTTTTTTATAGAAGAATTTGATAATGGAATAAACATATCACAGAGCAGTTCTATACCATAGAAGAGTTACACCTCGAAAGAGCATTTAACCCCATATTGACTTCTTCCTATTAGAACCTAAAAGTGTTAACATTGACAAGTTAATTTGAAAGTAAAAGGTTTAATTCAGCTTATAAGCTAAAATGGTAAAAGTTAATGACCATATTTGTCATAATGATGAAGAGCAAGAGTTCAGAATTAGGCAAAGCAGAGAAAAAAAAATCAAATACTAAAATAATTTTAGTAACGAATTCAGATTGAAACAACCCATAAATCCTACAAAGCTAAAACACCACCCGCTGATTTCAATCTGTAAACTCAAAACCAACCACTGAAAAAATATAGCACAAAAAAAGAAACCATATTCAAAACCAATAAATCAGTAGCAGACATAATAAAAAACTATCAAGTAAAAGAACCCAACTTTCAAATACATCTAAACCAAGACTAAAATTACTATTTTTTTTTTCCTATATAGCACTCTGGGGAAGTAAATTAAAAAAAAAAATAAAAGAAAAAAATAAAAGAATGAACACGGGATTTGTGTAAAAAAGCACCTCTTTAAGGAGCACGGCTTCAGGGAAAAATTCAGTAGCCTCTTCTGGTTTGGGCACAAAGCTATGAGTGTCTGGCTTTTTGTTCTTGTGGTTCTTCTTTGCCCCCACTATCACTGAGTCTCTATGTCCAGCACAGAGCTTCTGGGTAGTGAATGGCCTTGAAAGAGAGATGGGAAAGTACCCATTTGCAAATTTCGTATATGGGTTTTGATTCCTGAGGAAAGAGCTAGTTTTGATAGCAAAGTTTGAGGCTTTTGGCGTAAGATAGGCTGCAGAGGAAGTGTTGGTGAGTGCCTCCATTGGAGCTCTGGAGAGCAAAATAGATAATTGCAATTAATCTTGGTTTAACCAGAGTTTGAATTTGTTGAGTTAAGTTTTTAACATTTTAATTGACGTGGCACATCTTAGACCCTAGTTGTATTTTAAATTAATCCTGTCCCTTAACTGGAGCCTCTCCATTTCAAAGGGAAATTGAGAGAATTCGGATCCCTGAGTCTGACTGTAGGCCAGTTTGATTTTATCTTATTTTAAATTTGTACATTTGTTGCCTGTAAAATGTTGTGGTGATAGTATTTTTTTTTTTTTTTTAATTGTTAGTAGTTATTGGGTATATGTGGGATGTTTGTTATGAAAATGCTCTAAACATAACACTTCTCTCAAAAAAAAAATGTGGGTTTCAAAGGTTAGTAAGGGAAAACAATTCTGCTCTTATTATTTGGACTCGCGTAGTGCAAGTGTGAAAAGATGCTGGTATGGATTATTGGGTAACGAGTTTTGTGGAAAGAAAAAGATATGCATGCAGTTTGTGTTCACTGTTAAATTTTGTTCTTAATTCTCGCCACTTGAATTTTGTTACTCAAAAAAGAAAAAAAAGGAAAAGAATCACTTTAAGAATTTTCATTAAAAAAAAAAATATTTTAAGAAAGCTTAATAGCATTCATATATCTTAATGTCATTTATTCAAGGTTCATACTCAGAGGATAAGAATTCACAACTTCAATAATAGAAATCATTAAAGAACTAAGAAACTTTTCTCCATCTCGGCATCAATTATGAATTTATTGCTTTAGTATTTGTAATTATCAAGATTTTAATTAACGCTTTGTTTATAAATTTCAAACTTGTATTATCAGCTCTAATCAAATTGAAGATTTTAACGTGAGATCACAATGTTATCAAAAGATTCAAAAGCAACTTCATGTGTTAATTAATGGTTAATTTTCAACTAAATTGTAAACTACATCCCTAAAGTTTGAAATAATTTTGATTTTGCCTTCTAAAAAGTTTCAATATATTGGTAAGCTCTCCTAGCCTTAGGTATCATTTGGATTTGCTCTCTTCTGTTAATGTGTCTGGATAAGCAGTAAGTTGTTAACAATACAATTTCAAACATAAGAGTGTCGTTGGGGTGCCAATCTAATACTTGAGGGACAGTTAGGCAGGCTGCATTGATGGAAGGGAACAAATACCAATGATACTTAACATTAGGGGAGCATATAAAAAAATTAAAACTTTAGAAGGCAAAATCAAATTACCCGAAACTTTGCCGATGTAATTTGCAATTTAATCTTGAATATTTTTTCTCCCTCTTTTATATTATCTTATTTGTTGAGATTTGTGGTGTTGGGTGCACGTGACGCCCTTTGGAGTCCAACACACACATTTTGTCAAAGCTCATTTATGAGCTTGTTCCAAGAGTCTTCAAATTCAGCCTTTTCATTTTTTGAGAAGTGACCAAAGCATGAAGGGGTCTGACTTCTCTTATTGAGAAGTGTTGCTTAGGCGTGTGAGACACGCTGAAGCTGAAAAAGAAGAAAAGAAAGAAAACATAGGCCATTCGGCCTTGTGGTGAGCTGAAGTAGAAACAGAGAGCTGAAACAGAGAGCAATTCGGCCATTTTGTGTGTGAGTTCTAGAGAGAGCAAGACAGTTCCTGGTACCCCATAGCAAAATGGTGTGGCAGAAAGGATGAACCGCACTATTGTTGAGAAGATCAAATGTATGTTGAGAATGACTAATTTGCCTAAGTCATTTTGGGGTGAAGCTGTTGTGATTGCATGCTACCTAATTAATAGATCTCCATCAGTTCCTTTGGATTTTGATATTCCAGAAAGAGTATGGACAGGAAAAGATGTTTCTTACTCTCACTTGAAGGTATTCGGGTGCAAGGCATTTGTTCATGTGCCTAAGGAACAAAGATCAAAGCTTGATAGCAAATCCACTCCTTGTATATTTGTTGGATATGGAGATGCAAAATTTGGCTACAAGCTATGGGATCCTAAAGAGAAGAAGATGATCAGAAGTCGAGATGTAGTTTTTCATGAGAATGAAAACTTGGCAGACTTTGAGAAAACTGAGAAGCCTAAAGCTATAGTTGGAGGTGTTCCTGATCTTACACCTACCTCTTCTTCCTTAGATAATGCCACAAATAGGGAAGAGGTACAAGATGAGAATTATGGTTATGAACCAACTGAATTTGATGCTGATGAGCCAGTAGGTGTTGATGGTGATGATGTGACAGATACAGATGGTGTTGAGCAGGGGGAGCAGCCTCCTCCACTAGAGATGGTAGAACCTCAGCTGAGGAGGTCTACTAGAGAGCATCGTCCATCGACTAGATACCCTACTTCTGAGTATACTATGATTACTGAAGAGGGGGAGCCAGAAATTTTTCAGGAAGTACAGTCTCATAAGGATAAGTAAAGCTGGTTGAAGGCTATGCATGAAGAGATGAATTCTTTGAACAAGAATAAGACTTATGACTTGGTGGAACTTCCTAAAGGCAAAAGGGTATTGAGAAACAAATGGGTGTTCAAGTTGAAGACAGATGGTGACAAGTTAGTGAAGTACAAAGCTTGATTGGTGGTTAAGGATTTTAGTCAGAAACAAGGGATTGACTTTGATGAGATATTTTCTCCAATAGTCAAGATGAGTTCCATTCGGGTAGTTTTAGGATTAGTAGCTAGCTTGGATCTTGAGCTTGAGCAACTTGATGTGAAGACTGCTTTTCTTCATGGTGATTTGAAAGAAGAAATCTACATGGATCAGCCAGAGGGATTCAAAGTAAAAGGGAAAGAACATATGGTTTGCAAGTTAAAGAAGAGTTTGTATGGCTTAAAGCAAGCTCCAAGACAGTGGTACAAGAAGTTTGACTCATTCATGGTGGGTCACGGGTACACAAGGACAAATGCAGATCATTGTGTGTATGTTAGAAAATTTCCCAATGGTAAATTTGTTATTCTTCTGCTATATGTAGATGATATGTTGATAGTAGGACAAGATGCAGGTGTGATTGGAAATTTGAAGAAGAACTTGTTCAAGTCATTTGATATGAAAGACTTGGGTCCAGCAAGACAAATTTTGGGTATACAGATTCTGCGTGACAGGAAAGCCAAGAAGCTATGGTTATCACAAGAGAAGTATATTGAGCGGGTTCTTGACAGGTTCAATATGAAGCATGCCAAGCCAGTCAGTACACCTCTTGGTTCTTATTTCAAGCTAAGAAAGAAATCTTGTTCTTCATCCAAGAAAGAGAAGGGAGACATAGCATTAACTATTTATTCCTTAGCAGTTGGGAGTTTGATGTATGCTATGGTTTGCACACGACCAGATATTGCTCATGCAGTTGGTGTTGTCAGCAGGTTCATGGTTAATCCTGGTAAAGATCACTGGGAAGCAGTGAAGTGGATTTTTAGGTATTTGAGAGGTAGCTCTAAATTGTGCTTGACTTTTGGTGATTCTAAACCAGTTTTGGAGGGTTATGTAGATGCAAATTGGGCAGGTGACCTTGATGGTAGGAAATCTACATCGGGGTATTTATTTACTTTTGTAGGGGGAGCCGTATCATGGCAGTCAAGATTGCAGAAGTGTGTTGCCTTGTCTACAACTGAGGCTGAGTATATTGCAGCTAATGAAGCAGGTAAAGAGATGCTTTGGTTGAAACGATTTCTCCAAGAATTGGGTTTGAAGTAAGATGAGTATGTAGTTAATTGTGATAGTCAGAGTGCTATAGACTTGAGTAAGAATTCTATGTACCATTCACGTTCGAAGCACATTGAGGTGAGATACAATTGGTTGAGACTAGTTATTGAACAACAATCATTTGAATTAGAGGAGATTCACACAGATGAAAATCCAGCTGACATGTTAACCAAGGTTATGTCAAGGGAGAAGCTAAAGCTTTGTGTCAGGTTGGCCGGCATGAATTCTAACTGAAGACTTGGGTTGAAGATCTCCTCCGTAGTGTGCTGGAGGGGGAGATTGTTGGGTGCACGTGACGCCCTTTGGAGTCCAACACACACATTTTGTCAAAGCTCATTTATGAGCTTGTTCCAAGAGTCTTCAAATTCAGCCTTTTCATTTATTGAGAAGTGACCAAAGCATGGAGGGGTCTGACTTCTCTTATTGAGAAGTGTTGCTTAGGCGTGTGAGACACGCTGAAGCTGAAAAAGAAGAAAAGAAAGAAAACATAGGCCATTCAGCCTTGTGGTGAGCTGAAGCAGAAACAGAGAGCAGAAACAGAGAGCAATTCGGCCATTTTGTGTGTGAGTTCTAGAGAGAGCAAAACACACAAAAGAGAGAGCTTCAGCTGAGAGGTGCAGTCCGAAAATAGAGAGAAACAGTGAGAGTGTGAGAGAGTGAAAAAGAAAAAGGAGATATTTTTCTTTGCCCAAGTTACACTTAAGGAAGATAAATTGGTGGAGTTCTTATGGAGTTTTTGAGTGCTACAACCATGGAGAGTTGGAGTATTCAAAGGAAGATTTTGCTACTGGCTTTGTAGTGAGATTGTATTTACTCCTTAAGATTTATTTGTTGTATATCCAATTTATTGTGGACTCAAGTTTAACATAAACTTGATAGTTGTAATCTCTATTTCATAGTGGATATTTTTCGGAGCTACCCTGTGGTTTTTCCCTCTAAACTAGAGGGTTTTCCACGTAAGATTTGGTGTTCTTGTGTTGTTGTGTTTATGTGATGCTTGCTGGAATTTTTTTTTGTTTCCATAATATTGCTATTGCTTGGTAGTCATCATTTTTAATTCACACATAGACATAGAGGGGATTAGGATTTTTCCCCAACATGTGGTTGCAAAAGCTTTGTCAAAATATATTTGACACTAAAAAAGAAAGTACAATATATCATCAAATATTTTGTGATAAATCTCATCACACTCAAATAGAATACACAAGAAAGTTTTATTGATGCTTATTACACACACTTCTATACACACCACTTATTTGCTCTCTCATTACTTATTCTTTGACGCCTTGATACTATTCGGGGCTAAACTTATATAGAGATTACAAAGGAGACAAGAAAACAAAGCATTAAATGCTACCTCGTAAAAGCAAATGAAAAAAAAAAAAAAAAAAAAAAAACTCCACTAGTTCTACATTCACATGTTGATGCCAAATCGGTTTTATTGTCAAACCTTTCAATTCACCTACTAAAGACGGAAAAGTTTCATCATCACCTAAAGACATGAAACACTTCTTTATCTTGAACTCTTCTTTACCTATTGTCAAACATGCAAAACATTGAAAAATTTTACTGCCGGCCTAATGCTCAAGAGTCGGTGATGACTCTACATTATTAGGCTAATGAGCTACAAAAATGTCCGCTTCCATTACTCAAATATAGGGGTGTCAAATGGGGGGGTTTGGGTGGGTTTGAGGTGGGCATTATTGGGTTGAGTATATAAAACCCATTTACCTATTAAAACTCATTTAACTAATTGTTTTTAACCCAAATCCAACCCAACCCAATTATTATGGGTAAACCCCAACTCACCGAATTACCCAATTATCAAAATTACCAAAATGCCATTGAAGTGAAAATGACCATTTTGAAGCTGGAGGATCTGGTGGCGCCGATACTTCACATGGACCATTCAATCTAATAATCTCATCCTAGAAATGAAAGCTAGAATTTCATAGTTGAATTTCCTCTCTTTTTTCTCAGCAGCCAAACAAAGATTATGCTAATTAATGAGCACAATTAAATCAAATACTGAACAATTTGTATTACTTGGCTATTGCTTGACTTCCTTTTGATCTGTTCGTTGCATCGATTACAAGGTACTCAAATCATTTACATATCAGTAATTTGAACTTAATTTCAGTTTAATTTTTGAGGAAACATACAAAGAAATGAAAACTAGAAAATTTTAAACCAATTTTCTTCTCTCTTTTTCTCAGCAGCTAAACAAAAAATATGCTACTTAATGAGCACAATGAAATCAAAGACTAAACAACTTGTATTACTCGGCTATTGCTCGATCTCCTATTGCTCTGTTCATTTCACCGATTCCAAAGACACTCAAATAATTTACACACTGTTAATTGAAGTTAATGTCAGTTTAATTTATGAGGAAATGCACAAAATAATGAAAACTGAACTTTTATAGCCAAACAAAGACTAGGCTAAGTAATGAGCAAAATGAAATCAAAGACAAACTAATTTGTATACAATAATTGGCGTGAAAGCGATAACTAATACCAGAGGGAGATCGGACACTGCAGGAGCTGGAGAGTTCAAGATCCTGAGGAAATTGAGCACCGCAACTTCGATTCTGGCTCAGACCTGAACCAAAATATTTCAATTCTGAGAGAGAAAGAGAGAGAGAGAGAGAGACAGATGTTAGGACATATGTGTTTCACTTGTTAAGAACATATGTCATTCTTTTATGTAATTGGCTAATCCTTTGACAAAATGCACTCAACTTGTAATTGGGTAGTTCTAGGTGTTTTTAATACTTCAAGAAACAAGGTTTCAAGATCAAGTGTTGAAGTCATCAAGTCTGTCCAAGAAACAAGCTGAAGAAGTGCACATTCATTAAAGCTCGACACATTCTCAATAGCTGCTCGACACCTTGCTATCTGTCGAGGTTTATAAAAATCAGAATTTCTATCTGATTTCTTGGGATCCGTGAATGTGTCTTTGGACCTTCTTTTCTCCTAACCCTAGACATATAAAAGGATTGTTTTAAAGACCGTCAAATAGTTCACAAGTTGCATAAGCATTGAGCAAACTCTGTTCAAGCAAATTGTGACCGAAGACGAAGTTCTTGCCCTTGTTCATCTCTTCTGAAGAAGTTGCTGTGTATGTGCACCTTTGGGTTTTGTGACCAAGCATCTTCTTGATCTTCATCGTGAATGAACTGAAGAACTTTGCAGCCAACCTCTCTTTCTAGTTGGTGATTGAAGTCGCGTACTGGGATCCGCGCATTGGTTAGTCACGTACTTGGGAATCGTGCATCAAAAGGGGAAATTGTCACTACAGAACAAGTCCAATTGGGTATTGGGGTAAGGGTTCAATTGTAGGTTAGTAAGGTACTTGGATTCTTTTATTTGTAACCGCTTGCTGTGATAATAGTGGAATTTCGGGAATGGTGACCTAAAAATCACCCGGTGGGGTTTTTGCCGTCAGGTTTTCCCCATTCGTAAACAAATCACCGTGTTATTTATTTTCCGCTGCATAATTAGTTTATTGGTGATTTGTTTGTGCTACCACGTGTTTGCATGTTAAATTGATTAATTAATAACTTGGCTAATTAATTAATTAATTTAATCACAAAGGGTCAATATATTTTTGGCCTATCAAGTGGTATCAGAGCAGGCACACTCTGATTAGGTTTAATCTTTGCTGTGTTGATCCATTGACCCCTGTTTGTCATGGATAGAGGACAGTCGTTAATTATACCTCCTTTATTTGATGGCACTAACTATGCATACTGGAAAGTACGCATGAGAGCTTTCTTGCAGTCTTTAGATGAGAAGGTGTGGCAAGCTGTGGAGATTGGCTGGACCAAGCCAAAAGAAGTGCCGGCCGATTGGGATGAAGCCAAGATCAAGGCGGCAAACTTCAACAGTAGAGCGTTGAATGCCTTATTTAGCGCAATCACCAATGAGGAGTTCAAAAAGATATCCTCTACTGAAACTGCAAAGGAAGAATGGACCATCCTCCAGACAACCTATGAGGGTACAAAGGCTGTCAAGGATTCAAAACTTCAAAGGCTCATTACAAGCTTTGAAGAAATAAAGATGGAGGAGGATGAGTCATTCGATGAGTTCTATACCAAGCTCAAGGACATAGTGAACTTAGCCTTCAATCTTGGGGAAACCATTCCTAAACCCAAGATTGTGAGAAAAGTGCTCAGATCACTACCCGAGAGGTTCCATGCCAAGATTACGGCGATAGAAGAATCAAAGGATATTGATAAGATTCCTTTGACTGAGCTGGTTGGAAACTTGCAGACCTATGAGCCAGGGTTGACCAGAATTGGCAAGACGGGTAAAGGAAAGAGCATGGCACTGAAGGCCAAGAGCAGTGAGACAGATGAGTCTTCAGACGATGAAGATTCCAAGATGAAGTCCTACATCACCAGGCAGTTCAAGAAGTTTATGAAGAATGCTAATGGAAGGAACTTCGACAAGGACTGCAGACAATCTAGTTCTTCTCAGTCTAAAGGCCAAGACAAATGGAAGAAGGATGCAAGGGATGGCGGTCAGTACACTGTTCCCACAGGACCAAAATGTTTTGGGTGTCATGGATTCGATCACATGAAGCAAGAATGCCCCACATATCTCAAGAGCATTGGGAAGAGTAAGACACTTGCTGCAACCTTAAGTGACACTGAGCCTGAAGATGATTCCGATAGTGAGGATGACGGAATCTTAAATGCCTTCACTGCCACAGTCAATCCTACTGAAGGGATTGTTGATGAAGTGGAAGAAGAAGAAGAATTGGTGGATTATAAGTGTGAGAAGATGGATGATCAAGATGATATCCATTCAGCCTATGAAAAACTATACAAGTTGTCTGAGAAACACGAGAAACTCTATAGGCTGACCACCAAGAAGCTCAGCAATGTGGAACTTGACCGTGAAGAGTTGTCCACAAAGTTTGATGAGGCAAATCAGACTATTGGAGCGCTGAGGTTCGAGAACAATTTCTTGGCTGAGAAGACCAAGAAGCTTGAGGCGGAGCTATTTCAAGTTAGAGCTCAGTTGGAGAGGACCTCGAGTGCAAAGCTTGATGAGATGCTCAGCATTCAGAAATCTGCTTTAGATCGAACGGGTTTAGGGTATGGTCTTTCTTTTTCTAATATTGCTTCTACTAGTTCTACTGTTTTTGTTCCACCCGTTAATAGTGTTGAAATTGAAAACAATGATGTTAAAACTGAATTAGCTAGTGAGAACTTAGACAAAGGCAAATCTATCTTAGGAGCAACCCCTAAGCAAGATAAGAAAGATGTTAAAAACCCTAGGGCTAAGAAGACTATCTCTCAGATGCCTAAACAAAAGAAGCAGCATCTCTGTCATCATTGTGGAGCTGCCGGTCATACTCGACCAAATTGCTATAAGTGGCTAGCCACTCAACAGAGCAACGGCATGATAGCATCTGGAAGCCACAATCAGCTTCAATTCTGTCTTGCTCCTCTTGGAGATCTTCTGAAAGCCCTCATGTTCCTTTCGAACTTGAACAGATTTAATTCTTCCCCCTCACCGCCGGTTCAAGGATTCAATCAAAGGAAAGGTTCTTCCAAGGTGTGGAAGAAAAAGGACTTTAAGTGATTATATCACTTTCTTCTTTCTCTTGTTTTTGTTTATTGCATTACTTGTGTGTTTTGCATTTATTTTTGAATTAGTCTAGTTTTATGCTTTGCTTTGACAACATGTTTTTGTTTGTATATTTTCAGTTTTGTTTTTTTTTTTTTTTTTTGATATAAAAATAAAATAAAAAAAATTGAAAAATTAGAAAAATACAAAAATAGTGTGTGTTTTGTGTACATTGGTACTTGTGTACCTTGGATGGCCATTGAAACAAAGTTTTCTAAACTTTGTATCTTGTGTAGTTTAGATGAGCATCTCTATGCACAACTAAGCAAGTGAGCTTTGTGGCTTTTGTTTGTGAAGAGTAAGATTAAGTTATCTCTTGGACTTAACACTCGTATCACTCTTTTTGACGGGTACGACTAGAAAATCCTAAGAGAAAGGCATAAATAACCATCTCACCACTGTTGCCTGCCAATCATAATATGACACCTGTATGCTTCGGCATAGCAAAAGTGCAGTGTCATAGACACCTGTACGCTTCGGCATAGCAAAAGTGCAGTGTCAAAGACATCTGTATGCTTCGGCATAGCAAAAGTGCAATGTCAATGCTTAACATGTTGGGTATTTCTTCTCTCTCTCTTATATGCCCATGCATGATATGCTTAAAAGAAAATATGCAAAGAAATAAAAGCAAAAAGATCAAAAATGCTTTAAATATGATTGCAAGCGTGTTTTCTATGAGATGTGGGAGTTATAGGATGTACCTTGAAGGTGATAGTCCCCATCAAACAGTTATGATTGTGTGTGAGTTAAAGTGATTTTCTCATATCTCAAATCGTCATAACATGTATACACTTATGCAATCTTGCGATGTTTTTCACACACAACACGCAATATTCTTTGCTACTCTTGATACATGTGCAGGTACAATGTGATTTGGCCATCACAAGGTTTTACATGTGCTAATGTATGCTCACTAAACTGACTTGACTTGTTTTTAAAATATAAAATTGGTTAGACTTGTTTAGTGTGTGTGTGTGTGTTTCTGAGGATCCATGTGCTTAAAATTCTTGTTGAGAGATGAATTTGAGAGCTTAATATGTTGCTTGGATTATTGGTTGAGTTGCATGTTGGATTACATTCATGTCTGTGTTTTTCTCTTCTCGAAAAACTGTTTTTAAAAGTTGGCTCGACGCCTCCTCGACACCTTCTCGATACCTAGCTATCTATCGAGCTTCTCAAGCTTTTTCTTATCGCAATCTCGACACTTCCTCGACACCTGATGGATCGATCAAGAAATCTCCTGCCTTTTCAATAGCTTCTCGATACCTAGTCGATCGATCGAGCTTCTGTTCTTGGTTCTGGTGTTTATTCCTTGATACCTCCTCGACACCTATAGCTGTCGACGTGCTTTTTCTTGACACCTTCCTCGACAGCTGTCTCGACACCTTTCGATACCTTAGCTGTCAAGATTTACTGAGGTTTCTATATAAACCCCTCGTGCGATCCGCATCTCATTTCTCTCGATCTCTCTCTCGATAGCTCTTTGTTTTCTCTCCCAAACACTCTCATCTCACTCCAATCTTGTTCCTCAAGGTTTCTTCAAGCTTTTTCAAGTTTTTCTACACTTGGTAAGCTTCTAATCTCTTCATTCTTCATGCATTTCATGTTTTGAAACCTAGGTTTTGGGGTTTTTGAAAAATTTTGGGATTTTTCAAAATTAATGAGTGTTTATTGAAATTTTGGGCTGGGTTTTCATTTAAATGTGTTTAAAACCTCATACATTGCATCTCATTTGCATTATAACAGTATTTTCATGCATTTAGATGTGTGTAATATGCATGTGTGCTGGTAGGATTGGATTGGGCTGAGCCCATGATGAAATTTCTTTTGCATGTCACATGTTCATGCATTCCTCATGCATACGTACTCTTTTTTCAATATATTTGATATATTTGAATTGTTTGGGACTTTTCTGATTGTCTCTTTCTCCCTCTCTCTTATTCTGTTTACGTTAGTAGTGTCTATGGCACCTAAGCGTAAATCTACTCCGGCTCGGAACCCTCTTCGTTCTAGAGCTTCTTCATCTTCTGATTCTGCTCCTCTTTCTCTTCGGTTCCGTAATGATGATGCCCACAAGGCATTCTCAGAGAACTTCTCTAGACGAGGTGTTCATTCGGAACGCCAAGTCATTTTGGCGGACTTCGCCGACGCTGACCTTCCCTCTGTCATTCACAGTAGGGAATGGGAGTCACTGTGTGACGTCTCAGTCACATGTCCTCTCGTGCTCATTCAGGAGTTTTACTCCAACATGCACGGGATCGATCGTTCAGTACCTCTTTTCTTCACTCACGTTCGAGGTACGTGCATTCCTGTCACACCGCAGCTTGTTGCGGATGTGCTTCGGGTTCCTAGGATAAAGTTTCCTGACTATCCTTTTTGTGAGCGTCTACGGACTGTGTCCAAGGATGAGCACATATCTGCTTTCTGTGAGCACCCTTCGGAGTGGGGTGAGCGTCAGTTTACATCATGTCGGCCTTTTGCTAAAGGTCCTAGATTCTTAAACATGGTGATGACTTTTGTACTTCATCCTCTCTCTCACTACAACTCCATCACAGAGCCTTGTGCTCGGTTTTTGTTGTCTCTTCTTGAGCATCTTACCATAGACTTTCCGTCTCATTTCATTCTCTCTATCATAGATGTTCATTTAGATTCGGCGTCCCGTGATAAGCTCATCTTTCATTCAGCTATCACGAGGATCTTACGCCACTTTTCTGTCCCTTTTCCTGTGTCCGACCACTTCACACACATTTGTACCATAGACGCCGCTACCGTAAAACGTAGTGAGGTGCAGTTTAGGTCGAGACAGCCGGATTCCACTCCTCCCTCTCGTCCGGCTCCATCTCGTTTAGCTCTATCCACATCCGCTCCATCCACTTCCATGGGCAATGTTTCACTTGGAGACATCATGGCGCAGCTGCAGCGCATGGATGCTCGCCTTGATACACTCTCTATTGAGTTGTATCAGGTGAACATTCGTGTCGACGGCAGGCGACTATGGGTGGCTTTGCTCCTGAGGCTTCTCCTTCCCCACCTTCTCCAGTGGCTTCTGATTCTGATGCTGAGGATAATGATGATGATGGTGATGACGATGACGTTTCAGATGATGATGGAGATGCTAGCTCTACTGATGAGATGTCTACTTGACACTCTTACCCTTTGTCACTCGTGACAAAAATGGGGAGTAGTTTTGGATACTGAGAGTAGTCATTCTTAGGGGGAGAGTTAGTGTAGGACATTTTTGTTAGGGGAAGAGTGCTGATATGAGGGATGTAGTGAGGATTTGATGTATATTTTCTTTTCTACTTTTTAGATACATTGTTCTTGTACATTAGATCCTGTGATCAGTTTTTACATACATTGTACTTATTTTCTATATATGTGGATGTATGTTTCTTTCACCTACCTCTACATGTGTTTTTTCTTCTCTATCTTTATACACATGTCTCTTATACTTGTATGCAATCTATTAATTCTGTTTCACACTAAGATGCCTTGATGAGTTTTGTTTAAAGTGTTTCAGAAATACAGGTTGTCAAAGTCTACTTGCCATAAAAACTCTCTTCTTGCAAAGTTTTTCAAGAGTTTGTTTTAGGATAGATTTTATTGTATTCAACAAGTAAATATGAGTTGAGTGATTTATGACTTCTCTCATATCTCATTTGTTTGTTGTGGTTTTGTCACGGATTGCCAAAGGGGGAGATTGTTAGGACATATGTATTTCACTTGTTAAGAACATATGTCATTCTTTTATGTAATTGGCTAATCCTTTGACAAAATGCACTCAACTTGTAATTGGGTAGTTCTATGTGTTTTTAATACTTCAAGAAACAAGGTTTCAAGATCAAGTGTTGAAATCATCAAGTTTGTCCAAGAAACAAGCTGAAGAAGTGCACATTCATTAAAGCTCGACACCTTCTCGATAGCTGCTCGACACCTGCTATCTGTCGAGATTTATAAAAATCAAAATTTCTATCTGATTTCTTGGGATCCGTGAATGTGTCTTTGGGACTTCTTTTCTCCTAACCCTAGACATATAAAATGATTATTTTAAGGGTCGTCAAATAGTTCACAAGTTGCATAAGCATTGAGCAAACTCTATTCAAGCAAATTGTGACCGGAGACGAAGTTCTTGCCTTTGTTCATCTCTTCTGAAGAAGTTGCTGTGTATGTGCACCTTTGGGTTTTGTGACCAAGTATCTTCTTGATCTTCATCGTGGATGAACTGAAGAACTTTGCAGCCAACCTCTCTTTCTAGTTGGTGATTGAAGTCGCGTACTGGGATCTGCGCATTGGTTAGTCACGTACTTGGGAGCCGTGCATCAAAAGGGGAAATTGTCACTACAGAACAAGGCCAATTGGGTATTGGGGTAAGGGTTCAACTGTAAGTTGGTAAGGTACATGGATTCTTTTATTTGTAACCGCTTGTTGTGATAATAGTGAAATTTCGGGAGTGGTGACTTGAAAATCACCCGGTGGGGTTTTTGCCGTCAGGTTTTCCCCATTCGTAAACAAATCACCGTGTTATTTATTTTCCGCTGCATAATTAGTTTATTGGTGATTTGTTTGTGCTATCACGTGTTTGCATGTTAAATTGATTAATTAATAACTTGGCTAATTAATTAATTAATTTAATCACAAGGAGTCAATACGTTTTTGGCTTATCAAGAGAGAGAGAGAGAGAGAGAGAGAGAAGTGTTTGGAGGCCAAGAAAATGAAGCAAAATGAAAACCCTGAAACACTAAAAAGTCTGAGGGCTTTTTTTTTTTTAAATTTTTATTTATGGGAAGGGCTGGGTTGAATTGGGGTATATTGTTTTTGGGTTAAATGGGCCTCACTGGGTCTAATTGGGTTGATGTCCATTTAACCGAACTAATAATTTGGTGAGTTTGGGTGGGCAAATGGGTTTGGGCTTACTTTGCCACCTCTACTCAAATTCACAATATATATATATATATATATATATATATATATATACTTGTAAAACAAAATTCAATATATATCTTCATTATTGTCTAATAGTTTTCCCATCTACTGTTTGAGGTATCTATTTCATAAAAGGCTAATTATATTGCAGATGCAAAGCGGTTGATTGGTAGGAGATTCAGTGATCCTTCGGTTGAGAGCGATATCAACCTCTGGTCATTCAAGGCTATTGAAGGCCCTAGTGATAAGCCTATGATTGTGGTCAATTATAAGGGCGAAGAGAAGCACTTTGCTGCCGAGGAAATCTCATCTATGGTCCTAAAAAAGATGCGTGAGATAGCCGAAGCCTACCTGGATACAACTGTGAAGAATGCGGTTGTTACTGTCCCCGCCTACTTCAATGATTCCCAGCGTAAGGCTACAAAGGATGATGGAGGCATTTTAGGCCTGAACGTCCTACGTGTAATTAATGAACCAACTGCTGCAGCCATTGCTTACGGTCTAGACATGATTGTAGATAGCATAGGCAAGAGAAATGTGTTGATTTCTGATTTGGGTGGTGGTACTGCTGATGTCTCACTACTTACCATTGAGAAAGGTGTCTTTGAAGTGAAGGCCGTTGCCGGAGACACTCACCTTGGAGGCGAGGACTTTGATAACAGAATGGTAAAGCACTTCGTTGAAATATTTAAGAGGCAACACAAGGTGGACATTAGTTAAACTCCAGAGCTCTTAGGAGGTTAAGAACTGCTTGTGAGAAAGTAAAGAGGATTCTTTCTTCTGCAATTGAGACTAACATTGAAGTTGATTCTTTATATAATGGTATAGATTCATTTCTTTTCAACTATTACTCGTGCCAAATTTGCGGAACTCAATATGGATTTGTTCAGGAAGTCTATTGATATTATGGAGAAGTGCTTGACTGATGCTAACATGTATAAGAGTTGTGTTCATGATGTCGTTCTTACGGGTGGTTCTTCCAGAATTCCTAAGGTGCAGCAGTTGTTGCAGTACTTCTTTGATGGGAAGAGCTTTGTAAGAGCATTAATCCAGATGAGGCTGTCACTTGTGGAGCCGTTGTTCAAGCTGCTATCTTGACCGGTATGGGTAATGAGAAACTTGCAGACGTCATTCTCTTGGATGTCACCCCTTTGTCCCTTGGTACAAAGATTAATACAATAGATATGTCTGTTTTGATTCCAAGGAATTCTGCCATTCCCACCAAAAAGGAGAGCAACTACACAACTATGTGTGGCAACCAAACTTCTATGGACATCTTTGTGTACGAGGGTGAGAGAGCAACAACTACGGATAACAACTTGTTGGGGGGAGGATTTGTGCTTTATGGTATTCCTCCGGCACCCAGGGGTGTTGCTCAGGTAAAAGTTTGCTTTGATATTGATGCCAGTGGTATCTTGAATGTGTCTGCTGAGGAGATTTCCACTGGTGTGATGAGGAAGATCACTATCACTAATGATAAGGCAAGACTGTTAGGTTCTAAGGTCTTAGGATTTTATGTATTTAGAACTCTAATTTGTAATGTTGGCAAACCATGATCAAAACATTGTATTTAGTCTTGTTTAGGCTTGCTCAAAGTTGGTTTATTATTGTACAGTTGGAATCGAGTGGCTGCAGAAGTACTTGGGACTTTTGGCCTGGCTCGATCGATCGAAGAATAGACTCGATCGATCGAAAATCGCACAGGTTAAATTTTCTGCAGAATTTCCAACTCAGCCCTACTTCATTAAACGTTTAGGGTTTTATGTTTTTTACCCTAGGTATATAAACAAAACCCTAGCCACGTTTTTGAGGTTGTCCATATTGTTATGTTGCTCATATTTTCTGTTTGTGTGAATCTCTTGTGAGATCTTCGAGGAGCTTTCCTTCACATAAACTTAGGGTTGTCAATATCTTGATGATCAACAAGGTTGCTGCCATTGGAACTTAAAAGAAAAGCAAGCGGGGAGCTTGTAGCTGATTGACGAATTCAAGAAAGAAGTAGTCCGTGGATTCGGAGCCTGCGCGTGGTCGTGTCAGGAAGTTCGTACTGGTGGGTAGCATTAGGAAGTCGAGCGGGGAGCTTGTAGTCCTTCTGTAAGAACTTCAATTCTTTCATAGTGAATTCTTTTATGCCTTGAGGATCGGTGGGTCAAATCCTCCCCAGGTTTTTACCGTGTGGTTTCCTGGGTGATCATATCTTGTGTTATTTATTTTCCGCTGCATTATTATTCTTGATATGATTGTTGAATTGCTTTAACCTAGAATTGCATAATTTGACTAAGTAACAACTTGGCTAACTAATCTAGGCTACGCAATCTGGTTGTTTAAGGGGTCTAAATAACCTATCGAGTGGTATCAGAGCGAGTAGCTCTTTGTGTGTTTGAGATTTTTAATCTCTGAGCTGATCCTTGACCCCTGTTGTCATGGAGCATGGACAATCTCTATTTGTTCCTCCTCATTTTGATGGGAACAATTATGCTTATTGGAAAGTAAGGATGAAAGCATTCCTGAAATCCACTGATGAAAGGGTTTGGAATTCCGTTGAATACGGATGGGTGAAACCCGCTACTCCTGTGAGTGAGTGGCAAACTTCTGAAAAAGAAGCAGCAAGCTTCAATAGCAAAGCTATGAATGCCATCTTTAATACTGTTTCTATGGAGGAATTTAAGAGGATCTCTAATGTTGAGGTTGCTCATGTTGCATGGAAAATCCTCCAAACTGTGCATGAAGGCACAAAGGCAGTTAAGATTAATAAATTGCAACAATTGACTTCTAGATTTGAAAGCATTAGAATGTCTGATGATGAATCTTTTGATGAATTCTATGCTAAATTAAATGATATTGTCAATTCTGCTTTTAATTTGGGTGAAATCTATGATCAATCTAAAATTGTTAGGAAGATTCTTAGATCTTTAACTGAAGATTTTAGACCCAAAGTGACTGCTATCACTGAAAGCAAGGATGTGGACTCCATCCCTGTTGATGAGCTTGTAGGATCTCTTCAATCCTATGAGTCTGACCTACCTAAAGTGAACAAATCCAAATCAATGGCTCTTAAGTCAGTTGATGATGTTGAGGGTGGTGGATTTGATGATGAGCTCTCTGCTACAGAGATTGCCTATCTTGCCAAAAACTTTAAGAACTTTCTGAGGAATACTAATAGAAAGGCAAGAGGTACTTACACTGCTGAACCTAGAAATTTTAGGAAGAATGATCCCATTAAGGTTAACAATTTTGAAAAACCTAGAGAAAATTTTGGTCAATCTTCTAATAACTCTTTGGGTCCTCAGTGTTTTGGCTGTCAAGGGTATGGTCATGTGAAATCTGAATGTCCTACATTCTTGAGGAATAAGGGTAAAGCTATGGCTGTAACCCTTAGTGATAATGAGGTTTCTGATGATGAGTCCGGTGGTGACGAGGATGGAAACTTCATTGCTTTCACGGCTACTGCTATAGTCAATGAAAGCATATCTGCTGAGGAGAACCCTTCTGATGGGGAACTCTCTGAAGATGCAGATCTTCAAGAGGCCTATAACAAACTTTGCAAAGTTGCTGCAAAGGATGCTATGAAAGTTGAACTTGGCCTAAAGAAAATTGATTCTCTTGAGCTTGAAAAGAGAAATTTGCTTGTTAAACTGTTTGATGCTAATGAGCTTTTGAATAATGTTAAATCTGAGAACATGCTGTTGCTTGACAAAGTTAGAACTTTGGAACATGATTTATCTGTTGCTAGATCTGCTAGTTCTAAACTTGATCACATGCTAAATGTTCAAAAGTCTCCTGCTGATAAAACTGGGTTAGGATATGTTGAAAGCATTTTTGATTCTGGACCACATTCCACTACTTTTGTTCCTTCCTCTTCTTCTGAACCTTCTGTGAGTGAGGTTGTGAGTGAAACTGTCAAACCACCTGTGAGTGAGATAGTTAAACCCGTAGAAGTTTCACCACCTAAGAAGATTAGGGTAGATTTAAGAGAATCTAAACCTAAGGAGCCTACCAAATCTAAGGACAAGATGCATGGTAAACCTGCTTGGGTTTGTCATTATTGTGGTAAGTCTGGACACATTCGTCCTAACTGTTTCAAGCTTCAAGCTGATAAGAGAGCAACTAAACCAAAAGTGTCTGTGCCTCAAGCACATGATCCTATGGCACTAATTGGTGAATTGGTAAAGGTGTTAAACCTTTATTCCAATCCTGGAGTTGGGAATCACTCGAATGTGAATAAGAACTCCAATGCTCGTGGTGCATCTAAAAAGTTTTGGATGCAAAAGACTCGAACTAACTGAGTCTTTCTGACATGGTCCTTGTGCTTAATTGCTCTATTCTTTGGTGACCATTGTTCTTTGGTTTGTGTCTTTTTATTGTTTTTTGTTCTAGGACTTGCATTGCATTACATTCATGCATTTCATTCTAGGATTTATTTGTTTTCTCTTTTAAAATTTAAAAAAAAAAAAAAAAAAAAAAAAAAAAAAAGGGAGAAAGCAAAAATTATGTTAGACACTATTTTTCTTGATTTTTGAAAAACAAGGTTGGTCTATCTTTTAACACATGTCATGTTCTGTGTACCTTGTTTAACTTTGATGAGCTTAAATATTGCACTTGACTAGTTAAAGCTTTGTAGTGCATGTTGTGTGGGAAAGATGTTTATGGTGTTAATCACTTTGTCTTGATCTTTATGTCACATGTTATTTGACTGTCGGACTTGATCCTTTTGAGAAAGGCATAAATAACCATCTCACCACTGTTCACTAGTCAATCATGAACACCTTAGTGCATATCATAAGATTTTGTGCTCGAGAAAGTGTAGCACATGCACAAAAAGAACATAAGGTGTAGCCTCTTTAAATGCTTAATGCTTAAAACTGGTGTGTACTATTAGGCTTGATGCCAATTCACTTAATTCAAACCGGTGTGTACTATTAGGCTTGATGCCATTTCACATAATCTAATCTGGTGTGTACTATTAGGCTTTATGCCAAATTTCACCTAAATAATGGGGCAAAAATACAAGAAACTTACATGATTGCAAGCTTTTGTTCTAGGAGATGTGGGAGTTATAGGATGTAACTCTTTAGGTGATAGTCTCTTTTAAATTCTATGTGATGAATTGTGTAGACTTTGTGTTTAATTGCTATTCACATATCACCTCACATGTATCTCAAGTTTTTGCTAGTATCACACACTACACAAGTTACTCTTTGTTAAACACTGTACATGCTAGTGTGTGTTTTTTGGTCTGACCAACCAAGTTTGAAATTATCTTGAGATTTGTGTACCACATATTTGTTGTTTGAGAATATTCAAAGGAAGAATGATTGAAACTTGTTTTTGAGAAAATTGGGGTTTAAAATTTTGGGTTTTTGAAAAAGCAATTCATCTCATACTCATGCATTTTATTTCTGTAATTTAAATGCTTTGAGGAGTTGTTTTTCAAAATTTGGTTTGTCTTTCAAAACTGTGATTTTTCTCAAAATTTAGTGAGCCTCTGCCCATTTCGATCGATCCAGCCTGATTTTCGATCAATCGAAAAAGTGCTTTCATTTGTCTCAAAATGACTGTGTGTTTCGATCAATCGAATCTGATTTTCGATCAATCGAAAAACTGCTCTCATTTGTCTCAAAATGACTGTGTGTTTCGATCAATCGAATCTGATTTTCGATCGATCGAACATCGTGAAAAAGCTTTTTAAAAGGCACTTTTCTGACTTTTTCAAAGTTCCTATTTCAAAAACTTTTCAAAGCTTTTTCCTCTCTCCGCGTTGGCAAGCTAAAATCAGAGATTTTTTGTCGTTTTCCTCCGTTCTTTTTGCAAAATCTCTCTCTCCTCAAGTTGGTAAGACTCTTGTGCCCTTCCTTTTGAATTTATTTTCATGTTTTCATGCATATATTCATGCATTTGAGGGTAATTTTCGGAATTTGTATAATTGGGATTTTCTGTTGATTCAAGCCTTATTTTATGAAATTGATCATTGGGTTTTTGTGGGGACACTTCATACACATGATTATTACCTGTTAATTTGATCAAATTTGAGTTTGGTGAAAAAATTGAAAAATCTAGGGCTTGTTCTTGATCCGAATTGGGGCTTTTGTTAAATTGGGAAGATTTTGATGAAATTGACTTGTTGTGAAGTTGTAATTAAGCATTATAATCTATGTAATGTGTTTTGTAATGCTCAATTCATTTTTTTTATGGTATAAATTTCAACAAGTGGTTTTCAATTTTTGGGATTTTTGATGAAAATTCCATGTTCAAGCCAATTTTGTCAATTCAATCTCAATTGAACTTATTTGTTTACTGCATTAGATCATGCATCACAACATTATTAATGTTCATGCATCATATAGATTTTTTGTTCTATATTTTTTATTGTGCTAATTTGCAGTCTGCCCTTGGTTATGTTTTCTCTTGTTCTTTTTGGTTTTTCACTTTGTGTCTCTGTCCTTTCCTTAGCACTATGCCTAGGAAAACTAGAGCCCGTAGGAATGTTCCCTCACCTTCTCCTTCACCCCCTCCATCCTATGATCGTGAGAGGTTTTCGAGTGAGAAAAACCAAGAGATTTATGAGAAGTTGAATGTTAGGAGAAAAATTTGGGCTGAGCGTTCTGTTCACTTAGATGAACTTGATCCTGCCATTAGGGCAAACTTTGAGCGTCGGGGCTGGTTACCCTTGGTGGATGTTTCTGATCCTCCTCCACCTTCTGCCTTGATTAGAGAGTTCTATTCGAACATCTCTATCCGCATCTATGATTCCAACACTCTAGTCAAGAGTTGGATACGAGGCGTAGAGTACACCCTTACTCCTGAGGTAGTGGCTGATGCTCTAGGGGTACCATTGGTTCGACATCCTGTCTATCCATATGATGTGTCTCCTGAGATTAGTGATGTCTTGTCTTACATCACTAGGACTACTGTCCAGTGGGGTTCTGATCCTCGGATCACCTCTGCTGAGCTCTCCGGGTTACATTATCTTTTCTTTAGGATAGCGTGTCATTCTATCTGGCCCATTTCCCATGTTCACACCATTCCTCTTGAGAGGTGTGTATTTTTGTACGCTCTGGTTACTGATGCTCCTATTAGTTTTCCCCATCTTTTTCTTCGTTCTTTAAACGATGTTTATAGGAGTTCATCTTCTGCTCATGCTCTTGTTCATCCTATTTTCATTCATAGGATTCTCCTTCATCTTGATCTTGGTGGCTTCCCTTCCTCTGAGCCCGTTCATGTTATTGCTCCTATAGGTGCGTCTTTTCTTAGACAAAGGGCTGCTCATCTTCGAGCTGGTTCTAAACACCCTAGGTCTGAGCCCTCTAGTAGCGCACCTCCTCCTTCTTCTTCTGCAGGTCTTGCTGGTGAGGATGTTACTGATCCAGTTGGTGATGATGCTGCTGCTGCTGATGTTCCTCCACCTCCTTCGGCCGACTTCGATGTTCGTCGTACTTTGGAGACTGTCATGACCGTTCAGGCGGCTCATGGACAGATTTTGGTGGACTTGCTAGATGAGTTTCGTGCTCTACGAGCTGACTTGGCGCGTCTTCATTCACCCTCACCACCTCCTTTTGATGGCGACTTGTGATTGCTCTTTGGCATTCCGTCACAAAAAGGGGGAGTGGTATTTTTGACTTGTAGAGGGGTTTTTGTAGTTAGGGGGAGACTTGTTGTTTTGAGGAGCTTGTGGAGTTTTTTAGATTGTATCTAGGTGCTTCACTTTGTATATCATTTTTGGTGATATTCATGTTAGGGGGAGTAACATTGATTGATATACATGTTATATTCTTTGATTCTTGTTGCTTTATGATTCACTGCTTATTGATTTATATTTATGAGTTGATCATTCATATATGTCTTTATTCTGTGTTGTGTGAATCTTACAAGAATATTATACCTGTTGTTTTACTCTTTTCTGTCACACATGCGTTTATGCGTTTGTTGAGTATTTCAGGAATATACAGGTTGATTCAACTAAAGCTGCTGTCTACACTTGCAACTGATGGATAGTAGTTAGGCTGAATTTGATTTTATGAGCATTACTTTTGTAAAGGGCTTTTACTTGTAAAACTTTGAGCTTTTAATTATGGTTTTGTCACGGATTGCCAAAGGGGGAGTTTGTTAGGTTCTAAGGTCTTAGGATTTTATGTATTTAGAACTCTAATTTGTAATGTTGGCAAACCATGATCAAAACATTGTATTTAGTCTTGTTTAGGCTTGCTCAAAGTTGGTTTATTATTGTACAGTTGGAATCGAGTGGCTGCAGAAGTACTTGGGACTTTTGGCCTGGCTCGATCGATCGAAGAATAGACTCAATCGATCGAAAATCGCACAGGTTGAATTTTCTGCAGAATTTCCAACTCAGCCCTACTTCATTAAACGTTTAGGGTTTTATGTTTTTACCCTAGGTATATAAACAAAACCCTAGCCACGTTTTTGAGGTTGTCCATATTGTTATGTTGCTCATATTTTCTGTTTGTGTGAATCTCTTGTGAGATCTTTGAGGAGCTTTCCTTCACATAAACTTAGGGTTGTCAATATCTTGATGATCAACAAGGTTGCTGCCATTTGAACTTAAAAGAAAAGCAAGCGGGGAGCTTGTAGCTGATTGAAGAATTCAAGAAAGAAGTAGTCCGTGGATTCGGAGCCTGCGCGTGGTCGTGTCAGGAAGTTCGTACTGGTGGGTAGCATTAGGAAGTCGAGCGGGGAGCTTGTAGTCCTTCTGTAAGAACTTCAATTCTTTCATAGTGAATTCTGTTATGCCTTGAGGATCGGTGGGTCAAATCCTCCCCAGGTTTTTACCGTGTGGTTTCCTGGGTGATCATATCTTGTGTTATTTATTTTCCGCTGCATTATTATTCTTGATATGATTGTTGGATTGCTTTAACCTAGAATTGCATAATTTGACTAAGTAACAACTTGGCTAATTAATCTAGGCTACGCAATCTGGTTGTTTAAGGGGTCTAAATAACCTATCAAAGACTATCCAGTGAAGAGATCGACAGGATGGTCCAGGATGCAGAGACGCACAAGGCTGAAGATGATGAACACAGGAAGAAGGCCAAGGCTAAGGAAGCTTTGGAGAACTATGCCTACGACATGAGGAATACTATCAATAATGAGAAGATTGGTTCCAAGCTTGCCCCTGCAGCTAAGGAAAATATTCAAGATGCTATTGAAGAGGCGATTCAATGGTTAGATGACCTCCAGCTCGTGGATTCAAAACTGTATCATGACAAGCTAAAATGGCTCGAGAACATTTGCAATCCCATCATGAATTATGGAAAGTAATAATAATTTTGATGATGGTTATGGAGTCCGTTGTTGCAACCTATTATTTCAATTATGGATGTAATTGTTCAAACTTCAAACTATGTTACCACTTTCCAGTGTAATTATTTTGATTCTTGACTACAATTTTTTTTTTTTTTTTTTTTGGTTCTATTGTTTTCTTGTTAGTTATATGGCCTTATTGGCAACGGTTGGAAATTTTGAAGACTTGTGCACTGATAAGGATTTAGCTTCAAGCCTTCAACACATAGTTTGGTCGTTGAATTCAGTTTCAGTACAGTCACGCCATCTAATTTGTAAGGTGTGAAGTGTGAACAGGTAAAAATAAAATGAAACTGGGAAAAGTGGAGACGTACTACCTAGAAAAGCCCAATTGAAATCAAATAAAACACCAACAATTTTTGAGCCCTGTTTAAGAAAATCAAGGCATAACAAAACCCAAACAGAGTAGGTAAAATCCTCCTGAATCTTTCGGAACTAACGAAAGAAAATTATGTGGATTTCATCTAACACCAATTTCCACGAGGCAAGCTTATTAAACTGATTTTGGCACCAGCTTTGGGTTTTAATTGCTTTACTGCTCAGCCTCTAGAGGCTTGGATAGGAGGTTCAGTGAGCATCTCAGCTTTCCACCTGTAGTCATAGATGGTCATGTCGTCAGGTCCAATTGGGTGTCCCAAATATTATCTTTGATGATGCCAAAAACTTGTCAGTAAGTCGCACGGTCCTCACGTACTCAATACCAGACCTACACAACACAGGAAAAAAAAAAAAAAAAAAGACCTCATAGAGAGTACCAGTGTGGTACCGGCCAAATACCCTCCGAATGTTAAGTTAGAGAACTTTTCACAACTCTAGAGTGCCAGAGCTGAGGAAAATTATGCGTACTTTTGTGAGAGAGGGTTTTGGGGGTTATATAGTGGCGTAGATTTGACCTTAATTTCTTGAGGAGGAAGGCCTTTCCTTATGGGGAGAACTCTCCATCAAACTTTCGGATTTTTCGGGATGATCTTCATTGTAGATGACCCTCAATTATGATTGGGCATAGGGTGCAAGGCTTTTTCATATCAGGATTTTTGATGAGCACTTCCAGCCACGTGGGAGCCACGTGATTACCGTGCATCCCCCTCTATTGGGTTCTTCCACCTAGGGTCCGTCCCCTTTGTTGGGTCTGTCCATATTGAGGTTCACCTAACTGACGTTCGCTTCCTCTGGAACCATCTGCCCACGAAAATGTATTCGCCGGTCTTGTCATGTCGTTAGCTTTGTAGGTCTAAAAATACCCTTATCAGTTGCCCCCTCAGCACATGTGTCCGTTAGTTTCACCCTGAACGGACTCATGGGGTGACAGATTCTTGCAGTCGTCATCTCTTTCCTCGGGAGTTACGCTTTGATTGATGGGGTAGTTGAGGGTATACGCGGCGCGTTCTGAGTGGCGTTGAGGTCGTCAAAGAAAATGTACCCGCTGATCAGCCTTAGGATTTTTACTTTTAAGTTTATTTTGAGAACAGTAGTTTCGTATATGCTAAGCTCTTTTGAGAACAATGGCTTTTTGTAAGGATAACGACTGTCACTCATTGGTTTTTTTAGCTTTCTTTGCTTCCGTCGCCCTTATATATTTGTGTTTGACCTCTTTCTTTTGTGTCATGAAAAATTCCTAAGTGCTTTAATCCGTCCTTCTTGCAGACTTAGTAATAATTTAGGTACGTCTCATTATACATCTTTCATCCGTCCACCTTGTGGATTTGTTAATAATTAGATGTACTACATTGTATATCTTTCACCGTCCACCTTGTGGACTTAGTCAATGTATCCGTCCAACCTGTGGACATAAATTTGGATGCTTTTTGACACATCTATTCATTTTGTGGACTTAGTTCATATATCCGTCCATCTTGTGGACTTATAACATGTGTTGGCATCCATCCACTTTGTGTTAATGAGCAAGTAAATAGTCCTAGATTCAAGGAGAAAATAAGGAAGTGAGAAAGAAACATGTAAGAATATGGAATACAATCATATATGCATATATCGTATTGGCTATGACTGGGGATATGCAATGCATGCATATCTGTTTCTTACTTAAAGAGAAAGTGGCCTCGATAAGTTGTCTTGACATTGACATGCTCGAATTATGTCATTGCTTTGGCGAGCTTCTATTCTACTTTAGTTCATATATCCGTCCATCCTGTGGACAGTAAATTTTGAATACTAATTTGTATCCGTCCATTCTATGGTAAGAGGACTTAAATTTTTACCAAGGCACTTGTGAAGGGCTTGGTTCATCCGTCCTCCAGTAGGTAGGAAGACTTAGATCTTTTACCAAGGCACTTATGAGTGGCTTAGTTCGTTTGTCCACCCGTAGGTAGGACTATTGACCGAGGTACTCGTGGGTGGCTAGTTTTGTCCATCAAACCCTTAGGTAGAAGGACTTAGATTTTTTACCAAGGCACTTGGGAGTGTCTTAGTTCGTCCTTCCTCCCATAGGTAGGAAGACTTAGACTTTTGATCAAGACATTCGTGAGTGGCTTGGTTCGTCCTTCCACCCGTAGGTAGGACTTAAAATTTTTTACCAAGACACTTGCGAGTGGCTTGGTTCATTTGTCCTCCCATAGGTAAAAAGAATTAGCTTTTTTACCAAGGCACTCGTAGATGGCTTGGTTCGTCCATCCACTTGTGAGTAGGAGACTTATATTTTTACGAAGGTACCCATAGGTGGCTTGGTTCGTCCTTTTGAGGACTTGATGCATTTTAGGAATGAACCCATCCATTTAGTACTTAGTAACTTGTCTGTTAGTACTTAATAACCTGTAGGCGCGAACCCATCCACTTTGGACTTAATTCGTTCTTTTTGAGGATTTAGTATCGGACTCGTCCATTTATGGACTTAGTATCAGACTTGTCCATTTATGGACTTAGTAATGAATTTGTCCACTTAAGGACTTCATAATGAACTTGTCCATTTGTGGAATTTGTAATGAACTCGTCCACTTATAGACTTGGAAATGAATTCGTCCACTTAAGGACTTCATAATGAACTTGTCCATTTGTGGAATTTGTAATGAACTCGTCCACTTATAGACTTGGAAATGAATTCGTCCGTTTAAGGACTTCGTAATAAACTCGTCCACTTGTGGATTTCGTAATGAACTCATCCACTTGTGGACTTGGTAATGAATTCGTCCACTTAAGGACTTCGTAATAAACTCGTCTATTTGTGGACTTCGTAATGAACTTGTTGGCTTGTAGATTTGGTAATGAACTCGTCCACTTGTGGACTTTGTAATGAACTCGTCCACTTGTGGACTTAGAAATGAATTCGTCCACTTGTGGACTTGGTAATGAATCTGTCCACTTAAGGACTTCGTAATAAACTCATCCACTTAAGGACTTCGTAATGAACTCGTCCGCTTGTGGACTTCATAATGAACTCGTCCACTTGTGGACTTGGTAATGAATCCGTCCACTTAAGGACTTGGTAATGAACTCGTCCGCTTGTAGACTTGGTAATAAACTCGTCCGCTTGTGGACTTCGTAAAGAGCTCGTCCACTTGTGGACTTCGTAAAGAGCTCGTCCACTTGTGGACTTGGTACACTTAAGGACTTCGTAATGAACTCGTCCACTTGTGGACTTCGTAATGAATCCATCTACTTAAGGACTTCATAATGAACTCGTCCACTTGTGGACTTGGTAATGAACTCGTCCACTTGTGGACTTCATAATCAACTCATCCAGTTATGGACTTAGTATTGAATCTGTCCACTTAAGGACTTCATAATGAACTCGTCCGCTTGTGGACTTCGTAATGAACTCATCTGCTTGTGGACTTCGTAATGAACTCGTCCATTTCGTCGAAACGTACACATACACATGTCGAATATGAATAACTCTTCTTATCGTGATGAATATGTGCATAAGTAAAAAATTGTTCTTAGAAGAATAAAAAGCTGCCCTTCGGTTTTGAATTTCACCCTACCAAGGTACGCTCTCTTATTCTTAAATTCTGAAATTTACATAGTACATGTTATCAATTGCGAATGAAGTAGATCCGTTAATTTTCCGCTGCGTATGTTTTGTATGAGATACAAACCATGTTTTTCCAACATCTTATTCCTCCGAAACCTCGTCTCCTTCTTGAAGATGCTTCTTACGCAGTGGAACTGGTTTCGTCAGTTGTCAAAAAGGAAGATATAGACGATTGTGATGAGTTTGCTCCTACTTCTATCGGAAAGGCCGTGTTTCATGATTTGGCTAAGGTATTACTTCCCATCACCCTTTCTTACTTTGTTAATTTTTTATATATCGTTGACTAACTCTAGCTTTTGCTTTTTCCATTTAATAGTAATGATGAAGACCTTGGAGCTGCATTGTGCTGACAATGAAGACCAGGCTATCAAGTATAAGAAGCGTGCTAAGGTCAAGAGAAGAATGCTGCTCTTGAGGCTAAGGTCAAGAAGTTGGAAGGCATTAATGCAAATTAGCTTAACCACCTTCTTCAGGTTGAAGGGTCTAACGTGCAACTTTCTGAGGAGGTGGAAGAATTGAAGGTAAAGTACAATCTAAGGCTGACGCGATTGCTGAGCACATGTCTTCCAACGAATATCTTCAAGAGATGGGAATGCATTATGTCCAAGGATTTGAAAATTTCAAAACTCAAGCTTCAGCTGCATCCCCTGATCTTGATTTTTCTCCCCTCCTTGCTTTTCGCCGTCACTGGCCACAGTCGCCATAGAATCCCCCTCAGTAGTGCTACTATGGAGAAGCAAGATGAAGAGATGGACTCCTAAGACTTGAGTTCTCTTCTTTGTTATGTATCTTTTATTTTCTCGTTCACTATTTTAGGACAGTGGGTCTTTGGTTTTTGGACGATATAACCTTTTGTTGAATGTATGAACTTTTAATCCGTCTCTTCTCCTTCTAGATTGACTTTGATAATTGTTGAAGTGACTACTCTTTTCTAAATGTTTAGTATTATTTGCATGTCTAAGATTGAGGTGACATGTTAATGCCTCGTCACCCTTAGTCCTCTCCTTCAAGTTGTGGAGTATGTGGTGACTGAGTTTTGGTACTTGTCACTTTTTTAGTCTTCTACTTTATTTTTGACTGAAAAGTTAGAATTTATATTAAACAATGAAAAAAGGTACAAGAGTAAGTAAGGGGTCCTGAGATATTTCAGGAAAAAAAAAAGAAAAAAAAAAAGAGATATTTCAGGCCTACACAGCCTGCTAGCCTGACACCCAGGACAAAGACAGACGCGGGAAACATCATATTACCTATCTCAAAAACAAAATTGCCCGTTGATTTCCCACTAAAGATCGCTTGATAAATCCATGCAAAGAGTAAATCTCGCGTAGGATAACTCTAGGCCTCACTTGAGGGCCACTACAAGCCATAGGGTAGTATAACAAGTCTTCCTTATTGTCCACGTCTAAACATGCAAAGCTTGCATCTTTTGCATGGTAGTGGTAAGTTGACCAATGGGATATCTTTACACAGCCCCCTAAGGCCTATATCGTCCTTTGCTGAGCCACCAACTCCAGATATTCATGCAGGAAGGATATTGCACCTCGTAGAATAATTTTAGGCTAAACTTGAAAGTTCTTGAAGCAAAACTTGTTACGTGCATTCCATATGGCCCACTTTAGATTGTGGAGTATGTGGTGACTAAGTTTTGTTGCCTCATCATATATATATATATATATATATATATATATATTTTTGGTCGTCTACTTTGAGTCGTGGACTTGTTGAGGTGACTAAGTTTTATTGCCTCGTCATTTTTTTTTTCTTTGGTAGTCCACTTTGGGTCATGGACTTGTTGAGGTGACTAAGTTTTGTTGTCTCATCATTTTTTTTTGTCGTTCAATTTGGGTCGTGGACTTGTTGAGGTGACTAAGTGTTGGTACCTCGTCAAATTTTTTTTTGGTCGTCCACTTTGGGTCGTGGACTGGTTGAGGTGACTGCTGGTACCTCGTCATCATTTTAGTCGTCCACTTGGGGTTGTGGACTAATTGAGGTGACTAAATTTTGGTGCCTCATCACCTTTTTGGTCGTCTACTTGTAGGTGACTTAGTATGGTGACCGTCCACCCGTAGGTGACTATGGTCATACGTCCACCGGTGAGCGACTTAGTGTAGTGACCATCTACCCATAGGGGACTTTTGGTTATGCGTCCACTTGTAGGCGATTTAGTGTAGTGACTGTCTACCCGTAAGCAACTTTGGTCATGCGTCTACTCGTAGGTAACCAGTATAGTGACCGTTCACCTGTAGTCGACTTTGGCCATGCGTCTACCCGTAGGTAACTTAGTATAATGACCGTCCACCCATAGGCGACTTTGGTTATGCATCTACTCGTAGGTGACTTTGGCCATGCGCCTACCTGTAGGTGACTTAGTGTAACGACCATCCACCCGTAGGCGACTTTGGTCATGCGTCCACCTTGAGAGGTGATATTCAATTTGAGAAGTGAGGGCCACCTTAAGAAGTGGGGTTCACCTTGAAAGGCGATGTTCACCTTGGGAGGTGATATTTTGAGCCGATGCGTTGTACAAATATTCCTCGTCTGTTGTCCCCTCTTCCATGTTTGCCTTCACTACTTGAGTTGATCATTTATGAACAATCTTTCAGATTGTTCGTCACCTTAGCGACTTGGATGATTAGTACTTGAGCTGATCGTTCACCACCTCAGAGACATTGTAAAAGGGTAGGCGATATTGGTCGTTTGCTTTTTTTTTTTTTTATCGCAAGTAGAGAAAATACTTATGTTCAAATGGTAAAGCTCATAGGAAAAATAAGTTAAGTCTCAAATAAACAAATAACTTTAAACTATATGTTGCGTCAAAACGTGAAACTTATAAACAATGTATGAAAAGGAAATGCATGTAGAGTAAATGTAAACATAGTTGCAGGAAGTGTACTTCTTCAAGCGTTCGGCATTCTAAGGGTGAGGTAGCTTCTGCCCATCAAGTGTCTCTTGTAGGGTGGTTGTCGTCCAAAGGGTCATCTTCCAGTTCCTTAGTTGGTCCTACCATCAATCTTTGGTCTTCAATGTTCATGGTGGGCAACTGTTTATCCATGTTGGGCATAGCCACGTAGCACTCTCGTGTATCAGCTTGAGCTCCTCTGGCTTATCCTATACTGTACTCCATAGGGACCTTAACCAGGAGGTGGTATGCTGAGGTTGTAGCTCTTAGTGCGTGGAGGGTTGGTCTTCCACCCTGCTGGGTTGCTCCAGTTCTTGCGGATGTTGTATCCCAGGTCCATTTCTAACAAATCGTTGCAACTTCCCTTGACCTACAAGGATCTCTATTTGTTGTTTCAGATCATAACACTCCTTCGTGTCATGTCCATGATCATGGTGGTAATGTCAATATTTGTGCTTTGATCGCTTGCTC
Source organism: Quercus aquifolioides (assembly GCA_019022515.1). Classification (NCBI taxonomy): domain Eukaryota; kingdom Viridiplantae; phylum Streptophyta; class Magnoliopsida; order Fagales; family Fagaceae; genus Quercus; species Quercus aquifolioides. The sequence goes on from CM032329.1 coordinate 7,518,611, forward strand.
GGATCCCCTTTCATCCTCCTTGGCCATTCCAACATGGGGTCGTCTTTGATAAGTGTAAGTATATGGTTGATAGGAGCGTTTAGTGGGGTGAAACGAATAGGTTGGCTAGTAGAGTGTCTAGGCCTCTTGCCTTCTCTTTGGCCAATCGTTCGTTGTCCTACAGTATTGTAGTCGTCAGTCTTACGTCTCTTCTATTTGTTCTTCCCTTCTGTAATATTTCGAAGGGGTGGATAGTGATTATGACCACTTCTACGTTGATCATGTGATGAGACTTGATGTTCTTGTGGCTGCTTAATTTGCACTTCCAATGCTTGGTTTTGTAGCATAAGGGCTTTATTTTGTTGAGTAAGTCGCTCAATCATAGCCAAGAGCGTCTGCAATTGCCATTCTACAGCAGTGGGGGGATTTCTAGTCTCTTGGTTGACTGATGCCATCGATCGAGTTTGGACCATACAACCTTTGGTCTCAGGGATAAAGCAATGACTGGTTACTCATATTTCCCACAAACGGCGCCAACTGATGATGCCAAAAAATCGTCAATAAGTCGCATGGTCCTCATGTACTCGATACCAGACCTGCACAATACAGAAAAAGAAGAAGACCTTACAAAGAGTATCGGTGTGGTACCAACCAAATACCCTCTGAAGGTTAAGTTAGAGAACTCTTCACAACTCTAGAGTGCTAGAGCTTGGGGAAATTATGCGTACCTTTGTGAGAGAGGGTTCTGGGGGTTATATAGTGGTGTAGATTTGACCTTAATCTCTTGAGGAGGAAGGCCTTTCCTTATGGGGAGAACTCTCCATCAAACTTCTAGATTTTTCGGGATGGTCTTCATTGTAGATGACCTCAATTATGGTTGGGCGTAGGGTGCAAGGCTTTTCCCTATCAAGATTCTTGATGAGCACTTCCAGCCATGTCCCCTCTATTGGGTTCGTCCACCTAGGGTCCGTCCCCTTTGTTGGGTCTGTCCATATTGAGGTTCTTCTATCTGAGGTTCACTTCCTCTGGATCCATTTGCCCACAGAAATGTATTCGTCAGTCTTGTCATGTCGTCAGCTTTGTAGGTCTAAAAATACCCTTATCAATCTTTTTGTGAGTGAAAGTGAAAATCACCAACCCAGAGAGTAATTGTACAAACTACAAAATACTTTTTTGGGCTTTTGAAAATAGAATAAGTTTAAGATCACAAGATTTTTCACAATTGAAACTATTATGATTGGTGCATAATAAAAATGAAATATATATCTCATAAAAAAAATGAAGTATATAGTAATTTTATGTGAAGGTAATGTCACTCTAATCATAAATATTTTTATTTTTATATAATATATGCAATAAATTTTTTTTTTTTTATGTAGTATATTAGTAGAAATTTCAATCATGACCCCCCCTGGCTTCCAAAATTTTTTTATATATGTTGTATATGCAAGCTAATGCTGTGCCAGATTCTCAAAGTGCTTTCCTATCAAGTTGATTGATATATGATAATATTCTTGTGGCTTTTGAGACCCTCCATTATTTGAAGAGGAAGACAAAGGGAAAGACAGGATTTTTGGCTCTTAAGCTGGATATGAGTAAAGCTTATGACCGGGTGGAGTGGGGATTCTTGGAGGCAATTATGCAATATTTAAGCCTTGAAGAGAGGATGAGAAGAATTATTATGTCATGCTTGAAATATGTGTCTTATTCTACCCTGCTCAATGGGCAACCGGTTGGTAGCATCAAACCTTCGAGGGGCCTTCGCCAAGGTGATCCTCTATCACCATATTTGTTTCTCTTGTGTGCCATGGTTTTACAAGGCTTATTGCAAAAAGCAGAGGTAGAGGGGAGTATTAAGGGAGTGGCTATCAATAGATATGGTCCTCGAGTATCACACTTATTTTTTTTACAGATGATAGTGTCCTCTTTTGTCGTGCTACTGAGGCCGAACGTCTAAAGGTTCTGGAGATTTTGGCTATTTATGAGAGGGGAACGGGCCAAAAAATCATTAGAGAAAAGACTAATATTTTCTTCAGTTCTAATAACCCTTATCAAACCCAATCTCGTATCCAAAAACTTTTGGGAGTTCCAGCAATCAGACAATATGAAAGATATTTAGGATTGCCAGCATTAATAGGCTGGGAGAAAAAAAGGAGCTTTATTTACCTTAAGGAGAGGGTGTGGAAGAAATTACAAGAGTGGAAGGAAAAGTTATTATCCATAACAGGAAGGGAAGTCCTCATTAAAGCAGTCATTCAAGTCATCCCTACTTACACTATGAGTTGCTTAAAGCTCCCTAAAGGTTTGATCAAAGAGTTAGAAGTCCTCATTCAAAAATTTTGGTGGGGCTACAATGATGCCTCAAAGAAGGTGCATTGGGTTAGTTGGGAAAGGTTATGTGAACCTAAAGAAGTGGGTGGAATGGGCTTTAAAAAAATTGAGAAGTTTAATGAAGCCCTCCTTGCTAAACAAGTCTGGCACATGATGCAGAATCCGGAGTCCCTTTGCTTCAGAGTCTTTAAGGCTCGATTTTTTCCTAATTGCTCTATTCTTGAAGCCAAGGAATCCAATTCTGGCTCCTATGCATGGAAGAGCATCCTTAGTGCTAGGGATGTCATTAGGAAGGGTATGGTTTGGCGTATTGGGGATGGCCAATCAATCCGGATCAAGGAAGACAAGTGGTTGTCGGTGAAACCAAGTAGATTAATCCTTTCCCCCCTCCCTCCAGTTGTGGCAGAAGCGAGGGTAAGCTCCCTTATCAATCCAGATTTAAGTATGTGGAAATCTGAGGAGGTAAATCGGTTGTTTTTGCCTCATGAAGCTTCATTGGTACTAGGTATTCCACTTAGTCACAAGAAACCTTCTAACCGTGGCTGCCCCGACCTCAACTGATCGTGCAAGCTCTTCCAATCAGGTTAATCAGCGAAGTTTCTGGAAAGGTATTTGGAAGTTGCAAGTACCCAACAAGATAAAACACTTTATCTAGAGAGTTTGTAATAATGCTCTGCCTACCAAGTGCAATCTAAAGCGAAGGCATATAACAGAGTCGGACCTTTGTGATCTGTGCAAGGATGCTCCGGAAGACTCCCTTCATGCGCTCTGTTTTTGCTGTCACGTAACACCTGTGTGGCAGCCTTTCCAATGGTTTCAGACCATTATAACTCCCCCACCCCTGATTTTTGTGATTTAATTAACAAATTTATGCAGGTTCGTGATGAGCTGAGAACGGAGATGTTCGCAACTATGACATGGTGCTTATGGAATAGACGTAATGCTTTCCATTTTGGTTGCCCAGTGCTCTGCTCCAGGAATTTATGGCTAGTCAAATTTCAGAGATCCCTCGCCCTCGACTTTCTGCTCGTCAACAATGGCGCCCTCCAGAACCAGGATCTGTGAAAGTGAACTTTGATGCTGCCCTTTTTAATCACTCGGACTCGGCTGGACTTGGTGTTATTGTGCGTGACTGGCGTGGCGTCTCCCAAGGACGTTCCTTACTATCCTCCTTTGGGAATATCGTGGATGATGTTCTGTGCTTACTGCCTAACTTTTCTTCAATTCAATTTAGTCATGTTAACCGCTCTGGTAATTTAGTAGCGGATGCTCTTGCAAAGAAGGCTTCATCCATTGTTGGCTATCAAGTTTGGCCGGATGCTTTGCCTTTGGACATTGCTGCTTTAGTTGACTTTGATGTTCATTAAGTTTTGTTTATGTTGTTTCAATAAATTCCCAGACTTAAGGTCTGGTTTCTCAAAAAAAAAAAAAAAAGTGGTTTTCTATAGTATATTAGTAGAAATTTAAACCATTGCCCCTGGGGCCCCCAATTTTTTTAAAAAATAGTATTTATATTGAGTTCTTCTATGGTCTATCGTCTCTCCCTGAATACAAGAGAAGATTTTTTTTTTTTTTGAAGTTAACAAATTCCTAAACTCTAGTGTTGCTACCATGTTCAAGGTGTGAATCACCTTAAGAAGTGCAGCCAACTTGTCCAAAGGCCACTAGTACGTCAAGGTCCTCAATGCTACTTGTGATACTAGCTAGAGCAAGGGCTCTTGCCCCCTTGTCTCCACTCTCTTTTGACCTAATTTTGTAAAAGAAGAAAGTTTTTTGATTGATATTATTTGCAATTCTGTTTTCTTGACTAGAAAAATGCTTAAATTTTGGAACTGGAAAATATATACATTATTTCCCTTTTCTTTATTTTTCTTAGGTAATTACTAATTTCATTGATAAAAATAAGAGTACAAAAAATAAAGAAAGTGGAGCCAAATAATATGTTTCTATGTTTGGTTAAGTAAAACATAATGCTTTTTATCAACCAAAAAAAAAAAAAAAGTAAAACATAATGCTGAGTAATTTCAATAGAGTTGAATTAAAAGTGTTATTTTCATGTCAAACTATTTTGTTTTTGCATTTTTTCCAAAGAATATTTTTATTCTCTCACCATCATAGTGATCAATTCAATGTTATTATTATTTTTGTTCCCAAAATTATTTTTCCTTTTTTCTCTTCTTATAACATATATTTATTATCAATTTTTTTTTTGAAACTATTTATTATTACTTTTTTTTGGGTTCAGAAGTAGGTGGTAAATAGGATATGACAACAAAATTTTGTTTGTATAAGATAATTTAGTGTATCCCATACCTTTAAATTGAGAGAAATTGCCAAAAGTATATCATGAATGAATTTTTGGATTTAAAAGAATATTGAGCTACATCTTGATGTGATTAACTTGAAATGTTCTAAGAACAAAGTATCGTATCATATCTTTTATTTTATTTATATTTTGTTAACAATGGATATATAAACGCTAATTTTACTGTTCATGTATGTATATTCAGCAAAAAAAAAAAAAAAAAAACTCTTCATTTATTAATTTAGTCTTGAATTTTTGTTTCTTCTAAAAAAAAAAAGTCTTGAATTTTTGTATAATTCTTGTGGGGCCTAATAATCTAGCAACCCCGGCCCATCTTATATCCGGCCCAAGGCCCATGCCGAGGATAAAGAAACGTCCGAGGAGGAATGCAGATAGTTCAAGCTGCCAGGAAATATCGCCGAGGATGATGTTGTCCTCGGCCAACCGAGACCGTTGAAAGGGGAAGTAACGAGCCACCAGGAGCAGCCTTCCTGAGCATCCAAAGAGAAAGAGCAAGTACAACGCGTCAGCCATGGAAGCATGGTGGAGGAGCAAGTCCAGGATGAACTGTCACCTCCACATTAAATGCCCACAACTAACGTCATGGCCGCATTAATGAGGAGATGACCCCTGAACAGTGCTGCCTTGGTTGCTGCAACCCACAGGAAGAATGAGAAGGCGGCTGATGGGACAAGCACTCAAGTAGCGGCCTGGTTGATCAACAAATGTAGGGGTAAGATCAATTGAGAGGGGGGTATATAATGTATGGAATCCCTCTGGAAATGGGACGGAAATCTGAAATATAGGATACTGTAGCAACCTGTATCCTCCCAGAAACCCTTGTAACCAATCACTAAAGAAGTAATAAGAACTGCAAGCTCCCGAGAGAAGGGCCGAGGAGCACCATTGCGCATTTTAACCCACGTTCATTCTATTCAATCCACATGCAACCATGCCTAGTCATTGGATCCCTAACTAGGACCTAGTTCTTGAATCTGCTCTCTACAAATTCATTGTATTGGGCTAGCTGGGCTTGAGTCCACTCATCTAACGGCATAAGTGCTCAAACCCAGTCCCTACAATTGGCGCCGTCTGTGGGAAAAACTTGTGTGTTAGTCAGGGCAACGATCAAGCATGGTAGGATCAGGCCCTCATCAAGCAGGCCCCCATCAGCCTGAACCGGTCAAGTCCCAGCACCAGGGTAACTTCGCCAACCCTGAGCACAATCGAAATGAAGAGAATGGAAGATTCCGAGAGGGAAGTGTACACGCCACTCAAACTAGCAGCAGCTACTCGCGTGGGGACAGTCATGTGCCACAGAGACAAAACAACAACCGGGTCATACAACCAAAGAAGGTTAGGAGCCATGTGACCCAAGGGCAGAATGATGAGCAGGCCATGCAGCGAGAGATAGATGACTTGAAGAGGAGGCTGCGCCATGCACAACGAAGGCAATCTCAACCTAGCCCCGACCTGCCCTCTGACGATGAGAGCGACGATGATTATAGGCAAAGATCGAGAACTCCTCTAAGCGAGACCTTCTCTCATGAAGAGGAGCACTACCGGAAGCGCAAGCGTAAAAGCCCATCCCCTAGGGGCTTGGGGTACAATGCCATGAGCAGGGCACTGGATAAACTGTCCAAATCGCCTTTCACACGCCATATAGAAGGGGCTGCACTTCCTCGGTGGTTCCAACAGCCAATCTTCTCCATCTATAACGGCAAAATGGACCCCGTGGAGCATGTGAGCCAGTTCAACCAGAGGATGGCTGTTCATTCTAATAACGGGGCGTTGATGTGCAAGGTTTTCCCCTCTAGCTTGGGTCCAGTGGCGATGAGGTGGTTCAATGGCTTGAGGACGGATTCCATAAGTTCGTACAGACAACTGACCCAGGCCTTTGTCTCCCGCTTCGTTACAAACAGCATAGAGCCTCGGCCCTTGAGCACACTACTGTCTCTGTCCATGCATGATGGAGAGACTCTAAAGGCCTACTCGGGCCGATATTGGGAGGTGTACAATGAACTGGAGGGAAATATTGACGATGTCGCCATCAGCACCTTCAAAAACGGTCTCCCAACTGGACATGGCCTAAGGAAATCCCTGACAGGCAAGCCTGCCACCAGTGTGCGCCAACTGATGGATCGGATCGACAAGTACAAATGGGTGGAGGAAGATCAGCTGCAGGGCAAAGGAAAAGAGAAGGCCATCCCTCAGGAGAGGAAGGATTCTAGGCCGGACCGATACAACAGCACCTGCCCGAGGAGGGACTTTGCGGGGCAATCTGGAGCGACCGACACACAGGCTGTCCACGCCGCATTCCGAGACCAGTACACAGGGTGTTGGAGAAAATCGAGAACGAGCCATACTTCAGGTGGCCGAATAAGATGGTGGGGGAATCCACGAAGCGCAATCAGAACCTTTACTGCCAGTACCATAGGGACCACGGACATACCACGGAGAACTGCAGGAATCTCCAGAGCTATCTGGACCAGCTGGTCCGAGAAGGAAGGCTGAAGCACCTTCTACATCACCCCGGTGACCATCAAGGCCGAACCCATCAGGAGCCCTAGAAAGATAACGCCCTAAGGGCGCCCGTAGGGACGATCAATGTAATCTTGGCTGCACCAGGGAGAACAGGCACGCGCCCTTCACGAGTGTTGTCTGTAGCCAAGCTGCCTGCCGAGGAGTCCCAGCCAGAGCCAAAAAGGGCAGGAGAAATTTTCACCCGACTTTGAGCTTCTCGGAGGAAGACAAGATCGGGACCACCCAGCCCCATGATGACGCTCTGGTGGTCACACTCAGAATTGGGGACTACGATGTGAGAAGAGTGATGGTGGATGGTGGCAACGCGGCCGAGGTCATGTACCCAGACCTCTATAAGGGGTTGGGGATAAAGCTTGAGGACTTGACGCCCTATAGCTCTTCCTTGATAAGCTTCGATGGGAAACTCGTCATCCCAAAGGGCATGATCAGGCTGCCCATCCAGACCGGCCCAGAAGTGGTGGAGGTGAACTTTATAGTAGTGGACACCTATTCCCCCTACACAGCCATCGTAGGAAGGCCTTGGCTCTACACCTTGGGGGGTGTTGCCTCCTTCCTGCACCAAAAGGTGAAATTCTCGTAAGGGGACCAGGTTATTGAGATCCGTGGTTGCCAGCCCACAGCGAGGCATTGCATGGTGGCTGCCATATCACATCAGCTCGACGCACAGTCCTCGGCCACGGCTGAAGAGAGCTTATAGCAATCAAAGACCCTGGCGGCGCCTCCTGATGCAGCCGCCGAGGAAGCAAAATGTGAGGATCTGGAGAAAGTAGTAATTGGTGACAATCCGGAGAAGTTCTTTCGGGTCGGAGCTCGGCTGCCTCCCAAGGAGCAGGAGGAGCTAGTTGAGTTCCTCAAAAGCAATATTGACGTGTTTGCATGGGATGCCTGTGATGCCCCAGGGATTGATCCGTCCTTCATCTGTCACCATTTCAACGTCAATCCGTCCATAGTGCCCAAGAAACAGCCGCCCTGGCGCCCATCAAGGGAGCACGCTGATGCAATTAGGGAAGAGGTGAATAAGCTTAAGCGAGCAGGGGCTATCAAAGAGGTCTTTTACCCTGAATGGTTGGCCAATACTGTGGTGGTCAAGAAGAAAAGCGGAAAGTGGAGGGTCTGTGTGGACTTCACCGACCTAAATAGGGCATGTCCAAAAGACCCGTTCCTCATGCCTCGGATAGACCAGCTGGTGGATGCAACCACGGGCCATCCTCGGATGAGCTTCCTAGACGCCTTCCAAGGCTATCATCAAATACCACTAGCCCTGGAAGATCAAGAGAAGACAGCCTTTGTGACGCCCGTCGGGAACTACTACTACAAAGTAATGTCATTCGGTCTAAAGAACGCAGGGTCCACCTATCAAAGGATGATGACGAGAATGTTCGAGCCGATGCTGGGCAAGAGCATCGAGGTCTATGTTGATGATATGGTGGTAAAGAGTAAAGTGGTGTCCGAACATTTGGGGGACCTCGGCCGCACCTTTGACGTCCTGAGAAAGCACAAGCTGCGCCTAAATGCTTCCAAATGCTCGTTTGGTGTGGGCCCTGGCAAGTTTTTGGGGTACATGATCACCCACAGGGGAATCGAGGTCGATCCTGACCAAATCAAGGCTATTCATAATCTAAAGCCTCCGCAAAACCCCAAGGAGGTCTAGAAGCTTACCGGAATGATCGCGGCCCTGAATCGGTTTATTTCCAGGTCGGCTGACAGGTGTAGGCCCTTCTATGTCCTGATCAATAAGTGGAAGGGGTTTGAGTGGTCCGAGGACTGTGTTGTGGCCTTCCAGCAACTCAAGGAATACCTATCCCGGCCGTCTATCATGTCCAATCCTGAGGCTGACGAGGTCCTATACGCATACATTGCTGTAGCGCTCCACGCTGTGAGCCTGGTATTGATACGGGACGACAATGGCATTCAAAAAGCCAGACTATTACGTTAGCAAGTCGCTGCATGAAGCTGAGGTCAAGTACCTACCCTTAAAGAAGGCCATACTAGCTGTGGTCCACGCTACACGAAAGCTCCTCCATTATTTCCAGGCTCACACAGTGGTTGTCCTAACCCGATTACCCTTGAAGTCTGTACTCCGGACCGCTGATTACACAGGAAGGATCGCCAAGTGGAACATAATTCTGGGGGCTTTTGACGTCAAATACATGCATCGAACCTCCATAAAGGGCCAGGTTCTGGCTGATTTGGTGGCTGAGTTCGCTTAACCAACAGCAGAGGTGGCAGCCGAGGAGAGAAGCATTGACGAAAAATCAGTTGGGGCAGTCTCCATCCCGAGGTCACCGTGTTGGAAGATATACGTTGATGGCGCGGCAAACCAGATAGGGTCTGGAGTGGGGCTAGTCTTAGTATCCCCTGAAGAGCATGTCATAGAAAAATCCCTGAGGCTTGGGTTCTCGACCACAAACAATGAAGCCGAGTATGAAGCATTATTGCAAGGGATGGTCATGGTGCAGAAGATGGGAGGAAAGTCGGTGGAGATGTTCTCGGATTCGAGATTAGTGGTAGGCCAGGTAGAGGGAGAGCTGGAGGCCAGAGATTCGAGAATGCAAGAGTACCTGAGCCAGGTCAGGCGGTTGCAGTCATAATTTGATCTTTTCAGCTTGTCTCATATCCCCAGGAGTGGAAACACCCATGCCGATTCATTAGCCACACTCGCCACTTCCTTGGCAGAGGATCTGCCTCGGATCATACTTGTGGAGCATCTGGAAAGAGCGAGTGAGATGGCAAAGGGCGCGGTCCACATCCATCAAGTTGGGGTGGGTCCCAGCTGGATGGACCCCATAATGAGATTCCTCAAAGATGATGTTCTGCCCGAGGAGAGGTCGGAGGCTGAAAAGATACGAAGGAATGCTTCTCGATTCTGGTTGTCCGAGGACCACAAGTTGTATAGGCGCTCCTACTCTGGACCGTACCTGCTGTGTGTTCACCCCGAAGCAGCAGAGTTACTGCTCGAGGAGCTGCACGAGGGAATTCGTGGGAGCCACACAGGAGGAAGATCCCTATCTTACCGAGCCGTCACACAAGGATACTGGTGGCCGGGAATGCAGAAGGAGGCCCTAGAGTATGTTAAGAAGTGTGACAAATGCCAAAGGTTCGCCCCAACTATTCATCAGCCTGGGGGGGGTCCTCAACCCTTTATCCAGCCCATGGCCGTTTGCCCAGTGGGGCTTGGACATTGTAGGCCCTTTCCCCAAAATACCAGGGAATAAGAGGTATCTGTTGGTTGCCACGGACTACTTCACCAAGTGGGTCGAAACCGAGCCATTGGCCAACATCAGGGATGTAGATGCAAAGAAGCTCCTTTGGAGAAACATTGTCACACGATTCGGGGTCCCTCATACCCTCATTTCGGATAATGGACTCCAATTCGACAGCAAGGCCTTCAGAAGATACTGTTGTGAACTTGGGATCACAAACAGGTACTCAACTCCAGCCTACCTTCAGGGAAATAGACAAGTCGAGGCTGTCAACAAGGTCATCGTCAATGGGCTTAAGAAGAGACTGGATGACGCCAAGGGAAGATGGGTAGAGGAGCTGCCACATGTTCTTTGGACGTACCGGACCACACCACGGCGGTCAATGGGGGAGACATCTTTTTCCATGACTTACGGGGCCGAGGCTGTTATCCCCCTAGAGACAAACTTCCCAACGCTAAGGACGAGCTCTTTCACTCCAGGCAACAATGATGAACTGCTGGGGAGGAGACTAGATCTGGTTGATGAATGAAGGGAACGAGCAATGATCCAGCTGGCCTATTACCACCAAAAGCTCAAACAGGGATATGATGCCAATGTGAAGCTCAGACCACTAGCACCGGGGGACCTGGTGCTGAGGAAAGTTGTGGGGGTTGCCAAGAATCCTTCCTGGGGAAAGCTGGGGCCCAACTGGGAGGGGCCATATCGAATTACCTCGGTAGCGGGAATAGGTGCATACTACTTAGAAGACCTAGATGAAAAACCTGTACCTCGTCCGTGGAATGTAAATAACCTGAGGAGGTATTATTATTAATGAAAGCATCCTTTTTCTTATGATTCAAATTTCAGGACTATTATGATTATATATCTTATGTTATAGCGGCCGCCTAAAGTACTAGACCGAACCACTTCAAGAAAAACCTGGGTACTAGACTGAACCAAGGTCTTGCATGATCCTCAGACTCAAACCTATGGGGAAACTAACCACTTCAAGACAAACCTGAGCACTAGACTGAACCAGGGTCTTGCATGGTCCACGAACTCAAACCTATGGGGAAACTAGCTACTTACAGGGGAATCTAAGTGTTAGACAGAACCAAGGTCTTGTATGATCCTCGGACTCAAACCTATAGGGAAACTAGTTACTTACAGAAGAACCTGAGAGTTAGACGGAACCAAGGTCTTGCATGGTCCTCGGACGAAACTGGCTGCCCTCGGCAAAGGCATAAATAAACACAAGCCCATGAGCATCGCTCAAGGCATTCTGAAGCACATTGAACCTAACCCCTTAGCATAGTCAGCAACTAATGGCTTTCCTAAGTATTTTTTACTGTTTACAGTATCTAGTTCATGTGACGTAGAACCAATATTGTGGAGTTATTCCCTTAGTACTCAATCTGACAAAAATAGGACCTGGTACTAAGATGGTCCAATTATCGACCGAGGTCTAAGTGGAAGCTATCACTATGGCCTTTACATTTTTTGGCTGCCAATTCAGAATGAAAAACATGCTGAGCCTCCGAGATTGTGGGGTTAATAATTAAAACCAGGTTATATCAGTAGTAAAACTCATCGCAATGACAATTAACACGTAAAATAAAAAAGAGATGATTCATACATGCAATTTAAAAGTAGCAGTACAGTGTTTAAAAAAAAAAAAAAAAAAAAAGGGGGAAAAAGGGAAACAACAACAGCAAAAGCAGAAAATAGAAGGCAAAAGCTAGCTAGGACAGCCTATTTCTTCGACTTGAGTCCTATCCCCCCCTTGGGAGGCTGTCCAGAGGTGTCCTCAGGGTCCTCGGAGCTTTGACTTAGGGGAACAACCTGCAGAGGCACCACCATGAGAGTTGTCTCCTTGGCTGGAGGGGCAACCACGGGAAGGTCCCTCTCGGCAAGAAGAGCCTGGGAATCAGCAGGAGGGACTTGAGGACCAACAGGGGACTTCACCACATCCAGGGGCGCTTCCAGGTTACTCGTTTCTCCTTCCTCTAGCACCCTCTGATGCTCAGCCTCCTCGGTAGGCCTATCGGTGGAAGTGGGATCCTTGGCAGCATCGGCCTGGTCCCCGTCTGCCGCTTCGGGCGCGGTGCCGGCTTCAGAAGTAGCGGAGGTAGCCTCTCGAATAACAGGAGGATAGTACACTCTCTCGGCCTTCCTAAGGTCAGACGAGGCCTCGACCCCCGCTTGGTTGAGAGCCTCTTCCCAAGTCTGGGAGCAGTAGCGCCTGCACACCTGAGGGACTTGAGCCTTGAGGGCAGCCTCAGTCTTAGCCACTCCTTCAGCAAAGGCCTCTTCCTCAGCTTGCTCTTTAGAGCTCTCGGCCTCTGTCCGCGCATACTCAACCTCTGCTTTGGCTCTCAAAGCCTCATCCCTAACGTGCTCAGCAACGCCTCTGGCCCCCATTGCCTCGGCCAACCTCTGCTTTAAGTCAATGATGTGCTCCTTAGCAATTTGCAGTTGGCCCTCAGTGTCTTGAAGACGCCTCGTTTGGTTGGCGGCCTGCTTTTGAGCGCCAGCCAAGCCTGACACCACGATATCTCTGGCCTTCGTCGCCTCCTTTAGAGCCTCCCTCACCTTCTTGAGGTCACCCTCGGATTTGTTAAGGACCCGCATGGCATCCAGGCAGTTGTCACGCTCCTGCTCCAGGGCCCTGCTTTGTTTATTGGCCTCCTCTTCTAGCCTGTAAATGGCCTGGACAGCTTGCAAATTGAAACAAACAAACGATAAGTATGGGAACCGTGGAGTAAAATCAGCAAACTCTCAAGCGGCGGATGGCTTACCATGCCCAAGTACCTCTTCATGCTGAGGATGACCTCCTGCCTTTTCAGGCCCTCCAATTGAGCCATATCGGCAGGAAGCAGCAGGGATCTCCCCAGCGCATCAGCCACATATGCGCCTTCACCCCCTCTGAAGTCCCTGAGGGAGGCATTATCCATTAAAGGCTCCCCATGGAGCATGGGGGCAGGGAGCCATGCCTGGGCCTCGGACTGCACAACCACCTCTCTTCCTTGGCCCTGGTGCCCAGTTTTCTGCTACTTAAGAGGGCGACGAGCCTCAGCCTCCTCGGGGGAAGAGCGAGTCCTCTATGCTCCCATAGGCCCTTTACCCTTAGGGTCCTTCTTACGCTTGGGATCAGCAAGCTCGGGCCTCGGTGGCAAGCTCGGCTGAGGTGGAGGAGGTGGAAGCTTAGACTGGGCAGAAGACGCCTAGTCCGAGCAGACTGAGACTTGGACGGCGAAGGAGGAAGCTTAGGTTGGGACTTCCCCGGCTCGTCCCTCCCCGGCTAACCCTCAAGTAGGTCAAATAGGCTAGTTTGGGGTTGCCTCTTGAAACCCATCTCGGCCTGGGGAGAAGTCCTCGCAGAGAAAAGGTCCGCCTCGGTCAAATTAGGGTCGCCCAGGTCACCGGAGGGATCCTCGGATGTGTGGACTTGGTCAAATGCGCCAAATTCGTCCTCGGATGGACCCGAACCAGCAAATTCTTCCTCTCATCCTAGCTCTTCTCCCTCGGCTTCCGCAGCTTGGGTAGAAGTAGAGGGTCCTGCCAACGGAGTACCTTCAGGAAACAAAAACCCTTGCTCCACTACAGTTATCTTGCGAAGCCGTGGATCACCGGCTTTGATCACGTGTTTCGGAGCTGAAAACGACTTCTGGAGCGACTTATACCCGAGGATCTTGTGGGCGGCTTTAACTTGGTTATCGGCCTCGTTTAGAAAGATATCCGCCCTGAGAACAGCTTCCAAGTCCTCCTTGTTGACTAGGTTAAAATGACGCTCGAAGGCGTGCGGATCTGCAGAAAGAAAAACAAACTCCTGTCATCAACTGAACAAAACAGGTTTACAACAAAAAAAAAAAAGGGAAAAAAGCTGGACCCTCTCCTACTCTGAGTACCCCACCTAGTGTCCCCTCTTCCGTCGGACAGTGAAGGCCATCGTGCCACTCCCCGGACACGATGAGAAAGTCTTTGTTCAGACCCTTGCTGGACTCGGGAAGACACTGGATAAGCCGGACCTTATCGTCCCGCGTCTTCTTGTAGTAAGACTCACCTTTTAACTATTGGAGCTTGTAGCACCAATTTACATCATGATGGGTTAACCTCAACCCCATCCTCTCATTTAAGGCATCCACACAACCCAAGATCCTAAACACGTTGGTGGCGCACTGAGTGGGGGCCAATCTAAAGTACCTAAGGTAGCCCCTCGTTACCGGCCCCATGGGGATCCTCATATTGCCTTCAAGGAAGGCAATCATGGGAATGACGACCTCCCCCTCCTTCCTCCGAATGCGTCATTCCCCTTCCGCACAGTACCTCAAACCCACGTTGCTGGGTATCCTATAATCGGCAATAAATTTCTCCATTGCCTCTTCAGACTCAACTAATTTCTTAAATCTACCCATCCTTAACAACGACTAAGAAACTCAGGAAAGGGCTAGGGAAAGAAAGGAGTCAGAGAAGAAGTTTGAGCTAGAGAGAAGAAGACTTACAGAAATGAGGAAAAGCTCCTCGGACAGGCTTTTTGTGCTGAAAAAGACGTGGGTGTAGTTGGAGATTTGACCGAATTCAGTGAACGCGCGTGAGAACTCTTGAATGCCAAAGTGAAAAGGCCAATCGGTTCGAATGGGTATTTATATCCCCAACTAAAGGTAACCGTGCGAGTTTCCCCGCTCATAAAGCTGGAGAAAGCCCAGCCATTGGATTAGCATCACACCGTTGAACGTGAGGAGCACAGAGCCTCCAAAATTTAATGAGGGCACGCTCTGTGTACCGAAGTGCCAAAAGCGTGCCTTGGACAGATGAAGAGACTCTGGCGTTGACGTAAGACAAGACGTGACAAGCCATAACAAGGGCCCGAGGACATCAAAATCCTCCTCCCCTTCCGAGGAGCCGGACAGCAGGATTTCGAGGGGCTATTGTGGGGCCTAATAATCTAGCAACCCCGGCCCATCTTATATCCGGCCCAAGGCCCATGCCAAGGATAAATTTCCATAATACTGTGTAATATTGCATGCTTTTTACTTGACCACTTATATATTTTTGTTCAATTTAGCTGACATTTATTTATGTTTTATTCATAATCTTATTCTTGTTGCTTATCTTTTCTCTACAATCTAATATGACTTTACTTTTTCAGACCAACAAAAAGATTAGTAAAACAAAGAGAACTGAGTCTACTCCTTTAGGCTCTAGGCACAGGTGTTGATTAATCTCCTTTTTTACCCACATTTTGAATTCCCTGCCTCCTATTTACTGATTGTCTCTAGATTCTTTATTTGACATCTAAATCAATCTCTTCCTCCCATAAATTGCAGTATTATAGAAATGTAGATTGAAGGCTGCAAGTGGCAGTGATTTAAAAGATAGAGATAGATAGAAAGACAGAGATAAAACAAGAAGAAATCACTCCTAATGATTCTTACATCTTGCCGCTACCACTGCCAAAAGGGAGATTTTGTTTTTATTTCAGTATTTCGGTCAACAAAGGGGCAGGTAATTTCTCTCTATGAATTTTTAATTTAATTCATTCCTTACAAATCTACATTCATGAATTTCCACTATTTTGAATTTCTATATCTTCTCAAGAGCGCATCATTTACTGCCTCAGTGTTTAATATATCCACTTCTATTATTGGAGTTGGAATTATGGCACTGCCTGCCACCATGAAGGGGCTGGGTCTTGGGCTTGGAATTGGTATGATAGTGTTTGTGGCTATACTGACAAAGGGTTTGTTGGAAATGCTGCTGAGATTCAGTAGGGTGGGAAACTCTCACTCTTATGGGGAAGTCATGAGGGATGCTTTTGGCCGTGCTAGGAGGTTGCTGCTTCAGATTTGTATCTTGGTTAATAATGTTGGGACACTCATTGTTTACATGATCATCATTGGTAATATTTTATTTCTAATTCTTTCAGACCATAAGAGAAATTTATTCTACTTTTACTCTTTTTTAACTCTTAACATATAGTATGGACTTTATTCAAGAAGATCAAGAATCAGTTAACTTAAAAAGTTTCCATTTTGATAACATATAAAGGTAAAGAAGATGAGTTTATAGATGGTAGGATTATTGGCTTAAAAAATTGGCATGAATTGATGAATGCTATCTTGCATTCTCTATTAGCAAATGAGGTAGACTTGTTTATGCTGCCTAATATAATTTCTAACCTGGTTTTTCTTTTTCTTTTTCTTTTTGTGGGCATCATTTATTCTTTCAAAATATGGTAGTTTAAGCCAATGAACACTATAGCTCAAGAGCTACTTCTCCCTTTAAGAAAGGGCACCTCTAACTTATCAATAAAAAAAAAAATTTAATTACTATTCCAATAATGATGGAGTTTAAACTATTCTAATCATATCATAAAATATTTATTTAGAGTTAGATGGCACGTGCAACAAAACTAGTCCTTGTAAAAGCCACAGTTTGTTTGGATTTTAGTGTCTCAGATTAGATTAAGAAGCCATATGAATTGATTAAATCCATTTGGGAACCGCTCATTTTGTTGAAACTGAAAATTTTTTGCTGAAAGGATGTAAAAGAAAAAAAGCTAAAAGCTGACTTTTGGAGCAATGAGACCCACTTAGTGCCCGTTTGTTTCAACTTTTTCAGCCCAAAAAGCCAGCCCAAAATGTTCGTTTGGTTCAGCATAAAACGCAACTTTTTGGAAAAAGTTGCGTTTTATACTTGTGAAGAGAATGCGCAAACACTGAAAGGAGCTCTTCAGGTCCATTTTGCCAAAAGTCCGTGCGTGTTCTCATGTATCCGTTGGACAATTTTGAGCAATTACCAAATTACCCTTCAATAAATCTGTCCTCAGTCCGTGCGCATTCCTCATTCCTCTCATCTCATCTCTCTGCTCTTTCCAATAGACATCAAGCTCACTCACGCCTCAAGTCTTCTCTCAGCTCTGCCCTCTCCGTGTTGCTACAAACACAGCACCACCCAACTATCACCGGTCTACCACCACAACCCATTTCAACACTTGATAATCCAAACACAAAATCAACAAAATCAAACCAAAAATAACTCAAAATCAACACAAAAGACAAAACAACTTAAAATCAACTCAAACCTCATTGGAAAACCCATCTCAAACCCAACTCAAAGTCAACCCAAAACAAAATCAACTCAAAATCAAACCCAAAATCCATAGAAAATCAACTCAAAATTAAACCATTAACTGAAAACTCATAACTCAAACCCAAAATCAAAATCAAATACAAACCCAATGGTGGTAGAGACTTAAAGGATTTGAGAATTAAGGACAGAGATGAGGGATTTCCTTATGTTTCAATCATCTTCATCTTCTTCTTCATCATCATCATCATCTTCTTCTCTGCGATGTGAAAAAAAAAAAGAATAAAGAAGGAAAGACGAAATAAGGAAATAAAGAAAAAAGACGAAAAAAGAGATGCAGAGACATCATCATCATCTTCATCTTCTTCATCATCATCATTAGCTTTCGAACTATCCAAAAAAAAAAAAAAAAAAAAGGAGATGCAGAGACTTTGAGGGATGAGAGAGGGGTTTGAAGAGATGCAAAGACTATGTGCCTGTGTGGAACATTCTGGAGTGTGAAGTGGTAGGGAAAAAGACGAAATAAGGAAATAAATAAAAAAAGTAAAGGCACCTGTATGGAGGAAGTGGTAGGGAAAAAGAGGAAAGAAGGAAATAAAGAAAAAAAAATTAAGGGTACGTGTGTAAGGAAAAAAAAAGAGGGAAAAAAAGAAGGAAATATGAATAATAAAATAAAATAAGGGAAACATCAAATAAAGAATAAGAAATTAAAATTGAGAAATACTGTCACAATATTTTCACAATACTTTTACAATAAATCTTAAGTGGTAGGTTATTATTAGTTAATATTAGTGAGAAAAAAATAATTGTAATAGTACGTTCAAATTAAAATCAGTATAAATTATTACAATACTTTCACAATAAATCTTAAGTGGTAGGTTATTATTAGCTAATATTGGTGAGAAAAAAAAAATTTCACAATATTTATTTAAGTATGAAATACACTCCCTTATATACATTGTCCTTTTTGGTAATTTACCCCTTAAACTGCCATTTTTATGAGTGCTAGCCAAACACTCAGCTTTTTCAAAAAGCACTTTTTAACAGCTTTTACTAAACACTCAGCTTTTTGAAAAAACACTTAAGTGGTAGGTTATTATTAGTTAATATTAGTGAGAAAAAAATAATTTGTTTAGAAAGAGAAAAAAATAATTGTAATAGTACGTTCAAATTAAAATCAGTATAAATTATCACAATACTTTCACAATAAATCTTAAGTGGTAGGTTATTATTAGCTAATATTGGTGAGAAAAAAAAATAATTTCACAATATTTATTTAAGTATGAAATAAACGCCCTTATATACATTGTCTTTTTTGGTAATTTATCCCTTAAACTGCCACTTTTATGAGTGCTAGCCAAACATTCAGTTTTTTGAAAAAACACTTTTTCATTATGTACTTTTTGAAAACTCCACTTTTTCAAAAAACACTTTTTCAAAACGCTGAACCAAACTCACCCTTAATAGGGCAATGGGACCTACTTTAGGAGCAAAAATAAGTAACTTTTTCTCAAATCTCAAACGCAACCAAAAAGGGCTAGCTCTGACTGTGTTCATGGAGAGGATAAATTGCCCCTGTTACGTAGAGTTTGTGAAATGTAACACCACCCTGAATTTATATTGAGAGAGAAAAAATTCTGATTCAAGATTTGAATTTTTGTTTCCTTTTGAGAGAAAGAGTGGAGAGGAAAGGATCCTGAATCAATCGAGACACCAACACTGGATTTCTATATGGAAATTCGAGGTGAGGATCATAAGCTTGTCTTGCCATACAAGAGAACAGCAATGCAACCTTAAAAATATTCCCTCCCCACTTTTTCGTATACAAGTACTACTCCACTTGAATATCCAGTAGTAATTGATATTAGTTGTTAATAAAAGCAAACTGTGCCTCAAACGACAGTTTGTCATGTACCATTTTGTGAAAATAAAAGATGCAATTTTCCCCCTCCTGAAGAACAGAGGTATCGATGTAGGCAGGTGCTGTTAGGTTTTAATTTGGTAAATTCCTGGAGACAAATTAAGGGTGGTATTTCAATGTATGTAAGTTAGAATTAAAGAGTGTAAAAGTCTTTTACAATGTTTTTGTTTTTGTTTGTTTAAGAATTTGAAGACAAGCAAGCTCACTCAGGTAAGTTCTAGATTGCTCGACTGCTTGAGCGATCATTATTCGAAATACAGAAATTTCATGTGACACTCATGGTCGCTCGAGCAAGTTTCTCTGGTTTTGTTTTCTTAGTACAAAACAAGGAATTTGTCTTGAGGGCCTATTATTGAATAAAACAATTTTGATCTTTAAGAATTAGAAATATACAAAAATTCAAAAAACAAGTGATACATAAAAATCTAAACTAATATTTATTCACCATTAGCAAATATAAACAAATGAAAGCCACAAATAACTATTTCTTAATACATTTCAACTAAGTCATATGATATATTAAAATGGAACTCAATGTTTTTCCCTTCAAAATCATTTATGATTATTTTTGTACAAATTTTGCAACAATTTCCTTTTTAATTTTTTTTTCCTTTTAAGTAAAGAATAAAAAAATCCGCTAGAATATCATCTTCCATTTTGTTATAAAATCTAGTTTTGATTATATTCACAATTGAAAATAATCATTCCATAGTTGCAAATAAAAATTGGACAAGTAACTATAGCCACTCTATTTTTAATTGGTAGGCTATTGGTTTTCTAGTCCATACTCACCATTTCTAATGGCCAATCACATAACATTTTCTATGAAAAGCCAATAATTTAACCCCTACTGATTGAGTTCAAATTATATTACAGGACAATACCCAAAAACTGTACCATACTAAAATTCGTACATTTATATATCATTTCATAAGCAAGACATATCCACTATTTTCTTTGAACATCATGTTCATGAAATGAGTAATATTAACTTTAGTATGCTTAAATAATATACATAAGGTTTTGAAAGCTTATGAACATACCTTTGTTTGAAGCATGATTATATGCACATCTCCAATCAAAATGTGATCAGGTAATTAAATCCATATTAATTAACCAATTTGAAAACTTAGGTGATTAAATCCGTATTAATTACCTTAAGTTGAAAACTTTGGAAATCAAATCCCTATTGATTAACAAGTTGAAATAAAATACATATTGATTATGTGTGAAATCAAATCCATATTGATTAAGGTTGAAAATCAAATTCGTTATAATTAAGTTGAAATCAAATCCATATTGACATTGTCACAATTAAAATATATTTAATATTTTTTCAAAGTCCAATTGTCGAAGTATATTATGCTCAAAAATTCAGGGACGGGCCCAAGATTTTAAGCTAGCGGGGGCCGGAGTATAAAGAAAAAAAAATCCAAATAGGCATCCATATAGTATTAAAAAATTATAAATACTCAAAATCGTTGTTTCTAAACACATTAAGATGCAATTATTTATCAACAAACACAAATAAAAACAAAGTAATGTCTTTTTTTAATACTAGGTTATCTAGGATTTTTTTTTTTTTTGGTTGAAGTTAGAGCATTCACATTGATGGTGCTAAAATTTTTAGCTTTTACCACCTTAAAAAGTTACTTTATCTATTTTACCACCTCACTTTACAATACACCCAGTATCAAATGTTCTATTTTTTTTTAATAAATTCATTTAAAATAATAAAGAAAGCGAGAGAATTTAAGTTTTTTAATTGAATGAAGAGAAATAATCTTAAGAAAATATTGTATTTTATTTTTAACAACTTGCTACAGTCACTACCAGTTTATTGTAGTTGCAAAAAATTTAGCTTTAACTTCTCCAATAACAAATAATTTTTTGATTCTTTGGTGGTAAAATAGTTTTTTTTTTTTTTTTTTTTGCTAAAATATAATCACCATTGTGAATATTTTTATTGTTTTAGTTAAGTTTTTTGGTTAGATAGTTGCTATTTAGGTGAGACTAGTCAGACTTATTGGGGAGAAAGGGGACTTAAAGTTTTGGAAGGGGGCCTAACTATAAAAATGAAAAATATTATAACTAAAAAAAAAAAAAAACAATTTGGACCCAGGGGGGCCTGGGCCCCCACCTGGGTTAGTCCCTGACTCAAAATGGTGAAATTCCATTTTCAATAGTAGCTTTTCATAATTTTCTAAATTCTAGCAAATAAAAGTTATTTATTAACAAACAAATATAATCAATTCTAAAAGGTCTTGAATACTTAATTCAATCAAGGGAATAGAATGGAATGATTCTAAGGGAATGGAATGGAATTGAATGTATTTAAGCAAGGGAAATGAATGGAAAAGAATGGAATGAAATTGAATTAAGTAACCTTGATTGGATGTTTTAAAATAAAGGAATGAAAATAAATGAAAATGAATGGAATGTAAGTAATCTTATTTGGAAGTAACATAAAAGGAATGGAATGGGATCATTTTATGACAATATTACTATTAGACCCCTATTTTAAAATAAAGGGTTGAATATATAGGGGTATTTTGAGAGTTTTAGTAAAAAATTCATTAAATCTAATTTCATTCCCTCCCATTCTTCCCAATTTTGAGGGGAATAAAAATTTGAGGTTTTAAGTGCATAGAGAGGAATGTGTGTTCCCTTCTATCCATTCTATTCCCTCCTACTTAAACTCCCAAACAAGGGAAGGAATGAATATTTTAAAATTATTATTTTCATTTCTTTCCATTCCATTCCCTCCTCCCAAACGAGGGCTAAGTGAATTTTCCATTAAAAAGGGTTTTCATTGGTTTTTCGCTTCGTTTTCAATGTGTGTGCCTATTTATTTCTTTATGATTATTTTCAACTTTGATAGTTGATAACCATGGTTAAAATAATGTTTTGTGTTACTTATTTGAAATAAGAGATTTGGGGTTTAATCTCTGTCTATATCAAAAACTAATTGATGTCTCGGTCTGATGATAAAGAGCTATCATCAGGAGCGAACGCCATAGGTTGAAACTCTCTCTCTCAAAAAAAAAAATGTAACTTTATCGATTGAACTAACAATGAAAAGTGCAATAAAACAAAGGAAAAAAAAAAGGCAAACCAAATAAAACAATACTAATTGATATTTAATATGTTTGTAAATGAGAAAATTTATATTATAGTATTATTAAACATTTATTACGATTGTATTTGTGTATGAAAGTATTTATTCTATTATTTTTAGAAAATATGATTTGGGAAAATTTTAATGTAGGATTTAAATATATGATAAAATGTAAAATTAAATTAAAATATATTATAAAATAATGAGGTGTAAAATTAGGAGATCTCAAAAGTTTATGTGATAAAATATTGTATTATTGTGAAGTCAAACAAAAGTTAAACGTCTTCGGCCATAGAGTATTTATAGATTATTTTTTTCTATTTAAATTTCTTTTATAATCATTTGTCAAAATATTTTTTTATCATTAATTTCTATATTTTGAAAAATCAAGAACCATAGTTTTTTTTAATAAAAAAAATATTGCTTGGAATTAAATCGGTAGGGTTAATTTCGGAAATGAAAAAAAGGGAACATCTATATATATATATTTTAAGGGAACATTTGTATTTTTGAGAGAGTTTCAACCTATAGTGTCCGCTCCTGATAATAACTCTTTATCATCAGACCAAGACATTGGTTATTGGTATAGGCGGAGATTGAATCCCCAGATCTCTTATTTAATTATTAGAGACTTCACCAGTTGAGCTAACTGAAATCCACGAGAACATCTGTTTGTGGCATAAAGGATTTAAAAATTCAATTGGTATAAGAGTTTTTTCCAAAAAAGAAATCAATTGCATTATCTAGAAAGTGGAAACATCAAACATGAAGTCAGTTACTGAAACATATTTGGGTACATCCCCCCCCCCCCCCCCCCCCCGGTAGAAGGATATTGGACCTTCTTCAACATTTTCATAAAGTAAAAAAAAAAAAAAATTCACATGTATTTTTTTGGGTTTCAACCTATGGTGTCCGCTCCTAATAATAACTCTTAATTATCAGACTAAGACACCAATCGGGTTTTGGTGTAGACGGAGATTGAACCTTAAATCTCTTATTTAACCATCAGACAAATTGAGCTAATTGGAACCTTAAAAAAAAAAAAAAAAAAAAAAAAAAAAAAAAAAAAAAAAAATCACCTTAAGAATGTTTAATACTAGCATTCACCTAAAATATAAATATATATATATATATATATATATATATATATATTACTAGCATTCAAATATTCTTACTTTTTTTTTTAAAGCATTTAAATATCATAACGTCATCTATTGAATTCTATTCAGGGTTCAATGTCGGAGAATAAGAATTCACAACTTCAATAATAAAAATCATTTGAAAAACCAAAAATCTTTTTTCCATTTTCGCATCAATTATGAATTATTTGCTTTAGTAACTGTAATTATCAAGATTTTAATTAAAGTTATGTTTATAAATTTCAAACTTGTTTTATCAGCTCTAATCAAATTTAAAATTTTAACGTGAGATCACAATGTTATTAAAAGCAGCTTCAAGTACATGTTGCAATGTAAAGTTTGGGGTAATTTTAATTTTGCTCCTCTAAAGTTTCAATATTTTGATTTTCTCTCCTAACTTCAAGTATCATCATTTGGATTTGCTTTCCATCAATGTGTTGTGCCTTATAAAAAAACCCCTTCCCCGAGGAGAGGGCTCATAATGATCTTCGATTAGCTGTTAAGTACGAAATCAATTAAAACAATTTCAAAGACAGGGGTGTATGACAGTTCCAAACATATTGGGTTCAAATCAATACAATTTCAAACGTAGAAGGTGTAAGATACAAACATAGAGGGCAATATTGCGGCACCAATCTTATAAGCTTAAGACAGCTAGGCACAACACAAAGTTGGAAGGGAAAGACTACTCATGATACTTAATGGTATGGGAGCATATTGAAATTTTGAAACTTTAGGGAGTAAAATCAAAATAACCCCAAACTTGGATCTAATTTACAATTTAATCTTGATTTTTCGTTTGTTCTCTCTCTTTTATACTATCTTATTAGGATCATGAGCTACTGAATGTTCGTTTCAATTTCTTAAATTCACGAATAAAAAGTATACTCGTAAAATAAAAAAACTCAATATATAATGCATCTTGTGCATTATGATTGTATTATTCATCTACTATTTGACGTATCTGTTTCTTAAAAGGGAAATTATTTTGTAGATGCAAAGCGGTTGATCGGTAGGAGATTCAGTGATCCCTTGGTTCAGAGTGATATCAACCTTTGGCCATTCAAGGTCATTGAAGGTCCTGGTGATAAGCCTATGATTGTGGTCAACTATAAAGGCGAAGAGAAGCACTTTGCTGCCAAGGAAATCTCATCTATGGTCCTAATAAAAATGCGTGAAATAGCTGAAGCCTACCTAGGCAAAACTGTGAAGAATGCAGTTGTTACTGTCCCCGCCTACTTCAATGACTCCCAGCGTAGGGCTACAAAGGATGCCGGAAGCATTGCAGGCCTAAATGTCCTGCGTATAATCAATGAACCAACTGCTGCAGCCCTTGCTTACAGTCTAGACAAGATTGCAAATAACATTGAAAAGGTATCTTTGATTTTTGATTTGGGTGGTGGCACTACAGATGTCTCACTACTTACCATTGAAAAGGTATCTTTGAAGTGAAGGCTGTTGCTGGAGACACTCACCTTGGAGGTGAGGACTTTGATAACCGAATGGTGAATCACTCTGTTGAAATATTTAAGAGGCAACACAAGGTGGACATTAGTGGGAATTCCTCCAGCACCCAGGGGTGTTGCTCGGATAAAAGTTTGTTTTGAAATTGATGCTAATGGCATCTTAAATGTTTCTGCTGAGGAAATGACCACTGGTGTGAGGGAATAATTTTAAACTTTACAATTTTAAAGTTTAAAATTACAAAGCCTTTCTAATATTTCTATAAAAGGAATAAATTAAGTTGGTCTAAACTCTAAAGAGATCCATAAATTAGAAATTTAATGAAAATTTAATCATAAATGAATTTTGGGATTTAAAAGAATATTGAACTACATCTTGATGTGATTAAGTTGAAATGTGCTAAGAACAAAATACCCTATCATATCTTTTATTTTATTTTATTTTTTTGTCAACAATGGATAGACGCTAATTTTACTTTTCAATTATCAAGTATTAATTCTTAAACAATGATTTTTTTTTTCTTCATGATTTGGCCCCCTTAGGATAAACTCTTGGCTCCGTTCCTGCAACGAAAATTTATCCTTCATGGAGGAAGTGTGCACGAGCTTGGAGATATTGTTTCTATTGCTTTAGCTTGGTTCTTTGAATTTCCTAATAGATTGCAATGCCAAGTTGTCCAACCATTTGCGTATATGATCTCTATGCAAGATTTGTATGTGATTCATTGGACTCCTCCAATGCAAAAGAAAGTTTAAGTTAATTGGTGTCTACTGGATAATCATGGTTTGCTATTCTAAGGGTAAATTAAAGAAGTATATCAAGGACTCTATAGATACTGTGCGTCTATGCCTTTATATATAGCGTATGATGCATAAAGCTTTAATAAAAATGTCTCATAGTACTAATGCATCTACTTCGAAAGTCTCCGATCTGTTCCAAAAAATGAAGTCTTTGAATTTGTTCCGCAAAAGAATGTCAAACCAAGGAGAGGGCCTGGCAATTGGGATCGATCTGGGCACAACGTATTCATGTGTGGCAGTGTGGCAAAATGAAAGAGTAGAGATAATAGTGAATGATCAAGGTAACAGGACTACTCCCTCCTATGTTGCTTTCACTCCTGCCCAAAGCTTGGTCGGTGATGCCGCCATGAACCAGGTTGCCAAGAACCCCACCAACTTTGTTTCCGTAATCTTCAAAGAACTTTTTCCTTTTTCCTTTTTCCTTTTTTTTTTTTAATAGATGATTTTTTTTTTTTTTTTTTAAATTCTAAAAAACTTGGTTTTTTACTTACCAACATCAATGTATATTCTTGGTAGTCATATTATATATTGCGTTTGTCTAAGCCTGTCTTCTTGGCTCTTGCTTATACATGGATTATTATTTTGGCGACTGTTAGAACTACTTATTTCGGACTGTATTTGATCACAGATAAAGTTTTATGTTCTAAATTCTCATTCACCAAAAACACAGTTTATTGCTCGTGTATGATATACTCCTTAAAAGAAAAGGAAAAAAAAAAAAAAAAAAAACTTATTTTCAGGAATTTTCCAGGTTCTCTTCTTTTGTTTTCTTTTTTCTTTTTTTCTTTTTAAAATTATTGTGCACTCACATGTTAGCCATAAAGATGTTCCTCCCTACAATAGTTCAGCAGAAAATAAAAATTTCTCCACTTAAATCACTTTAATAATGTTAATAGCATTCACAATTTCAATAGTAAAAATCATTTAACGAACTCATAACTTTTTCCGTTATATGCATCAATTATGAACTCTTAGTGACTGTAATTATCAAGTCTCCGTTTAAAATTTTCAAACTTTGTATCCATGTATCATCAGCTCTAATCAAATTTAAGATTTTAACGTGAAATCACAATCTTATCAAGAGCAGCTTCATGAGCCAATAGTTGATTTTTTTTTCTCCCTTTTAAAAATATTTTATTAGTTTTATTATACGAGCTACAAAATGTCCTCTTTCATTCCTTTAATTCACAAATAAAATATAATTGTAAAAAAAAAAATCAAGATCTAATTTCTGCTTCTTGGGCTTTATTGTTGTCTTATAATTTTTTTCATTTTCTATTTGAACTATTTCTAAAAGGTTATTATATTGCAGATGCAAAGTGGTTGATTGGTAGGGGATTCTCTAATCCCTTGGTTTAGAGTAGGGGTGGCAAATGAGTGGGTTGGGTCATAAATGGGTTAGGTGTGTAATTACTCATTTATCCATTTATGACCCGTTTATATATAAATTAATTATCCATTACCAACCCAACCCAACCCATTTAATTAGTAACCCACCCATTTAACCCAATATGACCTAAATACCTTTAAAATTACTTGAATACCCTCTTGACCTCCAAAAATACCAAAATACCCTTAAATACCTAAAATGACCCAAATACCCCCTACACTTTCAAAATTACCAATATACCCTTGGACATCCAAAATTTCTAAAATGAGCAAAATACCCATGAAACTTTTAAAATGACCAAAATACCCCCGATATCTTTAAAATTACCAAATATGCTAAAAAACCACTAAAATGACCAAAATATCCTCAAAATCTCTAAAAAGAGCAAAATACCCATAAAACCTCTAAAATGACCAAAATACCCCCAATATCTTTAAAATCACCAAATATGCTAAAAAACCGGTAAAATGACCAAAATACCTCCAAAATCTCTAAAATTAGCAAAATACCCCCTCAAAACCTAAAAATGACAAAAATACCCCCTAAACCTAAGAAAATGACCAAAATACCCCTCGAAACATAAAAATTACCAAAATACACACGAAATTTAAAAGATAACCAAAATACCCTTGAAACTTAAAAAATTACCAAATATTACCCTGTAACCTAAAAAATGACCGAAATACCCCCGAAATCTGTAAAATTACCAAAATGCCCAATAAACCTAAAAAGTGACCGAAATACCCTAAAACCTAAGAAATGATTGAAATACCCCCCAAAACCTATAAATTGACCAGAATACCCTGAAAACCTTCAAAATGACCAAAATACCCCTAAAACCTTAAAAAATGACCGAAATACCCCTGAAACCTAAAAATTACTAAAATACCCCCCCTAAGACCCATATAATTAAAGAACCTAATGTGTGATAGCCCCAAAGCTTTTAAGAGGAAACACAAGGTGGACATTAGTGATAGCCCCAAAGCTCTTAGGAGGCTAAGAACTGCTTGTGAGAAATCAAAGCAGATTCTTTCTTCTGCAATTGCGACTGACATTGAAGTCGATTCTTTGTATAAAGGTATTGATTTCTCTTCAACTATTACCCATGCCAAATTTGAGGAACTCAACATGGATTTGTTCAAGAAATGTATTGATATTGTGAAGAAGTGCTTGACCGACTCTAAGATGGACAAGAATTGTGTCCATGATGTTGTTGTTTCGAGTGGTTCTTCCAGAATTCCTGAGGTGCAGCAGTTGTTGCAGGACTTCTTCAAAGGAAAGGAGCTTTGTAAGAGCATTAATCCAGATGAGGCTGTGGCTTATGGAGCCGCTGTTCAAGCTGATATCTTGATTGGTAAAGATAATGAGAAACTTCAAGATAACGTGCTCTTAGATGTCACCCCTTTGTCTCTTGGCATATTAACTGATCCTACGAAAGATGTCTGTTTTAGTTTATGAGGGTGAGACAGCAAGAGCTACGGATAACAACTTCTTGAGGGAATTTGTGCTTCATGGTATTTCGGCAGCGCCCAGGGGTGTTGCTCAGGTAAAAGTTTGCTTTGATATTGACACTAATGGTATCTTGAATGTTTCTGCTGAGGAGATTACCACTTGCTTGATGAGTAAGATCACCATCACTAAAGATAAGTTAAGTCTGTCCGGTGAAGAGATTGAGAGGATGGTGAAGGATGCAGAGACGTATAAGGCTAAAGATAATGCTAGGATAGCTTTGGTGGACTATGCTTGCAAGGTGAGGAATACTATCAATGATGAGAAGATTGGTGCCAAGGTTGACCCTGAATGTAAGAAAAAGATTAAAGATGCCATTGAACAGGTATTTCAGTGGTTAGATGACCATGAGCTCCTAGATTCTGGACTGTATGAAGACAAGCAAAAATGGCTCTAGAGCGTTTGCAATCCCATTAGTATTTGAGGCAGCCCCCAAAATGTTTCTAGTGTTTTACTACATTTGTGTTCATTCTAGTGTTTTCTTGTTAGTTATTTGGTCTTTGTTAGGCAATTGTTGGGAATTTTGAAGACATTTCCACTGATAAGGATAGCTTCAAACCGTAGCTTGGTGTTGTTGAATTCTTTTTCAGTATACATATCTAATTTTATTATTATTGTTTAGAAAATAAACCTAATTTTATAAGGATTTATTTGGTATTGGGTTGCTTTATAAAAAAAAAAAATGTGTGGGCTTTAATTAATTTAAACAAACATAGTTTATCAATATTTGTTACTTTAAAAATCAAATTGAAAATATGTATTTGACTAATCATGTGAAAAACTGTGGATTTTTTATAACTTGTATGGTAACTTAAAAAAAAAAAAAAAAAAAATCAACTATAAGTAAAAAAGACTTCATTTTATATTATATATAAATATAGATTAGAAAGTAAATGGTTTTTTTACCAATTTTTAGTGGCCTTGTTTCCTTGAAATCCTAGAAAGTTTTTTTTTTTTTTTTTCTCCGTAAGCAAAATTAAACGGAAAGGAAAACAAGGCGAAATGGTGTTGAAGCTCAATCTCAGGAAAGCTTATAATAATGTCTAGTGTTAAAACTTAAAAGCCATTATATTTAAATTGAGATTTGCTGCCCAGTGGTAATTAAAGTTCGGTTTATAAATTTCAAGCTTGTATTCAAATTGAAGATTTTAACGTGAGATCAAAACGAGTAAAATCAAGGCACAAGCCGCACAACACAACCCAAAACGAGTGTAAACTAAAATCTTCCTAAGTCTTGAGTGATGGAGCGTGAACTCGTCAGTCAGTGTGGTTGGGTGGAGCCAATCTGCAGCCTCCGGAAAGGGTCACCGGTGTGATGCCTGTCACCACGCCTCCGATGCCAAAGTTAGTATGCAAGAAAATCTCAGAGAATGGATAATATAAAGAATAAGAGTTTTCTTTCAGTATATGTGTGTATGTACCTTGTTCTTGGCAATGAGAGGGCTTTATATGCATACCTTCATGGCCTCTAGTCGTTGGAGTAGTTATGGAGATCTTAATGCTCCTCCTCGTAACGTCTGGTCTTGTGTAATGTGGCTTTAATGTGCTCCAACGGCTCATACAGTTGGCTTTGTAACCGTTCTGAACTTAATTGTGCTGTAATGAATGTATTGCGTTTTCCTCGTCAGCGACGTGGATATAAGATATGCTCGTCCAAGCATTCCTTCGTCTGTCTCGTCTAACCTCGTCACTGGAAGACTTCCTCGTCATGATGTTATTGGTTTCGTCATTCCCATCAGTTGCCCCTGGATTCCATGGTCGTCATGACATGTCATGTTGGCCGTGGAAGATAAAAAGTCTCCTGGGCCAAAAGTGTTTGTTGGGCTTCCGTGCCGCATTAACTGTGTAGTGATGGCGTCCTTTGCGCGGTTGCCACGTGTTGTGTGTGGATTGGTGGGGTTATTTTCGTGACCCTTGGGTTTCCCGCTGTTTTTTTAGTTGCCTGAGTTTTTGGGTTAAAACTTCTCCATTTTACACCTTTTCGTTTCTCAAAGAAAATCTTTCGCTAAGTGTTTCTTGGTGAGCTCCGTTCTGCGATTCTTCCTCAGACTGGTGCGCCGTGCATTGGTGTTTTCCGCCGTTGCTTAAGGTACGTTTTCTTTTCCTTCTGAGTTTTGCTTTTCTTTCTTGCCTTGCTGCCATATGTGGTTTCTGATTTACTCCTCTTTCTCTTCCTTTCTCTATATACTTGATTTCTTTTGGGTTTTTAGCAAGTGTCATTTTCTTCTGCGTTTTTGCGTTTCCATGGTCCGTAGTTCCGAAGTTAGGATAGACTGCCCCTCAATTTCCTTCCTATTTGCGCGATTAGGGGGGGTCTTTGGGGAATTTCCCATATTTAGAAAATTTCGTTTTTGAGGGTAACTGTTTGGGCGTTGCGTTGGCCGATCTATTGCCTTTGCTTCGTCAATCGGTTGATTGGTTCGAGGGTCTAGTGAGAGAGGGAGAAACGATGTCTGAAGTTAGGTCTAGCGACCTTGAGACTGGATTATCGTCAAACGGTGATCTAGTGGAGGGAGGTTCAGTCGTCTCTTCCCCTCGAGGGGTTAGGGCTTTTCACGCCCTCGGGGAGGCGTGTGGTTTGGACGCGGATAGTGTGGGTAGATTCAAGGACAGGTTTCAATTTCCAGAACGGGTGCGCGTTCGTCTACCTAGTGACAAGGATAGGGCCTGTCACTTTTTTCCGGGTGAGGTGTGTTTTTACGAGTCAGCCTTTACCTGCGGGCTTAGATTCCCCGTCCATCCGTTCCTGATGGAACTTTTGGATCATTTTGGCATTGCTCCTGGGCAGCTCATGCCCAATTCGTGGAGAATAGTGGTCAATTGTATAGAGATATGGTTGGCTGCTAACGGAGATATGATCAGGATAGATGAACTCACTTATCTATATCGCTTGAAAAAGTCCAAGGAGTATGGATATTACGAGTTAGTTCCCTGGGCGAGGAATACTAGGATTGTTAGGGGTTTACCTTCGTCCTTCAGGTACTGGAAATCCAGGTTTTTCTTTGTGTCGGGGGACGATTTTGAGACTCAATCCAGCAAGGATTGGGGTGATATACCAAGGTTGCATCGTCAGTGGGAGACCCCGGCTTTAGGTGCGTCAGTATCTCTATTCTTCGTTTTTGGTTTTGATGTTTCTGCTATTTTATGTTGCTGACCCCTTTGCCCCTTGCTGTGTGTAGTTAAGAGACGGCCTAAGCTCAAGAGCAGGCATAAAGAGCGCGTTGAGACCGCCATTGGATACGCCCAGACGATTGAGAGCTGGGACGACCTGGTAAACCCACGTACCTTGGCTTTTTACCACCTTGGGCCAGATCCGTCTCCTTACGTTCTACGTTCCATTGGTATTGAAGGCAAGAAAAGTAAGTACTAACCTCGTCAAGCTTGGCCTTCCTTATGCACATGTGGACTTTTTCCTAACCATTTCCTTCTTGCAGAAATGACGACCAAGTTTAAAAAGGACATGTACGCGAAGATGAGAGACAAGAAGGATGAACCACTATCCAGCATTGGGAAGAAAGCAGTGCGTGTCAAGGGGATGGCTACTCCTACCAACCCAAATGTTCCCGTCAATCCCATAGTCTTCGTCACTGAACCGACGAGGACGACTTCTCCGGCTACTTCGATTGAGGAGGTCCCTACTCCGGCTTCGAAGAAGCAGCGAACATCAGGAAAGGAGAAATCTGATTCACGCTCGTCAACAATATGGGATGACGAGAGATTGGCAGTGGACAGGGCCCACGAGGTGTTGACGGCGGACGATCTTAAGGTCTTCACAGGTGTGCCTTTCAACGAGGTCGCGTCTCGTCATGTTCAAAGACTCGTCCAGGTAGAGTGCTTCTTGCACTGTCAAACCAATTCTCCTTTTTTTTTTTTTTTTTTTTTTTACGACCTCAAATCTCTTTCCAGGTGTTGGGGGAAAGTATTCACATTACCTCTGAACATCTTACACAAGAGGCTAGGGTGGCATCCTTGACATCTAGGATGGAGGCTTTGGAGAAGGAGAATTCAGAGCTGAAGAAGAACCTCGTTGAGTCCATGGACGCAGCCACCACTTTA
Organism: Quercus aquifolioides; assembly: GCA_019022515.1. Classification (NCBI taxonomy): domain Eukaryota; kingdom Viridiplantae; phylum Streptophyta; class Magnoliopsida; order Fagales; family Fagaceae; genus Quercus; species Quercus aquifolioides. Next base: position 7,551,438 of record CM032329.1, read on the forward strand.
AAGGAGAAGGTCAAAACTTTGAACAACGACCTGAGGGCTGAGCGTCAGCTGACTTCGGAGAAGGACGAACAGCTTTTGAATGCTAAAGAGAGTTTGAAGACCATTGCTGCAAGGTCCGTAGAGGCTTTCCAGACTACGGACGAGTATCAGACCGTCCTGTTCAGCTGGTATTTCAAAGGCTTCGAGCTCCTTAGAAGATACCTCGTCAAGCATCCTTCCGGAGTGAACATGGATAATCTGGACTTAGAAGAGGTGGATCAGGAGATGGCCGCTGACGAGGCCGCCCCATCTTCTGTCGTTCAGCCAGATGCTCCTGGAGAGGTTCCTGCTGGTGGTGATACCAATGAGGATGCTCCTGGTGACGATGACGCTACTCGAACCTGACACTTAGAAAAAAATTTCTTTTTTTTTTTTTTTTTGGGATGCCCTTCATGTTTTGGGCAGTTATGTAAATCTAATTTCTGAACAATTTTACCTTCCGTCTATTTTGGGAACAAAAGAAAAGATTTTTAGCCCAGTGTTTATGGGTTTTTAGTTGTAAAGACAATGATGACTCAGTCCGTTCCAGGCTTTAATTTAATATAACTTACCTGCTTTTGAAGTAATTACCTACGTCGTGATACTTAGCCTTTTTTTTTTTTTTAGTGACTTACATCCTTCTATAGGGACATTGGATTCGTCAGTAACTTACATCCGTCAAGGCGGAATCTTGTTACTTAGCCATTTTTGGCTTTTAGTGACACTCTTTTTCAGGGAAATTGTCCTCGTCAGTAACTTACATCCGTCAAGGCGGAATCTTGCTACTTAGCCATTTTTGGCTTTTAGTGACTTACACTCTTCTTAGGGATATTGCCTTCGTCAGTAACTTACATCCGTCAAGGCGGAATCTTGTTACTTAGCCATTTTTTGGCTTTTTGTGGCTTACACCCTTGTTAGGGATATTGCCTTCGTCAGTAACTTACATCCGTCAAGGCGGAATCTTGTTACTTAGCCATTTTTTGGCTTTTTGTGGCTTACACCCTTGTTAGGGATATTGCCTTCGTCAGTAACTTACATCCGTCAAGGCGGAATCTTGTTACTTAGCCATTTTTTGGCTTTTTGTGGCTTACACCCTTGTTAGGGATATTGCCTTCGTCAGTAACTCTCAGTTGTATAGACCTGCTCATAGAGTAATGTCAGCTGAATAAATTCTTTATTGATTTTGATAACAAGTACATTTGATTGTTACGTCTATTGATGGTACTTCTTTAAGTGTTCAATGTTCCATGGCCTCGGGAGTCTTTGTCCGTCCAGGGTTTCCAGGTGGTAGCTTCCCTGTCTGGAGTAATGAACCACCCGGTACGGTCCTTCCCATGTAGGGCCAAGTTTCCCTTAAGTTGGATCTTTGGTTGCCTGAGTTACTTGACGCAGGACGAGGTCGCCTATGTTGAGTCGTCGGAGTTTCACCCTTCTGTTGTAATACTCTGTCATCTTTTCCTGGTAATCCGTCATCTGGCTACAGGCTTTATCTCTGACTTCGTCCAGGCAGTCCAGGTTGACTCGTAAGCGATCGTCATTGTCTTCCTCGCTGAACATCTCTCGCCTGGTGCTGGTTACTCCGACCTCGACCGGGATCACTGCTTCAGTCCCGTAAGTAAGTCTGAACGGGGTTTCTCCCGTCAGGGTTCTTGCTGTTGTTCTGTAGGCCCACAAGACGTTGGGTAGTTCATCTGGCCAAGCACCCTTCGCATCATCTAGTTTCGTCTTTATGATTTTGAGTAGCGTCCGGTTTGTCACTTCTGTCTGTCCATTTGCTTGAGGGTGGCCTGGCGATGAGAACTGGTTCTTGATGCCCAGGCTAGAGCAGAAGTCCTTGAAGCCTTGGCAGTCGAACTGTCGCCCGTTGTCTGATATGATCGTCTTTGGGATCCCGAACCTGCAAACTATGTTCCTCCATACGAAGCTCCGGATCTTTGCTTCGGTGATAGTTGCCAGTGGCTCTGCTTCAACCCATTTTGTGAAGTAATCTATAGCGACTAGTAAGAATTTTACCTGGCCTTTGCCCAGGGGTAATGGGCCAACGATGTCAATTCCCCATTGTGTGAATGGCCAGGGGGACGTTATTGTCGTCAATCTTTCGGTTGGCAGTCGTTGGATATTCCCGAACCGCTGGCACTTGTCACATTTCTTCACGAACTCCATTGCGTCCACCTGCATAGTAGGCCAGAAATAACCTGTTTGCATAATTTTGCTTACCAAGGATCTAGGGCCTGCGTGATCTCCGCAGACTCCTTCATGGACCTCTCTTAAGATGTACTGAGCGTCTTTTTCGTTCACACACCTTAAGTAGGGCATGGAGAAGCCTCTCTTGTACAAAGTGTCATTAAGGATTGTGAATCTAGCAGACCTCTTCTTGATCTTCCTGGCTTCATTTGTATCTTGAGGGAGGTGCCCATCCTGAAGGAAAGATATAATGGGCGTCATCTAGCTACTTATGTTCTGGATTGCGAAGGTTGGGACTTCTTCTATGCTGGGGTTCTTCTGTACTTCCATCAGCAAGTCTGCGTTCGACCTTGTTCCTTCTGACGAGGCTATCTTCGATACTTCGTCTGCCGCCAAATTCTGGCTTCTAGGAATCTGGACGAACTCTACTTCTTCGAACTCTTGAGTCAAGTGCTTCGTCAACCTGAGGTACTTCTGCATTCTTTCTTCCTTTGCTTCGTATTCTCCCTTGATCTGCCCAATTACTAGCTTTGAGTTGTTCTGGACTAACAGGCTTTTGGCCCCAAACACTTTCCTTAGCCTTAAGCCCGTCAGAATCCCTTCATACTCGGCTTCGTTGTTGGTCGCCGGGAATTTCAGCTGAACTCCATACCTCAATACTTCTCCGTCAGGAGTGGTTATGACAACCCCTACTCCTCCCCGCTTTTGGGCCGACGAACTGTCGGTCTGTATCACCCATGGTTTACCCTTGCTGGCGGGGTTTTCTTCGTCCGGAAAGGTGAACTTAGCGATGAAATCTGCCAGAGCCTGTGCTTTAATGGCTGCCCTGGGATGGTACTCTACATCAAATTGGCTAAGTTCAATCGCCCATTGGACCATTCTTCCTGCTGCCTCGGGTTTGCTCATGGACTTCTTGATAGGCTGGTCTGTCATTACCCAGATCGGATTGGTCTGGAAATACTGCCTGAGCTTGCGCGAGGCTATTATCAAAGCGAACGTGATTTTTTCGATTTTTGGGTACCTGGACTCAGCCCCCTGGAAGGCTTGGCTGACGTAATAAACTGGGAGTTGTATCCTGTTTTCTTCTCGGATCAGAGCTGCACTGACGGCTGTAGACGAAACAGCTAGGTACAGATACAAGTTCTCACCTTCTTTTGACGGGCTTAGGAGAGGTGGATTGCTCAAGTAGCGTTTGAGCTCTTGGAAAGCTGCTTCACATTCGTCGGTCTAGGCGAAAGCTTGCTTCAGAGTCTTAAAGAAAGGGAGGCATTTGTCCGTTGCTCTAGAGACGAATCTGTTGAGGGCGGCGATTCGTCCTGTGAGCTTTTGGACTTCCTTGATGGTCTTGGGTGACGCCATGTTGATTATGGCCTGAACCTTCTCCGGATTTGCTTCTATTCCTCTCTGGGACACCATAAATCCCAGGAACTTCCCTGAGGCTACACCAAAAACGCACTTACTTGGATTCAGCTTCATTTGGTATTGTTTGAGAGTCACGAATGTTTCCTTGAGGTCGTCCAGATGGGTAAGCTCTTCTTTGCTCTTGACGAGCATATCATCCACGTAGACCTCCATATTCCTGCCTATCTGCCTGCTGAACATTCTGTTCACCAATCTCTGATAAGTAGCGCCTGCGTTCTTTAGTCCGAAAGGCATTACCTTATAGCAATAGAGGCCTTGGCTGGTGATGAAGGCCGTTTTCTCCTGATCCTCGTCAGCCATTTTTATCTGGTTATATCCTGAGAAAGCATCCATGAACGTCAACAGCTTGTGTCCGACTGTGGAGTCTACGACCTGGTCTATTCTTGGAAGGGGGAAACTGTCCTTCGGGCAGGCCCTGTTCAGGTCCGTGAAATCTACGCACATCCTCCACTTCCCATTTGCTTTCTTTACCAGAACAGTGTTGGCCAGCCAGTCTGGATAGTACACTTTCCTGATGAAACCTGCAGTCAAGAGCTTCTTCACTTCGTCAGCAACTGCCTGGTCTCTTTCTGGTGCGAAGACTCTTTGTCTCTGCTTGACGGGCTTCTTCTCTGGGTCTACATTCAACCTGTGTTGGATGATTTTCGGGGATATACCTGGCATGTCGTCATGGCTCTAGGCGAAGACGTCCAGGTTTTGCTTAAGAAATTGGACGAGCTTTGTTCTCATCTCAAGGCTTAAGGGCGTCCCTATCCTGGTCGTTTTGGTTGTTTCTCCCTCAGTTAGTTGCACTGTTTCTAAAGCCTCTACCTTTTCTTCCTCATTTTCTTCAATTATCCAGGTGTGGTTCTCCTTCGCGGCCAACACGGCCTGGTAGCATTCTCGAGCTAAGACTTGGTCTCCCTTAACTTCACCAACCCCGTTCTCCACGGGGAACTTTACCTTTAGGCAGTAGGTAGATGTGGACGCCTTCCACTTGTTGAGGGCAGGTCTTCCAATGATGACATTGTAGGAGGAGGGGCAATCCACCACCAAGAAGTCCAGCTGACGGGTCAGTTGCTTCGGGTATGTCCCCACTGTCACTGTTAACGTCACTATGCCCTTGGGATAGACCCTATCACCACTGAAACTGACGAGGGGGGAATCAAAAGGACGTAGCCTTCTGGGGTCCAGCTTCAATTGTTGAAATGCAGGGAAGTAAATGATGTCAGCAGAGCTACCATTGTCCACGAGGATCCTTTTGGTGTTGAACCCTTCTATGGTAAGCATTATGACCAGGGGGTCGTTGTGGGGCTGCTTCACTCCCCTGGCGTCATTTTCATTGAAAGTCATGTCTTACTCGGTTCGTCTCTGCTTCGACGGAGGCGTCGTGTGGACGCTATTCACCTGACGTTGGCATGCTTTTTTAAGGGACCTGAACGAGCCTCCTGTGACGGGTCCCCCTGTGATCGTCTGTATTTCCCCGACCACATTTTGAGGAGGTTGGGACTGGCGGTCGTTCCCCCTTGACGAAGACCTAGGTTGGTCTTTGTTCCCGTCCCGGAATCTACTATACTCACCCTTTTTTACAAACTTCTGCAACTTCCCCTTTCGTATCAGCTCCTCTATCTGCTCTTTGAGGTCCCGACAGTCCTCCGTGTAATGGCCATAGTCTTTATGGAATCGGCAGTACTTGTTCTTATCACGGACGTTAGGAGACGAGCGTAAAGGCCGCGGCCACTTTAGGTAATGCTCGTCCTTAATCTGCGTTAGGATTTTATCAACAGGCATAACAAGAGGAGTGAATTTTACCGTTTGCGGATTCTTATCATCTTTCCTTCTGATTCCGTCACTGATTCGGCGATCTGGACGCTCGCACTTTTGCCCCCTACAGTCGTCTTCTTTTCTACCCTTGTCTCCTGGCCTCTCAATGTCCCTGATGGCAGCCAGTGCGTCTTCCGCGTTCATGTACTTCTGTGCTTTGAGGAGCATTTCGGCCATCGTTTTCGGGGGATTTTTTGCAAGTGACGAAACGAGCTCTCTAGATCTGAATCCTGCCTTAAAGGTCGTTAGCTGTACCTTGTCATCAGCCTCATCTACCTCCAGTGTCTCCCGGGTGAAACGTTTCACATATGACCTCAAAGTTTCCTTCTCTCCCTGCCTGATGGTGAGTAAGTGATCCGCGGTTCTCTTTGGTCGTTGTCCTCCAATGAAGTGACACAGGAAGGCGTTGCTCAATTGTTCGAAGGTGTCGATGGACGATGTTGACAGCTTTATGAACCATTCCCGTGCGGCTCCCTTGAAAGTGGTTGGGAAGGAATGACACAATATCTCGTCTGGGGGCTGCTGGAGTCCTAGGGTCATCTTAAATGTGTTAAGATGATCATGGGGATCCTTTAGCCCGTCAAAGGGTTCAAGTTGAGGTAGCCGAAATTTTGACGACACTGGACAGTCGAGGATGGCTACAGTGAATGGCGAATCTGTTGCCCTGACCATTCGGTCCACACTCCGTTCGGTTTTCTCTTTGATGGCGTTCCTAAGCTCGTCCATCTCCTTCCTCATCTCCTGGAGTAGATCCGAGTTCTGCTCGGTTGGAGTGGTAGGCCTTCGGTGGTCGCTTCTTCTATGGCTATCCCCTTCGTCATCTCGATTTCCCTTGGACCGATTCTCCTCCTGCTGAAGCCTTTGCTTCATTTCCTCATTTTGTTTGGTCAATTCTTCGACGGTAGCTGCAAGGGCCTGAATTCGCTGCGCCAAGGCTGCGGAATCTTGATTGGACTCCATCTGAAAGAAGTATTTGACAGGAAACTACTTTTTCGCGATTGAATACGAAAATGTCGTTCTCCACAGACGGCGCCAAACTGATGGAGCGTGAACTCGTCAGTCAGTGTGGTTGGATGAAGCCAATCTGCAACCTCCGGAAAGGGTCACCGGTGTGGTGCCTGCCACCACGCCTCCGATGTCAAAGTTAGTATGCAAGAAAATCTCAGAGAATGGATAATATAAAGAATAAGAGTTTTCTTTCAGTATATGTGTGTATGTACCTTGTTCTTGGCAATGAGAGGGCTTTATATGCATACCTTCATGGCCTCTAGCCGTTGGAGTAGTTATGGAGATCTTAATGCTCCTCCTTGTAATGTCTGGTCTTGTGTAATGTGGCTTTAATGTGCTCCAACGGCTCATACAGTTGGCTTTGTAACCGTTCTGAACTTAATTGTGCTGTAATGAATGTATTGCGTTTTCCTCGTCAGCGACGTGGATATAAGATATGCTCGTCCAAGCATTCCTTCGTCTGTCTCGTCTAACCTCGTCACTGGAAGACTTCCTCGTCATGATATTATTGGTTTCGTCATTCCCATCATTGAGGTACCAACAAAAAAAGATTATATATTTCATCAAACACCAATATTTTCGAATTCTCTTTTTGGCTTCAAATTCAATAAACTTAAAACTGATTTTGGTCTTTAATTCCTTTACAGGTTCAATCTATGGAGACATCTCAGCTTTGGGCCTGTAGTCGAAGATGGTCACATTGTTAGGCCGAATTGGAGGTCCGAAATGTTATATGTCTGGGATTTTGTGATTGAAAGTGATAATCACCGACCAAGAGAAAAATGGTACAGACTACCTTTTTGGGCTTTTGCAAATCCATAAATATAATGCAACAAAATTTTTGCTATTGCAATTATTATATAATTTGTGCATAATAAAAGGAAATCAAGGTAAATTTATATGTAAGTGATGTTATTTCTATCACAACTTATTACTTTTAATATATTGTTAAAAACATTATGAAAAAAAGTTGTCCTTAGTATTGCTAGAAATAACATAATGCAAATCATTAACCAGTACAAACTGTACAATACATGAAAAAGTTGGACAAACAAATTTATATATGATATTGATATATAAAAAGCCAAATTAGAGAATTTATAGAAAAGAATATATCTAATTTAATTATAATTTTAAAAAAATAAACCAGATTTATTTGGTATCGGGTAACTTTATTAAAAAAAAGTGTGGATTTTAATTAGTTTAGCACTATTTGTAATTCTAGAATTCAAATTAAATGTATATTTGACTAATGATTTGAAAAAAAAAAGGATTTTAAAAACTTATATGGTAACTTTAAAATTATTTAACAAAAATAAAAAGATTTAACGTTACATAATTACATTATATAAAAATAAAAATAAAAAATTCCTAAAAAAAACATGGGTAAACTACATATTTGGTTTCTATCATTTACACCATATTTCAATTTAGTCCCTAACATTTCAATTGTGTCAATTTGGTCCCTAACCTTTCAATGTTGTGTCAATTTATTCTATGTTGTTATCTTTTGGATGAAAATTGCTGGCATGGCAAACGGTCAAAATAAAAAATTAATTTATTGTCATATTGACTGCTACCTAGTTTAACATGTCGGAATAATCATTAAAAAAAAAAAAAAAAAGTTAAGTGAGTAATTTTTGGGAATGCCCCTTGGCTCGTAATGTGTGGGGACTGGTCAGTGGTAAGATTCAAAAAAGCAAGGCCTATGCAACAGATTTTTTTTCCTTTTGACGGGAAGCATGTTGGAGAGGCTACCAAAAGACGAGATGAAGCGATGGACGACTGCTGCGTGGGTAATATGAAGGGCACATAACAAGTTTTGTTTTGAAGACTTCCAGCCTAGACCTGAAACTATCCTTCGCAAGGCTATGTCCATTTTGCATGAATATCAAAAGTTAGTGGCAACCCAACGTACACATTAGTTGTTTGAAGTGATGGGTGTAATGATGTTTCTTGTTTTTTTTCTTTGTCCTGGGTGTTAGGCTAATATGTTGAGCACATTAGTTGATGAAAGTACTGTAGATAAAAATAAAATGTAGCTTAAATAGTACAGTGAAACCTATTAATAGTATCAAAAAGTGCAATAAGACCCATGAATAGTAACAAAAATAAGCTAAATAGTAAAAGAAGCTGCCTAATATAAGCTATCCCAAACACAACCTAAGGCTTATAATCATGTCAAGTGCAACTCTTTAAAAGCCATTATGCTCAAATTGAGATTTTCTGCCTAGTGGATAAACTTGATTTTGGAGTGTCTCTCAACTCTCAAGTACTTTGTACTCTATAGTAGTCTGTCCTCCTCCATGGATGCTTTTTTTTTTTTTTTGGTTGAAAATAAATTCCTCTTCTATTATTTATTTTTTATAGTATATAATATCTCAAATTTAAATATTATTGATATATGAATTTAAAAGGAAATTACAAATACGTAACAAAGACCATTACAACTTAAATTAATTATGCATTGTTAGAGCATTCACAATGGTAAAGGTAAAATTTTTAGCTTTTAGCATCTCAAAAACCTACTTTATCTATTTTAACACACCATTTCATAACTCTCCCTACATCAATTCTCTTATTTTTCACATCTAAGCCAAACATTGTTAATTTATTTATTAATTTCTTTCTCACGTCCTCCCTCTTCCTCTCTACCACAAAAACCCAACAAAACCACCCACACAACTGGCCACAAAAACATAGCAAACCCACACAATCAGCCACAAAAACCTAACACCACCAGCCACTGCCACCACTACCACTAGGCATAAAACGACATTAAACCCAACAACCCACAACTGGTCACAAAACCTATTGCCACAAAACCTATGACCACCACTCCCACAACAGGCCACAAAACCCATAATCACTACAAAAGAGAGAGCGAAGAGAGAGAGAAAAAAGGTTTGAGTCTGAGGAGAAGAGAGAGAAAGAAAATGATTGAAGAAAGAGAGAGAACAGGCTGGAGAGCTAAAAAGATAAAGAAATAGAAGAAGAGAGAGAATTAGAATAAATAACTTTGTAACTATAGTAAGCTATCATTTTTTTTACAGTTTACTGTAGTTTGGGTTTAAAAATTTTATCTTTAGCACCATTAATGCAGCATGCATTTTGTTGTTTATGGTGCTAAAAATAGCTTTTTTTTTAGCAAATTAAGAGCAAAACTGTGAACGCTATTATATTAGCAATTTTTATTATATATTCTTCAAATTTTTATGTTTAAATGTAATTTTTTTTTGTTTGTGTGAGTGTTTTTTTTAACAGCAATGTTTGTTGTGTAATTCATCATAGAAATTATAGAAATTAAGAAGAAAAAGAATTAAAATTAACACATCACTTACATGTAAATGTACACATTGTTGTGTAATCATCACTTATACTGTTTCTCTATGTTGGTGTGCCACCAACATAGAGAAACGGTATGACATGCTCGTTGGGAATGCCCCTTGGCTTGTAATGTATGGGGACTGGTAAGTGGTAAGATTCATAAAAGCAAGGCCTATGCAACATATTTTTTTCCTTTGGACACGAAGCATGTTGGAGAGGCTACCAAAAGATGAGATGGAGCGATGGACAATTGCTGCATGGGCAATATGAAGGGCACATAAGAAGTTTTGTTTTGAGGACTTCCAACCTAGACCTAAAACTATCCCTCGCGAGGCTATGGGTCCGTTTGGATACAACTTATTTTGCTGAAAAATGAAAACTAAAAATTGAAAACACTATAGCAAAATAATTTTTAAATGTGTAAATAGTACCGTGGGACCCATTTTGAATATTTTTTTCTGAATAAAGTGGTTGTGGGTCCCATGAATAGTGCGTGAACAATGCTATTTGTCTCCAAAAAGCAAAAAATGCGTGAATAAAAAAAAAAGAAAAAAGAAAAAGCAAAACGCTAGATGCAAATAATTCCTGTCCAAACATACACTATGTCCATTTTGCATGAATATCAAAAGTTAGTGGCAAACCAACATACACATTAGTTATTTGAAGGGATGGGTGTAATGATGTTTCTTGTTTTTTTTCTCTGTCCTGGGTGTCAGGCTAATATGTTGAGCACATCAGGACCCTTACTTACACCTTTCTACTTTTATCTCATTATTTTAATACAAATTCTACCTTTTCAGTCAAAAAAAAAAAAAAAAAAGTGGAAAGGAGGAAACTTCGAGGTTAAGGGATATAGCTTGTCAAGAAAAAAAAAGGGTTAAGGAGATTGTACCGTCTTTAACCTTTCATTGCCAAAAGTGTCTCATACGTACTGCTTTCTTCTATTTCGTTTTGCTTTTTTCTAAAAGCACCCGCCCATTTGCATGTTAAGTATTTAGGGCCTTCAACCTTTCAGTTCTAAAGTGCATCATAGTCTAGCTACTTTCATCTACTTTAGTTTCGATTAACAAAAGTCTTTGGGCTTCTATTCCTGACGACAATGTTCGACCATGGAGAGGGTCCGGCAATAGGGATCGATCTAGGAACAACGAACTCGTGCGTGGCAGTCTGGCAAAATGAAAGAGTAGAGATAATAGTTAATGATCAGGGTAACAGGACCACTGCCTCCTATGTTGCTTTCACTCTGATAGAGCGCTTGGTAGGTGATGCCGCCAAGATCCAGGCCGCCAGGAACCCCACCAACTCCATCTTCGGTAATCTTCAAAGTTTTTATTTATTTATTTTTTATTTTTTGAGTGTTATTCTTAAGCACTTAGTGTTATACTTCCCCATTAATAATAATAAGGTTATTTGTGAAAATAACTTTGATCACATATATTGTTAGCTCATCACATGAAAATAATAATTCCACATATAACATTAAAAAAATTCCACATATAAAAATTCAAAAGTTATATGTAGAATTATTATTTAGATAAAGTTATATGTGGACCCAATCTCAATTTAGATAAAGTTATATTTGGAATTTTGATCCCTTAGAATATACAAAATTCAAACATCTAAATTGAGAAAATAAATCAATCTAAAAGTTTTAAGAGCATAATTGTAAATTTTTTTTTTTTTTTTGTATTTTTGTTAGTAAGAGATTTATATATCAGAGATCAAAATAAAAAAGTAAGTAAGAGATTTATCTAAATATACAAAATTCAGAACGTGAACGGTACAAGATGAAAACTGAAAACTGAACAGTACAAAATATAGTAAGAGATTTATATTCTTGGATACCGCGTATTTTGCTCAAAACTGAAAACTTATTGCTGAAAGTACTTTAGCTTAATAATTTATAAGCTAGCTGATTTTTTGGGCTGAAAGTACTGTAGCTTCAGCTGAATAGTAACATGAACAGTATCGTGAACAGTACAAAATAATTCATCTGCGTTTTTCATTTTTTGTGGGGTTCGTGAACGGTAATGTGGGACTCAGGTAATTTTCAGCCAAACGCGCAAAATGTGGATGCAAAACACTATCCAAACACTCACCTAATTTGACTTGTTAGAATAAATTGTGAAAACAAATCAATCTAAAAGTTTTAAGAGTATAACCGCAATTTTTTTTTTTTTTAATTTTATTCTTCAAAGTGCTTAAAATTTGGGTTTATATTTTATAACCAAAGTTCAAAACAATGAAGAGAGAGAGAGAGAGAGAGAGAGAGATACAGAGAGGATGCTTCAGCCTTTAGGGATTTAGTCTAGTATAAGAGCATTAAGTTTTTAAAAAATATATTAATTTATGTAATTATGGGGCCCAATAAATGAATTTCCATGAGAAAAGACAAAAAGAAATGTTAAATTATTACAAATTTTACTAAAAAATACTAATAATTTGATATGGTAAGAATGTGATTAGTGCCACTTGAAAAAGTAATAAATAATTATATAAATTGATTTTTTTGTGATGGTGATATATCATCTTATAAGACTAATATAGTAAAATTTGCAATATACGTAAAATTACTCAACAAGAAAAGAGACATAAATAGTGAAATGAGTGATAATGAAAAAGAAAATAAACTAGAAAAATGGATGAAAACCTAAGACAAATGGTGATACATCATCTTATAAGACTAATATAGTAAAATTTGCAATATACGTAAAATTACTCAACAAGAAAAGAGACATAAATAGTGAAATGAGTGAGAATAATGAAAAAGAAAATAAACTAGAAAAATGGATGAAACCTGAGACAAAATAAATGCTACTTTAAAAGAATAGTAAAGTAGGCGAAAAAGATAGGTTATGTTTGGTAACAAGTTTTGTATTCTATTTTCAAAAACTTGTTTTTGGGAATATAAAGAAAAAACAAATTTTTTTTTTTTTTTTTTGTATTTTTGAAATAAAAAACATGTTTGGTTAGTTGAAATTAAAAAAATAGTTTTTTGAAGAAAAAAATAGAAAATACTATAATATGTTGTTACTAGAATTTGAACTCTAATACTAACTTATTAATTCAGATAGATTCATTAAATTAAATTCGTATTTTCATTGAATTTTGAAAAATAGAAACTGAAAACAGTTTTTTGCATGTTTTCAGTTTCCTTCACAATCATGGTTCTCAGAACTGGACCGGATCGGGAGAACCGGGAACTGGGATGAAAACCGATTTTTTAAGCATAAAGAACCGGATTTTTTGTTAATTTCGTGAATCCCTAAAACTAGGGTTGAACCGCATGAACCGGTGGCAAGAACCGTGCGGTCCAACCCCTTAGCAATTTTTTTTTTTTTTTTTAACAACTTAACACAATTTTATTCTACTTAATTAAATTATCCATCTCTTACAAGGAATAAAAAAAAGAAAAAGAAATTATAATTAAAATCCTTCAAAAATAGTCAACTTTACTTCAAAAATTAATCATAAATTTTAATGTTTTCATAGTTATTATTTTATTTTATTAACTTTCTTATTTAATTATTAAATATATGCTTGAAAATCATTAAATTTCCCTTACATATATGGATATATTGTCAATTTTGCTAGTTTTATAAATTTAATATCTATATTTAGGTTTTAATTAATTTAATAATTAATTATGACGTCATCACGGTTCAACCTCAAAAACCTTGAACCTCTCCCTTTTACGGTTCAATGAACGGTCCGGGTCTGAAAACCTTGTTCACAATTTGAGTTTTGAGAATAGTTTTTGTTTTCTGTTCATTTTGAGTTGCCAAACAAGTTTTTTAGTCTCAGAAATAGAAAATTGTTTTTGGAAACAGAAAATAGGGGAAAAAACAGTTATCAAACATACCCTTATATTCTTTGATATGTGAGGGAAGGTCCCCCCCCCTCTTTTTTAATGTTGGTATCATTCTCTGTTTTTCTGGAGTGGGAGTCGTTTATTTTCTATTTCTAACCGTGTTAGGGAGGCAAACTACTTAAGGGCAGAAGAAATTGAATGAGTGGCAATTGGCCCCTCTCACCCCTGGCTCCACCTGCTCTCATTCTAATATATTAATTTATTTTTTATAGTTATAAATAATATCAAACCATATTAGTTTAAATTAATTAAAATTCACCATTTTTTTTTATAAGTAAACAAATGGCACAAAAAATTTCGATTAAATTAGGTTTGGTCTTTTTTTATAAATTATCTAATTAAATTTTATTTATTAGTACTTATTGAATTAATATGTATCATATATAAATAAACTTTACCCTGGAGCATAGAGATAACTAGTACCCTAATACTAAACAAATTCTAATTTTAGGTTTAATAATTTCTACTTAAATTAGGAAAGATCCTTTCCACAAATTCTCTAATTTAACTTGTTGTTTATTAATAGTACTTTTTTATTATTGAATATTAATAGTACTTATTAATTGAATGTCTCATATATAAATTTTATCTATCAAACTTTTCCATGCATTAATTGATTAGATTAGTGAATAATTTAAAGCAAAAATGGAACTTATTTTCCGGACGTTTCAAGTTATTCCTTTTACAAAATTAGTTTGCACTCAAATATTAGCCAAAAGATGCTGGGGTTATTCAACTTAATCATTGTAATATGTTTGGACGAGCTTATTATTATTTGCCTTTTATTTTATTTGAAATTAAATTACATAAAAGTATATCTATACTTCTGTTTTTTAATAAAAATATAACTTTACTTTTTCTTCGAATGATAAATATATTACTATACTTTACCTAATTAAATATGGAAAAAAAAAAAAAAAAAAACCCAGGAAAAAACAAACTTACCCGAATATCACAATGTTTTATAGCACTCATATTCACCATTTTATAGGCGACAATCTCATTCAAATTCTACCACGCATGGTGTTAAAAGCTATCAATTACGGACAGTTTTGGCTTTATTAATTGTAGTGAATATGAGCTTAATTAAAGTTCTCTGTTACAAATTTTAGGCATATAGTATCGATTTAAATTAAAAAATTTCTTTTTTTTTTGAGAAATAATTGCAATATGTTGCTAACCCCACAATTTGAACTATTTTCCCCCTAGACCCTCAAACACTTTGTACATGAGAATGTGCCAATTCAGCTACAAGACCTTTGACAAATTGCAATAATTAAAAAATCTCTAGGTCATCAGCAAGAGCTTAAGCTGCCAATTTTTTATGTTTTCTAATTATACTTATATATATATACATATATATATGGACAAGAAATGAATAATTTATTTCTGCTCCTTATGCTTTATTGTTGTCAAATCAATTTTTAATACCTGAAAATGGTATTGTCATGTAGATGCAAAGCGATTGATTGGTAGGAGATTGTGATCCTAGCTGATTGATTGATTGATTGGTACAAAATTTAGTAAGAGATTTATGTTCTTGAATATCGATTATTTTGTTGAAAATTAAAAATTTATTTTTAAAAGTATTGTAGCAAAATGATTTATAACCTAGTTGATTTTTTGGGTTGAAAGTACTATAACTTCAGCTGAATAGTAATGTAATCTTGATCAAAGCTTTTTTTTTTTTTTGGGTTAATGTTATACTTAAGCACTTATTGTTCTATTCCCATTAATAATAAGGTTGCTCGTGAATTTAACTTTGATCACATCCAAAGTTAGCTCGCGGCATTAAATAATAATTCCAAATAAATTGATTTTTATTTTTTTATTAAATTGTGACTGGGTCAAACAGTACTAGCTAAAGCTGCAAATTAATTGTTAATTCTTTCTTTTCTTATTTCTATTTTATCAGGCCTATATGAGCTAGAAAATGTTCTCTTTCATTCCTAAAATTCACAAGAAATGAAAATTTTATTTTCTGCTCTTTATGCTTTATTTTTGTCAAATCATTTTTTAATTCCTTAAAATGGTATTGTCATGTAGATGCGAAGCGATTGATTGGTAGGAGATTCAGCGATCCTTTAGTTCAGGAAGATATCAAGCTTTGGCCTTTCAAGGTCATTTGTGGTCTTCATGACAAGCCTATGATCGTTGTCAACTATAAGGGCGAAGAGAAGCACTTTTCTGCGGAAGAAATCTCATCTATGGTCCTTAGAGTGATGCGTGAGATTGCCGAAACCTACCTGGGCACAACTGTGAAGAATGCGGTTATTACTGTCCCCGCCTACTTCAATGACTCCCAGCGTAAGGCTACAAAGGATGCTGGAGGCATTGCAGGCCTGAATGTCCTGCGTATAATCAATGAACCAACTGCTGCAGCCATTGCTTATGGTCTAGACAAGATTGCAGATAGCAATGGCAAGAGAAATGTGTTGATTTTTGATTTCGGTGGTGGTACTACAGATGTCTCACTACTTACCATTGAAAAGAGTGTTTTCCAAGTGAAGGCCGTTGCTGGTGACACTCACCTTGGAGGCGAAGACTTTGATAACCGAGTGGTAAAGCACTTTGTTGAAATATTTAAGAGGCAACACAAGGTGGACATCAGTGGGAATTCCAGAGCTCTTAGAAGGTTGCGAACTGCTTGTGAGAAAGCAAAGAGGATTCTTTCTTCTGCAATTGAGACTAGCATTGAAGTCGATTCTTTATATAATGGTATTGATTTCTTTTCAACTATTACCCGTGCCAAATTTTCAGAACTCAATATGGATTTATTCCGGAAGTGCATCGCTATTGTGGAGACGTGCTTGACTGATGCTAAGATGGATAAGAGCTGCGTCCATGTTGTTGTTCTTTCGGGCGGTTCTTCCCGAATTCCCATGGTGCAGCAGTTGTTGCAAGACTTTTTTGTTGGAAAGGAGCTTTGCAAGAGCCTTAATCCGGATGAGGCTGTAGCTTATGGAGCAGCTGTTCAAGCTGCAATCTTGACTGGTATAAGAAATGAGAAACTGCAAGACCTCGTGCTCTTAGATGTCACCCCTGTGTCCCTTGGTGTAAGTGTTAAAGGAACGGAGATGAGTATTTTGATTCCAAGGAATACCGCCATTCCTACTGAGAAGGAGGGGTACTACACTGTCTCTGACAACCAAACTTCTGCATTGATCTCAATTTACGAGGGTGAAAGAGCAAGAGCTTGTGATAACAACTTATTGGGACAATTTAATCTTTCTGGTATTCCTCCAGCACCCAGGGGTGTTGCTAGAATAAACGTTTGTTTTAATATTGACACTAATGGTATCTTGAATGTTTCTGCTAAGGAGATGAACACTGGTGTAACGAGGAATATCACCATCACTAATGATAAGGCAAGACTGTCCAGTGAAGAGATTAACATAATGGTCCAGGACGCAGAGACATACAAGGCTGAAGATGATGAACACAGGAAGAAGGTCAAGGCGAAGGATGCTTTGGAGAACTATACCTACAACATGAGGAATGCTATCAATAATGAGAAGATTGGCGCCAAGCTTGCCCCTAAAAGTAAGAAAAAAATTAAAGATGCTATTGAACAGGTGATTGAGTGGTTAGATGGCCTCCAGCTCGTGGATTCAGAAGAGTATGAGGGCAAGCTGAAAAAGCTTGAGAGCATCTGCAATCCTATCATTTAGAGAATTTATAGATAAAAATAAAATTGAGCAGCACCTCTCAACAGTGCAACATATGTTAGGCCACAAATCGTGTTACTAGTGTGACTATTTCGACTTTATTTGTACAAACCTTAAACTCTATTATTTCCTTTCTAATTTGTCCTTGGTTGAAAATTTTTGACTTAATTTCTGGTTTGTCATTTTTATGTCCACTGATAAGGTTGAGCCTCAACCTGTCTAGCTCGAATGTGGATTAATCCCAGTAAAAGCCCCAGTTGGTTTGAATTTTAGAGTCTTAGATTAGATTAAGAAGCCAGATGAATTGATAAATGGTTAGCTCTGACTCTGCTCATGGAGAGGATAAATTGCCCCTGTTACGTAGCCTTCGTGAAATATAACCTGACCCGGCCCTGAATTTATATAAAGAAAAAAAAATCCAGATTCAAGGATATGAGAATTTTCTTTGTTGGTTTTGAGAGAAATAGTAGAGAGCAACGGATCCTGAATCAATCCAGATACCAACACTGGGATTTCTATATTCTACCGGAAAGTCTGAGTGAGGTTCATAAGCCTGTTTTGCCATAAAAGACAAGGAAGGCAACCTTAAAGTTTCCCCTCCCCACGTTTTCCTTTACAACTCCACTTGAATATCCAGAAGTAATTGAAATAAGTTAATAAAAGCAAACTGTGCCTCCAAAGACAGTTCTTCATGTACAATTTTGTGAAAATAAAAGATGCAATTTTTTTTTTTTATTACTGAAGAACAGAGAAATTGATGTCGGAGCATCCTTATGCAGGTGCCGTTAGGTTTTAATTTGGTAAATGCCTTGTGAGATATTAAGGGTTGTATTTCAATGTATATAAGTCGTGTAATAGTCTTTTACAAAGTTTTTTTTGAAGAAATTGAAGACAAGCAAGCTTGCACAACTAAGTTCTAGATTGCTCGAGCGATTATTATTCGAGAAACAGAAATTTCGTGTAACACTCACGGGCTATTCGCTTGAGCAAGTTTCTCGGGTTTTGTTTTCTTAGTGCAACTCGAAGACTATTTGTGAGTTTTTACAATATAAATCACATGTTGCACGACCTTTAAAAAAAATGGTGGCCATACTGAGACCGATACCAGGGATAGAAGTAGGAATTTGTCTCAGGACCACATATATTAATAAAACAATTTTGATCATGTAAGAATAGGAAATATACAAAAATTCAAAAAACAAGTAATATATGAAATTTTAAACTAATAATTTTTTCAAGTATTAGCAAAATAGAAACAAAATAAAAGCCACAAATAACTATTTATTAATACATTTCAACTCAATCATATAATATACTAAAATAGAACTCAATTTTTTTTTTCTTGAAAATCATTTATGATTATTTTTGTAGAAATTTTGCAACAATTTCAATTTTTGAAGACAAGCAAGCTCGCTCAAGTAAGTTCTAGATTGCTTGATTGCTCGAGCAATCATTATTCGAGAAACAGAAATTTCATGTGACACTCATGGTCGCTCAAGAAAGTTTCTTTGATTTATTAAAATAGAACTCAAAATTTTTTTTTTTTCCTCAAAATCATTTATGATTATTTTTGTACAAATTTTGCAACAATTTCAATTTTTGAAGACAAGCAAGCTTGCTTAAGTAAGTTCTAGATTGCTCAACAGCTCGAGCAATCATTATTCGAGAAACAGAAATTTCATGTGACACTTATGGTCGCTTGAGCAAGTTTCTCAGATTTTGTTTTCTTAGTACAACTTGAAGACTATATTTGATTTTTTTTTATAGTTTACACATATATAAATGGCATGCTGCACGATCTTTTAAAAGAAGGGTTTGGTTTACCTCCAGTGCTTTTTTAACTGGGAGTCTTTTTTTTTTTTTAAATACACAATGACAAGTAGTAATAGGTTTTAATCTCCACCTTTTATTTAGTTAATGGGTGATGTGGTAGTTTCTCATTAAAACAAAATGAGATTCTAGTTAAAAAAAGTACTAAAAATAAGCTAACCCTTGTTGAAGGCCAATTTTTTTTTGTCATTAATCAAGCCCATGCTCTAAGTTTAAGACTTGGGCTCTGCAAGGCCATAATAGAGTTATAGGTGAGCTGGGTTTGGTTCCACCATGGAAGATAAATCCGATTCACAAAACCAACCTGTGTGCAAACACAAATCCAAAAATTCAAGAGGGAAAAATACATATATGTATATGAAGGAACTAAAAGAATTAGAGAGAAAAAAGAATAGTCTAATTGAGTTTATTATTTATTTGTGAAACCCAAAATATTGGTTCCTAGAACCACAAGACCTTTGAATCCCAAGTTCCACAGACTTCAATAGACCCTTTAGGATCCACAAGACTTGTGAGACTTGGAAGCCTAGATCAATGTGGTTTTCAAAAATACAAGTTCTATATGTATAGATTTTCCTTTCTACAATGCTTCTTTTTCTTAGAGTCTAGGGGAAAAGTCCACAAATCCTATAAATCCCAAACTTCACAGACTTAAGTAGGTCCTTGAGACTCTACAAGACTTGTGAGATCTAGGACCTTAGATCAGTGTAGAGCTCCCAAGTATTTCTACAAGTTGAAATTTTTATTCATACAATATTTCTTCCCAAGGTCCTTGACCTAAGCTGGTGTTTCTTGCTTATTTATTTTTTTTGATATTGTGTAGATCTTAGATGCTCAGTGTTTTTCTCCCCTTTTTCTCTTCTACTTTGATGTTCTTTTATAGTGGGTATGGTTCGGTTCCTCAAAATGGTGTAGTCTTTAGTCCGCTGGATCAACCATGGCTTCCTACCATGAATTTGAAGGAGCTTGGTGGGCCTTTTTTCTTCTTTCCACTCTTGTTTTGTTTTTCGGGAACCCACATCCGAAAGTATTTTAATTATTTTCTCTTCATAGAAAGTTGTAGATCAGATGCCATTTGAGTTCATCGAGGAAGGGCCCATTGTTCAAGGTTGAGAAAGATACATTTCGAAGGTTCTTTGGGCTAATAGCAACTTCTCTTGTTGGCTCTTTTTCTTGAAAGTAGTATAAATGTTTTTTATTTTTTGAGATGGGTGAACTCCGAAAGCCTCCCAAGCATCTTTCTCCTTTTGCTTTCCTTCTCTAACCGAGGTCCCTCGAATCTTATAGATTAGTCAATTTCAATTCCAAACTTTCAATACCTTTTGGAGCATAGTGCATCTCCTTCATTCTTCTTTTACCAAGGAACTCGATCCTGGTGATTGGTTCCTTGGTGAGCTCCTTTGGGCTTGCCCAATTTCTTGCTAGACTTTCCAAGGACCCTTTTTGATGACCATTTTCTTAGGTCATTTGCACCTTATTCAAGGCCATTTTCTCTCTTTATTTACTAGTAGGCTTTTACCCCATTCTTCATGGATCTTCAGCCTCTTTTACAAGAGTGTCTTTATAGAACAATGGATCCTTTGTATTCACATAAGGCCCATGGTCTAGTTCCCTAAGTTGGGCTTGTTGTTGTGGTTTTTTGGGTATCAACAACCCTTAAAAAAATGGTGGTCATACCGAGACCTATGACTAGAGACAAAACTAGGGACATGTTTGGTAGACTGTAACAATAATTACATAGTAATAGAAATATGTATTAATAGGAATACAATATACTGTAATATAATACTTATTACTATCAATTTATTTGGTGACAACACAATAATAGAACTCTAAAGATAATGGAATGAAAGCATTTTAAATCAAACTTAAGATGTATTTTAGGAAATATCTTACTCATATAATTATATTATTAAAAAGTAATATTTTTTTTTAAAATTTTAAAGAGAGATTAGTTATTTTTTTATAATTTTTTATTTTCATAATTATTATGTGCATATGGAAAGTTTCTTTATTCGGAAATATATTAATTTTATAAATTAATATACCTACTAAGGAATAACTATTACAATCCTTTTAGAGATGAATAGTTATTCCTCATTTTAAAGAAAAGCTAATTCATAAGGAATGATTATTCCCTATAATAAAAACATAACCAAATTACTGAATAGCTAAATCATAGGAAAAATTATTACATTATAGTGTCTATTACAGTCTTACCAAACGTACCCTAGGAATTTGTTTTAGGGGCCAATATATTAATAAAACAATTTTGATCTTTAAGAATAAGAAATATACAAAAATTAAAAAAAACAAGTAATACATAAAAATCTAAATATTTATTCACCATTAGCAAATATAAACAAATTAAAGCCACAAATGACCATTTCTTAATGCATTTCAACTAAATCATATGATATATTAAAATGGAACTCAATGTTTTTCCCTTCAAAATCATTTATGATTATTTTTGTACAAATTTTGCAACAATTTCCTTTTTCTTTTTTTAAATTTCTGATCTTTTCATTTATGTATAGAATAAAAGAGTCCGCTAGAATATCATCTTCCATTTTGTTGAGAAATCTAATTTGACTATATTCATGATTGAAAATAATTATTCCATAGTTGCAAATAGAAATTGAAAATGTAACTATAGCCACTCTATTTTTAATTGGTAGGCTATTGGTTTTCTAGTTCGTACTCACCACTTTCAATGGCCAATCACATAACTTTTTTTTTTTGAGGAAAGCTAATAATTTAACCTCTACTGACCAAATTTAGATTATACTAGAGGGCATTACCTAAAAACTACATCATACTAAAATTCATACCTTTATATAACATTTCATAAGCAAGACATGTACAATATTTTCTTTGAACATCGTGTTCATGAAATAAGTAATATTAACTTCAATATGCTTAAATAATATACATAAGAGGTTTCAAAATCTTATAAACATACCTTTGTTTGAAGCATGATTATATGCCACATCTCCAATCATAGTGTGATCAGGTAATTAAATCCATATTAATTAACCAATTTGAAAACCTAGGTGATTAAATCCGTATTAATTACCTTAAGTTGAAAACTTTGGAAATCAAATCCCTATTGATTAACAAGTTGAAATCAAATACATATTGATTATGTGGAAATCAAATCCATATTTGATATTGGCACAATTAAATATATTTAATAATTTTTCTAAATATATTTAATTAAAGAATATGTTCAATTGTAAAGTTATCTTGCTGTTTGGGGGGGGGGGGGGGGGGGGGGGGGGGGGGGGGGGGGGGGGGGGGGGTGGGGGGGGGGGGGGGGGCCGTGGTGTGGGGGGAACCCTTTAGGTAAAGTTGGATAGCACTTCAAAATTCACTTCCTGTACTCCCAGCTTTTTAATTATAGGTGCCAAATAAGCCAAAAACCAAAATGTCATACGAAAATATGTAGTTATAATATATAAGTAATTTGCATTTTTTTATGAGCAGAGATTTTTTTTTTTTTTGGTAAGGGATTTGTTTTTGTTTAGGAAGGAGGCCACCAGCCTCATATTGGGTTATGTGACACCTTTAAATTTTAGATTTTTGGGGAATAAATTTTCAATTTGATAGGAGGGAGGGGTAGTATGAATTTTTTAAATTTCAAACAAAATTTTCAAATATTTTATATTATTACATGGCCCCTCTAGTCTCTTGATAGATTCATCGCTGCCTATGCCAAAGAATTTGCATGAAACCATTGAATTTGTTTCTTGTGAGTTTTCTATTACAAATCTTCAAGGAGTTCCTTGCAATCCCGAATTTTGATGTTGTTGACGAGATTCATTCGTGGAAAAGGTCCAGATAGAAGAATTACAGAGGTAGTGCAAAGGTTGGTTCTATGAGTAGTTTACTTATTATTTTTATTTTTTGGTGAATTTTCTAATGGGATTGGATCTCCCTAAGTGATTTTTCCGTTAAAAAGAGTTTTTATTGGTTTATGATTATTATCAATGTGTGTGCCTATTTATTGCTTTATGATTATTATCAAATTTGGTAGTTGATAAACATGGTTGAAATAATGTTTTGTGCTACTTATTTGAAATATAACATAACTTGATCGATTGACCTAACAATGAAAAGTGCAAATAAAACAAAGGAAAAAAAAGGTAAACAAAACAAAACAATACTAATTGATATTATTTTAAGAAAATATGATTTGGTAAAATTCTAATGTAGGATTTAAATATAGAATAAAATGTAAAATTAAATTAAAACATATTATAGAATAATTAGGAGTAAAAATAGGAGATCTCAAAAGTTTATGTGATAAAATATTGTATTATTGTGAAGTCAAACAAAAGTTAACATCTTCGGCCTCATAGTATTTATAGATTATTTTTTTTACTTAAATTTCTTTTGTAATCATTTATCAAAATATTTTTTATCATTAATTTCTATTTTTCGAAAAATCAAGAACCATAGTTTTTTTAAATAAAAAATTATTGCTTGGAATTAAATTGGTAGGGTGCCAACGGGGGCTTGGCTGAGTGGGTAAGGCTCAGACGCTTCGTGCACCACACCTAGGTTCGAGTCCCGCTGCCCGCAGGAGGCCGTTGGTGGGCATCACATCGCTAAGTCTGTGTGCTCTGCCCGAGGGCGTAATATAACCATAAAATCCCCCATTTTTTTTTCTAAAAAAAAAAAAAAAAAAATTGGTAGGGTTAATTTTGGAAATGAAAAAAAGGGAACATCTTTGTATTTTTATTTATTTTTTTGATAAGGGAACATTAGTATTTTTTGGAGAGTTTCAACCTATGGCGTTCGCTTCTGATAATAGCTCTTTATCTTCTGACTAAGACACCAATCGGTTTTTTGTATAGGCGGGGACCGAATCCCCAGATCTCTTATTTAACTAGAAGAGATTTTATCAATTGAGCTAATTGAAACTCACGGAAACATCTATATTGTTTGTGACATAAAGCATTTCAAAATTCAATTGGTATAAGAATTTTTTCCCCAAAAAAAAAAATCATTTGCATTATCTAGAAAGTGGAAACATCAAACACTAGTGGATAAACTTGATTTTGGAGTGTCTCTCAACTCTCAAGTACTTTGTACTCTACAGTAGTCTGTCCTCCTCCATGGATGCTTTTTTTTTGGTTGAAAATAAATTCCTCTTCTGTTATTTATTTTTTATAATATATAATATCTCAAATTTAAATATTATTGATATATGAATTTAAAAGGAAATTACAAATACGTAACAAAGACCATTACAACTTAAATTAATTATGCATTGTTAGAGCATTCACAATAGTAAAGGTAAAATTTTTAGCTTTTAGCATCTCAAAAACTTACTTTATCTATTTTAACACGCCATTTCATAACTCTCCCTACATCAATTCTCTCTTATTTTTCACATCTAAGCCAAACATTGTTAATTTATTTATTAATTTCTTTCTCACGTCCTCCCTCTTCCTCTCTACCACAAAAACCGAACAAAACCACCCACACAACTGGCCACAAAAGCCCAGCAAACCCACACAATCAGCCACAAAAACCTAACACCACCAGCCACTGCCACCACTACTACTCGGCATAAAACAACATTAAACCCAACAACCCACAACTAGTCACAAAACCTATTGCCACAAAACCTATCACCACTACTCCCACAACAGACCACAAAACCCATAATCACTACAAAAGAGAGAGCAAAGAGAGAAAAAAAAGGTTTGAGCCTGAGGAGATGAGAGAGAAAAAAATGATAGAAGAAAGAGAGAGAACAAGCTGGAGAGCTAAAAAGATAAAGAAATAGAAGAAGAGAGAGAATTAGAATAAAAAAAATTTATAACTTTGTAACTATAGTAAGCTATCATTTTTTTTTACAGTTTACTGTAGTTTGGGTTTAAAAATTTTATCTTTAGCACCATTAATGCAGCATGCATTTTGTTGTTATGGTGCTAAAAATAGCTTTTTTTTAGCAAATTAAGAGCAAAACTGTGAACGCTATTATATTAGCAATTTTTATTATATATTCTTCAAATTTTTATGTTTAAATGTTTTTTTTTTTTTGTGTGAGTATTTTTTTTAACAACAATGTTTGTTGTGTAATCATCATAGAAATTATAGAAATTAAGAAGAAAAAGAATTAAAATTAACACATCACTTACATGTAAATGTACACATTGTTGTGTAATCATCACTTATACCGTTTCTCTATGTTGGTGTGCCACCAACATAGAGAAACGATATGCCATGCTCTTTGGGAATGCCCCTTGGCTCATAATGTGTAGGGACTGGTCAGTGGTAAGATTCAAAAAAGCAAGGCCTATGCAACAGATTTTTTCCTTTGGATGCAAAGCATGTTGGAGAGGCTACCAAAAGACGAGATGGAGCGATCGACAACTGCTGCATGGGCAATATGAAGGGCACATAAAAAGTTTTGTTTTGAGGACTTCCAGCTTAGACCTGAAACTATCCTTCGCGAGGCTATGGGTCCGTTTGGATACAGCTTATTTTGCTGAAAACTGAAAACTGAAAACATTGTAACAAAATAATTTTTAAATGTGTAAATAGTACCGTGGGACCCATTTTTAATTTTTTTTTTTCTGAATAAAGTGGTTGTGAGTCCCGTGAATAGTATGTGAACAATGCGTGAACAGTACATGAACAGTGCGTGAACAGTGTTATTTGTCTCCAAAAAGCAAAAAACGCGTTAATCAAAAAAAAAAAAAAAAAAAAAAAACTCAAAACACCAGACGCAAATAATACCTATCCAAGCATACACTACGTCCATTTTGCATGAATATCAAAAGTTAGTGGCAAACCAACGTACACATTAGTTGTTTGAAGGGATGGGTGTAATGATGTTTCTTGTTTTTTTCCTCTGTCCCAGGTGTCAAGCTAGAATGTTGAGCACATCAGGACCCTTACTTACACCTTTGTACTTTTATCTCATTATTTTAATACAAATTCTATCTTCTCAGTCAAAAAAAAAAAAAGTGGAAAGGAGGAAACTTCGAGGTTAAGGGATATAGCTTGTCAAGGAAAAAAAAAGGATTAAGGAGATTGTACCGGCTTTAACCTTTCATTGTCAAAAGTGTCTCATACATTCTGCTTTCTTCTATTTCGTTTTGCTTTTTTCTAAAAGCACCCGTCCATTTGCATGTTAAGTATTTAGGGCCTTCAACCTTTCAGTTCTAAAGTGCGTCATAGTCTACTTTCATCTACTTTAGTTTCGATTAACAAAAGTCTTTGGGCTTCTATTCCCGACGACAATGTCCGACCATGGAAAGGGTCCGGCGATAGGGATCGATCTGGGAACGACGTACTCGTGCGTGGCAGTGTGGCAAAATGAAAGAGTAGAGATAATAGTTAATGATCAGGGTAACAGGACCACTCCCTCCTATGTTGCTTTCACTCTGATAGAGCGCTTGGTAGGTGATGCCGCCAAGATCCAGGTCGCCAGGAACCCCACCAACTCCATCTTCGGTAATCTTCAAAGTTTTTATTTATTTATTTGTTTATTTTTGAGTGTTATTCTTAAGCACTTAGTGTTATACTCCCCCATTAATAATAATATGGTTATTCGTGAAAATAACTTTGATCACATATATTGTTAGCTCATCGCATGAAAATAATAATTCCACATATAACATTAAAAAAATTCCACATATAAAAACTCAAAAGTTATATGTGGAATTATTATTTAGAAAAAGTTGTATGTGGACTCAATCACAATTTAGATAAAGTTATATTTGGAATTTTGATCCCTTAGAATATACAAAATTCAGACATCTAAATTGAGAAAATAAATCAATCTAAAAGTTTTAAGAGTATAATTGTATTTTTTTTTTTTTTTTTGTATTTTTGTTAGTAAGAGATTTATATATCAGAGATCAAAATAAAAAAGTAAGTAGAGATTTATCTAAATATATAAAATTCAGAATGTGAACGGTACAAAATGAAAACTGAAAACTGAACAATACAAAATTTAGTAAGAGATTTATATTCTTAGATACCGCTTATTTTGCTGAAAACTGAAAACTTATTGCTAAAAGTACTATAGCTTAATAATTTATAAGCTAGCTGATTTTTTGGGCTGAAAGTACTATAGCTTCAGCTGAATAGTAACGTGAACAGTACAAAATAATTCATCTGCTTTTTTCATCTTTTTGTGGGGTTCATGAACAATAACATAGGACTTAGGTAATTTTCAACCAAACGCGCAAAACGTGGATGCAAAACGCTATCCAAACACTCACCTAATTTGACTTGTTAGAATAAATTGAGAAAACAAATCAATCTAAAAGTTTTAAGAGTATAACTACAATTTTTTTTTTTTTTTAATTTTATTCTTCAAAGTGTTTAAAATTTGGGTTTATATTTTATAACCAGAGTTCAAAATATTGAAGAGAGAGAGATAGGGAGAGGATGCTTCAGCCTTTAGGGATTTAGTCTAGTATAAGAGCATTAAGTTTTTAAAAAATATATTAATTTATGTAATTATGGGGCCCAATCATTGAATTTCCATGAGAGAAGACAAAAAGAAATGTAAATTACTACAAATTTTACTAAAAAATACTAATAATTTGATATGGTAAGAATGTGATTAGTGCCACTTGAAAAAGTAATAAATAATTATATAAATTAATTTTTTTTGTGATGGTGATATATCATCTTATAAGACTAATATAGTAAAATTTGCAATATACGTAAAATTACTCAACAAGAAAAGAGACATAAATAGTGAAATGAGTGAAAATAATGAAAAAGAAAATAAACTAGAAAAATGGATGAAAACCTGAGACGAAATAAAAGCTACTTCAAAAGAATAGTAAAGTAGGTGAAAAAGTTAGGTTATTTTGGTAACAATTTTTGTATTCTATTTTCAAAAACTTGTTTTTGAGAATATAAAGAAAAAACAATTTTTTTTTGTATTTTTGAAATCAAAAACATGTTTGGTTAGTTGAAATTAAAAAAATAGTTTTTTGAATAAAAAAATAGAAAATACTATAATATGTTGTTACTAGAATTTGAACTCTAATACTAACTCATTAAATGAGATGGATTCATTAAATTAAATCTGTGTTTTCATTGACTTTTGAAAAATAGATACTGAAAACAGCATTTTGCATATTTTCAGTTTTCTTCACAAATTGAGTTTTGAGAACAGTTTTTGTTTTCTGTTTATTTTGGATTGCCAAACAATTTTTTTAGTCTCCAAAATAGAAATTTTTTTTTGGAAACAGAAAATAGGGGAAAAAAACAGTTATCAAATATACCCTTATATTCTTTGATATGTGTGGGTTGGTTCCCCCCCCCCCCCCCCCCTCTCTATCATTGTCTATTTTTCTAGAGTGGGAGTCATTTATTTTCTATTTCTAACCGTGTTAGGGAGGCAAACTACTTAAGTGCAGAAGAAATTGAATGAGTGGCAATTGGCCCCTCTCACCCCTGGCTCCACCTGGTCTCATTCTCATATATTAATTTATTTTTTATGAGATGGGTTCAAGTTACACATTTTCTAAACCGTTAGATTTAAGTAGATCTAACGGTTAAAAAAATTACTCATTAATACTGATATCTGATTAGCATTTCATTTATTATCATTTATTTATGGCATTCAATACTAGTCTTTCCTTACCAAAAACGAGTTATATGTTCTCTCTCTCCTAGTGGAGTATAGATGATTCTGGGGAGCCACCATTTATTATGTTGACTGTTGAGCACCACCAAGTCAGATTGGTTACCTGTCTTGCTGCAAAGACTCTTTGTGGCCGATTTTTTTTTTTTTTTTTTTTTAATTTCATCTTTAGCCTCTTTCATAAATAGCTTCATTGAATAGAAGATTTTTCTTTGTAGATCTGGCTTCTCATATTGCAAAACCAATCTTGGCCAACTCCATTCCTAGTTCCCATTGCTTTTTTGACCTTGTAATCCTTGCTTTTTGAAGTAATAATTTCAAAATAATAATTATGATAAGCTAAGTGAAAGAGATGATTACATTATCACATAGGGTGTTTTAGAAAGACTCAGCCATGAGTGTTTTTCTAATTATTTTCACCCATATACCTATTATTTTGGCAGACCTCAAACGAAATTGGTCATGAATATTTTAGAAAAACTTAGCCACAACAATTGTTCTCTAAAATAATTGTGACTTTGGCCATGAGTGATTCTTAAAAAAATGTTGTTGTAGCACTAATTCTAGTACCGTGAAACAATGGCGTTAAAAATCAATGGTTGAGGCTTAAAGTGCATAGAACCAAAAAGACGTGCGACAGAGAAAGGAGAAAATGATGACGATGGAGATGGGAGAACTCAATGCTGTCTTTCTTTTCTTTTTCTTTTTTAACACATTTAATAGGAAGAGTTAATGTCAATCACTAATTTCTAGGAAATAATTATGACATTGCAAGAGTGTTTTCTAACCATTAGATCCAAGAAAAATCTATGGTCTTAAAAATGTGTAACTCTTGTGAAGTTACACCAGGTGTAACTTGAACCCATTTCATTTTTTATAGTTATAAATAATATCAAACTATATTAGTTTAAATTAATTAAAATTCACCATTTTTTTTTATAAGTAAACAAATGGTACAATAAATTTCGAATAAACTTTCCCTTGGAGCATAGAGATAACTAGTACCCTAATACTAAACAAATTCTAATTTTAGGTTTAATAATTTCTAATTAAATTAGGAAAGATCCTTTCCACAAATTCTCTAATTTAATTTGTTATTTATTAATAGTACTTTTTTATTATTGAATATTAATAGTACTTATTAATTGAATGTCTCATATATAAATTTTATTTATCAAACTTTTCCTTGCATTAATTGATCAGATTAGTGAATAATTTAAAGCAAAAATGGAACTTATTTTTCGGACGTTTCTAGTTATTCCTTTTAAAAAATTAGTTTGCACTCAAATATTAGCCAAAAGATGCAGGGGTTATTCAACTTAATCATTGTAATATGTTTGGACGAGCTTATTATTATTTGCCTTTTATTTTATTTGAAATTAAATTACATAAAAATATATCTATACTTCTGTTTTTTAATAAAAATATAACTTTACTTTTTCTTCGAATGATAAATATATTACTATACTTTACCTAATTAAATAAGAAAAAAAAAAAAACCCCCAGGAAAAAACGAACTTACCCGAATATCACAATGTTTTATAGCACTCATATTCACCATTTTATAGGCAACAATCTCATTCAAATTTTACCATGCATGGTGTTAAAAGCTATCAATTACGGACAGTTTTGGCTTTATTAATTGTAGTGAATATGAGCTTAATTAAAGTTCTCTGTTACAAATTTCAGGCATATAGTATCGATTTAAATTAAAAAATTTCTAGGTCATCAGCAAGAGCTTAAGCTGCCAATTTTTTATGTTTTCTAATTATACTTAAATATATATATATATATATGGACAAGAAATGAATAATTTATTTCTGCTCCTTATGCTTTATTGTTGTCAAATCATTTTTTAATACCTTAAAATGGTATTGTCATGTAGATGCGAAGCGATTGATTGGTAGGAGATTCAGCGATCCTTTAGTTCAGGAAGATATCAAGCTTTGGCCTTTCAAGGTCATTTGTGGTCTTGATGACAAACCTATGATCGTTGTCAACTATAAGGGCGAAGAGAAGAACTTTTCTGCGGAGGAAATCTCATCTATGGTCCTTAGAATGATGCGTGAGATTGCCGAAGCCTACTTGGGCACAACTGTGAAGAATGCGGTTGTTACTGTCCCCGCCTACTTCAATGACTCCCAGCGTAAGGCTACAAAGGATGCTGGAGGCATTGCAGGCCTGAATGTCCTGCGTATAATCAATGAACCAACTGCTGCAGCCATTGCTTATGGTCTAGACAAGATTGCAGATAGCAATGGCAAGAGAAATGTGTTGATTTTTGATTTGGGTGGTGGTACCGCAGATGTCTCACTACTTACCATTGAAAAGGGTGTCTTCCAAGTGAAGGCCGTTGCTGGAGACACTCACCTTGGAGGTGAGGACTTTGATAACCGAGTGGTAAAGCACTTTGTTGAAATATTTAAGAGGCAACACAAGGTGGACATTAGTGGGAATTCCAAAGCTCTTAGGAGGTTGAGAACTGCATGTGAGAAGGCAAAGCGGATTCTTTCTTCTGCAATTGATACTACCATTGAAGTCGATTCTTTGTGTAATGGTATTGATTTCTTTTCAACTATTTCCCGGGCCAAATTTGCAGAACTCAATACGGATTTATTCATGAAGTGCATCGCTATTGTGGAGAAGTGCTTGACTGATGCTAATATGGATAAGAGCTGCGTCGATGCTGTTGTTCTTTCGGGTGGTTCTTCCCGAATTCCCAAGGTGCAGCAGTTGTTGCAAGACTTCTTCGATGGGAAGGAGCTTTGCAAGAGCCTTAATCCGGATGAGGCTGTAGCTTATGGAGCAGCTGTTCAAGCTGCGATCTTGACCAATATGAGAAATGAGAAACTGCAAGACATCGTGCTCTTAGATGTCACCCCTCTTTCCCTTGGTGTAAAAGCTAATGGAATGGTAATGAATATTATGATTCCAAGGAATACCGCCATTCCTACTGAGAAGAAGAAGTACTACACCACTAGCGCTGACAACCAAACTTCTGTATTGATCTCTGTTTACGAGGGTGAAAGAGCAAGAACTTGTGATAACAACTTGTTGGGACGATTTAAGCTTCCTAATATTCCTCCAGCACCCAAGGGTGCTGTTAAAATAAACGTTTGTTTTAATATTGACACTAATGGTATCTTGAATGTTTCTGCTAAGGAGATGACCACTGGTGTAATGAGGAATATCACCATCACTAATGATGAGTCAAGACTGTCCAGCGAAGAGATTGACAGGATGGTCCAGGATGCAGAGATATACAAGGCCGAAGATGATGAACACAGGAAGAAGGTCAAGGCTAAGGATGCTTTGGAGAAATATACCTACAACATGAGGAATGCTATGAATGATGAGAAGAATGGTGCCAAGCTTTCCCGTAAAGGTAAGAAAAAAATTAAAGATGCTATTCAACAGGTGATTGAGTGGTTAGATGGCCTCCAGCTCGTGGATTCAGAAGAGTATGCGGACAAGCTGGAAACGCTCAAGAGCATCTGCAATCCCATCATGGAGAGAATTTATAGATTAAATTGAGCAGAACCTCTCAACGGTGCAGCATATGTAAGGGTGCAAACCATGTTACTAGTGTGAGTACTATTTCGACTTTGTTTGTCCAAACCTTTAACTCAATTATTTTCTTGCTAGTTATTAGTAATTTGCTCTTGGTTGGAAATTTATTACTTAATTTATGGTTTGTCATTTTTATGTCCACTGATAAGGTTGAGCCTCAACCTGTCTAGCTTGGATGTGGATTTATCCTCGTAAAAGCCACAGTTTGTTTGGATTTTATAGTCTTAGATTAGATTAAGAAGCCATATGAATTGATAAAGGGTTAGCTCTGACTCTGTTCATGGAGAGGATAAATTGCCCCTGTTACGTAGCCTTTGTGAAATGTATCATGCCCTGAATTTACATTGAGAAAAAAAAAAAAAAAATCTGATTTAAAGATATGAAAAATTTGGTAAATTCCTTAAGACAAATTCCTTGAGACAAATTAAGGGCGGTATTTCAATGTAAGTTAGTTAGGGTTTAAAGAGTGTAAAAGTCTTTTACAATTTTTGTTGTTGTTGTTGTTGAAGAAATTGAAGACAAGCAAGCTCCCTCAAGTAAGTTCTAGATTGCTTGACTGCTCGAGCGATCATTATTCAAGAAACAGAAATTTCATGTCGTTGGGGATATTACACAAAATAATGATGGAAGAACAATGTCATCACAAAAGACAAACAAAAAATAGATAACTTTGAGGCACAATATCATTTTCCTTAAACAATATTTGCCCCCACACTATTGTTGCTAAAGGGTTATCACAAACTTGTCTTCAGGATACATCAAAGTTGTTGAGTTCTATAAATAGCAATTCTAGAAAATGACCAAAAGATTTCTTGTATTTCTTTGTAATTTACTATTTTGTGTTTTTTTTTAAGTGAACATAATCCTCTATTTATACCCATAACGTTATATTTCACCAAAAGGCACGTATGGAGAGTTAAAATATTTCATAAAACTGTTCACAATACTTAAAACATTTTCAAACATTCAGAACAGTTACCAAAAATTCTACAGAAAATTCAGTTTTACGAGTCTCGATCGATCGAGTGTTCCTTTCGATCAATCGAAATGCTCTTTTCAATCAATTGAACAAGAATCGAGCATCAATCAAACCAGGCTGAGACTCTAGAACAATTTTACTCATCACTTCGATGGATCGAGGAAAGATTTCGACCGATCGAAAATACAGAATTTCGAATTTCACTTAGAAAATTTCAGAACTTGAATTTTCATTTTATAAACTTTATGAAAAATATTCTCCGAACTCAAATATCATTATTACAACCTATTCATGTATATACCTATAAAGAGTGAATATCCAACCAGACGTGGATTTGTTATTACTCACAGTAGTAATTCAACTAGCATCTGAATAACCTTCCAACATAGTTGGAAATTTGAAATAAAAGAGTCCCAAACTAATGGTTTTTTTTTTTAAATAACCAAGAACTCTACCAATTGCTTTCCAGTTGTTAGGGTACATTTTTTTTTACACCTGATTTTATTTAAGCACCACCTATTTATTTTCAAACACTACTAATAAGTCATTGGACTTTCACAAATATTTTTTGCACTATTATTATATTAACCACAAATATTTCATATTTTATTATCTAAATTGGGTCATGATATAAACTATCACAAAAAGCCCAAAAAACTCATATTTTTTCCAATTTTATTATCATTATTTAGCTAAGCCCAAAATCGGCCCTACAAGCCCAATACACACATCCCATTTTGAAAGTTCAATACGGGTATGAAACACCCTTGAACGTTTTGATTGAAAGTTCAATATGGGTATGAAACACCCTTGAACGTTTTGACCCCCAAATTACAAAATATCAATTCAAGCTTATTATCAAACAATTGATGTGCGGAACATGAATATAAGCTAAACACAGAATTGATAAACAATCTAAGCCAAATATAAACACATCCACAGCAGTAAATATAAGGCAAAGATAAAGGAAAGAAAGATGCAAACACACGGACAACACACGATGTGTTATCGAAGAGGAAACCGAAGTCCTCGGCGTAAAACCTCTCCGCTGCCCTCCAAGCGGTGATATAATCCACTAAAAAATATAGTTGGGACACATGAATAGCAGAAGACCCTCCTAGCCTAATCTACCCAAGTACCTAAGCCCTCCAAGCTTCTTGCTCCAACGAGGTTACGCCGAACCTATTTCTTCTTTAGCTTCCCGGATTCCGCTACTAGACCATAGCATCAACCAATGTATATTGGTTCCTTCCAAACTATTTCCCTAAGCACCAAATGGACCTTCTCACAGACGTGGGTGTGATGAGATAAGGATTTGGTAAATAACCTCTCAAGGGTATGACAATGGAGAGGAAGAGAGTAGAGGAATTTGTAGAGTCTCTTAGATGAAGATTGGGGATGAGGCAATCTTGTTTTTCTCTAGGGTTTTCTCTCACAAAATTCTCTCTAGAAGCTCTCACAATTTAGTGGGTATAAGGGTCTATATATAGTGGTGTGTATTTTGGAATACGAAGAATCAGTTTTTGCCAAACAGGGTAAACTGGCGGCTTGACCTCGCGGCTTGTCCAAGTCGCGAGTTTAAGTTGCGGCCTAACGGCCTGGCCAGCCTGGGACTTTTGTCCTGTAGTGCGACAGCTGGTGCGACCCTTCAGCTTCCCCTCGTGCATCTCACATGCCAGCAGTTGGCGACTTGCAGCCGCGAGCCACCCGCGAGTCCTAGCCGCGAAACTCTGCCTTCTTGCACATATTTGAGCTTTTCTTCACATCTCCTCACACACTACCCTTACAATAATCCCACCTAAATACAAGGTTACTAAATGCTTAAATTACAAGCAAATTGGCATGGAATAAAGCCAACAAGATGGTTGATAAATTTTTCAACCTTACAATCTCCCCCTTTGGCTATTCCGTGACAAAACCCTAAAACAAACTCTAGACTTAACGCGTGAGTTGAGAACAGTTGGAAAACTCACTCACACCTAACTCTAGAATCTGCGAAGCTTTAGAACGATAAGAACAAGTAACTCCTGAAACACAACAACACAATAAGTTCATTGTAAACAGAAACTTGTAATTCAGATGGAGCAAGCACAATGCGATCATGCACAATGGAATGGATCAATAAACCAAGGCAAGACCAAAAACAGGTAATCACTATGACCAAGTGATCACAATGCTCATTCACACTTGGAATGAACATCCGGACATTCAAGATGACAAACACAATGCAAATCACTTGAATGGCCAACACTCAACCAATGCACAATACAAGAAGCATGTACATCTAGGAAAAATCCTACAAGAGCACAAGAGTGACAGTACTTAGAAGAAAATGCATAACATTTGGTTGGAAGTACTGATTTAACAAGGCACAAAGGCTGCATAAAGCATGACACACACCACAAAGGCCTACAAACGTGCATAGAAACAAAACAAACCCTTAAAGCTTACATAAGCAACATGGGTACAAACTAAACCATAACAAACTATAAAATACTTCCCTATCATATCACTCCCCCTATCATGAATCATAGGAGCTGTGATGAGCTTGGAACATATAAACCTGTATCCTGAAACTTTTGCACAAAACACATTAGACCCTCAAGGTAAAGCAAGTAATAGACGGACAAGTATAATGTAACAAGTAAATTGCGATCAAGTAAACATGATGTGAAACATGTGAGCAACTTGATCATACACCATACACCAAAACAAAGTTTTCTTAAGAACACAATGTCTTCTCCCCCTTGGTATATGCATCTCCCCTATGGAATATCTCTCTCTCTACAAATGTGCACGAGAAATAGAATTTCTCCCCCTAAGAATGTGCACAATGGTCATATAGAAATGACAAAAACTCTCCGGTATACTCTCCCCCTTTTTGTCAGGGATAGACAAAGGGTCAAGGAGAAACGAGGGCAGGGGATGAATGTATGAACAATGATAATGATGCATGAGGGGTGCAATGATGCATGAGAAAATGAAGCTCAAACCAATGTATGAACCAATGCATGACAAAGGTAGCAAGATGTGTGCAAGAGGTGGCGAAGTGCAATGCATGACCAATGCATGGAAAATGCACATGTGGGGCAAGGTGTGTTAAATACACAACTAATGAACCTAACATGTTCCTAATGAGGAAACATGAGAAACCCCAAAGTTTGATACTCATCAGAGTCCAAACAAGTGAGAAAATGCCAAAGAGACATTTTATCAAACACCTAGCATGCACACTATGAAGAACAATGTGAAACAATGCATGAACATCATGAAATTCACCCTTAATACATGTTCTATTTGCCACTAGGGGCCAATATCCAAAGCAAATCATCAAAAGAAACCAATCCCATGCAAAAGATTTGACAAAAATTAAGTTTTCCCAACCCCTATGATGAAAATCCCAACCAAGAGTACAAAACTCTCCAAAACATAGTCTAAGGATCAAAATTAATGAAAATAGTTCATAATTACCTTAGAGATGTTAATGGAATGAAAAACCATTCAAATTGATTGGGTTTTTATGTAGAAATATTGAAAGAGGGGTTTAAAAGAGAATGGGAGAGGTTTAAAACAGTTTTCCCACGAAAAACACTTAAAAAAGCTGTTTCTGGGTGATTCGCGACTGGGTGAGTCGCGAAAATGATTTTTATGAAATTTTCTAAGTCTTTTTCGCGACTTGAGTGCCCACCCGCGAGTAAGTCGCGAATCTCTCTGCCAGAGATCCAAAAAATGCGAGGAAAATGCAATTTTCCAGTTTCGCGACTCGCAAGTCAGTCGTGAAAAACTCTGATACTTGTTTTTCAACACCAAAACATGTTTAAACAATGAAAAACAATGTAAGCACTAACCAAGAACACAAATAGTGATAAAAATCACTTCCAAAAACATATAAAATGATCAAAAATCTTTTTGGATTGATCCATATATAGTTGAGCACACACACATCACATTTAAACAAGTACAATCGAACAAATGAATAAGGCATTCGTTGAACATTAGGCATGTGTGTTGTGTGTGTGTATCAAGTGTGGAATAGTCCATAGTCTAGAGTGAAGCTTCAATGATCAATTCAATCAAGTCATACACAACTAGTACTTAGTCAAGTAGTCTATCTCAATTATAAAAATGAACATATATGACCTCCCACAAGAAAATGATTACATATCTTTGAAGCTTTTCATTTGGCTTCTTTACAATTCAACATATCATTTGCCATTTTTGAGCAAAGAAAATCTCATTGTGAGATAGATGCCTGAAATTTTGATATTTCAATTTGATGAACAAGCCTTTGGCTTTTTGAGCATCATACAATTTCATAAAAGTCGCTTTCCCTTTTTCCTAGTCAAATACTAGTATATGTGACAGCTTTTGCAGCTCATTATCTCTTTTCATTTTGAGATTTACATTTGTTGAGCTCTTTAAGCAAAAAAAATAAAAGAGTGGGAAGATATATAGGCACAAGTCTATGCATGTATCAAAACCAACATGACTATTGACTAATCATTCATGACAAGCTTGAAGATCGATTTACAACAATTACACAAAGATGTCAAGATTTTTCCCACAAAGATATAAATGCATAAAGAACAAGCTAAGCTCGTAAATGCATAAGGCCATTTGTACGAAGGTACAAGGCAAAACTCACATGTGATATGTGCTCAAACATATACGATCAAACTTTTTGAATTTTTCACTTTTTATGTGGTTTTGGATTTTTACTCACACAAAACAAAGACATAAAAGTAAGATAAAAAACAAAACAAACCAATGCAAAAACAAATGCATGATGCACAAATGCATGACAATGAAGCATCTAATGCATGAAGGGTCCTACAAAGATCGAAAGAATTAGATCAAGGACCAAAAGAGCAAAAGCTCAACCATATGAACCCTTCCTCATCCAAACGGAACGATTGTTTGGAATGAGTGTCTCAAAAGCAGTGAGACGAGGGTTGGAGGGATGAGAACCGGAGATGCACATAGTCAAGGAGTTAAAAGCATTAAACAATTTCTTTAACAACATGCTATCTTCACTCAAAACCGGTTTACCCTTTTTAGCATAACTTCTAAGAAGCTCAAGTTTCTCTTTTCTTTTGATTCTTTTAATAGCATGAAACTTAGAGCAATGAGGTCTTAGATGACCAAAGGCTCCACAATGGTGACAAACAATGTGTTTAGGTCCACTAGGCTTTTTGGGAAGGGATCTAGCAACATTGTTTTGTTCCCTCTTCAACTTATGACATTGAGGTCTTATATGACCATTCACACCACAATGGTGGCAAGTTGGAACAAACTTAGATCCATCCAAAACCTTAGGTTGAGACCTAAACGGAGGCTTTGACTTAGGAGCCTTTCTCTCCACCTTTTGATTTCTTTTGTGTGGAGGAATGTACACCGATTTGTCCTTTGGGTTAGAACACACAATAGGCACAATATCGGGTACCACAACATGATTGCAACAAATATTTTCATCCTTTTAATCAATATTTTCAGCAATCAAACACTTGGCATGCATCTTAAGAGATTCATTTTCACATTTAAGATCATCAACAAGTTTGTTAGACAAAACAAGTTTAGCATCCAAGTCCATATTCAAACATTCAAACTCTTTCAGCTTTTCAAGAGAATTTTCAGCAAGATTCTTATATTTCTCAACCAATTTATTGGATTCATTGAGCTTAGCAATCAAATCATCATTTTCACAAATGAACTTGCTCAAATTCTTTTGAAACTTCTTTGCTTCTTTCTTCAAGAGTTTGTCAACAACACCCATAGATTCAAGTAACATGTCATCACAATTATGAGGATTAACACTCATAGAGGCATTATCACAAACACCTGGCATGTTACATTCATCCAGATCATACAAAGAGACATACATAGCACAATCCATGGCAAATAAACACAAGGGGTCAAGGATCACACTTAGGTATTTAAACCACAACAAGTGTACCCGCTCTGATACCAATTGAAAGTTCAATATGGGTATGAAACACCCTTGAACGTTTTGACCCCCAAATTAAAAAATATCAATTCAAGCTTATTATCAAACAATTGATGTGCGGAACATGAATATAAGCTAAACACAGAATTGATAAACAATCTAAGCCAAATATAAACACATCAACAGCAGTAAATATAAGGCAAAGATAAAGGAAAGAAAGATGCAAACACACGGACAACACACGATGTGTTATCGAAGAGGAAACCGAAGTCCTCGGCGTAAAACCTCTCCGCCGCCCTCCAAGCGGTGATATAATCCACTAAAGAATATAGTTGGGACATATGAACAGCAGAAGACCCTCCAAGCCTAATCTACCCAAGTACCTAAGCCCTCCAAGCTTCTTACTCCAACGAGGTTATGCCGAACCTATTTCTTCTTTAGCTTCCCGGATTCCGCTACTATACCATAGCATCAACCAATGTATATTGGTTCCTTCCAAACTGCTTCCCTAAGCACCAAATGGACCTTCTCACAGACGTGGGTGTGGTGAGATAAAGATTTGGTAAATAACCTCTCAAGGGTATGACAATGGAGAGGAAGAGAGTAGAGGAATTTGTAGAGTCTCTTAGATGAAGATTGGGGATGAGGCAATCTTGTTTTTCTCTAGGGTTTTCTCTCACAAAATTCTCTCTAGAAGCTCTCACAATTTAGTGGGTATAAGGGTCTATATATAGTGGTGTGTATTTTGGAATACGAAGAATCAGTTTTTGCCAAACAGGGTAAACTGGCAGCTTGTCCAAGTCGCGAGTTCAAGTCGCGGCCTAACGGCCTGGCCAGCCTGGGACTTTTGTCCTGTAGTGCGACAGCTGGCACGACCCTTCAGCTTCCCCTCATGCATCTCACGTGCCAGCAGTTGGCGACTTGCAGCCGCGAGCCACCCGCGAGTCCTAGCCGCGAAACTCTGCCTTCTTGCACATATTTGAGCTTTTCTTCACATCTCCTCACACACTACCCTTACAATAATCCCACCTAAATACAGGGTTACTAAATACTTAAATTACAAGCAAATTGGCACGGAATAAAGCCAACAAGATGGTTGATAAATTTTTCAACCTTACACATTTTATTTAAAGTCCAAGAATACTTATGCTTGGCAATATTTGAAAAGCCCATGATTCAAGTCCATGGCAAAACAATTTTATCAATGGAATTCAAATCCATAATCAAAGCTCATGGTTTAAACCCACGGCAATTTTATCAATGAATTCAAATCCATGATCAAAGCCCATGATTTAAACCTGTGACAATTTATTTATCAAAAGCCCAATTCTCACAGGCAATATAAAAATAAAAAAAAACCCAATTCTCATTGGCAACATTAAAAGCCTAGTTCTCGCTGGCAATATTTAAAGTCCAATTCTCATTGGCAATATCAAAGCTCAAAAATAAAAATAAAAACCCATGAGAATATCACATTATTCCATTATAGTGGTTGTTACCATATTTTATTGGAAACCCATGGATATTGCCTTTACTAAAACCCTTGGTAAATATTATTCACAAGAAACATTGAAGGTTACTATTTAAAAGCTCCAAAGAAAATACCATTTACAAAATAATTCATGGCAAAAATTATGAGAAATTATACAAATTGTTATTAATACCCGAAAACCTATCATAAATATTTATTAAAGCTCATGAATATATTTCATTTTAACTAACAACTGAAGCCTATATGGAATAAAAATCCATGGCAATATATAGTAATTTTGTCCATTTTGTAGGGCTCACAATGAGAAAGCAAAAGGATAGGTCCAAGTGGAGAGAACCACCAAGTCAAAGGCCCACCAAAGTACTCAGCCCTCATGGTCAAGCCCAACATGAAGTCTCAGCCAAAATAGCCCATGTATGCAAACTAACCAAGCTAGAGAACTCCATTCAGTTCTATCTTCCACTAGAGATCACCTCAAGAAGCAACCCCAAACCAAATTAGGAGTTGGCCACTTGTCCCATCAGCCTCTCTGTCACTGCCATTTCTGATGTGAACAGTACTAAGGGGCTGGGTTGACACCAAAAAGCTGAAATGCAATAAATACCATTCTTCCTTCCTAAGTTTCAATTACTGCTGGAGGAAGCCATGACCAAATCATCCAAACTTCAGCAAACTAGTTTCTTTAGTACTAAAAATGTCTAAAACTAATTAATGAACCAAACCCATGAATTCCTAAAGGGAAAATAGAGGGAAATGTGGTTTGGAGGGCATAAAAAGATCTCCAGCAGAGCTCCCTAAAGTAGGCTAAAAGCTTGACACCTGGCTTAGGGTTATAGCTCCTACTCCTTAAAGCTCAAATCTTAGTTGCAGTACCAAGATTCTACCATAATACCTGCCTTAATCCCATTGGCTGAAGCCAACCTTAGAAATCTCAGCATTTAATGCAAGATTACCCAAATATTCACCCATGTATGATATTGCCCAAAGAAGTAAGGTAGCCCAAAAGCAAATCACACCATTTTTGGCCAAATCCTAGGTTAGATACTTTGAATTTCAGCTCCATCTGACATTACCCAAAGGAGACAAGCACTCAAAAAGAAGTTCATACCATTTTTGGCCAAATCTCATGATGGATATTCTGAAAATTCTTTTGCTAATTAGACCCAACGTTTTTGACTTTTGCTAATTGCTCCCTAAGCTTCACTATAAAAGGAAAGCATCATCTACTCACCAAGGGGGATGAAATCGTCTCAAAGTCTCCATCAATCTTGCTATTTTCAACTCTTGATTCAAAATAAGTTCCTTTTTTTAGTTCATAAATGATACCCATCATCTCACAAATATTCCTTCCCTTTTTTTAAACAAAACCCAACACCATAAAGGTCTCATGATTAGCTAAAATCAGTCTCTCTCCACCATGGCCAAAAATAACCAAGTTACTCTACCATTTTATTCCCACATCACCATATACTTGCCCACCCCCCACTCATATAACAGTAGTTTCCATCATTTACCATACATCCTTCCACATATTCCAACATGGCCGGGAATAAGATTCTTGGTTAAATATTTGCTGCACTAAGTTGGGGGTCTTTCTCTCCCTTCATTCCATCCGATTTTTTCCTCTTTTACTTGTAATTATAAAGCCTTTAATCCTTTTTTATTGCTATTATAATGACGGTCATAATTTCTTGAATACTATGAGAGTTTTCCCTTATGTTGACTTAATAATAATGAGGAAAATATATGATTCTTATCTTGTAAACACATTTATTAATTAATTAGAAGTTATCGCTGGAGGTTTGTTATATTCACTACTAGACCATTTTTCTCCTATGTACTTGTTATAAGGGGTCCACTTTTATGTTAACTGACTACGGAGGAAATGCATAATTTTTACTATGCAAATACATTTATTAATTTTACAAACATCTACCACTAGACGTTTTTCTTATTTACCGCCAGACCATTATTTAAGCACTTATTGTGGAGGGCCATCTTTTGTGCTAACTTATCTTTGTAGGAGGTATTTTTGGGGCCTTATTATAATATTTGTTGGATGCAACCCGGACCTTGAGCAAAATGAATTTTTCACACTTCACCGATAGCCTTTGGGCCATATTCCAAGCCTAAAGTCAAATCTCGGTCTTGACTTTCCAAATATCATATTGGCAACAAATAAAAAATGCCCCCGACATTCTGGCAACTCCATTGGGGAGTCAACCGTGAATGAAGAATCACCATGCCTCCTAAGTTGCGAAACATCCAGCAATATGGAACTTAAAATATCAGCCATCTAGTAGTACAAAGTTAGCATTCCACAACTGCACTTGATGCCAAATTTCAGAAGTAGCAGCCTTCACTGCCTAGCTGCGCCAAATGCTGATCTCCAGTAGTATTAGTCTGCACTATCCAGCCGTACTTGATGTTGAGCTCTAGCAGTAATAATCTGCACCTTGCCACACTTGATGCTGAACTTCGACAGTAACAGTCTACATCACAGCCGCACCTGATGCTGAACTCCAGCAATGATAGTCTACACCACAGCTGCAACTGATGCTGAAGTCCAGCAGTAACAACTTGCACCAGATGTTGATCTCCAATAGTAACAGTCTGCACTTCCTAGCTGTACCTGATGCTGAACATCAGCAGTAACAGTCAGCACTACCTTGTTGCACCTGATGCTGAACTCCAGCAGTAGCAGTTTGCACTATTTAGCCATACCTGATGTTGAACTCCAGCAGTAACAATCTGTACCACAGCCACACTTGATGCTGAATTCCAGGAGTAACAGTCCTAGTCACCTATGCCCCATAAAGGAAGCTTATAATCTACACAAGCAACCATAATAATTTGATCAACAAGAGAAGGGGTCCACAGTTGGAGATCCTCCATCTAGTGTACGAAGCACCTCTCCTTAGTAGTTTGTCACTCTCTTTGATCTCATTATGTTGCTGGAAAGAGAAAGAGACAAACTTCCAAAAGATGCCCAGTCATTTTGTCCGTAAGCCACCATATCAAGCTAAGTTACTCAACGATCCATGCCTAAAGAAGTATGAAGCTCTTACTTCCACTCTTCATGATGAGCGAAAAGGAGACATTCTAGAACATGAAAACAAGTTCTTGAATTCTTGGGTCCTCATGCAAAAAACGAAGAACTTTGTCTAAGGGGATTCTCAAAGTCCCTCACCAACCATGCATATACTTGGTATGCAACACTTAAGCCCAGTTCCATCGCCATGTGGGACAATACGATTGAAAGTTTATGCTCAAATTATTTTTTTCCCATGAAAGAGAAAAAGATCAACATTATCACTCTTCACAATGGTTTATTTTACTACACTGTAAAGTTTTTAATATTCTCAGTATGAACATCTCTATTTTATTTTTTACTTCTCCTTATAGTCTCTTTGTTTTCCAATTAACGTCTACTAATGATGTTTGATGTTTTTTCTTTATCTACTATTTATTACTTTGTACTGTTTTTTTTTTTTTTTTACCATCTCTCTCTCTCTCTCTCTTGGCGACCTATTGTTTTTCAAAATATGATGATGATTCTATGACATTAAATATGCATTATTAGTTTCTTTATGTAAATTTGGTTTGATATCTTCATTAATTTTTTTTAATTAAGTGTTTCTAAATTGAAATTTCTTTTGTATGTCATTTTTCCTTGAATGTATTGGGTGTAAGAATGAGTGTTTCCCTAACATTACACCACTTTATGAGGACATATTTATTTATTGAATTTAAGTAAAATATTATATGTTTAATTTTTTAATATAAAAAAGGAGACGAAATATAAATAATTTAATAATATAGAGGATGTAGCTAAATTTAAATGCTAAATAAAATAATATGAGAAGAAAAAACAATAAAAAAAAAAGATATAAAAAAAAAAAAAAAAACACCGAATTATCAAAAGCATGCTATGTAATATAATAATAATATTTTTTATATACTATCTTTAATTAATTCTTTATAATGCAATATGATAACATTTAACAATC
The DNA here is from genome assembly GCA_019022515.1 of Quercus aquifolioides. Lineage (NCBI taxonomy): Eukaryota > Viridiplantae > Streptophyta > Magnoliopsida > Fagales > Fagaceae > Quercus > Quercus aquifolioides. Next base: position 7,596,192 of record CM032329.1, read on the forward strand.
AATGTGAAAAAAAAAAAAAAAAAAAAAAAAAAAAAAAAAAAAAAAAAAAAAAACTAAATCGCATCAACTTAAAATAAAGTTCTAAAGAACACAAAAATTTATCAACCTAAAACATATATCCATTTTTGTGAGGAAAAATTATGCATAAGATGGAAGAGTGAATGACAAATTTATGCTAGGAGGATGATAATAAGAAAAAACAAAATAAAGGAAGATAAAGGGAAAGATGAAGAGTAATACTAACTTTAAGGGTTTGGGGAGATGAAAAGGTAAAATGAATGAGACAGAGTAGAGAAAGTGTAAAATATAAATAATTTAATGATATGGAGGATCTCATCCTATTTCAATGTTGAATAAAATAAGATGAGAAGAAAAAAAGAGTAAAAATAAAAAATATAACAATAAACATTAAATTATCCAAATCATGCTATGTAATACAATAATATTATTTTTATATACTATCTTTAGTTCTTTATAATGCAATAGGATATCATTTAACAATAATAAAAAATAAAAAATAAAAAGCTTAAAACACAAAAATAAATCTCGTCAACTCAAATTAGAGTTCTAAAAAATAAAAAAATTCATCAAACCAAAGCAAAGATGCAAGAAAAATAAAAAAATCCCCCAATAAATTGAGAGAGAGAGAGAGAGAGAGAAATAACCTTTTTGTGAGGAAAAACTATGAAAAGAATGGAAGAGATGATGACAAATTTATAGTAAGATGGTGTGAATAAGAAGAGACAAAATAAAGAAAGATAAAGGGATAGATGAATAGTGATATTAAGATAGAGGATAGTGGAGAAATGAAAAGGTAAGAGAAGGAGAAAGGTTAAAGAAAGTGAAAATATTAAAAAAATAAGTGAATGTTAAAAAAAAAAAATTATAGGAAAATTTGAAAGAAAAAAGGATAATGACATGGACGCTAATATGGCTTAACTGGAGAATAGCAACAATAAATGCTATGTTTAAGTGTTTAGATATATATATATATATATATATATATATATATATAGATATAGATTGGTGTATAATAAAAAGAAAATTAGAGTATATGTAAGTGATGTTATTCCAATCACAACTTATTACTTGTGGGTTCCAGTTAGCTCAACTGGTAAAGTCTCTGATAGTTGTATAAGAAATCTAGGGTTCAATCCCCGCCTACATCAAAAACTGATTGGTGTCTTAGTCTGATAATATAAATGGCTATTATCAGGAGTGGATGCCATATTTTGGAACTCTCTAAAAAAAATCACAACTTATTACTTTTAATATATTGTTAAAAATATTATGAAAAACGTTATCCTTAGTATTGCTAGAATTAACATAATGCAACTCATTAACCAGTACAAACTGTACAATACATGAAAATGTTGGACAAAAAAATTTATATATGATATTGATATATAAAAAGTCAAATTAGAGAATTTATAGAAAAGAATATATCTAATTTAATCATTTTTTCAAAAATAAACCAGATTTATTTGGTATTGGGTTGCTTTATTAAAAAAATGTGTGGATTTTAATTAGTTTAAGCAAACATAGTTTAGCACTATTTGTAATTCTAAAATTCAAATTAAATGTATATTTGACTAATGATGTGAAAAAAAAAAGGATTTTAAAAACTTATTTGGTAACTTTAAAATTATTTAATAAAAATAAAAAGATTTAACGCTACATACTTACATTATATAAAAATAAAATATATTTCCTAAAAAAACATTATATAAAAATTTATGTAAGTATAGATGTAAATATATATTAGAAAAATAAATGTTTGTTTTCCACTTTTTTTTAGTGGTCTTGTTGGCTGTTGCCTTGAAATTTCGCCCCTTCGATTTAGTAAAATTACATGTTAGCCCTCTAGGGAAAGAAAAATAAAATGAAATGGCATTGAAGCTAGATCTCAATAAGGGTCTGTTTGGGAAAAGTTTATTCAGCTGATACTGAAATTTTTTTGATGAAAGTACTGAAGTTAAAACTAAAAGTTAGCTGAAATAGTATAGTGAGGCCTATGAATAGTATCAAAAAGTACAATATATAAGACTCATGAATAGTAGCAAAAATAAACTACATAGTAAAAGAAGCTGCCCAATATAAGCTATCCCAAACACAACCTAAGGCTTATAATCATGTCAAGTGCAACTCTTTAAAAGCCATTATGCTCAAATTGAGATTTGCTGCCTAGTGGATAAACTTGATTTTGGAGTGTCTCTCAACTCTCAAGTACTTTGTATTCTACAGTAGTCTGTCCTCCTCCATGGATGCTTCTTCCATTCATCTTGGGGGGGGGGGGGGGGGGGGGGGTGAGGTATTGGACAAGGAGATTCCACTTGGATGCATTCTCAGAGGACTTGTATACACTAAAAGAGAATCATTTTTTTTTTTTTTTGTTGAAAATAAATTCCTCTTCTATTATTTATTTTTTTATATTATATAATATCTCAAATTTAAATATTATTGATATATGAATTTAAAAGGAAATTACAAATACGTAACAAAGACCATTACAACTTAAATTAATTATGCATTGTTAGAGCATTCACAATGGTAAATGTAAAATTTTTAGCTTTTAACATCTCAAAAACTTATTTTATCTATTTTAACACACCATTTCATAACTCTCCCTACATCAATTCTCTTATTTTTCACATCTAAGCCAAACATTGTTAATTTATTTATTAATTTCTTTCTCACGTCCTCCCTCTTCCTCTCTACCACAAAAACCCAACAAACCCACCCACACAACTGGCCCCAAAAACCAAGCAAACCCACACAATCGGCCACAAAAACCTAACACCATCAGCCACTGCCACCACTACCACTAGGCATAAAACGACATTAAACCCAACAACCCATAACCGGTCACTGATAACGTCTTAAAATGTATACTTGTTATATATTTATGTGGGCGTTATCTCCTTATTATTATGCTTAATTTGTATAATTAAACCATGATTTGCATTAGTCCCTATTATTTATCTTTACATAATTTCTTGAATAAGATGATATTCATTGTGTGTAATTTTCTACTTTTAGCAAATCATGTGAGAAATATGAGTTTACAAGAATTTGTAAGAGAATGGAGGCCAAACTAGAATTAAAGTGGAGCTAAAGGACCATGCTCAAATGTCTAAGGAGGTGCAACTGGAGTGCTTGGATTGTCTACCATGATTGGAAGCTTCAAATAAGGAAAGAAATCAAAGAGGCAGAATCTGAAAAGGAAAAATCTGATTTGAGCACTGATCAGTATTTTGGGCGTATCTCTCTCCTCAAAAATCCAATTGACACAAACTGGATGGGTTGGAACCGTGACTTAAATATCTACAACTTTCAAGTTTTGAGTTTTTCGAAATTCTCAATTTTTGAAGGCCAAAATCAACTCACAATTTACTACTATAAACCTGGACGGAAATTAAAATAGTAAAAGTTTTATTTTCTTTGGACACTTTTTACGCTAGGGTTTGGAAGGGAGGCTGTGGAGAACGAATTTTGGCAGAGAAAACCTTGTATTTTTCCTTTCTCTAATGGCAGCCTAAACTCTTTGCTAGGGCTAGGGGTTATGTTTCTTCTATATGGTATGAATATTCAATGTGATTCTTTATAGGATTTTATCAATGACATATTTGATTGTTCAATTAGATTTCCTTTGATGTATTAGTTCTTTCATGCTTTCAATAAGTTCAATCATGTTTTTCTTATTGTTTAGATGAATTTCTAATAATTTCAAATAGAAATCAGGTTTTAAAGTGAATGGATTTTTCTGAAAACGTTTCTAACCGCATTATTAATCGAGGTTATCATGCGTTCTTGAATTGTCTCAGTCCAACCAAATCATAAGTTTTTAATTATATAAGAATAATCAATTATGAAATTTATATTTTCTTAGGTCACAAAGAATCTCATATCGATATAGGGAACACCCCGATGCCCTGGTATTTACATTATTGATTTTAATCGGCTTTTATTATTATTCTTGTTAACAATCACCAAGCAAAAGTACTTTTCTTCTTCATCCAAATTGTTATTTAATTATATTGTCATTGAATTTACCCTGGTCCTTGTGGTTCGACCTCGGTACTCCGAGAATTATATTGCTACGATCTCCTGCACTTGGGAGTGAGCAAGCAGTCACAAAACCTATCGCCACAAAACCTATCACCACTACTCCCACAACAGGCCACAAAACCCATAATCACTACAAAAGAGAGAGCAAAGAGAGAAAAAAAAAAAAAAAGGTTTGAGTCTGAGGAGAAGAGAGAGAAAAAAATGATAGAAGAAAGAGAGAGAACAGGCTAGAGAGCTAAAATGATAAAGAAATAGAAGAAGAGAGAGCATTGGAATAAAAAAAAAATTATAACTTTGTAACTATAGTAAGCTATCATTTTTTTTTTACAATTTACTGTAGTTTGGGTTTAAAAATTTTAGCTTTAGCACCATTAATGCAGCATGCATTTTGTTGTTTATGATGCTAAAAATAGGTTTTTTTTTTTTTAGCAAATTAAGAGCAAAACTGTGAACGTTGTTATATTAGCAATTTATATTATATATTCTTCAAATTTTTTATGTTTAAATGTAATTTTTTTTTTTTTTTTTTTTTTTTTTTTTTTGTGTGTGTGTGTGAGTGTTTTTTTTAACAGCAATCTTTGTTGTGTAATCATCGTAGAAATTAAGAAGAAAAAGAATTAAAATTAACACATCACTTATATATAAATGTACACATTGTTGTGTAATCATCACTTATACCGTTTCTCTATGTTGGTGTGCCACTAACATAGAGAAACGGTATGCCATGCTCTTTGGGAATGCCCCTTGGCTTGTAATGTGTGGGGACTGGTCAATGGTAAGATTCAAAAAAGCAAGGTCTATGCAACAGATTTTTCCTTTGGACGCGAAGCATGTTGGAGAGGCTACCAAAAGACGAGATGGAGCGATGGACGACTGCTGCATGGGCAATATGAAGGGCACATAAAAAGTTTTGTTTTGAGGACTTCCAGCCTAGACCTGAAACTATCCTTCGTGAGGCTATGTCCATTTTGCATGAATATCAAAAGTTAGTGGCAAACCAACGTACACATTAGTTGTTTGAAGGGATGGGTGTAATGATGTTTCTTGTTTTTTTTCTCTGTCCCGGGTGTCAGGCTAGTATGTTGAGCACATCAGGACCCTTACTTACACCTTTGTACTTTTATCTCATTATTTTAATACAAATTCTACCTTTTCAGTCAAAAAAAAAAAAAAAAAAAGTGGAAAGGAGGAAACTTCGAGGTTAAGGGATATAGCTTGTCAAGAAAAAAAAAAGGGGGTTAAGGAGATTGTACCATCTTTAACCTTTCATTGTCAAAAGTGTCTCATACATACTGCTTTCTTCTATTTCGTTTTGCTTTTTTCTAAAAGCACCCGCCCATTTGCATGTTAAGTATTTAGGGCCTTCAACCTTTCAGTTCTAAAGTGCGTCATAGTCTACTTTCATCTACTTTAGTTTCGATTAACAAAAGTCTTTGGGCTTCTAGTCCCGACGACAATGTCCGACCATGGAGAGGGTCCGGCGATAGGGATCGATCTGGGAACGACGTACTCATGCGTGGCAGTGTGGCAACATGATCATATAGTGATAATAGTAAATGATCAGGGAATGAGGACGACGCCATCTTATGTTGCTTTCACTCACATGGAGCGCTTGGTCGGTGATGCGGCGAAGAACCAGGTCGCCAGGAACCCCACTAACTCCGTCTTTGGTAATCTTCAAAGTTTTTTTTATTTTTTTATTTTTTATTTTTTAGTGTTATTCTTAAGCACTTAGTGTTATACTCCCCATTAATAATAATAAGGTTATTCGTGAAAATAACTTTGGTCACATATATTGTTAGCTCATCACATGAAAATAATAATTCCACACATAACATTAAAAAAATTCCACATATAAAAATTTTTATTATTATTATTATTTTTTTTTGCTAAATTTTGATTGGATCAAAATTGAAAAAAAAAAAATATTGTCTTTCTAACTTATCTTAGAGAAAAAAAAAAAAAAAAAAACACTTATTTGTGTCTTGGTCTAATTATAATGACAACTATATTACATTACATAATAACTCATAATTTGTCATAGAGTGGCCCTCCTAGCCTGGTGACATCTATCACAAAGGACTAAGGGAGTGAATTTGTAACCCAAAATTTTGGAACTGTTGCTTGGTGGTTGTTATCACATTGGGTGGCGAAGCCATAATTTCAGTTTAAGGATGGATAAGATTAAAGGGCAATATTAAAAACGAGGTTAATCTAAAAATATCAATCAATAATAATAGTAAATAAATAAACAATAGCGTATATATTTCATATCATTAAAATAAAGAAATAAAAATAACAAATTCATAGTTACTAACAATCAAAGTAAGATATTTATCAGATATCAAAATAAAAAAATAAGTAAGAGATTTATCTAAATATACAAAATTCAGACATCTAATTTGATCCATTAGAATAAATTGAGAAAACAAAACAATCTAAAAGTTTTAAGAGTATAATTGCATTTTTTTTTTTTTTTGGTATTCTTGTTAGTAAGAGATTTATCAGAGATCAAAATAAAAAAAATAAGTAAGAGATTTATCTAAATATACAAAAATCAGACATTTGATTTGACCTGTTAGAATAAATTGAGAAAACAATTTTTTATTTTATTCTTCAAAGTGCTTAAAATTTGGGTTTATAACCAGAGTTTAAAACATGAGAGAGAGAGAGAATGCTTTTAGGGATTTAGTCTAGTACTATAAGAGCATTAAGTTTTTAAAAAATATATTAATTTATGTAATTATGGGGCCCAATAAATTGAATTTCCATGAGAAAAGACAGAAAAAAAAAATTACTACCAATTTTACTACAAAGTGCTAATAATTTGATACAGTAAGAATGTGATTAGTGCCACTTGAAAAAGTAATAAATAATTATATAAATTTATTTTTTTGTGATGGCGATATATCATCTTATGAGACTAATGTCATAAAATTTGCAATATACGTAAATTACTTAACAAGAAAAGAGACATAAATAGTGAAATGAGTGAAAAAATTAAAAAGAAAACTACTTAATCAATGTATGTTTCTCTGGAATGGGAGTCGTTTATTTTCTATTTTTCACTGTGTTAGGGAGGCAAACTACTTAAGGACAGAAGAAATTAAAGGAGTGGCAATTGGCCCCTCACCCCTGGCTCCACCCCTGGACTCATTCTAATATATTATTTGTGAGAAGATGTGAAGAAAAGCTCAAGAATATGCAAGAAAACAAAGCTTCGCGGCTAGGGCTCGCGGGTGGATCGCGACTGGCAAGCCGCCAAAAGCTGGCACGTGAGAGGCACATGGGGGAGCTGAAGGGTCGCGCCAGCTGTCACGCTACAGGACAAAAGTCCCAGGCTGGCCAGGCCGTTACGTCGTGACTGGAACTCGCGACTTGGACAAGCCGCGAGACCAAGTCGCCAAATTGCCCTGTTTGGCAAAAACTGACGTTTTGCATTCCCTTCTCACCCTACTATATATACACCCTTATACCCATCATATTGAGAGAGCTTCCAGAGATAATTTTGTGAGAGAAAACCCTAGAGCAAAACAAGATTGCGTCATCCCCAATCTTCATCTAAGAAACTCTACAAATTCCTCTACTCTCTTCCTCTCCATTGTCATACCCTTGAGAGGTCTTTTACCAAATCCTTATCTCACCACACCCAGGTCTGTGAGAAGGTTTATTTGGTGCTGAGGGAAGCAGTTTGGAAGGAACCAATATACATTGGTTGATGCTATGGTCAAGTAGCGGAATCCGGGAAGCTAAAGAAAAAATAGGTTCGGCGTAACCTCGTTGGAGCAAGAAGCTTGGAGGGCTTAGGTACTTGGGTAGATTAGGCTTGGAGGGTCTTCTGCTGTTCATGTATCCCAACTATATTCTTTAGTGGATTTTATCACCGCTTGGAGGGCGGCGGAGAGGTTTTACGCCGAGGACTTCGGTTTCTTCTTCGATAACACATCGTGTGTTATCTGTGTGTTTGCATCTTTCTTTCCTTTATCTTTGCCTTATATTTACTGCTGTGGATGTGTTTATATTTGGCTTAGATTGGTTATCAATTCTGTTATAAGCTTGTTATCATATTCCGCACATTAACTGTTTGATATAAAGCTTGAATTGGTATTTTTGTATTTGGGGGTCTAAACGTTCAAGGGTGTTTCATACCCATATTGAACTTTCATATTTTATTTTTTATAGTTAAAAATAATATCAAACTATATTAGTTTAAATTAATTAAAATTCACCATCGTTTTTGATAAGTAAACAAATGGTACAACAAATTTTGATTAAATTGGGTTTGATCTTTTTTTTTTTATATAAATTATCTAATTAAATTTTATTTATTAGTACTTATTGAATTAATATGTATCATATTTAAATAAACTTTCCCCTGGAGCATAGAGATAACTAGGACCCTAATACTAAACAAATTCTAATTTTAGGTTTAATAATTTCTAATTAAATTAGGAAAAATCCTTTTCACAAATTCTCTAATTTAATTTGTTATTTATCAAAAGTACTTATTAAATTTATTTTTGAGAATGTAGTACTTATTAATTGAATGTCTCATATATAATTATCAAACTTTTCTGTGCATTAGTTGATCAGATTAGTGAATAATTTAAAGCAAAAATGGAACTTATTTTCCGGTCATTTCTAGTTATTCCTTTTACAAAATTAGTTTGCACTAAAATATTAGCCAAAAGATGCAGGGTTGTTCGACTTAATCATTGTAATATGTTTGGACGAGCTTATTATTATTTGCCTTTTATTTTATTTGAAATTAAATTACATAAAAATATATTTGTACTTCTGTTTTTTAATAAAAATACAACTCTACTTTTTCTTCGAATGATAAATATATTACCATGCTTTACCTAATCAAATAAGTCAAAAAACCCAGGAAAAAACGAACTTACCCGAATATCACAATGTTTTATAGCATTCATATTCACCATTTTATAGGCGACAATCTCGTTCAAATTCTACCACGCATGGTGTTAAAAGCTATCAATTACGGACAGTTTTGGCTTTATTAATTGTAGTCAATATGATCTTAATTAAAGTTCTCTGTTACAAATTTCAGGGATATAGTATCGATTTAAATTAAAAATTTCCAAGGTCATCAGCAAGAGCTTAAGCTGCCAATTTTTTATGTTTTCTAGTTCTACTTAAATATATATAGACCTATGGACAAGAAATGAATAATTTATTTCTGCTCCTTATGCTTTATTGTTGTCAAATCATTTTTTAATTCCTTTAAATGGTATTGTCATGTAGATGCCAAGCGATTGATTGGTAGGAGATTCAGCGATCCCTTGGTTCAAAGTGATATCAATCTTTGGCCATTCAAGGTTATTGAAGGTTCTGGTGATAAGCCTATGATCATTGTCGATTATAAGGGTGAAGAGAAGCACTTTTCTGCAGAGGAAATCTCATCTATGGTCCTTAGAATGATGCGTGAGATTGCCGAAGCCTACCTAGGCACAACTGTGAAGAATGCAGTTATTACTGTCCCTGCCTACTTCAATGGCTCACAACGTAAGGCAACAAGGGATGCTGGAGGCATTGCAGGCCTACATGTCCTGCGTATAATTAATGAACCAACTGCTGCCGCCATTGCTTACGGTCTTGATAGGATGGCAAGTAGCATTGGCAAAAGAAATGTATTGATTTTTGATTTGGGTGGTGGCACTACAGATGTCTCACTAATTACCATTGAGAAGGGCGTCTTTGAAGTAAAGGCTGTTGCTGGAGACACTCACCTTGGAGGTGAGGACTTTGATAACAGAATGGTAAAGCACTTCGTTAATATATTTAAGAGGCAGCACAAGGTGGACATTAGTGTAGACTTCAAAGCTCTTAGGAGGTTAAGAACCGCTTGTGAGAAAGCAAAAATAATTCTTTCTTCTGCAATGGAGACTACTATTGAAGTTGATTATTTATATAAAGGTATTGATTTCTGTTCAGCTATTACCCGTGCCAAATTTGCGGATCTCAATATGGATTTGTTCAGGAAGTGTATCCATATCCTGGAGAAGTGTTTGACTGATGCTAAGATGGACAAGAGCTGTGTCCATGAAGTTGTTGTTACAGGTGGTTCTTCCAGAATTCCCAAGGTGCAGCAGTTGTTGCGGGACTTCTTTAATGGAAAGGAGCTTTGTAAGAGCATTAATCCAGATGAGGCTGTGGCTTATGGAGCTGCTGTTCAAGCTGCAATCTTGACCGGAATGGGTAATGAGAAACTTCAAGACATCATGCTCTTAGATGTCACTCCTCTGTCCCTCGGTGTAGAGGTTTGTGGATCAGAGATGTCTATTGTGATTCCAAGGAATACCGCCATTCCCACCAAGAAGGAGGAGAACTACTACAACATGAGTGACAATCAAACTTCTATGTTGTTCTCTGTTTACGAGGGTGAGAGAGCTAGAACTTGTGACAATAACTTATTGGGACAATTTCGGCTCTCTGGCATTCCTCCAGCACCTAGGGGTGTTACTAAGGCAAAAGTTTGTTTTGATATTGACACTAATGGTATCTTGAATGTTTCTGCTAAGGAGATGACCGCTGGTGTGATGAGTAAGATCACTATCACTAATGATAAGGCAAGACTGTCCAGTGAAGAGATTGACAGAATGGTCCAGGATGCAGAGATATACAAGGCTGAAGATGATGAACACAGGAAGAAGGTTGAGGCTAAGGTAGCTTTGGAGAACTATGCCTACGATATGAGAAATACTATCAATGATAAGAAGATTGGTGCCAAGCTTGGCCTTGTATGTAAGAAAAAGATTAACGATGCTATTGAACAGGTGATTCAGTGGTTAGATGGCCTCCAGCTCGTGGGTTCAGAAGAGTATGAGGACAAGCTGGAAACGCTTGAGAGCATCTGCAACCCCATCATTCAGAGGATTTGTGGACAAAATCAAAAACTTTGAGCTGCACCTCTCAAAAGTACAACACATGTTAGGGTGCAAACCATTTCACCAGTGTGACTATTTCGAATTTATTTTTCCAACCCTTTTAAGTCTTTTATTTTCTTGCTAGTAATTTGTCCTTGTTTGGAAATTTATGACTCTAAATTTTTGGATTTGTCATTTTATGCCAGCTGATAAGGTTTAGCTTCAACCTGTCTAGCTCGGAAGTTGATTTATACTGGTAAAAGCCACAGTTTGTTTGCACTTTAGAGTCTTAGATTAGATTAGTAAGCAATATGAATTGATAAAGGGTTAGCCTGGACTCTGTTCATGGAGAGGATAAATTGCCCCGTTACGTAACCTTTCTGAAATGTAACCTGACCCCTGAATTTATATATATATATATATATATATAAATTAATTAAAAAAAAAAAAAAAAAACAGATTCAAGGAAAAGAGATTTTTTATTTTTTGGTTGCCATAAAAGATAAAGAGGAAGGTAACCTTAAAATTAATTTCACATCCCCACGTTTTCCTTTACAACTCGACTTGACAGTTCGTCATGTACCATTTTGTGAAAATAAAAGATGCAGCTTATTACTTTGAACATAACGAACAGGACGCAGGACGTCATAAGTTGAAATTATCTATAAAAAAAACATATTGTGAGAAAGGTTATTGAAATAGTTATCCGTACTTTTAGAAATAATAGACTTAGTCATTAATCCATGTAATACATGAAAAAGTTAGACAAAATAATTATATATAAAATCTTTTAATTAATAAGTACATAACTAAAAGGTGAAATTAGAGAATTTATAGAAAAGAACATATCTAATTTAGTTATTATTTTAAAAAACAATGAATTAAAAAGAATATATTTTGTTTTGACCTGCTTAATTTATTAAAAAATGTGTGGTTTTAATTAGTTTAAAGAAGCATAGTACGGCATTATATATTCATAACTATAAAAAATACATGTTTGACTAATCATGTGAAAAGCTTATAACTGTTGATTTTCAAAAACTTATATGGTAACTTTTAAAACAAAAATAATAAAGATTTCATATTATATTATATATTATATATAAATATTGGTATTAATATAGATATAGATTAGAAAGTAAATGTTTTTGATTTTTTTTTAATCATTTTTTGGTGGTCTTGTCAACTTGAAATCCTATAAAGTTTATTTTTTATTTTTTATTTCCTTCCGCAAGCAAAATTACTTTTTTTTTTTTTTTAAAGAAATAAACATACACACAAAAAGGAGAAGAAATGTGGATCTTACGTACACAAAGAAACATCACAAACTCCCTATCCCGTGTGTATGTTTGTTTCTCAAAAAATATATGAAAAATTGTTCCATATTATTTAAGAGGATGTGTTATGTGTAGTATAATTTGTCATATCCTCCTTCAAAAATTACATGTCTTCTAAATAGAAAGGAAAACAAAGTGAAATGATGTTGAAGCTGGATCTGAATTAGTAAGGCTTATAATCATGTCGAGTATGTCCTAACTGCTTTCTTCTTTATCCTCCTCAATATATAGATTGCTAGTAAGCCTCATTCGTTCCTCTAGGGGAATTCGATAAAGGGGATCCCAAAACCAACAGAGGAGGTCCACATCTTAATCATTTTTTTTTTTGTTGATAATAAAATCTTCTTCTACTATTTATTTTTTTACTATACATACAATTTCAAATTAAAATCTTATTAATATATAAATTTAAAATGACATTACAAATGCGTAACAAAAACCATTGTAGCGTAAATAAATTATGCATTAAAATATTAGCAATTTATATTATTCTTCAAATTTTTATGCTAAATGTAAATTAAAATTTAAAAAAATTAAAATGTTTATTATGTGTGCATTTTTTCTACAGTGATATAAAAATTAAGAAAAAAAATAGAAAAAAATAGGGTAAATTGCACTTATCTCTCCTAAGATTTTTCATTATTACACTCAGCTTTCCTCTAGTATGGAATAAGAAACTCATCTCCCTAAAATACAAATTATTTGCATAGATCTCCCTTGAATGATTGGAGAAAAAAATCTTTAAAAAATCTTGAATTTTCTATATTATCATCTACTTAGAGCACTAGCATCAAGTATGCTAAATGCTAAATTTTTAGCATTTAGCACACCAAACACAAAATACCCACCTACATCTTTCAAGTACTAAAAAATTTGGTATTGATCTACAATACCGCTCTACTAAAAGAATGCTACGGCAAAAATTGTAAAAAAAAGAATTTCTTTATTTTATTATACCTCTCTCTCTCTCTCTCTCTCTCTCTCTCTCTCTCTGTGGTGGTTGTGGCGGTTTTTTTTTTTTTTTTTTTTGAGTTGTTGTAATGGGTTGATTTTGGTGGGTTGCGGTTGTTGTGGGCTGATTTTGGTGGTTGTGTTTATGACGGCTGACGATGGTTTGGTTGATTTTGGGTGGTGGTGGGTTTGTAGTAGTGGTTGGTTGTGGTGGGGGTGGGCTAGGAGGTATTATATGAGTTTTGTATTTATTTATTTTTATAAATATTATAGGATTTTTTTTAAGTAATGTATTGTATATATTGTTTTAATGTGTTGAAGGGAAGAATAGAAGATTTGATGTAGGGTGTAATGTTAAAATGTCATGTTAAATAAAATAAAAAATGTTTGGGAGACCATTTCTATTTTTGAGATTTAAAAAAATATATTTACAAAAAATAACGTGTAGAATCTATAGATTACTTATTTTTGTGTGTGGATAATGATAAAGGAATAAAGCTCATCATGTATTTTTTTTTAATGATATTTTTCAAATTTGAAGTGTGAAAATTCTTTTTGTGATAAAAATAAGCTCCTTAATTTAAGAGATAAAAGAGTTTGGACAAATATGTGGAGTCTACTGTTTTCAATTTATTTACAAGTATGTCATTAAAAACATTTTCTGTATCCTGAAAACATCCTCTTAGCCATTTTCAAAATTTTGTTCTAAACTAAGAAAATAGGATATAGTTTTTTGAAAACTATATTTAGAAAATATTAACCAAACAATAAATTCAAATGTGGGACCCGCACCATTTTAAAGCTTTTTTTTTTTTTTTGGAATTTTTAAAGCATTTTTCAGTCATTTAGAAAAAATTAGTGTAAATAATCTATATTTTCGAAAATGTGAGTATTTTATTTCTTAGTAAAAAAAAAAAAGAAGAAGAAGATAATCTGTAATAATTGAAGTCAAAGCAATCATCACATCGTCTATATATGCACACTTTAATTGTAGGACTCATTACATTTTAGACTTCCTTTTTCCTTTTTCCTTTTTTTTCACCTAAGTGGGTGAAAATGAGGTAAACTTCGAGGTTAAGGCATATATATAATATGGTTTCTCAAAAAGAAAAAGGCATACATAATAACATTTCGATATATGGTGCCATCTTTAACCTTTAATTACCAAAGTGGCTCATATACACTCGGAGTATACTTTCTTCTACTTAGAGAGGGCCTGGCGATTGGGATAGATCTTGGTACAACGTACTCATGCGTGGCAGTGTGGCAAAATGAAAGAGTAGAGATAATAGTGAATGATCAAGGTAACAGAACCACTCCCTCTTTTGTTGCTTTCACTCCGACGGAGCGCTTGGTCGGTGATGCCGCCAAGAACCAGGTTGCCAGGATCGCCACCAACTCTGTCTTTGGTAATCTCTTGACTCTTTACAATGAACTCCCCCCTCTCCCCTTTTTATAAAATAGATGAATAAAAAGATTTTCTTTTTATGAAGAAAGAAAAAAAGTATTTTTTTTAATTCTTAAAAACATGTTTTTCACTTACCAATATCAAACTATGCTCTTGAAAGCCTCTGAGTCTGACTGTAGGCTAGTTTTATTTTATCTTATTTTAAATTTGTACATTTGTTGCCTGTAAAATGGTGTGGTGATAGTATTTCTCTTTTTGAAATTGTTAGTAGTTATTGGGTATATGTGGGATATTTGTTATGAAAATGCTATAAACATAACACTTCTCTTAAAAAAAAAAAATGTGGGTTTCAAAGGTTAATAAGGGAAAACAATTCTTCTCTTATTATTTGGACTCGCGTAGTGCAAGTGTGAAAAGATGCTGGTATGGATTATTGGGTAACGAGTTTTGTGGAAAGAAAAAGATATGCAGTTTGTGTTCACTGTTAAATTTTGTTCTTAATTCTCACCACTTGAATTTTGTTACTCAAACCAAAAAAAAAAAAAATCATTAAAGAACTAAGAAACTTTTCTCCATCTCGGCATCATATATCATAATGTCATTTATTCAAGGTTCATACTGAGGATAAGAATTCACAACTTCAATAATAGAAGTCATTAAAGAACTAAGAAACTTTTCTCCATCTCGGCATCAATTATGAACTTATTGCTTTAGTATTTGTAATTATCAAGATTTTAATTAACACTTTGTTATAAATTTCAAACTTGTATTATCAGCTCTAATCAAATTGGAGATTTTAACGTGAGATCACAATGTTATCAAAAGCAACTTCATGTGCTAATGGTTAATTTCTGACTAAATTGTAAACGACATCTCTAAAGTTTGGAATAATTTTGATTTTGCCTTCTAAAAAGTTTCAATATATTGATAAGCTCTCCTAACCTTAGGTATCATTTGGATTTGCTCTCTTCTGTTAATGTGTCTTGCTAAGCAGTAAGTTGTTATCTACCAAATTAATTAAAGCAGCTCCAAATATAGAGGATGCAATAACAATACAATTTCAAACATAGAGTGTCGTTGGGGTGCCAATCTAATACTTGAGGGACAGTTAGGCAGGCTGCACTGATGGAAGGGAACAAATACCAATGATACTTAACATTAGGGGAGCATATAAAAAAAATTAAAACTTTAGAAGGCAAAATCAAATTACCCAAAACTTTTCCGATGTAATTTGCAATTTAATCTTGAATATTTTTTCTTCCTCTTTTATATTATCTTATTTGTTGAGATTTGTGGTTGCAGAAGCTTTGTCAAAATATATTTGACACTAAAAAAGAAAAGTATATCGTCAAATATCTTGTGATAAATCTCATCACAGTCAAATAGAATACACAAAGAAGTTTTATTGATGTTTATTACACACACTTTGCTATACACACCACTTATTTGCTCTCTCATTACTTATTCTTTGACACCTTGATACTATCCAGGGCTAAACTTATATAGAGATTACAAAGGAGACAAGAAAACAGAGCATTAAATGCTACCACCTAAAAGCAAATGAAAAAAAAAAAAAACCCCCAACTCCACTAGTTCTACATTCACATGTTGAAGCCAAATCGGTTTGATAGTCAAACCTTTCAATTCACCTACTAAAGACGGAAAAGTTTCATCGTCACCTAAAGATATGAAACACTTCTTTATCTTGAACCCCCTCTTCTTTACCTATTGTCAAACATGCAAAACATTGAAAAATTTTACTGCCGGCCTAATGCTCAAGAGTCGGTGATGACTCTACATTAAAGGCTAATGAGCTACAAAAATGTCCACTTCCAGTACTCAAATTCACAATATATATACTTGTAAAACAAAATTCAATATATATCTTATTGCTTCTTGTGCTTCATTATTGTCTAATAGTTTTCCCATCTACTCTTTGAGGTATCTATTTCATAAAAGGCTAATTATATTGCAGATGCAAAGCGGTTGATCGGTAGGAGATTCAGTGATCCTTTGGTTCAGAGCGATATCAACCTCTGGTCATTCAAGGTTATTGAAGGCCCTAGTGATAAGCCTATGATTGTGGTCAATTATAAGGGTGAAGAGAAGCACTTTGCTGCCGAGGAAATTTCATCTATGGTCCTAAAAAAGATGCGTGAGATAGCCGAAGCCTACCTGGGTACAACTGTGAAGAATGGCGTTGTTACTGTCCCCGCCTACTTCAATGATTCCCAGCGTAAGGCTACAAAGGATGCTGGAGGCATTTCAGGCCTGAATGTCCTGCGTATAATTAATGAACCAACTGCTGCAGCCATTGCTTATGGTCTAGACATGATTGCAGATAGCATTGGCAAGAGAAATGTGTTGATTTTTTATTTGGGTGGTGGTACTGCTGATGTCTCACTACTCACCATTGAGAAAGGTATCTTTGAAGTGAAGGCTGTCGCCGGAGACACTCACCTTGGAGGTGAGGACTTTGATAACAGAATGGTAAAGCACTTTGTTGAAATATTTAAGAGGCAACACAAGGTGGACATTAGTGTAAACTCCAGAGCTCTTAGGAGGTTAAGAACTGCTTGTGAGAAAGCAAAGAGGATTCTTTCTTCTGCAATTGAGACTAACATTGAAGTCGATTCTTTATATAATGGTATTGATTTCTTTTCAACTATTACTCGTGCCAAATTTGCGGAACTCAATATGGATTTGTTCAGGCAGTCTATTGATATTGTGGAGAAATGCTTGACTGATGCTAACATGGACAAGAGTTGTGTCCATGATGTCGTTGTTACGGGTGGTTCTTCCAGAATTCCTAAGGTGCAGCAGTTGTTGCAGGACTTCTTCAATGGGAAGGAGCTTTGTAAGAGCATTAATCCAGATGAGGCTGTGGCTTATGGAGCCGCTGTTCAAGCTGCTATCTTGACCAGTATAGGTAATGATATAAACTTGCAGACGTCATTCTCTTGGATGTCACCCCTTTGTCCCTTGGTACAGAGATTAATACGATAGATATGTCTGTTTTGCTTCCAAGAAATTCTGCCATTCCAGCCAAAAAGTAGAGAACCTACACCACTATGCATGACAACCAAACTTCTGCGAAAATCTCAGTTTATGAGGGTGAGAGAGCAAGAACAAAGGATAACAACTTCTTGGGGGAATTTATGCTTTGTGGTATTCCTCCAGCACCCAAGGGTGTAGCTCAGATAAAAGTTTGCTTTGATATTGATGCTAATGGTATCTTGAATGTTTTTGCTGAGGAGATTTCCACTGGTGTGATGAGGAAGATCACTATCACTAATGATAAGTCAAGACTGTCCAGTGAAGAGATCGACAGGATGGTCAAGGATGCAAAGACGTACAAGGCTAAAGATGATGAACACAGGAAGAAGGTTAAGGCTAAGAAAGCTTTGGAGAACTGTGTACGACATGGGGAATACTATCAATAATGAGAAGATTGTTTCCAAGCTTGCCCCTGCAGCTAAGGAAAATATTCAAGATGCTATTGAAGAGGCGATTCAATGGTTAGATGACCTCTAGCTCGTGGATTCAGCTCGTGGATTCAGAACTGTATCATGACAAGCTAAAATGGCTCGAGAACATTTGCAATCCCATCACGAATTATGGAAAGTAATAATAATTTTGATGATGGTTACGGAGTCCGTTGTTGCAACCTATTATTTCAAGCCTTCAACGCATAGTTTGGTCGTTGAATTCAGTTTCAGTACAGTCACGCCATCTAATTTGTAAGGTGTGAAGTGTGAACAGGTAAAAATAAAATGAAACTGGGAAAAGTGGAGAAGTACTACCTAGAAAAGCCCAATTGAAATCAAATAAAACACCAACAATTTTTGGGCCCTGTTTAAGTAAAATCAAGGCATAACGAAACCCAAACAGAGTTGGTAAAATCCTCCTGAATCTTGCGGAACTAACAAAAGAAAATTATGTGGATTTCATCTAACACCAATTTCCACGAGGCAAGCTTATTAAACTGATTTTGGCACCAGCATTGGGTTTTAATTGCTTTACTGGCTCAGCCTCTGGAGGCTTGGCTAGGAGGTTCAGTGAGCATCTCAGCTTTCCACCTGTAGTCAAATATGGTCACGTCGTCAGGCCCAATTGGGTGTCCCTAATATTATATTTTTGTGAGTGAAAGTGAAAATCACCAACCCAGAGAGTAATTGTACAAACTGCAAAATACTTTTTTGGGCTTTTGAAAATCGTGTAAGTTTAAGAGCACAAGATTTTTCACAATTGCAGCTAATATGATTGGTGCATAATAAAAACTAATAGCAGACTCGCGCGATGTGAAGAAAAATTTGATATTATTATTTTTTATTAGATAACTATTGAATTAATATATTAGATTGTATATTTTTAAAAGTTCAATATGTGTTATTTGAAATTATGTTTTAAATTAGAAGTTTTTGTAGTTAGGTATTATATATAGTGAGATATGTATGAAAACACAATGCAATAATTTTTTTTTTTTTTTAAATTGATAGTGTGAGAACTATTAGACCAAGTTGTAACTGTGGGGACCAAATAGTCAGAAGATACTGGTGAAACTGTGTATTTTGGGCCTATGGCCCAATCCGAGGATATTAACATGTCCGAGGACCGCCAAGCAATGTTATTATTGGAAGGGTAGAAGAGGAAGAGACAAGGATTGTACATAATAGTCCAAAAGATGTCCGACAAGAGAATTCATATTGGAAGTAGGGATCCGAGATCAGTAGGAATGCCATACCGTCCTAAACATCCTACAAGGTCGCATCACGATTAGAAGTCCGACGCTGGATAGGAAAGGAGTAGAGAAAGGCAACAAATATCTGCAAAAGCTACTACCTCTGCATTAAATGCACTGTACCAACTCCCTGGCCGCATTAATGTGAAGGTGATACCTGAACAGTATATTTCAACCTTACAGCTACTAGCTGGAGATGGATGGAAGGTGCTGATGGGACAAGTATCGAGACCGATCATTTTGGATACACGTGGCAAATGGACATGGGGAGGAAGGAGAATATATAAGGGGAAGAAAATTCACGAGAGAGAGGGAGGATCTTAGAACAAAGCTTGTAATCAAATTTGAGAAGAATATATAAGAATAAACCATCTTGGATCTTGCCGAGGACAAGTTGTCTTCAGTACAAACCTTTTTTCTGTTCAATATCTTAATACTTAGATCTCTTGTAGTGTCCGTTGGATTAACTAAGACTCAGTATTCAACCCATTCTCTACAAATTCATTGTTTTGGGCTTTTTGGGCCTAAGTCCATCCACATAGTGGGTTTGGAATCCAAATCTGGTCCTTACAATTGGCGCCGTTCGTGGGAATATTGGAGTTTTCAGTTAATTTCACTCATAAAAATGGTAGGTTTAGGTCCACATCAGGCGAAGTCTAGGGGGTCTCAGCATCAAGATCACTTTCGTGATCTTGAGTGGCAACGAGACCGGGAAGGAAGTGTACATACTACCCATACTAGTAGAAGTCAAGTTAAAGGGAAAAGCCATGTCTCTTAAGAAGAAAATGCTAGGAACATGCAGAAGGAGATTGATCACCTAAGGAGAAGCTTGCGTCATGAACGATGAAGGTGAGCTTCACCAGATCCTAACTTCTCTTCTAATGGGGAAAAGGATATTAGCTACAGGCGCAGATCAAGAACTCCCCCTAGCGAGACTTTCTCGTATGATGAGGACTATCATCATGAGCGTAGAGATAGAAAGTTGTCCTCAGACGGCCTCAGAAACGATGATATGAGTAGAGCACTGAACCAGATACCAAAGTCTCCTTTTACACACTGGATTGAAAGAGGGAGACTCCCTCAGCGATTTTCCCAACCTACGTTCACCATGTACAATGGAACAACAAACCTTGTGGAGCATGTCAGCCACTTTAATCAAAGGATGGCCGTACATTTCAAGAATGAGCCTTTGATGTGCAAGGTATTCCCGTCCAGTTTGGGGCCGGTAGCAATAAGGTGGTTTGATAGTTTGAGGGCAGGTTCCATTGATTCTTTCAAGGAGCTTACTCAAGCATTTGGATCCAGATTCGTCACGTGTAGAAGGGCTCTTCGGCCTTTGGCTTCTTTGTTTTCTTTGTCCATGAGAGAAAGAGAGACCCTGAAGACGTATTCAGATAGATACTAGGAGATGTTCAATGAGATAGATGGTGATTTTGATCATATTGCCATTAGTACTTTTAAGCTCGGCCTACCTACCCAGCATGGCTTAAGAAAATCTCTGACCGGTAAACCCGTCACCAACGTACGTCAACTCATGGATCAAATTGACAAATACAAGAGGGTAGAGGAAGATCAGCAGCAAGATAAGGGCAAAGGCAAGGTTATCCCTCAGGAGATGAGGGATTTCAGGTCGGACCGCTACAATAATAATAGGCCATGGAGAGATTTCGCTGGGCAATCTTTACCTGCAGCTCCTCAAGTTGTAAACACTGTGTTTAGAGAGCCAGTGCATCAAGTTTTGGAGAAAATAAAAAGGGAGCCTTACTTCAAATGGCCGAGTAAGATGAGTGGAGATCCCTTGAGACGCAACCAGAGCCTCCATTGTCAGTACCACTAGGAGCGAGGACATACTACTAAGGATTGTCGGACACTATGGAATCATCTAGAGCAATTGGTTAGGGAAGGGAAATTACAACATCTCCTGTATCGCCCTAATGGGCAGGATGACAAGCCGAGGTCCGGTACTTAGGGGAATGTTTCTTCTAGACCGCCAATAGGCACAATTAATGTCATCTTTACTGCACCTGGAAGGACCGGTTCGCAGCCCTCTAGGGTAATGTCAGTAGATCGGTTCCCAGTCGAGGATGCAAACTTTAGGCCGAAGAGGGCCAAAATGGAAATTCGGCCGGCGTTAAGTTTCTCGGATGAAGATAAGGCAGGAACCATCCAATCGCATGATGATGCTTTGGTGGTAACCCTTAGAATAGATGGGTATGATGTAAAAAGGATGATGGTAAACCAGGGCAGTTATGTGGAAATCATGTACCCAGATCTATATAAAGGACTGCATTTGAAACCTGAGAATCTAACCGCCTATGATTCCCCTTTGGTGAGTTTTGATGGGAAGGTGGTTATTCCAAAGGGCCAGATCAAGTTACCAGTGTAGGCAGGCTCAGAAGTGGTAAATGTGGACTTCATAGTGGTGGATTCATACTCCCCCTACACGGGCATCGTGGCCAGACCTTGGCTTCACACCTAGGGGCTGTTTCTTCAACCCTACATCAAAAGGTAAAGTATCCATCAGGAGACCAGATCGAGGAACTGGTAGGGGACCAATCTGTGGCTCGACAGTGCCTTGTGTCCGCCATCATGCATCAGTCAGCAATTGAGTCTTCGGCCTCAGTGAATGAAGGTTTATAGCAGTCAAAGTCTATGGTCCTACCTAGTAAAGAGCCAGCCGAGGAGGCCAAATGTGAAGATCTAGAGAAATTTATCATTGGGAATGATCCAGAGAAGTTTTTTCAGGTTGGAATTCAGCTACCTCCTCAAGAAAAACAAGAGTTGGTGGAATTTCTTAAGAAAAATGTTGATGTATTCGCTTGGGATGCCTACGAAGCTCCGGGGGTGAATCCGGACTTCATTTGCCATCATTTGAATGTCAATCCAGCTATTATCCCAAAGAAACAACCTCCTCGGCGTTCGTCCAAGGAACATTCTGATGCTGTTAAGGACGAAGTAGTGAAACTTAAACGAGCTGGGGCTATTAAAGAAGTCTTTTATCCATAATTGCTGGCTAACACAATAGTGGTAAAAAAAAAGAATGAAAAATGGCGCGTATGTGTAGATTTCACGGACTTGAATAAGGCCTGCCCAAAAGACCCTTTCCCTATGCCTCGGATTGATCAACTCGTGGATGCAACTGTAGGCCATCCTCGGATGAGTTTCCTGGATGCCTTCCAAGGGTACCATCAGATACCTCTGGTTGTGGACGACCAAGAAAAGACGGCTTTTGTCATCCCTACTGGAAATTACCATTATAAGGTGATGCCTTTTGGTTTGAAAAATGTAGGGGTCACTTATCAAAGAATGATGACAAGGATGTTTGAACCTCAACTCGGAAAGAATATGGAAATGTACATCGATGACATGGTGGTAAAAGGCAAAATGAAGTCAGATCATATTATTGATCTCAGAAATACTTTTGATACCTTAAAGAAGCACAAACTGCGTCTTAATGCTTCTAAATGTTCATTTGGTGTTGGATCAGGGAAATTCTTAGGCTACATGGTTACTCACCGTGGAATTGAGGTCAACCTTGACCAAATTAAGGCAATCAACAACCTGTAACCACCTCGGAATCCCAAAGAAGTTCATAAGCTTACAGGAATGACTGCTGCTCTAAATCGATTTATCTCTCGGTCAACTGATAGGTGTAGACCTTTATTTTAGTTATTAAACAAGTGGAAGGGGTTTGAATGGACTGGGGAGTGTACCGTGGCTTTCCAACAGTTGAAGGAATATCTGTCTCGACCCCCTAATATGTCCAGACCCGAGGTGGATGAAGTGTTGTTTGCCTACATTGTTGTAGCCACCCATGCGGTGAGTCTAGTGCTAATACGTGTTGAAGAAGGCGTACATAGGATAGTTTACTACGTAAGTAAGTCGTTACATGAAGCCGAGGTTCGTTACTTACCATTAGAGATGACTATTTTGGCTGTAGTGCATGCTACACGCAAACTTCCCCATTATTTTCAGTCACACATGGTTGTTATCCTGACCTAACTCCCGCTTAAATCTCTGCTATGGAGTGTTGATTACACGGGGAGAGTACCTAAGTGGGGTACAATTTTAGGGGCTTTTGACATCAAATACATGCCATGAACTTCTATCAAAGGTCAGGTTCTTGCCGACCTGGTTGCTGAATTTGCTGAATCCTCGGAGGAAGAAAAGATAGAAGAGCAAACCATGGATGGAAAATCGGTTGGATTGATCTCCATGCAAGAGCCTGCCCCCTGGAAGTTTATGTTGATGGTGCAGCGAACCATAAGGGATCTGGCGTGGGTCTAGTCTTGATATCACCAGAGGGCATTACGATTGAAAAATCTTTAAGATTGGGATTCTTGGCTACAAACAATGAAGCTGAATATGAAGCTCTGCTGGAAGGAATGATCATGGTACAAAAAAATTGGTGGAAAAGCAGTCGAATTGATCTCTGATTCAAGATTGGTCGTTGGCCAAGTCCACGAGGAGTTGGAAGCCAGAGATCCTAGAATGCAAGGATACTTAAACCAGGTTAGACATTTACAGTGTAAATTCGAATCTTTTAATTTATTGCAAGTCCCTAGAAGTAAAAATACACATGCGGACTCTCTTGCTACTTTGGCAACCTCCTCGGCACAAAATCTACCTCGGATAATTCTCGTAGAAGATTTATATAGACCTACCGAGGTAGGAAAGGCAGTGACCAATGTTCATCAAATAAAAGCAGCTCCTAGCTGGATAGACCCCATTGTACAGTACCTTAAGGAAGATATTCTACCAGAAGATAAGTCTGAAGTTGATAAGGTACGAAGAAAAGCTCCTTGGTTCTGGTTGTTCGAGGATCAGAAGTTGTATAAGAGGCCTTTTTCTGGCCCGTATCTGCTCTGTGTACATCTGGAGGGAGTTGAGATCATTTTAGAAGAATTGCATGAAGGAATTTGCGGAAGCCATATAGGGGGAAGGTCTTTATCACATAGGGCTCTTACGTAAGGCTACTGGTGGCCGAAGATGCAAAAAGAAGCAAAGGACTATGTGAAAAAATGCGACCAATTTTCGAGGTTTGCCCCAAACATTCACCAACCTGGCGGAGTCCTTAATCCTCTTTCTAGTCCTTGGCCTTTCGTTCAGTGGGGCTTGGATATTATCGGTCCTTTCCCTAAGGCGACAGGGAATAAGAGGTATTTATTGGTTGGGACAGACTACTTCACCAAATGGGTTGAAGCTGAGCCATTGTCCAACATTAGGGATGTGGATGCCAAACGCTTTATCTGGAAAAACATAATAACAAGATTCGGAATCCCTCGCACTCTCATCTTGGACAACGGTTTTTAGTTTGATAGCAAGGCATTCAGGAGATATTGCTGCGACCTGGGCATAACAAATAGATATTCTACCCCGGCATACCCACAGAGGAATGGGCAAGCTGAAGCTGTCAATAAAGTCATAGTAAGTGGACTCAAGAAGAGACTGGATGATGCAAAGGAGAGATGGGTCGAAGAGTTATTACACGTCCTATGGACTTATCGAACCACGCCTCGTAGGTCCACAGGAGAGGCGCCTTTCTCAATGACGTATGGGGCCGAGGCTGTTATTCCCCTGAAAACTGGATTCCCCACTCTAAGAACAAGTTCTTTTACTCCGAGCAATAACGATGAACTATTAGAAAGGAGTTTAGATTTAGTTGAAGAACGAAGAGAGAGTGCCATGGTTCAATTGGCTTATTATCAACACAAACTCAAGCAAGGGTATGACGCCAACATAAAGCTAAGACCACTGGCAGTGGGGGATTTGGTCTTAAGGAAGGTTGTGGGAGCCGCCAAGAACCCAGCATGGGGAAAGTTAGGACCCAACTAGGAGGGCCCATATCGTATCACATCAGTGGCTGGGATTGGTGCGTATTATCTTGAAGATCTAGAAGAAAAAGTTGTACCTCGTCCTTGGAATGTAAATAATCTTAGAAGATATTATTATTAATGCAAGTTTTTCTTTATCTTCTTTGGGTCAGCTATACTCCTCATCTCACGTCTTTGACATCATTTTAAGTATCAAACAGAACCTTGGTCATGCCTGGCTCCTCGAACCACATACCTTGGGAAAATTGATATCTTTTAATTAGTTTTCTAAGTGTTAAATAGAACCTAGGCTATGTCTGGTTCCTCGGACCATCTGCTTTGGGAAAATTAACACGTTATGCCATCATTTTAAGTATCAAACAGAACCTTGATCATGCCTGGATCCTCGGACCACATACCTTGGGAAAATTGATATCTTTTAATTAATTTTCTAAGTGTTAAACAGAACCTAAGCTATGTCTGGTTCCTCGGACCATTTGCTTTGGGAAAATTAACACGTTACGCCATCATTTTAAGTATCAAACAGAACCTTGGTCATGTCTGGCTCCTCGGACCACATACCTTGGGAAAATTGATACCTTTTAATTAGTTTTCTAAGTGTTAAACAGAACCTAGGCTATGTCTGGTTCCTCGGACCATCTGCTTTGGGAAAATTAACACGTTATGACATCTATGAGAATTTCAAACAGAGCCTCGGTCATGCCTGGCTCTCGGACCACATATCTTGAGAAAATTGATATCTTTTAGTTGATCTTCTAAGTGTTAAACAGAAACTGAATCATATCAGGTTCCTCAGACCATAAACCCAGTATTAATTAAAACACTAAGGCCTTTGTTGAAGTGTTGGACAGGCATTAGCCCAAGCGTTAGAAAGAAATAAACCTCAGATTCCCTCCTTGGGTCAAATGGTTTGTCATCATCCAATATAGATGTAAATCAAAGTCCATGAGCATCACTTAAGGCATTTTAGGGTGCCTTGGACTTAACTGTTGTTTGATCAGTGTTTGAATATCTTACTTAATGTCAGAAAACTTGTAAAAACTTTGTAAATCCGAGGTATGTATTGGCAATATTGTGAATTTACTAGTTTTAATCTACTCTGATTCTCAGTTAGAAATATGTGAAAATTATATGTTTTCTTATATAAACAATCACACATTTTTATGCACATGGCTATATTCAATCAATGAATAATCAGAATAAAGTTTGCATAAGTGAAGAAAATAACTCTTACAAGTTTGGGGAAATAAAATGTACATTCCATTATAAAAAATAAAAAGGGGAATTACACTATAAATATTGCAATTACATTACAAACATAAGAAGTCAACGTTTTAGCTTTATCTGAAGCCCAGCCTTGGAGGTCTTGTTAGCTTGGTTAGCTGCTTCAGCAAGAGTCACCTTCTCTTTATCCTTAGGATCTTCCTTGGCAAGCATGGTGACTGAAGCTAAGACCTTTTCAAAGCTTTGAGAAGCTGCGTCGCCTTGTGGAATTTCTATGTCTTTTTCCAAGGGCTTATCCACTTCGGAGGATGTCTCTCTGGGAGCTTCAGATTCTCTTGCTTGCTCTTGCTGAGTAGGAGGAGGAGGATCTTGAGGTTGTGCATCTCCTATAGGATTAGCAACTGTAGAGGCTGCTTCACCTTGGGTGGAAGGGAGGTCCGAGGCTCAAATAGCTGGGGGGTAGTATACTCTTTCTGGTCTTCTCAGCTCAAAAGAAGCCTCAACCCCAGCTTGATTGAGGGCTTTATCCCAAGTCTGAGCGCAGTAGGTTCAGCACACTGCTGGAGCCTCTGCCCTAAGGGTTTCCTCGGTCTCGGCCACACCTAGGTCATAACCATGCTGCTCAGCCCCATCCATAGCCTTCTCGGCCTCCCTCCTTGCTTTTTCAGCCTCATCTTTGGCTTTCTCAGCCTGGTCCAGATGCTTTTGGATTTCAGCTAACTTCTTCTCAAGGGCCTCCACTTGCTCTTTAGAAGAAGCCAACTGTTCCTTGGCATCACGCAAGAACAGCCTTTGATCCTCGGTTTGCTTTTGTGCGCCCTCCAAAGACGAGTCAGCACTCTTCCTTGCTCGCTCTTCCTCTGTCAACTTTTTCCTTAAGTCCTTGTTGGACTGATCAGCGATATTGAATGAATTCACAGCTGCCACGAGCCTGGATTTCTCATCATTCAGCTGCTGGTAGCAGGAATTTGTTATTTCCTCAACCCTGAAAGTGGCTTGGATAGCCTAACAGAAAAGGGTGGTCACCTTTTGAAATTAAATAAAAATAAGAAAAAATAGAGAAGAGAAAAGAAGTGAATTGCATACCATGCCCAGATATCGTTTAAGGTTGAGGAAAACCTCTAGCCTTCTGATAGACCGCAGCTCGGCCATATCAGTTGGAAGTAGCAGAGCCTTTTCCAGAGCAGAGGCAACATGGCATCCAGTACCTCCATGGAAGTCCCTGATGGATGCATCATCCCTCAAGGGCTCACCATTAATCATCGGAGCTGGAAGCCAAGCCTGAGGCTCAGGTGGCCGACTGTCTCTTCTCTCTGAGACTCTTGGCCCTCCAGGTCCAGTTCTTTGCTGCTTTGCAGCACGATGGGGCTCCTCCTCTGGTGAAGGGCGAGATCTCCCAGCATCAACCACCTCCTTATCTTTCTGCTCTCTTTTTCTCTTCGGATCAGTAGGTTCAAGCCTAGGTGGCAGAAGTGGTTGAGGAGGAGGAAGTGGAAGTTTAGGAGGGGGAGGAGGACGAAGTTTAGGTTGAACTGACCTCCCAAGAGCGTCCTTCCCAAGCTAGGATTCTATTAACTCCATCAAACTTCTCTTAGACTTCCTTTGGATGCCCATCTCACTCAAACTAGTTGAGATACTCTCGAGAGATGGAGATCGGTTGAACACCTCAAATTCTTCTAGAGAGTCTGACAAATTTATAACTCCCTCTGTTTCTTCTTTTTTTTCTTCTTCTTCTTCTTCTTCTTCTTTTTCTTCTTCTTCTTCCTTAGCAATGGAATGAGATGAGGATGCTTCTACCGAGGGGATACCCACAAAAAGTGGCTGGGTGATGGGTGTGCCTTCTGGGATTGGAACGCCTTCAGGAACAACAAATCCTTCGTAAGCAACACTAATACGTTGAAGGCGAGGGTCTTTAGCTCTTATCATGCACTTCGGAGCTTGAAATGCGCGTGAAATAGGTTTGTATCCAAGAATTATGTGTGCTGCTCGCAACTGGCCGTCTGCTTCATTCACAAACACCTCAGACCGTAGGATCTTGTCTAGACTCGCTCTGTTGACTAGGTTGAACTGAGGTATGGTAGAATGTTTGTCTGCAAAATCATTAAAACAGAAGGAAAAATTGGTCAGAAACAGAGATAGTGTGAAATGGAACGGAAACATAAGCCGAGGTGCACATATTTATGGCTAGACCCCCACCTGGTGTTCCCTCTCTAGTCGGACAGGGTAGGCCGTCATGCCATTCCCCAGAAAAGATTAAAAAATCTTCCTTTAATCCTTTGTTTGATGTAGGGAGGCATTGGATCAGCCTTACTTTGAGATACCTTGACTTAAGGTAATATTCCTACCCCTTCAATTGGTGTATATTGTATATCCAATTAATATCATGGTGTGTCAATTCCAGGTTCATTCTCTCGTTCAGGGCTTCTATTCTCCCTAATACTCTGAACATATTTGGGGCACATTATGTGGGGGATAATCTAAAGAACCTAAGGAAGCTCCTAGTAAGATTACCCATGGGGATGGTCGTCCCTCCCTCAATGAAGGCGATCATTGGGATGACCACCTCTCCCTCTTTCCTATCATCTGCCCATGCCCCTTGGGCAGCGTATCTAATGCCCACTGTTGGTGGGATCCTATTCTTAGCTCTAAAGCTCTCTATATCCTCCTCTGATTCAACTAAACGCTTGAATCTACCCATTTTCTAGGAAGTTGTGAAAAGAAATCAACAAGTTCAAAATGAAAAATGGAACCGAAAAGAGCAAAGGGTGATGAAAAGAGAATATATGGAAAGAAATGAAGCTAAAAGGGTTTGAGGAAACTTACAGGTTTTGAAAAGAAGGTCCTCGGACAAGTTTTTTGTATTTGTAGACGCACGAAGAAGTGAGAGAAGATGGTAGGTTCAGTGTATGAGCTCTAGAATTGTGTGATTGATGGAAGTAACGACTGGAATTGATTTATGAAGCTATTTATAATGACACAAAAGTTACAAGCAAGAAAATTCCTGCTCGAAACCCTAGGAAATTCTCCGCCATTAGATTTGCATCATGCCGTTGAACGTGGGAGACAAAAGTGCCCTCAGAATTTAATGAGGGCACGCTCTGAAAGCCAAAGCGTCAGGAGCGTGCCTTGAGCAGGTAAAAAGGCATTTGGGAGTTCGTATGGACAAGATGAAACCATGAGTGGGATGAGCTGATGATATCAAAATCCTTCTTTCCACCCGAAGGGTCGAAAAACAAGATTTTGAAGGGCTATTGTGGGGACCAGATAGTCAGAAGATACTGGTGAAACTGTGTATTCTGGGCCTATGGCCTAATCCGAGGATATTAACATGTCTGAGGACGGCCAAGCAATGTTATTATTGGGAGGGTAGAAGAGGAAGAGACAAGGATTGTACATAACAGTCCAAAAGATGTCCGAGAAGAGAATTCATATCGGAAGTAGGGATCCGAGATCAGTAGGAATGCCCTACCATCCTAAACATCCTACAAGGTTGCATCACGATTAGAAGTCTGACGCTGGATAGGAAAGGAGTAGAGAAAGACAACAAATATCTACAAAAGCTGCAACCTCCGCATTAAATGCACTGTACCATCTCCTTGGCCGCATTAATGTGGAGGTGATACCTAAACAGTATATTTTAGCCTTACAGCTACTAGCTGGAGATGGATGGAAGGTGCTGATGGGACAAGTATCAAGACCGACCATTTTGGATGCACGTGGCAAATGGACATAGGGAGGAAGGAGAATATATAAGGGGAAGAAAATTCACGAGAGAGAGGGAGGATCTTTAAACAAAGCTTGTAATCAAATTTGAGAAGAATATAAGAATAAACCATCTCGGATCTTGCCGAGGACAAGTTGTCTTCAGTACAAACCTTTTTTCTGTTCAATATCTTAATACTTAGATCCCTTGTAGTGTCCGTTGGATTAACTAAGACTCAGTATTCAACCCATTCTCTACAAATTCATTGTTTTGGGCTTTTTGGGCCTAAGTCCATCCACATAGTGGGTTTGGAATCCAAATCTGGTCCTTTCAGTAACTAATTATACTTTGTTTATGACTATACAGATATATGCAATTCAACTCTTACATGTTCATTTTCCTCTAAAACATAGATCCACATCTCTTTCTTCCTCAATTGAAACTAAGTGAAAAAGTAAATAAAGATAACTATACAATAGATCATTATCAATAAATTATATATCATAAAGTGGAAATATAAAATAAAATAAAATGCAAAAAGAAAAAAATTCCTTAAGTAACTATACATAAAAACATTATTAGCTTAATGATGCTCTATAGTAAATTATATTTTATCTTATTCTCTTTTTGGCATTTTCAGTAAAGATGTGAACGGTTTTAGACCCCTTAAAACAACCGGATTAACCTAGTTAATTAGCCAAGTGATTAACTTAGTCAATTTATGCAATTCTAGGTTATCACAAACATACAATCATATCAAAAATATAAAGCAGCAGAATAATAAACAACACAGTGATATGATCACCCAGGAAACCACACGGTAAAAATCTGGGGAGGATTTGACCCACCGATCCTCAAGGCAAACCTGAATCCACTATGAAAGAATCGATGTTCATACAAAAGGACTTACAAGCTCCCCGCTTGACTTCCTAATGCTACCCACCAGTAGAACTTACTGACACGACCACGTGCAAGCTCCGAATCCACGGACTCCTTCTTTCTGGGATTCTCCAATCAGCTACAAGCACCCACGCTTGTTATTCTTTAAGCTCCAATGGCAGCAACCGAGTTGATCATCAAGATATTGAAGTAATCTCTACCTTGAAAACCCTAAGCTTTGTGTAAAGGAAAGCTCCACTAAGATCTCACAAGAGATTTACACAAAACAGAAAAGTATGAGCAACAATACAACAGGAGCAACTCTAAAAATGTGGCTAGGGTTTTGCCTTATATACCTAGGGCAAAAACATAAAACCTTAAACGTTTAATGAGTTAAGGCTGAGTTGGAAATTCTGCAGAAAACGCATCTGACCTGAGATTCGATCGATCGAGTCTATCCTTCGATCGATCGAGCCAGGCCAAAATGCACCAATGCATCTGCAGCCTCTCGATTCCAACTTTACAATAATTAATCAACTTTGAGTAAGCCTAAACAAGACTAAACATATTGTTTTGATCATGGTTTGCCAATATTACACATTAGAGTTCTAAATACATAAATTCCTAAACCTTTAGAACCTAACAAACTCCCCATTTGGCAATCCGTGACAAAACACAAACTAAAAGCTCAAAGTTTACAAGTAAAAAGCCCTTTACAAGAAAAAATGCTCATAAACTCAAATTCAATCCTAACTACTATCCATCAGTTGCAAGTGTAGACAGCAGCTCAATTGAATCAACCTGTATATTTCCTGAAACACTCAACAAACGCATAAATGCATGTGTGACAGAAAAGAGTAAAACAACAGGTATAACATTCTTGTAAGATTCACACAACACAAAATAAAGACATCTATCAATGAACAACTCATAAATATGAATCAATAAGCAGTGAATCACAAAGCAACAAGAATCAAGTTTACATCATGTATATCAAAAACAATGTTACTCCCCCTAACATGAATATCCCCAAAAATGATATACAAAGTGAAGCACCTAGATACAATCTAAAAACTCCACAAGCTCCTCAAAACAAAAAAAATACTCCCCCTAACTACAAAAATCCCTCTACAAGTCAAAACTTTACTCCCCCTTTTTGTGACGGAATGCCAAAGTGCAATCACAAGCCATCATCAAAAGGAGGTGGTGAGGGTGAATGAAGATGCGTGAAGTCGGCTCGCAGAGCACGAATCTCATCAAGCAAGTCCACCAAAATTTCACCATGAGCCGCCTGAACGGTCATGACAGTCTCCAAGGTACGACGTACATCAAAGTCGTCCGAAGGAGGTGGAGGAATAGCAGCAGCAGCAGCAGAATCACCGACAGAATCAGGAACATCCTCACCAGCAGGACCTGTAGAAGAAGAAGGAGGAGGTGCGCTACTAGAAGGCTCAGACCTAGGGTGTTTAGAGCCAGCTTTAAGATGAGCGGCCCTTTGTCTAAGAAAGGACGCACCTATGGGAGCAATCACATGAACAGGCTCAGAGGAAGGGAAACCACTAAGATCAAGATAAAGCAAAATCCTATGAATGAAAATAGGATGCACAAGGGCATGAGAAGAAGATGAACTCCTATAAACTTCGTTCAAAGAACGAAGAAACAGATGAGGAAAACTGATAGGAGCATCAGTAACAAGAGCGTACAAAAATACACACCTCTCGAGAAGAATGGTGTGAACATGAGATATGGGTCAGATAGAATGACAAGCTATCCCAAAGAAGAGATAGTGCAACCCAGAAAGCTCAGCAGAGGTGATCCTAGGATCAGAACCCTACTGGATAGATGATCCAGTGATGTAAGACAAAACATCACTAATCTCGGGAGACTCATCATAAGGATAGACAGGATTCTGGACCAAAGGTACCTCTAGAGCATCAGCCACTACCTTGGGAGTAATGGTGTACTCTACGCCTCGTATCCAACTCTTTACCAAAGTGTTGGAATCATAGATGCGGATAGAGATGTTCGAAAAGAACTCTCTAATCAAGGCAGAAGGTGGATGAGGATCAGAAATATCCACCAAGGGTAACCAGCCCCTACGCTCAAAGTTTGCCCCAATGGCAGGATCAAGTTCATCTAAGAGAATAGAATGCTCAGTCCAAATCTTTCTCCTAAGGTTTAGCTTCTCAAAAATCTCTTGGTTTTTCTCACTTGGAAACTTCTCACAGTCAAAAGACGGAGGGGGTGGAGAAGGTGAGGAAACAGTCCTAAGAGCCCTAGTCTTCCTAGGCATAGTGCTAAGGAAAGGACAAAGACACGCAGAGAAAATCAAAAAGAACAAAATAAAAACAAAACCAAGGACAGACTGTAAGTTAGCACAAAAAAATATAGAACAAAAAATCTATATGATGCATGAACAATAACAATGTTGTGATGCATGAACTAATGCAGTAAACAAAGTTCAAATTAAGTTCAATTACACAAAATTGGCTTGAACATAGAGTTTCTAACAAAAACCCTAAAAAATATTTGAAAAACCACTTGATAATTTTGAAACAAATTGATAAAGTGTTCATCACACAAGGTTGAAAACAGATTAGAATGACCAATTTCATCAAATCAACAAGCCAATTTCATCAATTAAACCCAATTGAACACAAATCCCCAATTCGGATTAATTACAAGCCCTAGAAATTTCAATTTTTCACAAAACCCAGAATTGATCAAATTAAACCACCAAGAACAAGTTTATATCATGTCCCAACAAAAACCCATTGATCAATTACACAAAATAGGGCGTGAATCAATAAAAATTCCAATTATGAAAGTTCCGAAAATTTGAGTGTAAAGTGCAAGAAAAATGCATGAAAATATGAAAATAAACTCAAAAGGAAGGGCAAAACAGTCTTACCGGCTTGAGGAAAGAGAAATCTTGCAAAAATTTCGGAGGAAAACGACAAAAATTTGGACTGTGGAACCTTGCCTAGTCGGAGAGAGAAGAAAAGTTTGAAAAACCTTTTTGAAAAAGTGTTTGAATCAGTCAAAGAACAGTGTTTTAAAAAAACCTGATTCACGACTTTCGATTGATCGAAAATTACATTCGATCGATCGAATCAATCCGACATTTTTAAACAAATTAAAGCACTTTTTCGATCGATCAAAAAACAGAATGGATCGATCGAACCAGGCAGAGGCTCACACAATTTTTTGAGAAAAATCACAGTTTTGAAAATCACAAACCATATTTTGAAAACAACTCCTCAAAACATTAAACTTATTGAAACAAAATGCATGAGTATGAGATGGAATGCTTTTTCAAAAACCCAAGTTTTAATCCCAGTTTCTCCAAAGAAAATTTCAGCCATTCTTCCTTTAAATTCTCAAGCAAAAAAAAAATGTTTTGCATAATTCTCAAAGTATTTTCAAACTTGGTTGGTCAGACCAAAAACACACACAATAACATGTACAAAGTTTAGCAAAGAGTAACTTGTGTAGTGTGTGCAACTAGCAAAAGCTTGAGATACATGTGAGGTGATATGTGAATAGCAATCAATCACAAAGTCTACAAAATCCATCACATAGAATTCAAAAGAGACTATCACCTAAAGAGTTACATCATATAACTCCCACATCTCCTAGAACATAAGCTTGCAATCATGTAAGTTTCTTGAATTTTGCCCCATTTATTAGATGTAATTTGGCATCAAGCCTAATAGTACACACCAGTTTTAATTATGTGAATTGGCATCAAGCCTAATAGTACACACCAATTTTAAGCATTAAGCAATTAACAGAGGCTACACCTTATGTTCTTTTTGTGCATGTGCTACACTTTCTCGAGCACAAAATCTTATGATATGCACTAAGGTGTTCATGATTGGCTAGTGAACAGTGGTGAGATGGTTATTTATGCCTTTCTCAAAAGGATCAAGTCCGACAGTCCAATAACATGTGACATCAAGATTAAGATAAAGTGATAAACACCATAAACATCTTTCCCACACAACATGCACTACAAAGCTTCAACTAGTAAAGTGCAATAAATAAGCTCATCAAAGCTAAACAAGGTACATAAGACATGTTATGTGTAAATAAATTGACCAACCTTGTTTTCAAAGACCATGAAACATAGTGCCAAACATATTTTGCTTTTCTCCTTTTTTTTTTCTTTTTTTTTAAAAGAGAAAACAAATAAATCCTAGAATGAAATGCATGAATGTTATGCAATGCAAATCCTAGAAACAAAACAAAAAAAACACAGAAACCAAAGAACAATGGTCACAAAGGAATGAGCAATGAAGCACAAGGACCATGTCAGAAAGACTCAATTAGGTCAAGTCCTTTGCATCCAAAACCTTTTAGATGCACCACGAGCATTGGAGTTCCTATTCACATTCGAGTGATTTCCAACTCCAGGTTTGGAATAAAGGTTCAACACCTTTACCAATTCACCAATAAGTGCCATAGGATCTTGTGCTTGAGGCACAGACACTTTTGGTTTGTTTGCTCTCTTAGCAGCTTGAAGCTTGTAACAGTTAGGACGAATGTGTCCAGACTTTCCACAATAATGACAAACCCAAGCAGGTTTACCATGCATCTTGTCCTTAGAAAGGGTAGATTCCTTAGGTTTAGTCTCTCCTAGATCAATCCTAATCTTCCTAGGAGGTGAAACATCTACAGGTTTGACAACCTCATTCACAGGTGGTTTGACAGTTTCACTCATAGAAGGTTCAGAAGAAGATGAAGGAACAAAGTTTGTGG
Source organism: Quercus aquifolioides (assembly GCA_019022515.1). Classification (NCBI taxonomy): domain Eukaryota; kingdom Viridiplantae; phylum Streptophyta; class Magnoliopsida; order Fagales; family Fagaceae; genus Quercus; species Quercus aquifolioides. Next base: position 7,631,985 of record CM032329.1, read on the forward strand.
AATTAAGAGCAAACACAGAGATGCTTTCAACATAACCTAACCCAGATTTATCAGAAGGATACTTTTGAACATTCAGCATGTGATTAAGTTTAGAACTAGCAGATCTAGCAATAGATAAATCATGTTCCAAAGTTTTAACTTTATCAAGCAAAAGCATGTTCTCAGATTTCACATGGTTCAAAAGATCATTAGCATCAAAAAGTTTAACAAGCAAATTCTTCTTTTCAAGCTCAAGAGAATCAATTTTCTTCAGGCCAAGTTCAACATTCATAGCATCCTTTGCAGCAACTTTGCAAAGTTTATTATAGGCCTCTTGAAGATCTGCATCCTCAGAGAGTTCCCCATCAGAAGGGTTCTCCTCAACAGACACGTTTTCATTGACTACAGCTGTAGCAATGAAAGCAATGAAGTTTCCATCCTCGTCACATCCAGACTCATCATCAGAAACCTCATTATCACTAAGGGTTACAGCCATAGCTTTACCCTTATTTCTCAAGAATGTAGGACATTCAGACTTAACATGACCATACCCTTGACACCCAAAACACTGAGCACCCAAAGAGTTATTTGAAGATTGACCTACTTTTTCTCTAGGTTTTTCAAAGTTATTAACCTTAGTGGGATCATTCTTCCTAAAGTTTCTAAGTTCAGCAGTGTTTGTACCTCTTGCCCTTCTATTAGTATTTCTCAGAAAGTTTCTAAAATTCTTGGCAAGGTAAGCTATCTCTATAGCAGAGAGCTCATCATCAAATCCACCAACCTCAACATCATCAACAGACTTAAGAGCCATTGATTTGGATTTGTTTGTTTTGGGTAGGTCAGACTCATAGGACTGAAGAGATCCTACAAGTTCATCAACAGGGATGGAGTTCACATCCTTGCTCTCAGTAATGGCAGTCACTTTGGGGCTAAAGTCTTCAGTTAAAGATCTAAGAATCTTCCTAACAATTTTAGGTTGATCATAGATTTCACCCAAATTAAAAGCAAAATTAACAATGTCATTCAGTTTGGCATAAAATTCATCAAAGGATTCATCATCAGACATCCTAATCCTCTCAAACCTAGAAGTTAATTGCTGCAGTTTGTTTATCTTAACTGCCTTTGTGCCTTCATGCATAGTCTGGAGGATTTTCCAAGTAGTATGAGCAACCTCAACATTAGAGATTCTCTTAAATTCCTCCATGGAAACAGCATTAAAGATGGCATTCATAGCTTTGCTATTGAATCCAGCTGCTTCTTTTTGAGAAGTTTGCCACTCATTCACAGGAGTAGTGGGCTTCTCCCATCCGTATTTAACAGAATTCCAAACTCTCTCATCAATGGATTTCAGGAATGCTTTCATCCTTACTTTCCAATAAGCATAGTTATTCCCATCGAAGTGAGGAGGAACAACAAGAGAGTGACCGTGTTCCATGACAACAGGGGTCAAGGATCAGCTCAGAGATCAAAAAATCTCAGACAAGAAGAGCTACCTGCTCTGATACCACTTGAACGGTTTTAGACCCCTTAAAACAACCGGATTAACCTAGTTAATTAGCCAAGTGATTAACTTAGTCAATTTATGCAATTCTAGGTTATCACAAACATACAATCATATCAGAAATATAAAGCAGCGGAATAATAAACAACACAGTGATATGATCACCCAGGAAACCACACGGTAAAAACCTGGGGAGGATTTGACCCACCGATCCTCAAGGCAAACCTGAATCCACTATGAAAGAATCGAAGTTCATACAAAAGGACTTACAAGCTCCCCGCTTGACTTCCTAATGCTACCCACCAGTAGAACTTACTGACACGACCACGTGCAAGCTCCGAATCCACGGACTCCTTCTTTCTTGGATTCTCCAATCAGCTACAAGCACCCACGCTTGTTATTCTTTAAGCTCCAATGGCAGCAACCGAGTTGATCATCAAGATATTGAAGTAATCTCTACCTTGAAAACCCTAAGTTTTGTGTAAAGGAAAGCTCCTCTAAGATCTCACAAGAGATTTACACAAAACAGAAAAGTATGAGCAACAATACAACAGGAGCAACTCTAAAAACGTGGCTAGGGTTTTGCCTTATATACCTAGGGAAAAAACATAAAACCCTAAACGTTTAATGAGTTAGGGCTGAGTTGGAAATTCTGCAGAAAACGCATCTGACCCGAGATTCGATCAATCGAGTCTATCCTTCGATCGATCGAGCCAGGCCGAAATGCACCAATGCATCTGCAGCCTCTCGATTCCAACTTTACAATAATTAATCAACTTTGAGCAAGCCTAAACAAGACTAAACATATTGTTTTGATCATGGTTTGCCAATATTACACATTAGAGTTCTAAATACATAAATTCCTAAACCTTTAGAACCTAACAAGATGATCAACTAAGCAAAGTAAAAGTTTACCAAGAAAGTTCAAATTCACTAAAAATTTGATAGTGGAGATGCTAATTATTTGTAATAAAATGACCAAATTAAAAATAAAAAAGTCAAGGAACTTATAGCAAAATGTTTTCTATACAAAATTTCAGTAGAAGGGAGACTAATAGGCCCTTCACTTCCTTCAAGACATAGGAGATTATAAAATACCATACATCTTTTACCTATCCTTTTCTCTTTCTCAATTTCACATTACTAAAGAAGTATTTGAAGCTAAAAATATTGTGAATACATCTCTGTTCAGTGAAAGTTCATTGTTAGGCACATTCAAATTCGTAGCCATGTATAAACTCAAATTTCTATTTAAAAAAACAATTACATATTAACCCAAACCAAAATTCAACTAAAGCTATAAGAGTGATTTTTGGTGGGAAATTTGAAAACTACAACACAAAAAAATCAAATAAAAAAACCATCAATCTAAATTAGAGTTATAAGAAAGAACAAAAATCAAGAGAGAGAGAGAGAGAGTACTCACAGTTTTTGTGTGAAAAAAATATGGATTGAATGGAATAAATGATATGAAATTTATACAAAATAAGATGGGGAGAAGAAGTGTAAAATTATAAGAAAGTGGAAATGTTGTAGGAAATTTAACGGTGAAGATAAGAGTAGTAAGGAGATAAAGAGGCAAAGAGGGAGGGGAAAGGTTGGAGGTAGAGAAGAAGAGTTTTTTTTTTTTTTTTTTTGAATAGGATGATGAAAATTTTAAATATTCAATTTTAACAATTACTTCAAATTAGAAAGAAGAAAATGAAAAGTTGAAATCAATTTGGGTAGTTGAATATAATCAAACATTTGCATCTAAGGAATAGTAACATTTGTAATGAATAGTCAAACATGTGCATATATCCACTAAAAAGATAATGAATTATTCAATTTTAACAATTACTTGAAATTAGAAAGAAGAAAATGAAAAGTTGAAATCAATTTGGATAGCTGAATAGTCAAATATTTGCATTTAAAACAAATGAATAGTAATATGTTGAATAGTAATGGAGTGCATTAACAGGTTTGTCCATGAACTATATTTGATTATTTTATATAAAATAAAATAGAAAAATCATAAAGGAATTGTAAGGACCAGATTTGGATTCCAAACCCACTATGTGGATGGACTTAGGCCCAAAAAGCCCAAAACAATGAATTTGTAGAGAATGAGTTGAATACTGAGTATTAGTTAATTTAATAGACACTACAAGGGATCTAAGTATTAAGATATTGAACAGAAAAAAGGTTTATAATGAAGACAACTTGTCCTCGGCAAGATCCGAGGTGGTCTATTCTTATATATTCTTCTCAAATTTGATTATAAGCTTTGTTCTAAGATCCTCCCTCTCTCTCGTGAATTTTCTTCCCCTTATATATTCTTCTTCCTCCCTATGTCCATTTGCCACTTGCATCCAAAATGATCGGTCTTGATACTTGTCCCATCAGCACCTTCCATCCATCTCCAGCTAGTAGCTGTAAGGCTAAAATATACTGTTCAGGTATCACCTCCACATTAATGTGAGGGAGTTGGTACAGTGCATTTAATGCGGAGGTAGCAGTTTTTGTAGATATTTGTTACCTTTCTCTACTCCTTTCCTATCTAGCATCGGACTTCTAATTGTGATGCGACCTTGTAGGATGTTTAGGACGGTAAGGCATTCCTACTGATCTTGGATCCCTACTTCCGATATGAATTCTCTTCTCAGACATCTTTTGGACTGTTATGTACAATCCTTGTCTCTTCCTCTTCTACCCTCCCAATAATAACATTGCTTGGCCGTCCTCAGACATGTTAATATCCTCGGATTAGGCCATAGGCCCAGAATACACAGTTTCACCAGTATCTTCTGACTATCTGGTCCCCACAATAGCCCCTCGAAATCTTGCTTTTCGACTCTTCGGGAGGAAAGAAAGATTTTGATATCATCATCTCATCACACTCATGGTTTCAACTCGTCCATACGAACTCCCAAATGCCTTTTTACCTACTCAAGGCACACTCCTGACGCTTTGGCGTCCAAAGCATGCCCTTATTAAATTCTAACGGCACTTTTGTCTCCCACGTTCAACGGCACGATGCAAATCTAATGGCGGAGAATTTCCTGGGGTTTCGAGCGGGAATTTTCCTGCTTGTGACTTTTGTGTCATTATAAATAGCTTCATAAATCAATTCCTGTCGTTACTTCCATCAATCACACAATTCTAGAGCTCATACACTGAACCTGCCATCTTCTCTCACTTCTTCATGCGTCTACAAATACAAAAAACTTGTCTGAGGACCTTCTTTTCAAAACCTGTAAGTTTCCTCAAACCCTTTTAGCTTCATTTCTTTCCACATATTCTCTTTTCATCACCCTTTGCTCTTTTCGGTTCCATTTTTCATTGTGAACTTGTCAATTTCTTTTCACAACTTCTTAGAAAATGGGTAGATTCAAGCGTTTAGTTGAATCAAAGGAGGATATAGAGAGCTTTAGAGCTAAGTATAGGATCCCACCAACAGTGGGCATTAGATACGCTGCCCAAGGGGCATGGGCAGATGATAGGAAAGAGGGAGAGGTGGTCATCCCAATGATCGCCTTCATTGAGGGAGGGATGACCATCCCCATGGGTAATCTTACTAGGAGCTTCCTTAGGTTCTTTAGATTATCCCTCACACAATGCGCCCCAAATATGTTCAGAGTATTAGGGAGTATAGAAGCCCTGAATGAGAGAATGGACCCGGAATTGACACACCATGATGTCAATTGGATATACAATATACACCAATTGAAAGGGCAGGGATATTACCTTAAGTCAAGGTATCCCAAAGTAAGGCTAATCAAATGCCTCCCTACATCAAACAAGGGGTTAAAGGAAGATTTTTTAATCTTTTCTAGGGAATGGCATAACGGCCTACCCTGTCTGACTAGAGAGGGAACACCAGGTAGGGGTCTAGTCGTAAATCTGTGCACCTCGGCTTATATTTCCATTCTATTTCACACTATCTCTGTTTCTGACCAATTTTTCCTTCTATTTTAATGATTTTGCAGACAGACATTCTACCATACCTCAGTTCAACCTAGTCAACAGAGCGAGTCTAGACAAGATCCTATGGTCCGAGGTGTTTGTGAACGAAGCAGACGGTCAGTTGCGAGCAACACACATAATCCTCAGATACCAACCTATTTCACGCGGATTTCGAGCTCCGAAGTGTGTGATAAAAGCCAATGATCCTCGTCTTCAACGTATTAGTGTGGCCTACGAAGGATTTGTCATTCTTGAAGGCGTTCCTTCGCCTCACCTTAGCTTGCTTAGATGGGTAGGTTTGCTCACTTGGTAGATTCCCCCACTTGTATGGAGGGGCTTAGAGCCCTGTATCATATTCCCCAAGGTGTCTCCCTGCGGTGCTGCCCTTTGGGTGATTGGCACACCCATTGAAAGGAAAATGAGGTCGTCATTCCCATGATCGCCTTCATAGAAGGGGGAATGAGGCTTCCCATGGGTAGAGTGACCAGGGACTACCTAATCGCCCATAGGATATGTCCCCACCAATGCGTGCCCAACCTATTTAGGGTCCTAGGTAGCGTAGACGCTCTCAACAAGCAAATGGGGTTAGGGCTTACCAGGCACGATGTTGTTTGGATGTACGAGAGCCATCTGCTTGCGGACTCAGGCTATTATCTTAAGTCTAGGTCTCTTGTCGTTAGGCTCATCTCATGTCTCCCCAAATCCAACAAGGGCATGAAAGATGACTTTCTGATCGCCTTGGGTGAATGGCATGACGATCTTCACTGCCTAGTCCAAGAGGGAGCATCAAGATAGGTACCCTAGGTTTAAGTCTTTTAACACGAGAATTAGTTTTGTAGTTTGCTTCTTTCTTTCCTTCTGACCTTCATCTTACTAATTGTGGTTTTACTTCTCGCCTGTTTTTGTAGATAAAAGATATATGGCTCCCAACATTAACTTTGTCAACGTCCTCGACCTCAACAAGGTGCTGAGATCCGAGGTGTTTGTGAGTGAGGAAAGACAATTGAGAGTCGTTCATTTTATCCTCGACTTCAAGCCTCTGTTTGACAAGTTTCAGGACGTGGGCAACATGATTAGAGCGGGTGATCCTCGACTGGCTCGAATTGACGTCTTAGTGCCCAGATTCTTGGCCCGAGAAGTCATTGTGCAAGTTGAGCTGCCCTCCCATCGTTCTCCCCCAATGGCTCTGAGAGAAGAGATAGCTTCTTCGCCCCTATCACTAGAGGTGGAGATAAACAAATTTCAGCTCGAGGAAAAGGGAAAGCCTGTGATTCAAGTCTCAGATTCGGAGGATGAGCTTGACAAATTTTTAGGCGTTCGTACTTCTGAACTCGTCGTTGCGTGCATATCCAACGATTCAGAGGAAGAAGAAGAAGAAGAAATGCCACCGGAGAGGAAGAAGGGTCTTCGAGAGCTCCTTGCGGGTAGGACCAAGGGGTTGCCACCTAAAGACACCTAGAGGTCTTAGCTCCTTCCTACTCTTCCTCCTCCTTCAGTCAAACCCTTTGCACCTGCCAACCTTAAGAAGAGGAAGAAGGACAAAGAGGTGGTCGAGGAGGGGGAGGTAGTCCCCTTGGATGAGAGGGTTCCTCCCAAGCTGCCTAAGACGGCCAAAGGCAAGGGGAAGGCCTCCTCGGTCAAAAGCAAGGAGGCCGAGCCCGTGGCCGAGGTACGCCTCCCGAATTCGGCGTGGAACCCTCGGCTGGAGTTGGATAGCGCTGTAATACCCTGGAACTCTTCCATCAGGGAGTTCTAGAGAGGGAACGCGTATTACGTTGTTGACACTTTGGAGCAGCCGCTCTTGCTGCCGAAGGACATGGCTGCCTTGAAGAACGTGAGGCAGCTAGATCTCTTCCTGTTCTTGAAGAGGGACTTGGCTTTGGCAAGTTTCTTGACATGCCTTACTGATTTCATGCTAGTTTGTCCTTTTCTTATTTGACAAAGCATTCCCTTGTTGTTTTTGCGCAGGCCATCTAGGAGGTCTTTATGGCCAAGAAATGGGTGAAAGACACCCGAAACAAGGCTAGACTTGCGGATAACCTCCTTGCAGATACCAGCAAGTCCCTGGTTGCCGCCGAGGGTAAGAATAAGGAGTTGGCTTTGAAGCTGGCTACTGCGGATAGGGATTGGAGGAGCGCTGAGGCCGGCCTGAAGACTGCTGAGGCACAAGCGAAGGAGCAGTGCCAAAAGCTCCACTACACGGAGATAAAGCTGGCCACAGCCAAACAACAGGTGGTGGACTTGAAGGCGGAGCTAAAGAAGGCTAAGAAGGCTGCCTAAGTGGCTCATGCGGCCGCGGATACTGCAGTGCGGAAGTTCTACAACCTCGGGATGTAGGAGACCGAGGCCTGGCTGACCAATGAGTTGGCTGGGGTTTACAGGGATTATTGCCTTAAGGTGTGGATTGAGGCCTTGAACGTGGATGGGGCTCATGCCAACTCTAAGTGGAGGAAGGCCGAGAACATTTATTGTCTAGAAGACCTCTGAGAGGCCCCTGAGGCAGCTCTAGGCCTTGGGACAGATGCTGCCCCTGCCACTCCTGTACCTAAGTAGCTCCTTGCCACCTAGACTTCTCTTCCTCCTCCCAAGGCCACTAAAGGGCCTGGTGAGGCTGGTGACCCAGGTTATGGAATGGAAGTGGTCAAGGGCAAGAAGGCTGGCCAGGGTAGAGCTTGGACAGAGGACAAGAGCAAGGGCAAGGAAGCTACTCCTAAGCCAAAGGAGTCTGAGCCGGTCAAGCCTCAAGCCGTGGCCCAGGAGAAGAAGGCCGCCTCGGGTAAGGCTGTTGATCCTCCTGCCTCCCAGCCAGTCAGCAAAGAAGATCCTCCTCCAGCCAAGGCTTAGCTTAAGATTTTTTCCTCTTTTTTTTTTTGGTACCTTTTCTTTTTGTACTTTTCTTTTGTTGTGGCAATTTGTCATGGTCTAAGATGTACCTCCCCTTTTTATCAATGAAAAGATACTGACTTTTGTTTTATGGCAAGTGAACCTTTGTTTTCCTCCTATTTGCAATATTTATCTCTGATCGGCTGTGGTAATTGTTCTGTCTTTTGCAAAGAGGTTAGATTAATGAAGTTTCTAAGGGTGAAAACCCATATCTTGACAAAATGCTAGTCAGTAATGAATTGTTGTTAAATCGAGTGAATTGAACCCATGTAAATAATGGGAAAAATAACTAAGTGTTGATACTAGAATCTGTACAATAAAACACTTAGCAGAGAAAGACGTGTTTGAAGTCTCTCATTTTAAGAGCACCTTACGAATGTACCTTCAAGATCCTTTAACCAAAGCCCAGAGTGAGTCCTCATGTTCCTATGATGATGTATATGCCGAGGTTCCATCCTTGGTGAAATTGCAAGGTGTTAATTTACCCAAGGTATGGGTCTGAAGGACAGGCATGGCCGAGACTCTGTTTAACATATTGATACTTACTCAAGAAATATTGATTTACCCAAGGCATGTGGTCTGAGGAGCCAAGCATGACCAAGGTTCTGTTTAATATTCAAACAAGTAATCAAGAGTATTAATTTACCCAAGGTATATGGTCCGAGGAGCCAAGCATGACCAAGGTTCTGTTTAATATTCAAACAAGTAATCAAGAATATTAATTTACCCAAGGTATGTGGTCTGAGGAACCAGGCATGACTAAGGTTCTGTTTAATATTCACACAAGTAATTAAGAATATTAATTTACCTAAGGTATGTGGTCCGAGGAACCAGGCATGACCAAGGTTCTGTTTAATATTCACACAAGTAA